>CM055116.1:1233542344-1234742344 GCA_029206835.1 Rana muscosa | reverse complement strand
CACCACAATAGAAATGTGTGTATTCCAGAAAGTTTAACAAAATCGGCAGATAAAGATACACCAAAACACCTGATGTTGACGCTTCAATCATCCCAGCACCAAGGTTGTTATGGTGTCAGGATGATTGAAGCGCATTATTCCTATTATTACATTGTAATATAAAATGAAATCATTCAACTCACCATAATGCTGAATCAGTGGAAGCGTGTCACCTGCCACCAGATGGCCTCCCCAGCAGAGTCCCTCCTTACATCAGGTGCCCCCAGCAGAGCCCCCTCCACACTTCTGTGACCCCATCAGAGCCCCCACCACACTTCTGTGACCCCATCAGAGCCCCCACCACACTTCTGTGACCCCATCAGAGCCCCCACCACACTTCTGTGTCCCCATAATGAGCCCCCACCACACTTCTGACAGAAGATGGACGATCGCCGAGGATGGGGAGGGTTGGCCCCATAGGGCACTGCTAAAAAAAAGTCTGGAAGAGGGAGGTGGGGGGGGACATTGCGAAATCTACCTGATCTGGGTCCCAGGGCCAGCAGGAGCGAAGGACCCCCTCCATGTGAAGGGACTTCCATTGGTTACACCCCCTCCCTACCTGGAGATCAGAGGAGAGAAAACCACCCCACAGCCTTCCAGCATGATGAGCCTGCCATAGGATTGAGTGCAAAGTAAAGCCTCCCAGCACCCACCCCCTTTCAGATGAGCCTAGGCAGCATACATTGCAGGATTATGGAGTGAGCGATCTGCAGCCATTGCCCCCCGCATGTTGTGTGTGTGCGGAGGACACAGAAGCACTTAGTTGGTGTGCGATGAGCTGCTGCTGGACTTACTTTGTGGACGAGGCTGGTGGTGCTGTGCATGTAGTGGGATCCTCCTCTCCTAACCTGAGCTCATTCCACTCTGAGGACATCCGACACTGCAGGCGGCAAGGTAAAGGCAGCCCCGGCTCATAGTAAGAGGGAGGGGAAGAGCGGCGTCAGCGGCAGCTGAGCGGCCGGATGAGGATCACAGTCTAGTCTCTGTGTGAAGGAAGGGAGGGGCCGCCGAAAGAGAGAGAGCCGCGTTTGGCTGCCCCTCTCCTCACACTAGAGGTCAGAGAAAATAGCACTTACGGCGGCCATTTTGGTGTAGCCGCCGCCGTTTTCAGCCCTAAACATTCCCGAATTTACCGGGACAAAACGGGACAAAAAGAATTGGGCTTGTCCCGAATCGGGACAAGCCCAATTCGGGACAAGGGTCCAAAAATCGTGCTTGTCCCGGGAAATTTGGGACTGTTGGCAACTATGCTTTTGTAGCAGCCTCACCCCTCTCACCCCTTCTTCTTCTCGGCTTGTTGTCTGGTCTAGGGGGATTAGGGAGGAGGGGTGCGGTACACTACGGCCTATGTCCTCTTATGTGTAGAGGTGAAAGCCAACACCTGTTTACCTTCGGGTCGTGTGCATAACCCAGAGCCAAGAGCCAAGTCCGTTCTATAGATGACCCCCCTTTGCTCCCAGTAACTGAAGTTCCACACCACTGAAAAGGTCCAACTCTTATTTATTCTCTGACAGCAATAAATCGTCCTTTAACAGCAGACAGGTTGTGACCCAAAGAACAGTTCAGTACAAGTGGGGAGTAGGTCAAGGCACAATCCTCACATAGAACTAACCATTGTAGTGTCACCAATGGTTATGACGCACAGCCGCTGCCACCGACAGTGTAGAACAGGAATAGAATTACCTTCGCTAAATGCAACACCTGTCAGAGGGAAGACATCCTTTCAAGTCAGAGTGTACCACGGATCACTTAAACACTCTTTTCAACTGCTCAATCACCTGGGACTGAGCATAATCCCAGCTGGGTTTAGTAAACACCCGGCCGAGACAATATTCTAATTCATTGTAATTTATTGTATTTTATTTGTTCATACCGCATCTCTTGCAGCACCACATTGGTAGCATCAATTTGCTCCACAGCACTTCCAATAGCTAGTCCTCAGTTAGTAAACACCCGGCCGAGCCGGAATTGGAATATTCACATCACTTATTTATTTCAACCAATTTCTTCACCCACTTGTACATTCATCAACACTATCACCTTCTGAAGGCTATCGCTAAGGTTAAGCAAACACCTGGCAGAGACACTCCAATTTATCTTAATCTATTTTATTTGATTGGATTTACATTTTATTTGAGGTCTCACTCAACTCAGGTTCTGAACACACCTCGACAACAGTAAACACCAGGCAGAGCCCACTTTGTTGCTCATTTGTACACATTTTTTATTATTACCATTATCTGGCTTCCAGCAGATTGGTTTTATGTAAGAGCAGCGCCACCACTACACCCCTTATCTTTCTTCATATCCTTCCAAGAGAGTTACCAGAGGCCCCGCCCTCACCAGTAATGCTGCGCTGGACTGTTTGGAGGGGTTACGCTCCCTGGCCTCCTCGTCTCAGATTCGGGCGCCCAACACCTTAGGGCCCCTCGGACTCTTCCACCCCTGTGGAACCCAGTCGAAGGTACTGGGTCCCGGGCCTCCTCCGTAGTACCTCACCCCAGGCTGAAGGTGCCTGGGATGGACTCCATCTCCCGCTCCGGCCAGGTCAAGGGCACCTGGGCCCGGAACTCCGGAACGCCGGCACCCAGGCTGAAGGTGCCTGGGCGCGGCTGTGACCTCCGACTCTGAACCTCGTGTTGAGGGCGTCCCTCCCCTTTATCTCCTCTCCCGACAGGCACAGCAGGTTCCCCACCCCACCGTACGGCTGCCGAAACAGGACAAAAAGGGAACAGTACTGCAGTGATGGTTCAACCCCGGCCCAGGGCGGCAGCGCCACCCACAGGCCGCAGGGAACTACACACCACTGGAGTCCTCCATGAACAGAAAATGGTCCCAAATTCCCTAACAATCGGTGCATATGGGTCATACTACCACCCAGATGCTCCCCCTAAATTTAAATATCCGCTACACTCTCCCCCTGGTGATTTGACACTGGTCCCCAGTGTCTGGTGCAAACCCATGTCTCCCAAAGAGTGGTAACATAAGTTCAACCCAGAGACAAAACTTCACATAGAACCAAACCTTACAAACTAACCATGAATTGTGCCAGGACCTAAAATGGGAGAAGGGAAAACAAGAATATAAAACAAATGAACTCTCATCAAATATACTTTAGGTATTTCACACATTTACATCCCCCTCTCTGCTATCTAAGGACCACCCCATTCTCAGCAGCCTTGATAGATGAATCTCCTGTAGAGGGGAAAAAAAACATACATCCTATCACAATGTGTGTTTCTTGGAATGAATGGGTCTATCCGAAAAGAAACCCATTCGCTCCAATAAGTATGGTGCAAGTGTAAAAAAAAAAAAAAACTGTTGTTGCGCAGCACCACCACCTGGTGGTAGTACCGCGGCAAAGACACTTGGTCAAATCCAGATGAAACTTTACTTCTCTGTGCTGTGGCCCTAAGCTGGCTACACCCCAAAGTCTCTGTGTTCCTTGTGGTGAGAGGAGAGGAGGGAGAACAAACAACGGCAACAGCTCCCATTTCTCCAAAGAGCAAAACACCCATATGACTAGGGCACAGTCCCTGGGGTCCGGCAAAGACACTCCGGAAAATCCAGCAATGAAAAAAAACACAAAGGAATCTCTTCCTCCTAGAGGTAAAACTTTGGGTGCGGCAGGAACAGGGGCTTTAAATGCTTATCAACGAACTCCACATTATACTCAATGGCCTCTCCATCCAGGGCCGGACTGGGAATAAAAACCAGCCCTGGAAATAATTTCATACCAGCCCCATGCGTCGGCGATAAAGCTAGCGGGGCGCTTTTAATCCCCGCTAACGGGCGTTAAAACCACCAGCAAAATGAGCTTTTCCGGCGGTATAGCCGCGGTGCAGATTCATATCAAAAGGCAGGAGCGGTGGAGGAGCGGTATACACATCGCTCCAAAGATGCTGCTAGCAGGACATTTTTTTAGCGTCCTGCCAGCGCAGTGCTCCAGTGTGAAGGCCCTCGGGGCTTTCACACTGGAGTGTGCAGAGCGGCTCTTTCAGGGCACTTTGCAGGCGCTATTTTTAGCGTTATAGCGCCTGCAAAGCGCCTCAGTGTGAAAGGGGTCGCACTCTAATATAAAGGGGGCACTGGTGACCAGAGACCTCACTTATATCAGAGTCCACTGCATTCCCCTTTACATCAGAGTGCCCCCTTGCACTGAAGGGTAAAATCCTGCAGACTATGATGAAAAGGGGAACTCTGGGAATGTGGGGAGGACTCTGGTGACCAGAGACCACCTTCCGCAAAAAGAAAACACTAAGGTAAGGGGGTTTACTGATATAAGGGGGAAACCTTTATCAGTGCCCCCTTACATTATTGGATTGACTCTCCCCTCAGACTGGCCTGGCGGCGCTGTCACTGACCTCCTCTCAGGTGCACGGTGCAGGGCTCAGTCACTCGGCTCCAGCTTGGTGGCTCTGGTTTTATCCCATAGTTTCCTCTCCACAGTCCATACATGTCTGACTTCTCCCATGACCCCCATCCTGGCGGCACTTCCACTCTTGACTCCTCTCCAGACGTGATGTAAGACAAGAGATGGTCAGAGGCTGCGGATGGTACAGGGGAGGTCAGAGGCTGCGGAGGGGGAGACAGGAGGCCGGAGGCTGTGGGGGGGGCAGGCGGTCAGAGGATGCGGATGGGGGGACAGGAGGTCAGAGGCTGCGGAGGGGGGGACAGGAGGTCGGAGGCTGCGGAGGGGGGGACAGGAGGTCGGAGGCTGCGGAGGGGGGGACAGGAGGTCGGAGGCTGTAGAGGGGGGGGACAGGAGGTCAGAGGCTGTGGAGGGGGGGACAGGAGGTCAGAGGCTGCGGAGGGGGGGGGCAGGAGGTCAGAGGCTGCGGAGGGGGGGACAGGAGGTCAGAGGCTGCGGAGGGGGGACAGGAGGTCAGAGGCTGCGGAGGGGGAGACAGGAGGCCGGAGGCTGCGGAGGGGGAGACAGGAGGCCGGAGGCTGTGGAGGGGGGGCAGGAGGTCAGAGGATGCGGATGGGGGGACAGGAGGTCGGAGGCTGCGGAGGGGGGGACAGGAGGTCGGAGGCTGCGGAGGGGGGGGACAGGAGGTCAGAGGCTGTGGAGGGGGGACAGGAGGCTGTGGAGGGGGGGACAGGAGGCTGCGGAGGGGGGGACAGGAGGTCAGAGGCTGCGGAGGGGGGGACAGGAGGTCAGAGGCTGCGGAGGGGGGGGCAGGAGGTCGGAGGCTGCGGGGGGCGACAGGAGGTCGGAGGCTGCGGGGGGGGGGGCAGGAGGTCAGAGGCTGCGGAGGGGGGGACAGGAGGTCGGAGGCTGCGGAGGGTGGGACAGGAGGTCGGAGGCTGTGGAGGGGGGGGCAGGAGGTCGGAGGATGCGGAGGGGGGGACAGGAGGTCGGAGGATGCGGAGGGGGGAACAGGAGGTCAGAGGATGCGGAGGGGGGGACAGGAGGCCAGAGGCTGCGGAGGGACAGGAGGTCAGAGGCTGCAGGGGAAACAGGAGGTCAGAGGCTTTGGGGGGGAGGGGGGCAGGCAATCAGAGGCTGCGGGGGACGTAGGAAGGAAGAGGCTGGCCGGTGCGCTACAGCTAAAATTTTAAAAATGGCGCCACTCGGCGCCATCGTTTCACTGCGCATAGGCCGCATTTCCGTAACTTGCTGAGCGTGGATGGGCTTTCCCGGGCACGGCTAGTCTCGGAACTGCGCTGGCGCATGCGCAGTTGCATGTCGGCCCGGCCCGGCCCCACCGCCATTTTTTCAGGCGCCGCTGCCCTCACAGCGGCCCCAGAAGCAGCCAGGCAGCCGGCCCACCGGGAGTTTTCCCGGTCTCCCGGTGGGCCAGTCCGGCCCTGTCTCCATCCTTCCGACAGATAAGCACCCTGTCCGCATGGATATGCCGACCCAGCATCCACTCCGCCTTACAGTCTCTGAACTTCCTGGAAGCTGTAGGTGAGCACAAGAGGTATCTGCGAGCGTGGGGCACCTTAAGTTGTGTCCAGATGAATTCATCGTACCACCGCTGCCGCAAGACCTCCACCTCATAGAGCAAGTCTCGGGGTAAATACAGGTATTCCCACCCATATTCACGGGCAACCTTCTGGCAAAAGAGTCGCTGCAGCCTGGCCAAAGGTGGCATTGTGGCACGATCTCCTTCTCCAGGCAGAACAATGGATTCAGGGTGACGAGGTACTTTAACTACCTCTGTAGATTTGGGCTTAGGAGCCCGCAGTGATGCGCCGTGCACTCCCGCAACAGGAGCAGATGAAACAGCAGGTGATTCAGGGGGTGGAAAGGCAGACAGGGGACCAGATTCCTCCTCAGGCTCCGGGGCCTCCACCCGGGGTGTACTATCCCCAACGGACATGGGTGGGTCCCTTGTTGCTGGGGACGAGAGTAGCGGCATCTTGTCCCAACCTTTCCGGTGGAAGATCTCGTCAATTTCCCCGTCATCACTGGCATCAGATAATGATTCTAGGTTGGAGGTGTCATAAAACTCCGCGGGCAGGTAATTCCCAGTGGACACGGAATCACCCCCCTGAACGGGCTCCATCAACTGTGGACTCCCGACACCTCCAACCACACACACACAGTCTCAACCCCTGGCTCACCTGGGCCTTTAGCAGAACAGGGATGTCCAGGGCTCCTACCTCCGGATCCATCCAGGCCAGGCAAGCGACGGGGCAAAACTCTTCCACGACCACAGGATGCCTTTACCAGGCCGACTTTCCTCTTCGGTGGTGGGAGGAGGGAGCTTGTGGTGACCGAGGCAGCATCCTCAGATTTCTCTTTCTCAGTCTCCGCTGGGGCCTTCTCCTCGCCCCGGTCAGTGCGCGCAGGAATGTCCGCATAGGCTCTGATCTCTCCCTCCGGAGTGGCAGTACCTGTGAGGCAGTTGAGGTGGAAGGCGCGAGGCCTTTCTGTGGATGGCTCCACCTCAAAGAGGAACTCCTTGCAGGCCTCACATCGCCCGAACGGCTTCAAGTGAACTACCAGTCCCGAACAGCCGGGACAGATCACACCGAGGGCCTCTATGTCTCTGCATGTGTACAGAGCCAAACATCCTCAGGGCCTTAGTCTTATTCCTGTGTCTGTGATTGGAGCAGCAAAGGAAGTCATTCTCGTGGTGGAAGGAACTGGAATCCACGGGGCACTTGAGGTCATCCCGACTGTCTGCTGCTCCATTGCGCACTGACCAATTTGCGCCGGAATCTCCACGTGTGTCCTTCCACATGACCAGACTCCTCCAATACTCTGCACTTGTTTGCAGGCTTTCTCTTCTCCCCGCCCACGAACTGCGCAGCTATGGTGTGCCTCGTGGCGCGCTGGCCAACATGGCCGACCTACTCGGAACTCCCCAGGGCAGCAAAGTTCAAATGTAGACATTCTCAGCTCCATCTGTATAACACACATCCCGGACGACGCCCCCACATGTAGCGGCCTCACCCCTCTCACCCCTTCTTCTTCTCGGCTTGTTGTCTGGTCTAGGGGGATTAGTGAGGAGGGGTGCGGTACACTACGGCCTATGTCCTCTTATGTGTAGAGGTGAAAGCCAACACCTGTTTACCTTCGGGTCGTGTGCATAACCTAGAGCCAAGTCCGTTCTATAGATGACCCCCCTTTGCTCCCAGTAACTAAAGTTCCACACCACTGAAAAGGTCCAACTCTTATTTATTCTCTGACAGCAATAAATCGCCCTTTAACAGCAGACAGGTTGTGACCCAAAGAACAGTTCAGTACAAGTGGGGAGTAGGTCAAGGCACAATCCTCAAATAGAACTAACCATTGTAGTGTCAACAATGGTTATGACGCACAGCCGCTGCCACCGACCGTGTAGAACAGGAATAGAATTACCTTCGCTAAATGCAGCCCCTGTCAGAGGGAAGACATCCTTCCAAGAGAGTTACCAGAGACCCCGCCGTCACCAGCAATGCTGCGCCGGACTGTTCGGAGGGGTTACGCTCCCTGGCCTCCTCGTCTCAGATTCGGGCGCCCAACACCTTAGGGCCCCTCGGACTCTTCCACCCCTGCGGAACTGAGTCGAAGATACTGGGCCCCGGGCTGAAGGTGCCTGGGATGGACTCCATCTCCCGCTCCGGCTAGGTCAAGGGCACCTGGGCCCGGAACTCCGGCACCCAGGCTGAAGGTGCCTGGGCACGGCTGTGACCTCCGACCCTGAACCTCATGTTGAGGGCGTCCCTCCCCTTTATTTCCCTCCCGACAGGCACAGCAGGTTCCCCGCCCCACCGTATGGCTGCCGAAACAGGACAAAAAAGGAACAGTACTGCAGTGATGGTTCAACCCCGGCCCAGGGTGGCAGCGCCACCCACAGGCCGCAGGGAACTACACACCACTGGAGTCCTCCACGGACAGAAAATGGTCCCAAATTCCCTAACAATCGGTGCATCTGGGTCATACTACCACCCAGATGCTCCACCTAAATTTAAATACCCGCTACACTATTATACTTGTTAAAGCGGAGTTCCACCCATACAATTTACTTTGCATTATTTATCAGCAAAAAACATAAGTAAACACATATGGAATTTTTTTTTATTTTTTACTTACTCTTTCCTGGCTGTTGCTAAGAGGTGCCTTGTAATCTGCCTCTTCCTCTCCCTGGCGCCTGACGTCATTTCCCTCAGCGCCCGTGCTCGCTAGTGCTCCTGGGAGATGTGTGTCATCATTTCCCAGGAGTCAGTGGGCAGCACCGAAGGCTTCATTGCCATCACAACGGGGCAGGCACTTCCGCCGCCACCGCCCGTTGTTACCGTGCTTCAATGCGGTCATACTGCATGCTAGTCACTCAGCTGCACCGTATCCCAGAACATTATGCTTGTGGCTTCACATGCTCACAAGCAATATGGGAACGGCCAGGAAGAAATTATATAAGTTAATTTTTTATATTAAACCGGACATCGGGGGAAGAAATTTACAAAAGACGTGAGTGTTATATGTCAATGTTCTGCTATCTGTCAATGTTTTATAAAAAAAAAAAAATGTTGTTTGAACTCCACTTTAATGTTATTTCAAAAGTTATTTCCAGTTTTCTTAAAGCTCATCTTTAGGCCTCAATCACATGAGCGATAATTACCATAGAGCATGAATGGGCCATTTTTTGCAGCATCTGTAACTTCCAGGTTTTGCATGCAGACAGCCCCAAGTCTATTAGGATGCACTGCTTCTCGGACACAGACGCTCATCCTAATGGGACAGGCATGAGGGTGAGCAGCCCTAAACACACACTGTCTGTGTTCGGGGCCACTTACCCGCACCTGCACACCTGGCACATTAGGACAAGCGGCCGTATCTATGCAGCTGCGTGTCCTAATAGACTTCAATAGGCTGCCTGCACACAGCACCTAGAAGAAAAAAAAAATGCTCATTCATGCTATAAGGGCATCATCATCCATGTGAATGAGATGTTAAAGCGGAGTTCCACCCAAAAATGGAACTTCCGCTTTTTGGAATCCTCCCCCCCTCCGGTGTCACATTTGGCACCTTTCAGAGGGGAGGAGGGAACAGATATCTGTGTAATACAGGTATTTGCTCCCACTTCCGGACATAGATCACTGCAGTGATCGCGGTGACCTACACCACTTCTGGCGCCTACTCTGTCCTCCCCCGCTGTCTTCTGGGAGACTCACAGGTCCCAGAAGACAGCAGGGACCAGTGGTTATGCGCAGCGCGAATCACGCATGCGCAGTAGGGAACCAGGAAGTGAAGTCGCAAGGCTTCACTTCCTGATTCCCTTACCGAAGATGGCGGCGGCAGCATCCGAGAGCCGACGAACAGATCGGCTTCGGCTGCCAACATCGCGGGCGCCCTGGACAGGTAAGTGTCCTTATAATAAAAGTCAGCAGCTGCAGTATTCGTAGCTGCTGACTTTTAATATTTTTTTTTCGGCGGAACACCTCTTACCCAAAAACCGCTCAGTGGGATTGGTCCCCCCGCTGTGCATTCTGGGAGAGGGTACTTAAGGGACAGACACCCTCTTCCAGGTCTCTCTGACCTGATGGCCCTCCTGGCCTAAGGTGTGCCGTAGCAGTTTTCCTGCCTCGGGGCCGGCTGGCCCGAGGCCTCGTTACTGAAAGTAGGCCCAGGAGTTTCTGGGGCCTACTAATCAGGGGTGGTCTTTTGCTGTCTTGTCTGCGGGAAGAAGCCGAGCAATTGAAGAAACCATGGGAGGACTTTTCCCAGGAGAGAACCGAGCAAAAAGGCTGGTGCCTCGGGAAGAGCCTGGAGACGCAATTGGAGGACACATCCCTACATATCTACCTCACAGTATCGCCGGATTGGCTGAAAGAAACTGGTACTGTGTGACTGTACCTAAACTTTGCAAAAGTTGTGGATTCTTCAAGTCTGTGGGAGAGACTATTTGTATTCTTCAAGTCTGTGGCAGAGACTATTGGCCGAGCACCGCACCGGCTGGTGGGTCAGTGAGAGAGGCCTATCCGGTGGTTGCTAAATCCAGTGTGGAGACTGTTTGTCCTCTGGATTAAGAAGTACCCGTGATCCGCAAGGTACCTGAATCTCCCCTAACCCTCCATCCCTCTAATTGACATTTCTTTAAATAAACCATTGAAAAGAGACTATGTGTTGGTACTGACATCTGTGAAAACTCTTCAATGGGACCCCTATGACAGATACGGTGGAACAGACAGGTAATGTCAAGACCCAAAAATATAACCAGCAGCTCCTACGGGGGTAGTGCTACATGTATGTAGTATCAGCAGCAAACACTATACAGAGCTATGTTACGGTAGTGGGATGTGGTGATGTCCCCTCCGATTCACCCTGTGAGCACCCCTCCAATATTTGGGACCCTCTAAGTGCTCTGCCAAAGGGAAACATCAGTGTCATCAGGGAACCATGGGGATTCGAATAAGGGCAGTTCAGAAGAAAGAAAACTCCAGACTTGGCTCACCACATATGTATCGGTACCCCCGTAGGGGCTGCTGAGTGATTTGACTCACCTGTCACCCTGCCTAGCCCAGCATTCACTTACCAGACACTCCAAGACAATGGTCAAGTCCATCAGCTTTGTTTTTGTATTTTTATTGATGGGTTAGAACTTGGATGAGGATAAGGAATTCATGGGATGCCCAGGACAAAAAAGATTCTTACATGGTTTGGGACAATTTGGATACTCTCCTCCTGCACAACACTTGCTGCAGACGATCTCTCCTTCTCCGTTCAGCACAATTCTTCAGTTGCAGCTAGCACATGGTTAGGCCTAACTCTGGTTTCAGCCAGGCCTTAGCAAAGTTCCTTATAACAGGCAGGGGCCGTGGGCCCCTATAGTGTAGCAAAATACAGTTCTCATGCTAGCTGCCCTCTTTGGTGGACTACTAATCCCAGTCAATCCTTTGCAGACCCTGACAGCCCTCCCGACTGCAGCAGCCCAACTTCACTGCCAGTAACATCACAGTCCTTATTGGCTCTACATCCATCTCCAACTGCACACTCCCAGTCTGCTCCGGCATGCCTTCCCAGCTCTCCCGACTGTGCCTGTCACTCACCGGCACCTGATGGATCCCTTCCGGGGACTTGCCCGGCAGTATTCCCCCCGCTGTCCTCTCCTGCTCCTGTTCAGGACACCCCTTGGGTTGTGTGCGGTTCCTGTTCAGCTCTGAGCCCCTGGCCCAAGGTCACCCCCCCAGACTGGGATGGCTTCCTCAAAGGCCCCAACAGCCTAACACCCCATCTCCAGTTCTTCCACCCGAACAACTCCTCCCCCAGCTGGGCTGACCCTGGGTATTTAAGGAGGCCTTCCCCCTGCCAATCCAGGTTGGGGATTGGTCAGGGCTCCTTAGAACACGCCAGACAGCTCCACCTTTCTTTCTTCCCCACCTTCCTTCTAGAAGCCTCTAGAAGCAGAAGGGAGGTAACCAAAAGATGAAACTAGCTGAGTCACCAGCCTACTCTAATCCACTCCCAGCCCACAGATCAAAACAAACAGGCCTAGCTTCTGGCTAGGCCTGCTTAAATTTACCTGCACTACAACATTTTTTCACTCTAGTTCCTACACTAGGTAGAGGGTGAAACACATAATTTCAGATTTAGATAAGAATGTGTGGTCTTAGTCTAGTGATTTGTTAGAGGGAAGTGAATGTAAAGATAAAATACAGTCGGTGGGAGAGGCTGGGTATCAATTTTAAAGTACAACACTCAAGATTTTCTTTAAAAATGAACATGTGTCTGCCTCATCATCCTGTTGGCGCTGCTCTGTCCCTGGGCCAAATTTCATGTACAATTCTTGGGATTGCTCCGCTATTCAGGATCAGGGATGAGCCGAACACCCCCCTGTTCGGTTCGCACCAGAACCTGCGAACAGACAAAATGTTCGTGTAAACTTTAGAACCCTATTAAATACAATGGACTCGAACGTTCGAAATCTAAAGTGTTATTAATAAAGGCTAATATGCAAGTTATTGTCCTAAAAAGTGTTTGGGGACCCGGGTCCTGCCCCAGGGGACATGTATCAATGCAAAAAGAAGTTTTAAAAACGGCCGTTTTTTCGGGAGCAGTGATTTTAATAATGCTTAAAATGAAAAAATAAAAGTGAAATATTCCTTTAAATTTCGTACCTGGGGGGTGTGTATGATATGCATGTAAAGTGGCGCATGTTTCCCGTGCTTAGAACTGTCCCTGCAAAAAATGTCATTTTTGAAAGAAAAAAAATGCATTTAAAACTGACTCGCGGCTATTAATGAATTGTCGGCTCCCGGCAATACATACAAAAGTCATTGATAAAAAAAAAAAAAAAAAAAAGCGTGGGGGTTCCCCAGAATTCAATTACCAGGCCCTTCAGGTCTGGCATGGATTTTAAGGGGAACTCCACCCCAAGTTTAAAAAAAAAATGGCGTGGAGTCCCCCTAAAAATCCATACCAGACCCCTTATCCGAGCACGCAACCTGGCCGGCCGCAGGGGAAAAGGGGGGGACGAGAGAGCGGCCCCCCCTCCCTCCTGAACCGTACCAGGCCACATGCCCTCAACATGGGGAGGATGTCCCCATGTTGATGGGGACAAGGGCCTCATCCCCACAACCCTTGCCCGGTGGTTGTGGGGGTCTGCGGGCGGGGGGCTTATCGGAATCTGGAAGACCCCTTTAACAAAGGGGACCCCCAGATCCCGCCCCCCCCCTATGTGAATTGGTAACGGGTACATTGTACCCCTACCATTTCACGAAGAAAGCGTAAAATTTTTTTTAAAAAAACACACAAACACCTTGAAAAAGTCCTTTATTTAAAAAAATAAATAAATAAACATTCCAGCGGTGAAATCCAGTGTCCCGCGGCGATCCCGATGTCCAGCGCTGTCCTTCATTGGTTGTGCCTGAGCGGACCTGATGGGGAACTCCCTCTCAGTATTTTAAATGTATAGACCCGCCCCTTCTAATGTTCCCCATCAGGTCCGCTCAGCGGGCGAGATGCAGAACATGAGAAGGGGCGGGTTTATACATGTATTACCACAGTGAGAGAAGTTCCCCATCAGGTCCGCCCCCTCGGTATGTCAGACCCGCCTACGTCATTGGCTTGAGCGGGGAACTTCCTTCACTATGTAAATTTAAATTACACAGTGAAGGAAGTTCCCCGCTCAAGCCAATGACGTAGGCGGGTCCGACATACCGAGGGAGCGGACCTGATGGGGAACTGCTCTCACTTTGGTAATACATGTATAGACCCGCCCCTTCTCATGTTCCGCATCTGGTCCGCTGAGCGGACCTGATGGGGAACTTTAGAAGGGGCGGGTCTATACATTTAAAATACTGAGAGGGAGTTCCCCATCAGGTCCGCTCAGGCACAACCAATGACGGACAGCGCTGGACATCGGGATCGCCGCGGGACACTGGATTTCACCGCTGGAATGTTTTTTTTTTTTTTTTTCTTAATAAAGGACTTTTTCAAGGTGTTTGTGTGTTTTTTTAAACATTTTTTTACGCTTTCTTCGTGAAATGGTAGGGGTACAATGTACCCCTTACCAATTCACATAGGGGGGGGCCGGGATCTGGGGGTCCTCTTTGTTAAAGGGGTCTTCCAGATTCCGATAAGCCCCCCGCCCGCAGACCCCCACAACCACCGGGCAAGGGTTGTGGGGATGAGGCCCTTGTCCCCATCAACATGGGGACATCCTCCCCATGTTGAGGGCATGTGGCTTGGTACGGTTCAGGAGGGAGGGGGGGGCCGCTCTCTCGTCCCCCCCTTTTCCCCTGCGGCCGGCCAGGTTGCGTGCTCGGATAAGGGGTCTGGTATGGATTTTTAGGGGGACTCCACGCCATTTTTTTTTTAAATTTGGGGTGGAGTTCCCCTTAAAATCCATGCCAGATCTGAAGGGCCTGGAATGGATATTTGGGGGAACCCCACGTCAATTTTTTTTTTATTTGCGGCGGGGTTCCCCTTAATATCCATTCCAGACCTGAAGGGCCTGGTAATTGAATTCTGGGGAACCCCCACGCTTTTTTTTTTTTTTTTATCAATGACTTTTGTATGTATTGCCGGGAGCCGACAATTCATTAATAGCCGCGAGTCAGTTTTAAATGACTTTTTTTCTTTCAAAAATGACACTTTTTGCAGGGACAGTTCTAAGCACGGGAAACATGCGCCACTTCACATGCATATCATACACACCCCCCAGGTACGAAATTTAAAGGAACATTTCACTTTTATTTTTTCATTTTAAGCATTATTAAAATCACTGCTCCCGAAAAAACGGCCGTTTTTAAAACTTCTTTTTGCATTGATACATGTCCCCTGGGGCAGGACCCGGGTCCCCAAACACTTTTTAGGACAATAACTTGCATATTAGCCTTTATAATTAGCACTTTAGATTTCTCCCATAGATTTTTCGAATTTGCCGCGAACACCCCAATTTGTTCGTTGTTCGGCGAACGGGCGAACAGGCAATGTTCGAGTCGAACATGAGTTCGACTCGAACTCGAAGCTCATCCCTATTCAGGATTATTGGACTCAGGTCCTTCAGTGTATTCAATCGGTTACATCTATTATCTTTTCCCCCTTTTCTCATGCATCAGGAGACATCTATTTTGGAGTCCCTGTTTTGCATGATATTCAAATATCTTAAGTGTATTTGTTTTGGAATATACTTGCAGGGTTTTTTTTTCAGGCCATGGAATCACCACATAGCTCAGTTTTATAAACTTTAATGCATAGAATTGATATTTACTATATTATATTTTTCTCTATTATATCACATATTCAAGTACTATCCCATGCAATATGTCTCTATGGTGGTTGGTAATCCTGGGAGTCCTGGTCACGCCCCTTCCCCATGGGGGTGTATCTCGGCCCCCTGTGGCTTCCCGGGAAGGTGAGGGGACGTGAACATCTTCAGCATCCCCCCTTTTTTGCTCCAGCTATGGCCGAGGTTCCCTCGGCCGCCGTCGGGGCGTCCCGTTTTCCTCTCCGGACCTCTATGGCGAAGTGTGCATGCTCGAGACCTCAGCGTGCGCACGGCGTCATGACGTCACGCAGTTTGCGACGGAGACGACAACAGTTGTCGGGGCCTTTCGACCTTCCGGAACGCCGAGGGAGCCACACGAGGGCCGCGTACGCAGCAGCCCCCACGCCCCATCTCCAGGGTACGGGGGACTAATTGGTGCCTGCGGTTGTTTAGCCCGTTTGCCACGCCCACAGGCACATACAAAGACTGGATACCTGAGAGTCATTTATTGATTCCAGGCAGTCCAGGATGGACAGCACCTACTTATCCTCTCTTGGCTTTAGAAGCCCATACCTTTCTTGCATACTTGCAGTCAGGTTTGAATACGAATTTACAAGCTCTGAAAGCTTTTTCTACAAGTCTACATGAATTGCATCACTGCACCAGGTAATCACTTTTTCACATGCACCACCTTATTGGTTTTCATAATTTCTTTTACCCTTCTCACTTTTCATACCTCATTATCCTTAGTATTTTGCTACTCACCTTATACTTAATTTATATCATTATTTACATTTGAGTCATATTACACATTTGTATATTCATCTAGGCACATTATACACGGCCCGACATTTTATTCAGTTAGTCCTTTCACACACACACACACACTACCTTTTTGCTTGGATAACACTAAGCAAGATATATTTTTTATATAATTCAATCTCCAATCACACTGTTTTTTGGATCACATACCCTGATCTTTCATCAAGATACTATTTCACTATATTTTATCACCTTAAGTAATTTATACTCTTCATTGGCTAGATACTCCAATGGGACACTGTTCATTTTGCCTTGACCCACATTCACTTACAATTTACATAATTGTTGCCAGTCCTCCTTCTCTTTATATGCCCTAAACAATACTTATAGTTAAACAGATACTCTAGCAACAATGTGCTACAAATCAATAATACTTATACTTTCTCTAAAAAAAATGGCTAACATTTGGGTGCTCCTTGCAGGCATCGGCTCCCCCGTCTTCTTGGAGGGCATTTACAGTGTGGCTCCTTGCAAGCCATTCGGTTTGGGCTCTTCCCCCCCTCTCGGGTGAGGCCCATGAGGTTCCCCTTGGATTCTCCAATTACCTGTATTAACTTTGGTTACCCAAACATTCATTCCACATTTTTACGAATCAATTATCCCCCTGAAGAGACCGTTCATAGGTCGAAACGCGCCGGGGCACGCACACCATATAGCTTTTATGCAATGTAATGTTGTGCACAATTGTTTTTATACATCTATTGTGGAACTGTATTGTATCATCAGATCTGAAACATGTTTTTATCATTTATATTGCATTCTAATTCCATGTTTAATAAATGGTGTATATCATCACTCCATAATAATTTGTTTACTCTTATATTTCGCTGTCCAAAGCCCCATGGGGAAACCTTTCTATATCATCCACTTTCGGGGTGTGCAGCCTTTTTGTCTCTCTCAATTGTGTCTTTCCCTGGCAAACATCTATTACCTTTAACCTCTCTGTGAGGACCTGTCTTTTTGGATTAGTAGATGGGCTAGCCCCCACTAGAGCCATATGTACTTTGCGCGCTCTGTGATTGTACTATGCAAGAAAGCTAATAATTCTCTCATGGAAGAAAACAGCAGCCCCCACTATTGTGTCTTGAAAGGCACTGTTCAATAGGGTCCTTCCGCTTCATAAAGCGACCTACACTAGTAAGAAAGTGCTCCACAAGTTTGACAAGGTGTGTGTGTGGGGGTTGAATCACCCCACACGTTCTCAAATTGATCCAATATGGTGTACAATTTTACTGTCTCATTGCCCCAGATTTAATTGTGGACAGAACCGAAATGTAAGATATTGAATGCTTGTTTATGTTCCAGAGAGATAGGAAGGCCCATGCATCCTGTATACTTCTTAGTAACAGAGTGTGCTGTACTAGCCACAGGCAAGGCTGTTTTTCCTTGGTTTTTCATACCAATTTTATTTTGTGTTTAACCTTCTTTGGTTTTTCAGTCTGCTTGTTGTGTTCTGTGTCTACAGGCAGTCTGTGTTTTATAATGCTCGTGTAAACCTTAATAGAAAAACCTAAAAAATAAATAAAAATGAACATGTGCTTTAAATCTGCTCTTTCATTAAAATAATACATGGTGGTCCTGCTTGTTTAGGTACTACAGATACTCCTCGTTTAATCAATTACCTGTTTTCCCCCTTTAACGACCAGGCCATTTTTTGCGATACTGCACTGCGTTGCTTTAACTATCAATTGCGCTGTACCCAAACAAAAGTGACACACTTTTTTTCCCACAAATAGAGCTTTCTTTTGGTGGTATTTGATCACCTCTGCGGTTTTTATTTTATGCGCTATAAACAAAAAAGACCGTCAATTTTGAAAAAAAAATACTATATTTTTTACTTTTTGCTATAATAAATATCCCACCAAAAAAATTAAAAAACAAATTTCTTCATCAGTTTAGGCCGATATGTATTCTACATATTTTTGGTAAACAAAATCGCAATAAGCGTATATTGATTGGTTTGCGCAAAAGTTATAGCGTCTACAAAATAGGGGATATATTTATGGCATTTTTATTATAATTTTTTTTACTAGTAATGGCGGTGATCTGCGATTTTTAGCGGGACTGCGACATTGTGACATACAGATTAAATATTTTTGACACTTTTTTAGGACCAGTGACATTTATACAGCAATCAATTCTATAAAAACGCACTGATAACTGTATAAATGACACTGGCAGGGAAGGGGTTAACACTAGGGGGTGATCAAGGGGTTAAGTGTTCCCTAGGAAGGTGTTTCTAACTGTGGGGGGAGGGGACTGACTGGAGGAGGAGAGAGATCGCTGTTCCTGATCACTAGGAACAGCAGATCTCCCTCTCCTCCCCTGACAGAACGGGATCTGTTTGTTTACATTGACAGATCCCCGTTCTGACTCTTTGTGGAGCGATCGTGGGTGGCCGGTGGACATCACGGCCACGTGCATCAGCTCCTCCGCCGTACAGTGGGCATGCGCCTGCTATAGCTGTAAAACGGACCAACGTACAGATACGGTGATTCACAGGAACGAGCCGACCTGCCGCAGTACAATGATGGTGGCTGGTCGGCAAGTGCTCAAACTTACAACCAGCTCTCCCCACCCAAACGACGTGCTGTACATCATTGTATTGTACAGCACAGTACAGAATTTTAGTTTGTGTTCTGTACTCATGCAAATTAAAACAACGTTATTGAGCTGGAGTTTTGTGTTTAGACCCTTTTTTCACAATACAGTACAGTACAGTAGTTAAGGATGATTAAAATATTGATTACTTGTGGCTCCTCGTTTTAACGACCAATTTCTTTAACGACCTGGTCGTTGAAACAGAACCTGGTCGTTAAGTGAGGAGAGCCTGTACCTGGTACTAGTGACAACGCTCTGTCCCAGTTTACAACTGTGCACCTACCTGCTATGTGTGCCCTGGCGGACAACTGCGTGTGGCCATGCCAACACATGTTGTGCAGACTTGTTCCACCATTGTCGTTTCTGAGTCTGTAAACCAAACTGCTAGTAGGGAAGTGTGTCATATGGTCCAACTCTTTTAGTCATCAGTTCTTGGTGTATTGACTCAGAGTGGGCAACGGTTTCTTTTATGCCGCATACACACGGTCGGAATTTCCGAGGAAAAAAGTCCGCTGGAATTTTTATATCGGATATTCCGACCGTTTGTATGCCCCATCGGACTTTTTCCGTCGGAAATTCAGACGGAGTTAGAAAGAGAACATGTTTCGTCTGTATGGAACTCCGACGGAGAAAAAAACATGCATACTCAGAATCAAGTCGTCGCATGCTCAGAGGCATCGAACTTCATTTTTCTCGGCTCGTCATAGTGTTGTACGTCACCGTCTTCTTGATGGTCGGAATTTGGAGTGTCCGTGTGTATGCAAGACAGCTTGAGCGGAATTCCGTCTGAAAAATCCGTCAGAGTTTATCCCGACGGAAAAAACAGTCGTGTGTACGAGGCATTAGCCTTGTTCATCATCCCTTGCCCTTGTGTGACTATAATGTCTGGTCTTCTAGTGTGATAAAAAGCCAATCCATTTGACTGTTATGGGTGGAGTGGTTTTACAAGGCTGGGATTAATAGAGTATAAACTGGCTACTGCAATTGTAGCAATTGTAGTTTTGCGCAGTTACTTTTTGATTCATCACCATACACCTCCACACCTCCAAACTTTCTAAGATGTGAAAGGGCCAAAGATCTTCAATTACAAAGCATGCAGAAAAAGTACATACCCCACCAAACCATGTTTTACATAGGATAATCATCTCTCGCTTACAGAAGGGCTTCCAAGGCTACTTGAGAGTGGAGGAATAATGAAGAAAGGAAGAGCCACATTAGGAGTCCAAAAGTTATTTATTCCACTAATATTCCACCAAAACGTTAAAGTGGTTGTAAACCCTTACATATACCCAGTGAAGTGACTGGCCTCAGGTGATACAAACAGATGAAAGAAATCCTCCTACGTAAGTTGAACCTTTTTATCGGCCATCTTCTCTTCTCTACATTCATTGAAAGTACAGAATTTATACAGCTTGTCTGAGCTGGTGCTTTATTTAGAAAGTTTGGAGACCCCTGATTTAGATGTTCAGACAGCACCTCACTAATACTCTTTTCTATCATGTACCTTCCAAATTTCTGAGAAAAGACAGTGGGACACTTATAAGTATATAGTTAAAGGAAACACTCCTGCCAAACAAACAGTTATGTAGTATTTTATTAATTAATGCCCAAAAAATGGTTGGTTAACCTACAAGGAGCTACAAAATAATATTTCAAAAATGAAAAGGTTGGCTGAAAGGTTTAGTGTAATATAACACATATGATAGTTAAAAGTATATATACACCATATTGTCAAAAGTATTGGGACACCTGCCTTAGACGCACATGAACTTGAATGTCATCCCAAACTTAGTCCGTAGGGTTCAATATTGAGTTGGCCCTTTGCAGCTATAACAGCTTCAACTCTTCCGGGAAGGCTGTCCACAAGGTTTAGGAGTGTGTCTATGGGAATGTTTGACCATTCTTCCAGAAGCACATTTGTGAGGTTAGGCACTGATATGGACGAGAAGGCCTGGCTTGCAGTCTGCGCTCTAAATTATCCCAAAGGTGTTCTATTGGATTGAGGTCGGGACTCTGTGCAGGCCAGTCAAGTTCCTCCACCCCAAACACTTTCATCCCGGTCTTTATGGACCTTGCTTTGTGCACTGGTCCAAATCATTTGGTGGAGGGGGGATTATGGTGTGGGGTTGTTTTTCAGGAGTTGGGCTTGGCCCCTTAGTTTCAGTGAAGGGAACTCTTAAAGGTGTCAGCATACCACAATTTCATGCTACCAACTTTGTGGGAGCAGTTTGGGGATGGCCCCTTCCTGTTCCAACATGACTGCGCACCAGTGCACAAAGCAAGACCCATAAAGACATGGATGAGCGAGTTTGGGATGGAGGAATTTAACAGACCTGCACAGAGTTCTGACCTCAACCCTATAAAACACATTTTCGATGAATTAGAGCGGAGACTGTGAGCCAGGTAATCTCGTCCAACATCAGTGCCTGACCTCACAAATGCGCTTTTGGAATAATGGTCAAACATTCCCATAGACACACTCCTAAACCTTGTGGACAGCCTTCCCAGATGAGTTGAAGCTGTTTTAGCTGCAAAAAGTGGGCCAACTCAAAAGTGAACCCTACAGACTAAGCCTGGGATGACTTTAAAGTTCATGTGCGTGCAAAGGCTGGTTTCCCAATACTTTGAATATATATACTATATACTATATATATATATATATATATATATATATATATATATATATTTATTTATTTGTTTATTTTTATTTGAACAACTCATATTTACCTGGATAATTATTGTCTTCATTTTTGACAAACTCCTATGTTGCACTGGTGATAACCTGAGATTATATTTTTGTTGTTGACAATATCTCTATTTTCTGTACATTATATTTTCAGTAAAAATATTGGAAAATTAAAAGTATCCTTTTCTATAGAAGTTTATACATCAGACTAAAAAGAGGGACAATCGAGGAGGAAAAAAGCATTAGTTTTTTTTTTTTAAAAAGGACAATACCATCAACTAAAGGATGGTTGGGAGCTTTGCAGTTGGAAGCTACATGGAGAATAGAACTAGAAAGATGGTCCAGGTTCATAACTTCAGCCCTGGAACGAGACAACTTTTTTAATGGTTTAGGCACCCAACAAGAAGAGGTGGCCTCTACATGACCCCTCCACCAAAGTCCGTGCCAGCAAGCGGAAGAGCTCAGTGCAGTGTATTTCCATTGCTCCGTTGGCTCCAATCCTTGAAAGCTTTGTGCATTTAAGTTTGTGGTCAGACCTAATGTCTGCTAATGGCCGTTCCCCTCAAATCCTTCCATAGACTGGCTTGTTGAGCACAGCTGTGAATTTGCCTGTCCAAATTAAAATCAGGCGCTGGAACTTGTGCTGCAACGGAGATGCCAGAACTGCAGATTTGGCCCCGTCCTGAGCAGGAGTCCTGTTTATTTATCTGCAACGCTGTCCAAAATAGAGTATTTCTTTATTTTTGTTAAACACGGCTATTTTCCATGACTTTAATGATAAGATTAAAGCAACAGGCAGTTATTGCATTTGATCCTATAAATCATTTTTTTTTTAGAAACCGATTAAAAGAGACCTCTGGTTTTGATTAAAGAAGGAGAAAGGGTGCGAAGTGTGAAGCTGTTGAAATCTGAAAATATAACAGCTGATACTTTCATGTCCTTTTGCTATGCAAGAAGCTAAAATGCATCCAGCGTCTGACATTCTCCTAAAATTTGTGCCTGTGCTCATCCTATGGGCTACGAGCTAAGCACTGAAAAATGTTATAATGTTATACCTAATTCAGACCTACAAGTGGGTGGGCCCAATTAAAGGGGGAGTGGCCTAATTAACAGAAGTACACAACAAACAAATATGGATAAGTTGAGTTTTCAATTCCCTAAAATTGTTGTGTAAATTAGAAGATTTAGGTTTTGGCTAAATGCATTATGGAATATGCAACATATCATGGTGGCATTTAGGGTGCAATTGGCTTTAAAGTACAACCATTCCCCTTTCCCCAGCTGGCCCCCTTCACCCCCAACCTTTTTGAATGAAAAAAAATCTTTATGCGTACCTTTTTTCCAAGGGTCTTCAGCCGGGTGACATCATGGCTGCTTTTCCTCTTCATCTCTACGTAACTTTAGGCTGAAACTTTCTATAGTATTTGTTTGGGAAGCCAGGGGTGGCTAGATTATGTACGCAAAGGGCAGTGATGGCAAACCTTTGCACCCCAGATGTTTTGGAACCACATTTCCCATGATGCTCAACTACACTGCAGAGTGCATGAGCATCATGGGAAATGTAGTTCCAAAACATCTGGGGTGCCAAGGTTCACCATCACTGCCCTAGGGGGTGGGTCCTTGACAACCTGGGCTGACAGGATGTGGGTTGAATGATACTGGGGGTCCTAGAAAAGGGATACAATCTAGTTGAGAAAATATTTTTTTTCAGGTGGTGGAACGAGAGATCAGATGAATATTGCAGCCAGTGTGTCACTTTAACTTAACTGTGGGTGAAACTTTCTAAAGTATTTGTTTGGGAAGCCAGACATGGCTGGATTATGTACCCCTAGGGCAGTGATGGTGAACCTTGGCACCCCAGATGTTTTGGAACTGCATTTCCCATGATGCTCAACTATACTGGAGAGTGCATGAGCATCATGGGAAATGTAGTTCCAAAACATCTGGGGGGCCAAGTTTCGTTATCACTGCCCTAGGGGGTGGGTCCTTGACAACCTGGGCTGACAGGATGTGGGTTAAATCATACTGGGGGTCCTAGAAAAAGGGGTACCATCTAGTTGAGAAAATAATTTTTTGCAGGTGGTGGAACGAGAGATCAGAGAGAGTATTGCAGCCAGAGCTACTTTTTTTAAACTTTATCTAGGGAATTTATATTTTTATTTTTCAAGTGAAAAAAGCATTTGTGAGATCAGGAACTGATGTTGGAGGCGAAGACCTGGCTCACAATAGGGATTCCAATTCACCCAAAAAGTGTTCTTTAGGATGGATTAAGGCTCTGTGCAGGCCAATGAAGTTCCTCCAAAGCTCATCAAACCAAGTCCTTACGGAGCTGACTTTGTGCACAGGGGTAAAGTCATGCTGCAACAGAAAAGGGCCATTGTATGCTGTAGCATTATCAGTACTGAAGTAATCGCTACAATATACAAACTAATATTCCAAAAGGTGGTTACGGATTCCCTCTATTTATTGCATATATGTACTAATTTGTCTATACCTATAATTAGCTAGTCTATTAAGACTCTGATAAGCACAATGATATAAGGTTATCTATGAAAGTAAACACACTGCTTAGTAAAACAATGTTTCATGTATTTCCCAAGAAAATAGGAATATGCTAACATCAAACACTAACGTAAAGTAAAACAGCAGAACATCAAAAATACTTATCACAATGCTTTCCTCGAGATATTTTTTCGTCAGCTGGGCTCAGGATGGCAAAAAGAGGGCTCTGTGTTTCAGGCAGCCCTTTTTAAACCTCAATTACACATCACCCAGACACACCCCATTGCCAGCCCAACTCGGCTTTTGGACGAATCAAAGTGTTCACGGGGCAGTCCTCCTCAATAGATTATATTACTGTCCATCATGCCGCATTGGCCTCTAGGGGCAGCATTGTCCATGTATCATCCCCAGGTACCTGTTGCTCCTTTGAACTTTGTCCTCAATCATCTTGGCAGCCATAGCTCTCTTTGAAGATTGCTTGCAGAGTGGTAATCAATGATTTCCATCCTCTTGCCCTAGCCGGACCGGAGCCAGGCTTTGTTCTACATAGTTAGAGGCATAATTGGTTACTTTCCAACTTGGGGGCCATCTGCCTGTATCCTCCAGGGAGTGAAATACCAGAAATTATATTAAATCATGTTGCCTTCCAACAAATACCCTTCATTGGAAACTCCTAAAGTCAATAATTATGAGTTTGGAATGGGATGTCCAATAAGCTCGTATAGGTTTGATGGTCAGGAGTAAAAAAACTTTTGGCCATAGTGTGTATATTTTGCCAGTTTTATGACAAATGAACCTTCAATTTGAGTACTGATGATTACCTACATAGGAAATCTGTTAGATAACCAATTTTTCTTGCAAATCTCATATATCAATGTCCTTCTTGCCACACTTTTTTTTGAGGCTGACAACATGCTACCAATTGGAAATTAATTTATTAAGACTCAAGTTTTACTGATTGAATTGGAGTTTACGTATTTACAAGTTGTGCGGTGTTGCCATTATTTTGTCCAGTCCCTGTAGAAGTTGTGATAGAAGCCATCAAGACAAATGGTCGGTCTTCTAAAAATCTCACTTCTCCATGTAGTCTTAAAGAAAAGAGAGAGACAACATTCACTAGAAAGTTATTTTCCTGGAAAGAAAAACAGACTTTCTAAAATTAGAATGGTGCTGGGTGGCCAATTTGGACTCAGATGGTACTTAATGATGAAATCTATTATCGAGCAATTAGCCTAATGTATAAGCTACTTTATGTAACAAAGCTACTAATGCACAGCATAATGGCTTAAAGCAAACTTGTGACAAGTGTAAAAAAACTAAAGTAACCACTAAAGAAAATCTCTGTCAGCATAAACATAACTGTTTTCATAAGATTGCTTTTCCTCCAGCACCAGCCAGAGTTGACTTGAAGGGTAACTCCACTTTCATTGATAGCAATAAAAAAAATAATATAGCATGTACAATTGCTTCACAACCATATTGTAATTTAACGTTATTAAAAAAAAAAAAAACAATTTCAGTATGCAGTAATGTAATTTTCTGTAAAATTCAATGCAATATGGCAACCTGGAGGTCTGGAACGCCTACAAAATGTCATTTGCTGCATGTGTGATTGTCTCATAGATTTTCCTAGAAGACTGCACTAAGATACAAGTCAG
Source organism: Rana muscosa (assembly GCA_029206835.1). Lineage (NCBI taxonomy): Eukaryota > Metazoa > Chordata > Amphibia > Anura > Ranidae > Rana > Rana muscosa. The sequence continues at coordinate 1,234,716,890 of CM055116.1, read as the reverse complement.
ATTTTAGGCATCATCTGCAACAGGAATTAAATTTTTAGTGAGCTTCTCCCTAAGGGGTAATTACTTCTAAAGAGATGCCAAAACTGCAATTTTTCTCATCAGAACATGGAGAATTCACCGGGTGGTTAGAGACCCAGCTTTACTTTGAATTTAAATAGTTCATTTGGGCCAAGCTGCCACAAGCAAACAATGTACTGTCTTTTGATAAAAATACAAGCCTTTTCCTAAGTGGTGGAGATGCATTCAGGCCAGCTCTATTTATCTCTGGCAATGGATGGAAAGTTGCCAGTTATACAGAAGTTTGCACTAAGATGCAATTTCGATTTAGGCATCCTCTGCAACAGGAATTAAATTTTCGGTGACACAGTGGTCTCCAAACTGTGGTCTCATGGCTGAATGTGGCCTTTTGCTTGCCTTTATCCGGCCCTTGGGGCACTTTTCCTTCCACTGACACAAGACACTATTCCTCCCACCGACTCCAATAATAGTGCAATATTCCTTCTACTGACACCAACAATGGGGCACTATTCCTCCCACTGACACCAGCGATTGGGCAATATTCCTCTCCCTAATACCAAAGATGCATTGCTTATTCCCACTTCCTCTGGCTGACGTCAACAATGTAGCATAATTCCTGCTACTGACATCAACAATGGGGCACTATTCCTTCCATTGACACCAACAATGGGCTACTATTCCTCCCCCTGACACCAACAATGGGGCACTTTTCCTTCCACTGACACCAACAATGGGACACTGTTCCTCTAGCTGACGTCAACAATGTGGCATAATTCCTGCTACTAACATCAACAATGGGGCACTATTCCACCCACTGACACCAATGATGCAGCACTATTCCTCCCACTGACACCAACAATGGGACACTATTCCACCCACTGACATCAATGGTAGGGGCACTAATCCTCCACCTGTCACCAGCGATGGGGCACTATTCCTCTCCATAATACCAAAGATGCATGGCTTATTCCCACTACCTTATAGTGCAGGAGAAACACGGCCCACAGAGTTCTCACTTATCTAGGGATATACAAATAGCGACTCTAAGAAAGTCACTATTCGTATAACTATGTCATTAGGACCCGAGGCAAACTGAAGGAATAAAATCTGGGCATGACAATTAACAAATTTGAGTAAATCTTATGGCAATCGCATGTCTATGGTTGCCCATAGACACCACCAGTCAACAGCTGTCAGGAAATAAATATTTGGATAGACTAAAAATATTTTCTGTTAACATGGCATAATCTGGCTCTGGGATATATATGGGCAGAGTGATTTCTGCAAAACACTTTCATGTTCGCTCATTAAGCTCCTTAGGAGAATTTTTTTATTTATTTTTTTAAATAAAAAATATATATATATTTATTTGGAGGGTAGGAGAGCTAGTTATCATATTTAGAATAGTTTGTTCGTTTATTTAATTTAATGTCTGTATTTGTATTTTTTTGTGCCTATTTTATTTTCATTGGTGTACTGCATACTGTTGCTTTCCTTTTTTAATTTCTTTTTTTCTGCTGTCTGTTTTCTTCTTTCTGTGAAAGAAATGTAAAATAATAAAGATGCTTTTTTTCTGGCACAAGAACAGGTCCATGATTTTTGAAAAAAGTTTCTGTAACCCTCAAGAGCCATTTAACGCCCATTAAACCACCTTCAGTTTGACCTTCCTATTGGCTTTAATGTATTTTGCTAGAACATCCATTTTATTAAAATGGAGAGAGGTAAGAATCTGCAATAAAGAGTGCAACATCTTTGCAATTTGAAAAGTTCACAGGGAGGGGATTTGTTTTTACATTTTTTTTTTTAAAACTGTTGCGCTGCACTGTAAGGACTCGTTCACACGGCCAATCATGGCCATGCCCTGCTCAGATCAGAATATTTCTATGGCAGCTAGGGCCAGGTAGTTGTTATCAAATGTGTTAAAGACATATATACAGTGTATAGGTATAGAAGAAGAGGGGGAAAAAAATCCCCCTAAAGAACACTCATCAAATATACAGTACCACAGTGAAGAACTAAAATCTATGCAATTGTGTTCTTATATTCAATTTGCCCAGTGAGTTTATCAGATTGGCTTTGGTGTACCATGTGGTATATTGAAAGGTGGCCACCAAAGATGATATTTCAGATGAAGAGAAGGTCTGATCAACTAATTATTTCCATCTAGTAAAGAAGTGTTTGGTGGGAGCTAAGTTCTGGATTTCTGCATCCGATTTCTCTCCATAAAGAAGTGTTGTAAAATCCTTTTTAATTGCTGTGATGGTGGCTGTTGAAGAGTCTGTCAGTGTCAAGACAATGAGGATATTTTTGCGGGCTGCCAACAAACAGATGTGTATCCATTGGGGGCAGGGCCGCTGCCTAGGGCACAACCACAGACATTGAATTCTCTACTCTCCACCACAGGGGTGTAGATAAGGGGGGGGGTCAGGGGGGTCCAGTATCCCCCCAGAGCATCCATCAATGTCACAACAGTTAGCCTTTCAGCTGCAGGTGCCGCACTGCCACACACCAGCCTTTCTTCTGCTTCATGCTACTGGCAGTGGTAGGCAGGATGGTCTGGCAGGGACAGTGATTACAGATCATCCCATAATATAATACATGTGTTTCCAGCCTGCCTGAATTGTAAAATAACATGCCGGGACTCAGGAAGTCCTGTGTGATGTCAGAAGGGAGGGACTTATGAGCTTCAGCTACCCATTGGCTGAGAAGGCAGCAGGGGGTAGTTTGACTGCCTCCTCAGCCAATGGATGCACAAAGTGCACTGTCCATTATTCCAAATAAATCTTCATCCTACGGGCTTCCTGTCTTAGTGGGTGTGAGATGAAACGGCGTGTGGGGAGAAGCCTGCACACAAGATTCAGAACTGCATGCAGCGAGTGAAAGTTCTGCAGTGATTGAGGTGAGGGAAGAGGAAGTGTTTTGCCCCAGCAGATTGACAGATTACCCTGCCCCACTTTTTCCTGGCAGGGAGGTGAAAAGCAGCCCTAAATAGGTTGCATTTGCTGAGATCTGAGATTTCTACTGTTTTTAAAAACATTTTGAAGCTTTATATTTTTTGGGGGATGCAAGTAGCTGGTCTTGTTTAGGGCGCAAAATAATCTAGCACCAGCCCTGATTGGGGGATACCAGCTCTAGAGTTTTCCTGTTGTGCTAGTCCACATTCATCATAGCTGACTAATAGAAAAAAAGGAGACTTGGGTACAGTGCCTTAAAAAGTATTCATACCCCTTGAAATTTTCCACATTTTGTCATGTTACAACCAAAAACGTAAATGTATTTTATTGGGATTTTATGTGATAGACCAACACAAAGTGGCACATAATTGTGAAGTGGAAGGAAAATCATAAATGGTTTTAATTTTTTTTTTACAAATATGTAGCACTACCCTCGTAGGAGCTGCTGGTTAGTTTTGGGTTTTGCACGTTACCTCTTCAGCTTCGTTGTCCGGGTAGGAAAGTCTGTGGTAATGCAATGTCCACACAGATGTAAAACCTTAAACAGTCAGGCTTTATTTTCTTATGCAGTAAACGTTGAGAAAGTAGAAGGTATAGAAGAGTAGGGAAAGGTTCAGGCACTCGTCACAAAAATACACAGGTGTCAGTTCAAAGTCACTCACCACTCTCAATGTTAGAGTGGGTGTTGGTCACCCGATTAGTCCCCTCTCACATGGCCTAGCAGCCGGGATGACACACGAATCAGCAACGGGACAGTCTCTGCCACAGACTGCCCTAGGTGAATGGGGTCTCTGCCACAGACCTTTTAAAGTGAACAAAGTCTCTGCCACAGACCTTTTAAAGTTGAGCGAATGGTTATTCCAGGAATCCTCTGCCATAGGATTTCAAAGTCCCAAACTTCCAGCCGTGCAGTGAAAGAGCCTTTAAGCCAATCCGGCGAACTGCAGGGCTTGTAGTGTAGTGGATCCCTCCTTAATAAAGTTGCCAGGCCTCACCCGAGACAGCAGCACTTTGCCGGTCTCCTCCAGGGCAGGTCCTCCCCTGGTCTCCTTCATTAAGATAGCTTCCTCCCCATTTGGATGGACAGCTTGGGATCTCCTCTCCGGATGTAGGCCCCAGCCAGACTAGCTGGGCCTACTAGATAGCGATGCAGCCTCGGGCCAACGTAGCCCCGAGACCAGGATCACACACACACCTCGAGCCCGGAGGACCACAAGGCGAAAACGAACCCCGATCAATGGCGTCTGCCCCTTAAGTATCCCCTCCCAGCAGGCACAGTGGGGCGACCACTCCCACCGTACCACTTCCGAGAAGGGCCACTCAATGTACCATGGTTTGCCCGTGTTCCAACAAGTGCCTGAGGTGGTAACGCCACCTACAGGCAAAAAGGAAAAATGCTATCGGGCAAACCACAGCTAGAACAGAGGTAAATTTCAGTGTAATTCAACCGTCTGAGCCCAACTACTGGCTCAGACATCCCTCTAAATTTCAAATTGCGTCCCAACCTTTTGGGGAGGGCGCTACAAATAAATATCTGAAAAGTGTGGTGTGCATTTGTATTCGGCCCCCCTGAGTCAATACTTTGTAGAACCACCTTTTTCTGCAATTACAGCTGCAAGTCTTTTTGGGGATGCCTCTACCAGCTTTGCACATCTAGAGTGAAATTTGTGCCCATTCTTCTTTTCAAAATATCTCAAGCACTGTCAGATTGGATGAAGAGCGTCTGTTAACAGCAATTTTCAATTCTTGCCACAGATTTTCAATTGGATTTGGGTCTGGACTTTGACTGGGTCATTCAACACATGAATGTGCTTTGATCTAAACCATTCCATTGTAGCTCTGGCTGTATGTTTAGAAGCATTGTCCTGCTGGAAGGTGAACCTCCATCCCAGTCTCAAGTCTTTTGCAGACTCTAACAGGTTTTCTTCTAAGATTGCCCTGTATTTGGCTCCATCCATCTTTCCATCAACTCTGACCAGCTTCCCTGTCCCTGCTAAAGAAAAGCATCTCCACAACATGATGCTACCACCACCATGTTTCACGGTGGGATGGTGTGTTCAGGGTGATGTGCATTGTTAGTTTTCCCCCACACATAGCGTTTTTCTTTTAGGCCAAAAAGTTCAATTTTGGTCTCATCAGACCAGAGCATCTTCTTCCACATGTTTGCTGTGTGGCTTCTCGCAAACTGCAAATGGGACTTTTTATGGCTTTCTTTCAACAATGGCTTTCTTGCCACTTTTCCATAAGAGATGTAGGGGCTGTATACATTTTAGTTATTCAGGTTTTCCCCCTTTATTTTCACCTAGTAATCCTGTGAATAACATTCTTCCGTTCCCTGGGTGGCTACGTTCACTCCTCCAATGAATCTATGGAAGGAGCCCTGGTTGCTTGCTTCAATTATGTCTGCCTTTCTTCATTTCTATGACATAGGGGCTGATGGGACTAGAAGTTTATAGAAGCAATATAACTTTTATTTTTTTTTGCTTCTGGTTATCCCAATGACACATTTCTGATAAGATCCACAGGTATTCTCTGTATTTGCTTAATTTTTTATTTAATTTTTTTAGCCCAAAAGAGAAAACAAATACAGGTACCACATCCAAGGACTGGAAAGCTTCACCATATTACATTATTGTTCTTGGGTTTAGTTATCCTTTTGTAGCACTACCCCCGTAGGAGCTGCTGGTTTAAAGTTTTGGGCCTACCGTTACCTTTTCTGTTCACCGCACTCGTGTCAGGGATCCTTCTTGAAGAGCCTGTATAAAAGTTCACACCAACACCTGGATACGTTTTCTTCAAGAGGCTTTATTTTACCAGTCCCAACAGAGGGGTAGAAAGATAGGGGAGTTTCAGGCACTTTACTTTGCGGATCACGGGCCCATTCTCAGATCCAGAGGACAAACAGTTCCACGCTGGATTCAGCAACCACCGGATAGGCCTACTCTCACCGGCCTAGCAACCGGTGCGAAGCTCACTCAAAAGTCTCTGCCACAGACTTGATGAGTACCGTACAGTCGTTCCACAACCTTCTGCCACAAGATCGTGTAACCACACTGACACTTTGCAAAAAAAAGTTCCTTCAAGAGTACATAGCTCGCGGTGCCAGAATCTTTCAGCCATTCGGCAGCACCGCAAGGCAAACTGGCCAGGATGCGTCCTTCAATTGAGTCCCCAATTGTTCTGCTTCTTCCCGCAGGCAAGACCGCGTAGGACCATCCCTTGACTAGTAGGCCCCAGCAACTCCTGGGCCTACTTCTTAGTTGCAAAGCCTCGAGCCAGCAGGCCCCGAGGCCGAAAATGGCTCGTACATCCCTGAGGCCAGGAGGGCCCTCAGGTCAGGATCCGGCAATGAACCCCGAAAGAGCGGTCTCTGCCTCTTAAGTACCCCTTTCCAGAATGCACAGCGGGTTGACCACGCCCCCTGAACCACTTCTGGGAAAGGAATACCCACTACATCCAGCCTGCTGCATTTACAACCCTGACCCGTAATGACAGTGACACCTACTGTCAGGTGGAAAACGCGCAGCCCAGCTAGACTGAAACAGAGCCATAAATTTACATAATTCCTTCTGAGCTGAACTACAGCTCAGATAACTAAATTTAACCTATAGCGTCTACCCAACAGGAGTAGGGCGCTACACTTTGATAATCATATTTTATGTGTGTGCCCAGAGTACAACTTTAATGGTCACATAAATGGGTTGCAGGTACCTACAGTTATATGCACATATAGGGGTTGATTTACTAAAACTGGAGAGTGCAAAATCTGGTGCAGCTCTGCATAGAAACCAATCAGCTTCCAGGGTTTATTGTCAAAGCTTACTTGAACAAGCTGAAGTTAGAAGCTGATTGGTTACCATGCACAGCTGCACCAGATTTAAAACTCTTTAGTTTTAGTAAATCAACCCCATAGTGCCTGCAGAATTGTTCCAAAGCATTGAAGCTCACTTATACTATACTAATGCATAGAGCGAATCCATATTTTGGTGCACCTGTCTTGCCACCTATTCCACCTATTCCTCCATATTGGTCTGCAAGGCTGCTCATCACATCACAACAACAAGGAGACGATGTGGAGGGGGGGAAATGTGTCTGCCTAGATGAAATCAGTATTTGCATAAATAAAGCACTGATGTTTTAGTAGCTCCTGGCACGATCTGGAAGAAATTGGGGGAAGTGAGCCTGCATTTTTCTTATACATGGCCAATTTTGGTCCTTTCAAATAATGCTGGGTTTATTTCAACAATGATAAAAAATACTAATACTGCTGCATTGCACAGCTGTCTATGCAGACACATGTCAGCTAATATATCTCCTATAATAATGGACTTTGTGTTGCATGGTATATTTTGAGACCTCTTGTAAATTCTATAGGCTTTGTTCCGCCAATGCTCCCCGTGGGGGCTCTGTCGCTTGCCAAGGACGGTAATATAGTACACATGCAGAAGTAATGTACCATTCCAGACACTATATATGACCTAGACAATTCAATTTACAGTGCTCTCCAGAGCCCCAAACTTACTGCTGCTATAAAGATTTGAGGAAATCGTCAGAATATACGACTCAACATGAAGAGTGCGATTAAATGCTTGCGCATTAACTGCAAACTCAGAAGTTCAGAAGTAGTCATTAAGTGGCACCTGGGCCTTCTGTTCTGTTCTAGGCTGTGTTTTTAGATTAGATTTAAAGATGCTATTTTAAACAAATTTCTGTGTCAGCTGCATAATGTTGTACTTCGAAGGTTCTAATGGTATACATAAACTTTGTTTTAGAAAAGGCTAGCTTTGCTTAAAGGGAAAGTATGGTGTACCTCCAGTGAGAACATAAATTGAATTATTACAGAAAAAAGTAATTTCTTATTTTGCACGATTGTGCTTCCATATTTTTGTTATTGTATTTAATATAAAGATTAATAGATTAGCCACTAGGGGGAGCTGGTGTAATCATTTTGTCTTACTATTTACCAAAGGGTGAGATAAGAATTTCAGAAACCCTAAATGGCTAAAAGTTTGGGAACACTTGACCATCATAACTACTTTATATGTGCTTGTTGGACATTACATTCCAAAACCATGGGTATTACTATAGCATTGCAATGCCCCCCACCCCTCTTCCTTTTTGTTGCAGTTACAACAACCTCCATTCTTTTTTGAAGGCTTTCCACCAGATTTTGGAGTGTGTCTGTAGGAATGTGTGCCAATCCATCCCAAAGGTGTTCAGTAGGGTTGTGGTGCAGGCCACTCCACTTCCTCCACAACAAAAATAATTTTATGAAGCTGGCATTGTACACAGGGGCACAGTCATGCATGAAAAGAAAGTGATTTTACTTCTCTTTCACTTATAAACTGCTATTTGGAAATAGTGTCCGCCACCAGACCCATATTTTCTTGGAGTGAGAGAGAAATCAAAGTATTACTCTGATCGAGGCCCAAAAAAACTAAGCTGGAGCACCTATCTTTCAGTAGTTTTTAAATGCCTATGTAGCACCCTCCTAGTTAAGTTGCTAGTGGTATTAAGGGAAATTTTGTTTTTGGCTCCTCTGTAGCCAGTGGAGCAAAGTTTGATTGCTTTTGGCTGTTCTGGGTTCTGCTGGTTGCAGGTTTGACTGCTTCCCCCTGGTTTCTGGTAAATTCCAGAATTTAGTGGATTGGAAGAGGCAGACCCTCATCTTGCATAATCGTACAGCCTCAGCCAATCCCTGATAGAAAGAATGACTAGTAGGGGGCTGAGATGTGTATACAGTAAATAGACTGGGGCCTGGAACAGCAGGGTCCCCGTCCTGGTGAAGATCCAGCCTGAGGGGTGGGGCCCTCTGGGTCACTAAGCTGAAGCTTGGAGGAGGCCATTGGAGTCCCAGCTGTAAGAGAGCTGAGGGATTCATGTCTAAAGCTGCTGGGAGCAGTCTGAAGGGAGGCTACAGAGGATCTGACCTGAGGCTTGCAATACTGAAGCTTTCTGGTACTTTAGGAAAGCATTCAAGTACCCAGGGCACAGTGAGTACAAGCTTGAAAGAGATCCTAGAGATTGTCCTTGTTAACTTTTATGCCGCGTACACACGACCGTTTTTAATGTCATTGAAAAAAACAACGTTTTTCTCAACGTGATTCTTCTCAAGCCTGCCTTGCCTACACACTATCATGAAAAAAAATGCTTGAGCAAAGCGCGGTGACGTACGAAATGTACGACGGCACTATAAAGGGGAAGTTCCATTCGGAAAAGCAGCGCCACCCTTTGGGCTGCTTTTGCTGATCCAACATTACGGCGGACAAATTGGACACTTAAGTGACACGTTTTGGGGTCCAGTGACACCAATACAGTGATCAGTGCTAAAAAAAATGCACTGTCACAGTATAAATGACACTGGCAGGGAAGGGGTTAACACCAAGGGCGATCAAAGTTAAGTGTGTCCCTGGGAGGTGCTTACTAACTGTGTGGGGGACGGATACTCTGGAGGAAAAGAGAGATCCGTGTTTCAGCTTAGCTGAAACGCCGGATCTCACTTTTGCTCCCTGACAGATCAGCGGTCTGCCTTGTTTACATAGAAATTGGATAAAAGGTTAAGCATTGTAAAGACACTTTTTAATAGATAAGTAGTACATTTTATATACAACTATATAGGTATAGATCAGACCAAAATGAGGGACAAATGACGGGGAAAGAGGGCCAGAGGGACTTTGCTCCGAATAAGGGACAGTCCTTTGAAATCAGGGACAGTTGGGAGCTATGGTATAACTAAATCTATTCCTGTTTACAGGGCATAGAACAACAGAAATACGACTTATTGAACAGAAGCCCCTTTCCGTATGACGTCTTCTACACTCCAATCTACAGATCTGATAGATTTAGGTTGGGGTAGCTGATTTCCTTTTGCCTTTTCCCTTGTGAGTCCCACTAACTTGGGTCCTCATCTCAAGACTTGTGTCAGTCCAGTCCCAAACGGGACTGTCTCTTGGGCACAGACCATGGACCTACATGATGTTGGTCAGGGGTGACCTACTCACACGCTCCCTTCTCCCTAGGGCCTCAGACACAAGTGATAATAAAAGGCACAGACTCCACTGACATCACCAGAGGAGTCTTTATGTGCAGATGGCCATCTTTGTAGAGGCAAGACTTTACTTCCCCATGTCAGAGCTCCCAGCAGAGATCACCACAGTAGCGACATCACCAAATTTCAGTCCAGATTTTCTGAAACAGAGTCAGGCAGAGGCAGCAATCCCTTAGAGGTTATGCTATAGATATGCAACTACAGTAAAACCTTGGATTGAGAGTAACTTGGTTTGAGAGTGTTTTGCAAGACAAGTGTAGCGACCTCACCCTTTACTCCCTTCTGACACTTGGCTCTCGTCTAGGGGACCAGGGAGGAGAGTGTGGCGCACCACCAGCTCACACCATACTGTATGCAAAGATGGAGCTAATCAAACTATACCTTCGGGTCTGTGTTTCCATCCAGAGTCAAACCTTCTCTTGAGAATGATTCCCACCGTCCACGCAGGTGGAGGTAGGACCCTTAGCTCCCAGTAAGTTACTGTCCACACCACTGAAAGTCCAACACTTATTTATTCGTAGCAATAAACAGTCTCTGTGAGAGCAGATAGGTTGTAACACATACAGTTCAGACGAGGTGGGGAAGGAAGGTCCAGGCACAAACTTAAACTTGGTTTTCTCCTGTTCTGTATAGCATCAACAGGCTTGACACACAGTCGCTGCCACCGACCGTGAGAACTTGAACTACCTTCTAGAAGCGATGGCCCTTGTCAGGGAAAGGACATCCATCCGGACAGTTACCAGAGGCCCCATCGTCACCAGCGAATGCTGCACCGGGTCTTCGGATAGGGTTACCTCCCTGGCCTCCTCGTCCTAGATTCGGCGTCCACACCAGGGGACACCCTAGGAGCCCTCGATCCCTCGCGGAACCCAGTCGAAGGTACTGGGCCCCAGGCCTCCAGAAAGTACCTCACCCCAGACCGAAGGTGTCTGGGGTGAGACCGCAGCTCCGTCTCCGGGCCTAGGGTACCCGGAGAACACCATCACTCACCCCCAGGCTGAAGGTGCCTGGACGTGGACGTCTGCCCCCTTTATACCCTCCCACAACAGGCACAGCAGGTTCCCCGCCCTGCTGTACTACTGCCGCGAGAGGACACAAAGTGCACAGCTCTCCAATGGTGGTTCAACCCCAGCCTATGGTGACAGCGCCACCTATCGACCCCAAGGAACTGGACACCATTGATATTCCCCACTGGCATAAATTGGTCCATGAATCCTAACAATTATTTCATCTGAGCCTGTTACCACTCAGATGCTTCCCCTAAATATGACCACCCGCTACACAAGCAACATTTTTTTTTTATAAACTTTGACTTAATAAACGAGCAATGTCTTGATATACGAGTAGCATCACGTCACAACAGAGTATAAAAGAGAAGATGGTTACATTTAATGAAGGTGCAACATTTAGCAACTCACATGCAGGCATCCGAGGTAAAGCTGTCCACATAGACCGTCCTCCACACCACCATCGATGGCATCCCTTCCACGCTGCGCTCCACAAGCTCTTCAAGCCTCGCTTTCAGATCGGTATACTGCAGGGTAGTCTTCCCGGTCACGATTGCAGACTGACAATGATGAGAGCCAGCGGTGCGGAGGACGGTCTATGTGGACAGCTTTACCCCGGATGCCTGCATACTTAGATGCCTCTTTTAATCAACTATGTGAGTTGCTAAATGTTGTACCTTCAACAGGGATGAGCCGAACACCCCCCTGTTCGGTTCGCACCAGAACCTGCAAACAGAAAAAATGTTCGTGTAAACTTTAGAACCCTATTAAATACAATGGACTCGAACGTTCGAAATCTAAAGTGTTAATTATAAAGGCTGATATGCAAGTTATTGTCCTAAAAAGTGTTTGGGGACCCGGGTCCTGCCCCAGGGGACATGTATCAATGCAAAAAGAAGTTTTAAAAACGGCCGTTTTTTCGGGAGCAGTGATTTTAATAATGCTTAAAATGAAAAAATAAAAGTGAAATATTCCTTTAAATTTCGTACCTGGGGGGTGTGTATGATATGCATGTAAAGTGGCGCATGTTTCCCGTGCTTAGAACTGTCCCTGCAAAAAATGTCATTTTTGAAAGAAAAAAATGCATTTAAAACTCACTCGCGGCTATTAATGAATTGTCGGCTCCCGGCAATACATACAAAAGTCATTGATAAAAAAAAAAGCGTGGGGGTTCCCCAGAATTCAATTACCAGGCCCTTCAGGTCTGGAATGGATATTAAGGGGAACCCCGCCGCAAATTAAAAAAAAAAATTGACGTGGGGTTCCCCCAAATATCCATTCCAGGCCCTTCAGATCTGGCATGGATTTTAAGGGGAACTCCACCCCAAATTTAAAAAAAAAAATGGCGTGGAGTCCCCCTAAAAATCCATACCAGACCCCTTATCCGAGCACGCAACCTGGCCGGCCGCAGGGGAAAAGGGGGGGACGAGAGAGCGGCCCCCCCTCTCTCCTGAACCGTACCAAGCCACATGCCCTCAACATGGGGAGGATGTCCCCATGTTGATGGGGACAAGGGCCTCATCCCCACAACCCTTGCCCGGTGGTTGTGGGGGTCTGCGGGCAGGGGGCTTATCGGAATCTGGAAGACCCCTTTAACAAAGGGGACCCCCAGATCCCGCTCCCCCTATGTGAATTGGTAAGGGGTACATTGTACCCCTACCATTTCACGAAGAAAGCGTAAAAAAATGTTTAAAAAAACACACAAACACCTTGAAAAAGTCCTTTATTTAAAAAAAAAAACATTCCAGCGGTGAAATCCAGTGTCCCGCGGCGATCCCGATGTCCAGCGCTGTCCTTCATTGGTTGTGCCTGAGCGGACCTGATGGGGAACTCCCTCTCAGTATTTTAAATGTATAGACCCGCCCCTTCTGAAGTTCCCCATCAGGTCTGCTCAGCGGACCAGATGCGGAACATGAGAAGGGGCGGGTCTATACATGTATTACCAAAGTGAGAGCAGTTCCCCATCAGGTCCGCCCCCTCGGTATGTCGGACCCGCCTACGTCATTGGCTTGAGCGGGGAACTTCGTTCACTATGTAAATTTAAATTTATATAGTGAAGGAAGTTCCCCGCTCAAGCCAATGACGTAGGCGGGTCCGACATACCGAGGGGGCGGACCTGATGGGGAACTTCTCTCACTGTGTAATACATGTATAGACCCGCCCCTTCTCATGTTCCGCATCTCGTCCGCTGAGCGGACCTGATGGGGAACTTCAGAAGGGGCGGGTCTATACATTTAAAATACTGAGAGGGAGTTCCCCATCAGGTCCGCTCAGGCACAACCAATGAAGGACAGCGCTGGACATCGGGATCGCCGCGGGACACTGGATTTCACCGCTGGAATGTTTTTTTTTTTTTTTTTTAAATAAAGGACTTTTTCAAGGTGTTTGTGTGTTTTTTTAAACATTTTTTTACGCTTTCTTCGTGAAATGGTAGGGGTACAATGTACCCCTTACCAATTCACATAGGGGGGGGGGCGGGATCTGGGGTCCCCTTTGTTAAAGGGGTCTTCCAGATTCCGATAAGCCCCCCGCCCGCAGACGCCCACAACCACCGGGCAAGGGTTGTGGGGATGAGGCCCTTGTCCCCATCAACATGGGGACATCCTCCCCATGTTGAGGGCATGTGGCTTGGTACGGTTCAGGAGGGAGGGGGGGCCGCTCTCTCGTCCCCCCCTTTTCCCCTGCGGCCGGCCAGGTTGCGTGCTCGGATAAGGGGTCTGGTATGGATTTTTAGGGGGACTCCACGCCATTTTTTTTTTAAATTTGGCTTGGAGTTCCCCTTAAAATCCATGCCAGATCTGAAGGGCCTGGAATGGATATTTGGGGGAACCCCACGTCAATTTTTTTTTAAATTTGCGGCGGGGTTCCCCTTAATATCCATTCCAGACCTGAAGGGCCTGGTAATTGAATTCTGGGGAACCCCCACGCTTTATTTTATTTTTTGATCAATGACTTTTGTATGTATTGCCGGGAGCCGACAATTCATTAATAGCCGCGAGTCAGTTTTAAATGCATTTTTTTCTTTCAAAAATGACATTTTTTGCAGGGACAGTTCTAAGCACGGGAAACATGCGCCACTTTACATGCATATCATACACACCCCCCAGGTACGAAATTTAAAGGAATATTTCACTTTTATTTTTTCATTTTAAGCATTATTAACCACTTAACGACCGCCCACCGCCGATTTACGTCGGCAGAATGGCACGGACAGGCAGAATCACGTAGATCTACGTGATCGCCTTTGTGCAGTTGGGGGGTCCATCCGGACCCCCCTTCACTGCAGTGAGCGGCCGTTAAGTGTTCGGTAGCGATCAGGCATGAGGGGGCGGCCGCTCGATTCCGCCCCCCCCTCGCGATCGCTCCCGGCCAATGAAATTGCTTCCTCCGCCATGTGATGTAAACACAGGCTGGAGGAAGTGATGTCATCTCCCTCGCCGCGGTCTTTTCGTTCCCGGCGCCGAGGAGTGAAGACAGAGGTTAGTGCTCCAACAGTCCACTGACACGTAGGTACACATAAAAAATTATAAAATGCAGCGCTAGCGAATATAAATGTGCTCAATACAAACGTATGTGTGAATGTCAACCATCTAAACCTTTCGGGATGATGGTACACACTATTAGTGAAAAGATTATGCACCAATGATTGGTGTCACCAGAAATGCAGTGGGTGTAATACTAAATGTTACCACTAAAAAGTGATCAACTAAGTAAAACCAGAAAATATACTGTGCAAAACATTAAATGAACTGAACAACCAGGCAAATAACTCTAGGAGTAATTCACAGTACTACAGATGGTTTTCAACATCAAAGAAATAATGTCCCATTTGCAACAGTGGTTGTAATATAGAAGGAAGGGAAAAAAATAAATAAATAAATAAAATAAAAATGCTTTAAAATAAAATAAAAGTCACCCAACATCCAACTTCTAGGACCAATAATGTTCGGTGAAATTCAACAGTTGGCTCAATAGCAGCAGAGATCAGAGGACCATGTGGGGAATAAAAAGAAAAAGCAACTTGTGAAGTACCGCTTCATCCTTGATGATGCCCTGGAGGAGGGGCGAAATGCATTGACAAATTTCCGGTCAACACTAAGAACCAGTGACGCTGCTTCTGGTTCTTGTGGAACGCACGCCGTTGTGAACCCGGAACACACTGACGCTCGGTTATCATTGAAGGCTTGTGAGTTTTCCCAATAACAGCGTATTGTTAATCTGTTCCTAAGCGGTACTTCACAAGTTGCTTTTTCTTTTTATTCCCCACATGGTCCTCTGATCTCTGCTGCTATTGAGCCAACTGTTGAATTTCACCGAACATTATTGGTCCTAGAAGTTGGATGTTGGGTGACTTTTATTTTATTTTAAAGCATTTTTATTTTATTTTTTTTTTTATTTTATTTATTTTTCCCTTCCTTCTATATTACAACCACTGTTGCAAATGGGACATTATTTCTTTGATGTTGAAAACCATCTGTAGTACTGTGAATTACTCCTAGAGTTATTTGCCTGGTTGTTCAGTTCATTTAATGTTTTGCACAGTATATTTTCTGGTTTTACTTAGTTGATCACTTTTTAGTGGTAACATTTAGTATTACACCCACTGCATTTCTGGTGACACCAATCATTGGTGCATAATCTTTTCACTAATAGTGTGTACCATCATCCCGAAAGGTTTAGATGGTTGACATTCACACATACGTTTGTATTGAGCACATTTATATTCGCTAGCGCTGCATTTTATAATTTTTTATCTCTCAAGGTGTTAGTGCCTTATGCTGTAGCAGCTGCGCATATAATAATTTCTTTTCACTTGTCATTTATTTTTGTATGTCTCCATAAGCGCGAGTTTTAGTTTTTGTTTATTTACGTAGGTACACATAGGCACACAAATCACCCCCCAGTCACCCCCAGATCACCCCCCAGGTCACCCCAAAGCCCCCAATCACAGTGTCACTGATTGCAGTGATCATTTATTTTACTGATCACTGCATTTAGTGTCATCTGTGATTGTAAAAAGTTGCAGGGCAGTTAGGATTAGGCCCCTTTAGGTCCAGGGTAGCCCCCTAACCCCCCCTAATAAAGGTTTAACCCCTTGATCACCCCCCAGGTAACCCTTTCACCCCCTAACTTCAGCGTCACTAAGCGATTGTTTTTCCGATCGCTGTATTCGTGTCGCTGGTGTTTTAGATAGGCGGTTATTTTTTTTTTAGGTTCGCCGCAGGTTTTTATTGGTGTCAGGTACCCCCATATATTATTTTAACCCCCTGATTGCCCCTAGAGTTAACCCTTTCACCAGTGATCGCCGTATAAGCGTCACTGGTGTCACTGGTTAGCCAGTAAGTTATTTAGTTATTTAGGTTACCCGTCAGGTTTTTATATAGTGTCAGGTACCCCCATATTTAACCTAATAAAGGTTTTAACCCCCTGATTGCCCCTAGTTAACCCTTTCACCAGTGATCACCATATAAAGGTTACGGGTGACGCTGGTTGATTAGTTTGCTTTTTATAGCATCAGGGCAACCGCCGTATATAACCCAATAAAGGTTTAACCCCCCTGATCGCCCGGCGGGTGAGATCAATTAGGTTTTAGCGCCAGAGAGGGTCTGCGTCGCCCCAGGCAGTGTTAGGTTAGTGCCAGTAACGCTAACACCCACGCGCAAAGCATACACCCCCCTTAGTGGTATAGTATCTGATCAGATCTATACTAGCATCCCCAGCGGTTTAGGGTTCCCAAAAACGCAGTGTTAGCGGGATCAGCCCAGATACCTGCTAGCGCCTGCGTTTAGCCCCTCCGCCCAGCCCAGCCCAGCCCAGCCCACCCAAGTGCAGTATCGATCGATCACTGTCACTTACCAAACACAACACACATAACTGCAGCGTTCGCAGAGACAGGCCTGATCCCTGCGATCGCTAACAGTTTTTTTGTAGCGTTTGATATATTTGCTGACGACAGTCAGGTGCTTTTTTTCCTGTGAATCTTACTAGTGTACCCCTAAATTTAGAGCCCAAAATGGCAAGACGAAGGTACACTAGTAAAGAGGCCTACGAGATTCTGAGCATGACAGATAGTGAAGAGGAGGTCACGTATCTGTCAGATTCAGGCTCAGAATATCTTCCCGTAGAAGACAGTGACGTCAGCGGCCCCACGTCAGATAGCTCTGACGACGAAGTTGAGGTCCCTGCTAAGGTCAGGCGTACCCGATCCCGATCTTCTGAGGTTGTTGAGGAGTGGGAACCGCAGGTCTCTCGTATCATGGAGCAGAGTAGTACTAGCGTAGCTATTCCTTCTGGTGAACTGGCAAGCACCAGCGGCCTAGTACAGCCTGGACGTACATCCAGCACTGCAGTAACACTTGGTGACGTGGCGAGTCCCATAAGTGCAGTTCAAGCTGGCGAGGTGGCAAGCACAAGTAGTGTCCCGCTGCCACCAAGAAGACAAAGGCAGGCCCGTCGTGCCCATACTGCCCTTCCTGCAGAATTCGCCTATCCTGATTGGGTCCCCACCACTTCTGCAGAACCCGTACTTCCCCCATTCACTGCCCAACCCGGTATTCAGGTGGAAACAGCTGATTTTATTCCAATTGATTTTCTATTCGCTGTTTTTCATGGAAGATCTCTATAGATCTATTGTGGACCAGAGTAATTTATATGCTGGTCAATTTATCGCCGCTAACCCCCAGTTGCCTAAAATTGCCAGAAATTGGAAACCAATTACGGTTTCCGAATTTAAGACCTTTCTGGGCCTTTCCCTCAACATGGGCACACATAAATTTCCGTCATTGCGTGCTTATTGGTCCACGCACCCAATTGACCACATGCCCGTGTTCTCTGCCTCCATGTCCAGGGCACGATACGAGCAGATTTTGCGGTTCATGCACTTCAACGACAATGAACTTTGTCGTCCACGTGGGGACCCTGAATACGACCGGCTCTATAAAATTCGGCCCCTCATAAACCACTTCAACGAACGTTTTGCAGCCTTGTTTACTCCCGATCAAGTTGTCTGCGTTGATGAGTCCCTGATTAAATTTTCTGGCCGCTTGTCTTTCAAGCAGTACCTTCCCAGCAAGCGTGCCAGATACGGGGTCAAGCTCTACAAGTTCTGTGACAGGGCAACAGGCTATGTAGTGAACTTTACGGTTTATGAGGGAAAAGACAGTCAGATTGAGTCGGTCAACTGCCCGGATTACATAGGGAGCGCTGGCAAGATAGTGTGGAACTTGGTGTCACCCTTATTCGGAAAGGGGTACCACTTGTATGTGGACAATTATTACACGAGCGTGCCACTGTTTAGTCACTTGTTTGATCATAAGATTGGAGCATGTGGCACCGTGCGACCTAATCGCCGGGGCTTTCCCCAGCGGCTTGTAGATGCCCGTCTTAGGCTGGGGGAGAGAGCCTGCTTGAAGTGTAATAACTTGCTCGCTATGAAGTGGAGGGACAATAAGAATGTTTTCCTTCTTACCTCCCTTCATGCAGACACGACAGTCCAAATTCGTACGGCGACTGGTGTTGTGGAGAAACCCCTCTGTGTCCACAAATATAACCAAAATATGGGAGGGGTGGACCTCAACAACCAGTTGATGGCGCCGTATCTAATTGACCGTAAGGCGAGACGCTGGTACAAAAAAGTGTCTCTATCATTATTCCAATTGGCTTTGCTGAACGCTCATGTGCTATACAGAGCTTCAGGCGGGACGTTATCTCTTCTAAAATTCCAGAATGAGATAGTCACAGAACTCCTGTATCCAGGCGGTTCTGCACCTCACCATCCCCAACCAAATGCAGTAAGCCGGTTGCATGAGAGGCATTATTCGTATGCCCTCCCGAGTACCCCTACCCAACGAGCCCCCCAAAAAAGATGTCGTGTCTGTAGCAAGCGCGGATTTAGGCGTGACACCCGTTATTATTGTCCACTCTGTCCTGACAAGCCTGGTCTTTGCCAAGGTGAATGTTTTGAACGCTACCACTCAAAAGTGAAGTTTTAGCGTAGGGTACAGCATTTCACAGACAAGGACACACTTACACAGGGTCTCCCAAGATGCCATTACATTTTGAGAGACTCGAACCATTACAGTTGTAAAGTTACAAAAAAAAGTGTAAAAAGGAAAAAAAAACGTAAAAAACAAAACACAAAAAAAATATAAAATAAAAAAACCAAAAATAGTTGTCGTTTTATTGTTCTCTCTCTCTCTATTTTCTCTCTATTGTTCTGCTCTTTTTTACTGTATTCTATTCTGCAATGTTTTATCATGCTTGCTTTTCAGGTATGTAATTTTTGGTTTTCAGGTGCGCCATTCAACTGCAGCGCGGAATTATTTATCTTGACAGCAACAGCGTTTGCTCCCACGATACATAAAGCCGTGACTCCAGTGCTGTAGGAGGTGATTTCACCACCACAGTTAAAAAAAAGAGCATATATGCCGAAGCATGGGGGCAGCAGGGGCGGAGGAGCGATTTTGCTCCTAATGCCGCGTACATACGGTCGAAATTCCGACCGTGTGTACGCGGCATAACTTTTTTGCGGGAGGATGCCCCCATGCTTCGGCATATATATATTTTAGGCACAGGTTGCGTTAAAACATTTTTTTATTTTTTACTAGGTTTTGTTTTGGTATTTGCTTTGCAGGTATGGCATGGTAAGGTCTTACTGTTGTACTGTAATGTTACTTTGTTTTAATGTTAACCACCATTTGCTTAGCAGGTACGCCATTCAGTTGCAGCGCGGATCTATTTATCTTGACAGCAACAGCGTTTGCTCCCACGATACATAAAGCCGTGACTCCAACGCTGTAGGAGGTGATTTCACCACCACAGTTAAAAAAAAGAGCATATATGCCGAAGCATGGGGGCAGCAGGGGCGGAGGAGCGATTTTGCTCCTAATGCCGCGTATATACGGTCGAAATTCCAACGGAGGCTTGCCCGTGGAAAAGTCAGACCGTGTGTACGCGGCATAACCTTTTATGCCGCGTACATACGGTCGAAATTCCGACAAAGGCTTGACCGTGTGTACGCGGCATAACTTTTTTGCGGGAGGATGCCCCCATGCTTCGGCATATATGCCCATCATTAGAAGTGGGTGGATGAAGGGAGGTATTCTAATGGTGGGCATACCCACCAATCAATCTCTTTTTTTCGTTCAGCCAATAGGCTGTATGAAAAAAAAGATTACAATACATGTCCAACAAGGACCAGCAACGTACTGGTATGTTGCTGGACTTTGAATGTTTATACCAGAATGATGCCTGCGGGTTTAGGTATCATCTTGGTATCATTCTTTTCAGCCAGCAGCCGGCTTTCATGTAAAAGCAATTCTAGCAGATAATTAGCCTCTAGACTGCTTTTACAAGCAGTGGGAGGGAATGTCCCCCCCCGGATATAAAAAGCGCCATTGGGAAATTGGGAAAGCATTTTATCACACCGATCTTGGTGTGGTCAGATGCTTTGAGGGCAGAGGAAAGATCTAGGGTCTAACCCCCCGATTTTTTTCAAAAAAAGAGTACCTGTCACTACCTATTGCTATCATAGGGGATATTTACATTCCCTGAGATAACGATAAAAATGGTAAAAAAATAAAATATGGAAGGCACAGTTTAAAAATAAAATAAAAAAGCCAAATAAATAATAAAAAAAAAAAAAAAAAAAAAAAAAAAAAAAAAGCACCGCTGTCCCCCCCTGCTATTGCGCAAAGGCGAACGCAAGCGTCGGTCTAGCGTCATATGTAAACAGCAATTGCATCATGCATGTGAGGTATCACCGCGAAGGTCAGATCGAGGGCAGTCATTTTAGCAGTAGGCCTCCTCTGTAAATCTAACGTGGTAACCTGTAAAGGCTTTTAAATGCTTTTAAAAATGAATGTAGTTTGTCGCCGCTGCGCGTTTGTGCGCAATTTTAAAGCATGTCGTGTTTGGTATCCATGTACTCGGCCTATGATCATCTTTTTTATTTCATCAAACATTTGGGCAATATAGTGTTTTTTAGTGCATTAAAAATAAAAAAAGTGTGTTTTTCCCCCAAAAAATGCGTTTGAAAAATCGCTGCGCAAATACTGTGTGGAAAAAAAAATGCAACACCCACTATTTTAATCTGTAGGGCCTTTGCTTTAAAAAAATATATAATGTTTGGGGGTTCAACATAATTTTCTTGCAAAAAAATTTTTTTTTTCATGTAAACAAAAAGTGTCAGAAAGGGCTTTGTCTTCAAGTGGTTAGAAGAGTGGATGATGTGTGACATAAGCTTCCTAATGTTGTGCATAAAATGCCAGGACAGTTCAAAACCCCCCCCAAATGACCCCATTTTGTAAAGTAGACACCTCAAGCTATTTGCTGAGAGGCATGTTGAGCCCATTGAATATTTTTTTTTTTTGTCCCAAGTGATTGAATAATGACCAAAAAAAAAAAAATGTACAAAAAGTTGTCACTAAATTATATATTGCTCAAACATGCCATGGGCATATGTGGAATTACACCCCAAAATACATTCTGTTGCTTCTCCTGAGTACGGGGATACCACATGTGTGGGACTTTTTGGGAGCCTAGTCGCGTACGGGACCCCAAAAACCAAGCACCGCCTTCAGGATTTCTATGGGTGTAAATTTTTGATTTCACTCCTCACTGCCTATCACAGTTTCGGAGGCCATGGAATGCCCAGATGGCACAAAACCCCCCCAAATGACCCCATTTTGGAAAGTAGACACCCCAAGCTATTTGCTGAGAGGTATGTTGAGTATTTTGCAGATCTCGCTTTTTGTCACAAAGTTTTGAAAATGTAAAAAAAGAAAAAAAAAAAGAAAAAAAAATGTCTTTCTTAATTTTCAAAAACAAATGAGAGCTGTAAAATACTCACCATGCCTCTCAGCAAATAGCTTGGGGTGTCTACTTTCCAAAATGGGGTCATTTGTGGGGGTTTTGGGCTATTTTGACATTTTATGGCCTTCAAAACTGTGATAGGTAGTGAGGAGTGAAATCAAAAATTTATGCCCTTAGAAACCTTGAAGGCGGTGCTTGGTTTTTGGGGTCCCGTACGCGGCTAGGCTCCCAAAAAGTCCCACACATGTGGTATCCCCGTACTCAGGAGACGCAGCAGAATGTATTTTGGGGTGTAATTTCACATATAACCATGGCATGTGTGAGCAATATATCATTTAGTGACAACTTTTTGTACATTTTTTTTTTCTTTTTGTCATTATTCAATCATTTGGGACAAAAAAAAAAATATTCAATGGGCTCAACATGCCTCTCAGCAAATAACTTGGGGTGTCTACTTTCCAAAATGGGGTCATTTGGGGGGGTTTTGTGCCATCTTGGCATTTTATGACCTTCAAAACTGTGATAGGTAGTGAGGAGCGAAATCAAAAATTTATGCCCTTAGAAACCTTGAAGGCGGTGCTTGGTTTTTTGGGGTCCCGTACGCGGCTAGGCTCCCAAAAAGTCCCACACATGTGGTATCCCCGTACTCAGGAGAAGCAGCAGAATGTATTTTGGGGTGTAATTTCACATATGCCCATGGCATGTGTGAGCAATATATCATTTAGTGACAACTTTGTGCAAAAAAAAAACAGTTTGTCATATTCCCGCAACCTGTGGCAAAATATAAAATATTCCATGGACTCAACATGCCTCTCAGCAAATAGCTTGGGGTGTCTACTTTCCAAAATGGGGTAATTTGGGGGGGTTTTGTGCTATTTTGGCATTTTATGGCCTTCGAAACTGTGATAGGTAGTGAGGAGTGAAATCAAAAATTTACGCCCTTAGAAATCCTGAAGGCGGTGCTTGGTTTTTGGGGCCCTGTACGCGGCTAGGCTCCCAAAAAGTCCCACACATGTGGTATCCCCGTACTCAGGAGAAGCAGCAGAATGTATTTTGGGGTGTAATTTCACATATGCCCATGGCATGTGTGAGCAATATATCATTTAGTGACAACTTTGTGCAAAAAAAAAACAGTTTGTCATATTCCCGCAACCTGTGGCAAAATATAAAATATTCCATGGACTCAACATGCCTCTCAGCAAATAGCTTGGGGTGTCTACTTTCCAAAATGGGGTAATTTGGGGGGGTTTTGTGCTATTTTGGCATTTTATGGCCTTCGAAACTGTGATAGGTAGTGAGGAGTGAAATCAAAAATTTACGCCCTTAGAAATCCTGAAGGCGGTGCTTGGTTTTTGGGGCCCTGTACGCGGCTAGGCTCCCAAAAAGTCCCACACATGTGGTATCCCCGTACTCAGGAAAAGCAGCTGAATGTATTTTGGGGTGCAATTCCACATATAACCATGGCATGTGTGAGCAATATATCATTTAGTGACAACTTTTTGTACATTTTTTTTTTCTTTTTGTCATTATTCAATCATTTGGGACAAAAAAAAAATATTCAATGGGGTCAACATGCCTCTCAGCAAATAGCTTGGGGTGTCTACTTTCCAAAATGGGGTCATTTGGGGGGGTTTTGTGCCATCTTGGCATTTTATGGCCTTCAAAACTGTGATGGGTAGTGAGGAGTGAAATCAAAAATTTATGCCCTTAGAAACCTTGAAGGCGGTGCTTGGTTTTTGGGGTCCCGTACGCGGCTAGGCTCCCAAAAAGTCCCACACATGTGGTATCCCCGTACTCAGGAGAAGCAGCAGAATGTATTTTGGGGTGTAATTTCACATATGCCCATGGCATGTGTGAGCAATATATCATTTAGTGACAACTTTGTGCAAAAAAAAAAAGTTTGTCATATTCCCGCAACTTGTGGCAAAATATAAAATATTCCATGGACTCAACATGCCTCTCAGTAAATAGCTTGGGGTGTCTACTTTCCAAAATGGGGTCATTTGGGGGGGTTTTGTGCTATTTTGGCATTTTATGGCCTTCGAAACTGTGATAGGTAGTGAGGAGTGAAATCAAAAATTTGCGCCCTTAGAAATCCTGAAGGCGGTGCTTGGTTTCCGGGGTCCCGTACGTGGCTAGGCTCCTAAAAAGTCCCACACATGTGGTATCCCCGTACTCAGGAGAAGCAGCAGAATGTATTTTGGGGTGCAATTCCACATATAACCATGGCATGTGTGAGCAATATATCATTTAGTGACAACTTTTTGTAATTTTTTTTTTTTTTGTCATTATTCAATCACTTGGGACAAAAAAAAAATATTCAATGGGCTCAACATGCCTCTCAGCAATTTCCTTGGGGTGTCTACTTTCCAAAATGGGGTCATTTGGGGGGGTTTTGTACTGCCCTGCCATTTTAGCACCTCAAGAAATGAGATAGGCAGTCATAAATTTAAAGCTGTGTAAATTTCAGAAAATGTACCCTAGTTTGTAAACGCTATAACTTTTGCGCAAACCAATAAATATACGCTTATTGACATTTTTTTTACTAAAGACATGTGGCTGAATACATTTTGGCCTAAATGTATGACTAAAATTGAGTTTATTCGATTTTTCTTATAACAAAAAGTAGAAAATATCATTTTTTTTCAAAATTTTCGGTCTTTTTCTGTTTATATCGCAAAAAATAAAAATCGCAGAGGCAATCAAATACCATTAAAAGAAAGCTCTATTTGTGGGAAGAAAAGGACACAAATTTCATTTGGGTACAACATTGCATGTCCGCACAATTTACAGTTAAAGCAGCGCAGTGCCGAATCCCAAAAACAGGCTTGGTCCTAATGGCCCGAAATGGTCCGGGGCTTAAGTGGTTAAAATCACTGCTCCCGAAAAAACGGCCGTTTTTAAAACTTCTTTTTGCATTGATACATGTCCCCTGGGGCAGGACCCAGGTCCCCAAACACTTTTTAGGACAATAACTTGCATATAAGCCTTTATAATTAGCACTTTAGATTTCTCCCATAGATTTTTCGAATTTGCCGCGAACACCCCAATTTGTTCGCTGTTCGGCGAACGGGCGAACAGGCAATGTTCGAGTCGAACATGAGTTCGACTCGAACTCGAAGCTCATCCCTAACCTTCAATAAATGTAACCATATTGCTACACTTAAGCCCTGTACACACAATAGGTTTTACCAATGAAAACAGTCCGATGGACTTTTTTCATCGGACAAACTGATCGTGTATGGGCCACATCGGTCTTTTTTCCATCGGTGTTTAAAAATAGAACATGTTTTAAATTTATCCGATGGTTAAAAAACCGATAGCAAATTACTATCGTCTGTGGGGAACTCCATCGGATAAAAAACCCACGCATGCCCAGAATCAAGTCGACGCATGCTCAGAAGCATTGAACTTCATTTTTCTCGTCACCGTGTTTGGTACAGTCAGTTTTTTGACTGATGGTGTGTAGGCAAGACTGATGAAAGTCAGCTTCATCGGTTTTCCGATGGAAAAATTCATCGGTTAAAAAACCATAGGAAATCTGTTCGTGTTTACAGGGCTTCAGAGGCGCCTCTCTTCTCTTTTATACTCTGTAACTCCTGCTGGATTTTGCTTCTAATCCCCTTTTGGAGGCTGCCATTTGTGCATGGACATTTTATGGCTACACAATCTATCAAAATTGCTATAATCTTTTTATATGGACTATAAACTGAAGGACTTATGAATAAATGTTTGTGAAAGGAATCATCTGAGTTTACATTATTTCTTATGGGAAAAACTCTTTCCGTGCTGCCCCCCTGCAAAGTTCTACCCTAGGCCTGGGTCTTGTTGGCCTAGGCCAGAATACAGCATTGCGCATACTCACATTCCAGAATTGCACTGCTTTTTTTTTTTTTTTTTAAGAATTCAAGACAAAACAAAAATAATCAGGGTAGTGCTTAGGCACAATTGTAAATGTTTTTTATGCCATAGCAAATCTTTTTGAACTTTTTGAGTTCTGTTCCACTCTAGGAGCAGACCAGCTAGCTGTCTCTAGTAGTGTATTCTGGTTTGAACGGTAGTCATGACAGCAACGTCATATGGTTGGAGGCAAAAGCAGAAGAACCTGTGGAAAATAGGTGTCATCATTTGTGATGTCCAGTGTTGAATGGACTCTAAATAAAGCTCTGATTACACCATCCTGCCAGGCGGCTGAGAACCTCCGTGTCAATACTATGGTTCAATTTTTACTTTGCTAAATGACCATTTTGCACTGAGCATGTAAACAACTTAATGGACTCTTGGTCTCTTCTGTGAGAGGGCTAAAATGTTACTGCAGAACAGATGAGCTTCTTTTACCCGATATTTCTCCTCAAACACATTCAATTAAGGAATGGCATTTTTTTTTTCTAAGTGCTTTGTTCCAATTGAAGCAATCAATATTTTATTGTGAAGGCACCCAGGATATTTTGAAGAATTTGCTTGAGGACGTGCAAGGTTTTTTAAAGGACAATGCTTCATTGAAGTTCACCTCACAGTCAATTACCCTTCGAAATTGTATTCTTTGGAGAAATATTTGGGTGACCTTTCTCGAGTCTCTTATTTTCTGGGCATTTAGCCAATTGTTACTTTCTTTTTTTATGCATAAAGCTGTAGGGTTCCTTATTATTAATTTTTTTTTTATTTAGTCCGCTGGTGGAGGTTAGCTCTTTTGAATAGAAGTGACAGGATTTTGTTCATTTTAACATGAGTCAAGAATAGCTGGAAATTGATTTAAATTTGCTTTTGTTAAAAGAGGAATCAATTGGGCTTTAGCTATATTGCTTTATATTATCTTTTCATTGTATTTTTTTTAGACGTATTTGAATATAAATGGTGCTGTAGAGACCAAAAATACCTTACTTAGTATTATAAAAAATGGCTAAAATTAGCAAACTTAATTTCAATAATTTTTATAAATTAGTTTATTTTTCTTTCTCTCATTTGCTGTTTTAATCCTTTGATTTGTTTGTCATTTATAATGTCTTTTGCTTTCTTTTGTTTTGCTTGCTTAGTATGCAATTTTTTAAATTCTAATTTTAATAAAAGTAGACCTAACCATAATCAGTCAAATCTATAAAGATTTAACATGTTAGCGTAGTTTTAAAAATTATTTTCAATCTCTTTAAATATTCAATGTTTATTAAAAAAATACTTGGTGATTCTGGCATGATGTTCTTTGTTCAGTTGCACTTCATATTATAGGTTGGCAACTCTCCGAATTGTCCTCTTCCATGAGATTCAACAAAGAATAAAAAAAATATGTTTTATAAAAAAAAAAGTGGAAGTTGTTTATGATTTACAGTACTTTAGCAATATGTTGTGTTTGATGTGTGTGCATATACACTATGTAGCAAGGTCCCAGGCCTCCTCTAGTCTAATGAAAACCTTTAGAGCCAAGAACTGCTGACATCCTTCCATACAGAGTGGGTTGTGAGGCATAATGGGTATAATGCAAGTTAGATTCATGGGCGCCAGACATTTCTTAAATGCAAAGAGATTTTATTTCTCTTAAACAGAACTTTGGGAGAGAGGGTTAGGGCCAGGACACCCTTAAGCAGTTGCAATGTTAATTGGCAGACTCCAACACTTCTACAGGAGGACAGCCATGCAGGGAAAGGCATCCAGTAAGACCCCACATCTGCATGTATAGTAATGTTGTCTCCTATGGCAACAGTCTTTAACAGTTTCTAACACAAGGTTCCTTCACTTCCACTACAATCACTTCTTGTAGTTCTTCAGCTCACTGAGCTCCCAGTCTCTCTCACTAGACTAGATGATTCACCGCCACTAAATCCCTTGAGCTCTTCCAATCTTCACTGCAGTATCTTCCTCAAGCATCACCCGTTCTCTGCTAGGTCCCTAGCTTGGCATTCCATATACCTCTCAAGCTTCACCCCACTGGCCTGCTCAGTCCCTGGCTTGACACACAAGGCTGCTCTGCAAGCGTCACCTCCGCTGGCTGGGTCCCTGGCTTGACACCTGCTGAAGTTTCCCGATTCTTCATCATCCCTGGTTGGTGAGAACTCTGCTCCAGTACTTGCTTCAGCTATTCACTGTTATCCCTGGTAATAAGGTGGACAGTCCCTTGGTGGCAACAGCTTCCCCTCTACAAAAACATATTTGGCGGGCACACCCTAAAATGCGTTTAAATTCAAGATGGTGCTGCTATAAGACCAAAGGGTATCTCAGGAAAGGGTACGAAAAATTTCTGAAGCATTGAAGGTCCACATGAGCACAGTGGCCTCCATCATTCATAAATGGAAGAAGTTTGGAACCACCATGACTCTTCCTAAAATGGGCCGCCCGGCCAAACTGAGCCATCGGGGGAGAAGGGCCTCAGTCAGAGAGGTGACCCAAGAACCCGATGGTCACTCTGCAGAGCTCCAGCGTTTCTCTAAGGAGAGAGAAGAACCTTCCAGAAGAACAGCCATCTCTGCAGCACTGCACCAATCAGGCCTGTATGGTAGAGTGGCCAGACGGAAGCCACTCTTCAGGAAAAGGCACCTACAGGACTCTCAGACCATGAGAAACAATATTCTCTGGTCTTATAAAACAAAGATTGAACTCTTTGGCCTGAGTGACAAGCGTCATATCTGGAGGAAACCAGGTACCGCTCATCACCTGGCCAGTGCCATCCCTACAGTGAAGCATGGTGGTGGCAGCATCATGCTGTGGGGATGTTTTTCAGTGGCAGGAACTAGGAGACCAGTCAGGAACGTGAGAAAGATGAATGCAGCAATGTACAGAGACGTCCATGATGAAAACCTGCTCCAGAACGTGCTGGACCTCAAACTGGGGTGAAGGTTCATCTTCCAACAGGGCAACGACCCTAAGCACACAGCCAAGATAACAAAGGAGTGGCTACAGGACCACTGTGTGAATGTCCTTAAGTGGCCCACATTGTCATTTAGGGGTATTGTTTATAGAAGTCTGAGGAAAATAATGAATTTAATCCATTTTGGAATAAGGCGGTAACATAACAAAATGTGGAAAAAGTGAAGAGCTGTGAATACTTTCCAGATGCACTGTATAACTATCTTATTCTAAAAGCTAGTTATAAATTGAGGTGGTTGCCATTTCTACATAGCACATGGAAACAAGGCTAACTATACATGAAAACACAAGAACTGGGGAGCAGAAAATGGCAGAAAAATGGCAGCAGGTGCTCTGGACTTATGACTCAAAATTTGAAATATTTGGCTGTAACAGGAGACAGTTTATTGGCGAAGGGCTGGAGAGCGGTAGCATAATGAGTGTCTGCAGGGAACAGTGAAGCATGGTGGAGGTTCCTTGCAAGTTTTGGGCTGCATTTCTGCAAATTGAGTTGGAGATTTGGTCAGGATCAATGGTGTGCTCCATGCTGAGAAATACAGGCAGATACTTATCCATCCTGCCATTCCATCAAGGAGGCGTGTGATTGGCCACAAATTTATTCTGCTTCAGGACAACGGCCCCAAACATACAGCCAATGCCATTTAGAATTTTTTTCAGGGTAAAGAAGAACAAGGAGTCCGGAGTGATTGTTTGGTTTGCACTGATCTCAACATCATGGAGTCTATCTGGGATTACACGAAGAGAGAGAAGGATTTGAGGCACCTACATCTACAGAATATCTTTGATTAGTTCTTCAAGATGTTTGGCACAACCTACCTGCCGAGTTCCTTCAAAAACTGTGTGCAAGTGTGCCTAGAAGAATTGATGTGGTTTTGAAGGCAAAGTGTGGCCACACCAAATATTGATTTAGTTTGGATTTCTCTTCTGTTCATTGAGGCTGGGTTCACATATTCCATGGTTTTCAGCTCGGTGTGTTTCTGTTCACCGGTTCAGGTGCGATTCAGGTCAGGATTTTTGCCTGAATTCGCACCTGAACCGGACACAAAAACGCACAGGACCCTTTTGGAAACTGCGGCTGCCCCAGACATGCGTGAACCGGCTCCATTGAGAGCCGGTCACACTCACATGTCATGCAAATTGAATGTAGTGAAAAACGCATCCAATTCGCACATACTGTATGTGAACCTGGCCTTATTTTTCATTTTGTAACTTGATAAAAATAGGCTATTAACACCTATTTTTAAAAATAAAAAAAATCTTAATTTTACGCATTTTTTCACACCACCCATGACTTTTGCACAGTACTGTATTTGCAAATGTTGTACAACTACAACCTCTATTTTTAACATTTTAACACAAATTGTTAGACAGTGTCATTTGTTTTTGTTTTTGTTTTTTGCTGGCTAGCTGGTAAGAGCGCTGGGAAATACATTTTGTTTTTCGCTTGCATAGGTGTGAAATTTCCTTGAACTTAAGAACCCCTCAAAATTATTAGTTTCACATTCAACAAATTTTTAGCAAAAGTGCCCACAAATTTAAGCAAATAAAAAAAAATGCAAATAATTTGTAACTTACCACAATAACGGGGGGGGGGAAAAAGATCTCTTCATACATTGGACTTATTTATATAAGTTCAGGCACTTCCTGGTGCTTTAAGATACAGTAGGTGCCGCCGACATTGTATATTCATCGCGATCCTATTGCGGAGATTCTCGGCGACAGGGGTGCCGACATCTCGGCGACAGGGTGGCGACACATGTCGCGCTCGCTGCAATAGCGAGGAGACGCGGCACTGTATTGAACGGGCATCCGACGTGGATTCCCGCCAATACCAGGCACTGCGTTTGGTATGAATCCTGAGCGGGAACTCCACGCCAATTTTTAAAGAAAAAAACGGCGTGGGTTCCCCCTCCAGGAGCATACCAGGCCCTTGGGTCTGGTCTGGATTTGAAGGGGAACCCTACGCTGAAAAAACGGCGTGGGGGTCCCCCTCAAGGTCCAAACCAGACCCTTATCCGAGCACGCAACCTGGCAGGCCGCAGGGGAAGAGGGGGGACGAGAGAGCGCCCCCCCTCCCTCCTGAACTGTACCAGGCCGCATGCCCTCAACATGGGGGGTTTGGTGCTCTGGGGCAGGGGGGTGACCTGCAGCCCCCCCACCCCAGAGCACCCTGCCCCCATGTTGATGAGGACAGGGCCTCTTCCCGACAACCCTGGCCGTTGGTTGTCGGGGTCTGCGGGCGGGGGGCTTATCGGAATCCGGGAGCCCCCTTTAATAATTGGGCCCCCAGATCCCGCCCCCCCACCCTATGTGAATGAGTATGGGGTACATCGTACCCCTACCCATTCACCTGGTGGAAAAAAAATGGTAATAAAAACACAACACAGTTTTTTAAAGTATTTTATTGCACAGCTCCGGGGGTCTCTTCCGTCTTCGGGGGTCTCCGGTGTCGTCGCCGCATTCTACGGTTCTTTCTTCTGCCGGGCCACCGCTATCTTCTTCCAGCACTTTTGCTAGCGGGGCCCGGTCTTCTCCGTCGCCTTCTTCTTTCCCCTGCTCTCCGGTTCTTCTCCCGCTCTCCGGTTCTTTCTTCCGCCAGGCCTCCGCTATCTTCTTGCAGCTCTTTTGCTAGCGGAGGCCCGGTCTTCCCGACGTCTCATCCGGCTCTCCGTTGTCCTTCTGCCGGCCCCTCCACTACCTTCTTGTAGCTCTTTTGCTAGTGGAGGGGCCAGTCTTCCCGTCGTCGCCGTCGGCGTCTTTTTCCCTCTTCTCCTCCTCGATGTTGACTCATCGCTTCCTCTCGCAGTAATGCTAAATCTTCGGTCCGCAGAGATTTATATAGGCTTCTCATGACGTCACAGTCACATGCTCCGGGTGGCCCCGGAGCATGTGACTGTGACATCATGGGAACATGTGACTGTGACTGTGACGTCATGATACGATGGCCCGCATGGCACGGGGTGTGTGCATGTGGTCCAGCCCCGGGCACCTTCAGCCCGAGACTGCATCGCTACGTGGTAGGCCCAGCTCTGCTGGCTGGGGCCTATGCCTTTGGAAAGGATCCCAAGCTCCCCACCTGCGGGAAGCCCACTCTTAGGGAAGGAGGCCAGGGGAGGATCTGCCCCAGAGGAGACTGGCGACGGTACTGCTGTCTCGGGAGGAGGCCTGGAAACTCACCTAAGGAGGGATCCATTACTACAAGCCCTGCAATGCGCCGATCTGGCATAAAGGTTCTCTCTATTGCTTGGCTGGGAGGTTCGGGACTTTGATAATCATGTGGTAGAGGATTCCTGATCGCATCCTTAAATTCTCAGATAAAGTGGATCCGT
This sequence comes from Rana muscosa, assembly GCA_029206835.1. Taxonomy (NCBI): domain Eukaryota; kingdom Metazoa; phylum Chordata; class Amphibia; order Anura; family Ranidae; genus Rana; species Rana muscosa. Next base: position 1,234,684,867 of record CM055116.1, on the reverse strand, counting down.
GCATCATCCCAGATGCTAGGACCAGTGAATGGGACTATCCGGGTGAGCAATACCCACTCAGGCTTGAGTGGCGATGTTGTGCCTTTAGTGTTGTGTGCCTGAACCTTCCCCTATACTTCTCTCGTTTCCTGCTTTCTCTACAAGTTCCCACAGCAAAAGGAAAAATAAAGCCTTCCTGTTTGGGTTTTACATTTGTGTGGACATTGACTTTTTCTAGAGACTTTCTATACCCTGACAACGAAAGCCTTGGAGGTAGTTTGCATGACCCAAAACAAAACCAGCCGGTCCCTTAAATGGGGGTAAGTGCTACACATATTATACGTAAACCTCCTGGTTCTTTAAATGCACCGCATAGACTTGTGCGTCATAAATTGTATACTGGATTCAAATAAGCAAGGCTGTGATGTTGGTGATCCAGATGCTGGCAGAATCTTCTGGGGCTGTAGCATGTTTCTTGCTACTAGATGGGAGAAAAGAGCTGGAAGAGGCCACATTGGAAAGGAATATTCAATTCTAAGGATTAGAGGAAAAGAGTAAATGCAGCCAACCAGGTGGAGAGTGTAACATTAAATAGGAGAGAAAGAAGGAGAGAAAAACTGAGGAGGAGAGCAGAAAGGGAGATGATCCATGCTTCCTAAGAGCATGAAGCTAAATGTGGGCGTTATAACTATGAACTATGGCACAAAACATGCCAAGGCTTTCTAAGATTGCTGTACTGTGCGTTGCATATTATAAGTAAACCTCCTGTTCTTTTACCACACCATGTAGACTCCTGCATCATGAATTTTATTCAACTAAATGAGGCTGTAATGTCTGAGACGCCTTAAGAACCAAGTGTTGGGAGGATCATCTGGTTGCAGCAGTATGTTCATTGCTCCTAGACAGGAGAAGAGAGCTGGAAGAGGCCACATTGAAGGGGGTATATCAGGGCTGGGCTCTCAGCCCTCCCTTCTCTGTGCTCAGGTTGCTCAGCTGTCGGTTAATTGCCAGTACTCATCCTTCCACAGTGGCTCACCTGTTGATCATCTCCTGCTCGTCAGTCAAGCCCACAGCCAGCCCCTTCTGGCTATTTAAACTGCCTGGTTCATTTCTTCAATGCTTTTGCCTTGGTCAAAATATTTAGAGATTCTCTGCTGACTTGCCTGGCTGACATCCCTTCTGGTTCCTGACCCTGTTTGTTGCCTCTGCCTATGCTGATCTCTGGCTTCCTGATTTACTGGCTTGTTCTGACTACCCGATTTGGCTACCGAACCCTGGCTATGTTTTGACTACATTTACCAGTTGTACCATTTTTACCATTTTATTAAAAGGTGTGATTTTTACTGCATTTTCTGTCTCCATCTGTTTCATAGTTCCTGACAGGGTATTCAATGCTAAGGGTCAAAGGAAAAGAGAAAAATTAGCCAACCAGACAGAAAGTGTAACAATAAATAGGAGAGAAAGAGGCAGAGAAAAAACCAAGGAGGAGAGCAGAGAGGGAGGTGCTCCATGCTCCCTGAGAGCATAAAAGCTAATTGTGGGCCTTATAACTAAGTAATATGGCACAGAACACACAAAGACATTCTAAGATCGCTGTACTGTGTGTTACATATTATAAATAGATCTCCTAGTTCTTTGAACACACAGCATGGACTCATGCATCGTGAATTTTATACTGGATTCAACTAAGCAAGGCTGTAGTGTTGGCAGTGCTTTAAGAACCAGATGCTGGTAGGATCTTCTGCTGGTGTGTGTTCATTGCTACTAGGCAGGAGAAGAGAGCTGGAAGAGGTATTCAATGGAAGAGGTATTCAATGCTAAGGATCAGAGAAATAGAGAAAAAGGAACCACCAAGGTATAGAGCGTAACATTAAACAAGAGAGAAATAGGAAGAGAAAAAGAGAGGAGGAGAGCAGAGAGGGAGGTGCTCCATGCTCCCGGAAAGCATAAAACTGAATATGCATTTCACTAATGCTAATGTAGCGGGGTGTTCCCCTTTAATGCAGAGAGACTACATTACCCAGAACCCCGTTCGGCAATGTTTCCACCGCAGAGACCTATGGGAGGGGTTATAAAAGGAGGAGGCGAGGCTGGGCTCGGCCTCCTTGGGACACGAGACTTCAGAGACTGATCCTCCTGTGCGGATGTGTCGGAGTGCAGGGCCTGAAGCCTGAGGCCTTGCGCAGCACCAAAGAGCCTTCCACCCCTTCTTCGAGCCTGGGTGGCATCTGACTTCGCTCGACTACAGCCTTGTTGGATCGGGGACCCGATCGCTGAAGAGACGGAGTGTGTGTGTGAGACACAGTTGGTGGAAGTTCCCGGACTGGGACCGTAGTCCGGGCGGGTGAGAGGGCATATGCCCAACCGATATACTGTTACTGCATATAGGCCTATAGACTGCCGTGGCCTATGAGTTGTTGTTAGTGCTCTTATTGAAGACCCTTGTTAGAGCTGAACCTACCGTTCGTATAGCCAAGTTTCTACTCCATCTTTACCTACCCCATTGGATTACAAAGTTTGTACTCTGTTAATGTGCACCACCGTTAAAGATCTGCCGGTGAAGAAAAAGGACTAAGTTGTAGATATCAGAACCAGGCCTGGTGGGGTTTCTAAGGTGTTTTGGTTACTGCGCCACAGGGCACTTAGCTAACGGTCGCCCGCGTGGCACACTTGTTATGTGTTAACCCTATAGTGTGTTAGTGTGGCTGGGCTCTGCATTACTAATTATTATTTTGTAAACTGTTATTGATGTTACCCTTTTCCTTACCAAGAGCTTAAGTAAAATCTTACACTTATTTCAATTTAGTATTGTCTCAATGCTCAGTTATTCATACAGTATAAGATATACAATTTACTGTCAGTACTAGCTGTGCCAGTAGGGGGTAGAGCATATTGCCGGGGGTTGGCGGAGCTGTCTTCAGGGCCCAAACTAAATCTGCGGCCTTCTTAGTTCAAGGTATTGCTACACGTGGGGGTTCTCGTCCGGGATCCTGATGCAGCAAGTGAACGCCAGAGGTGCCGGCATGGACCCCATGGATCCACGAGCGGTAGAAGAGTGGTGCAAAGCCTCTAACGCAGAGCCAAACCAGTCGATAGTCATCAGCCTCCCTGGGGAGGAATGGTCGCCTGAAACGGTAGAGGAGTTGATGAAGTCAGTGTCCCCAAATCACACACCGTGGGTGACGGAGATAAAGTCAGACCCAGACATCTCATATCAGTATGCATTAGTGGAGTACTGGAACGGGATGTCAGAGGCCTGTAAGCGCAAGTGTGTGCGGACGCCAGACAACAGAACTTATAGGTTGGCGCACGCAGTAACTGAAAAAAAGGAACCATCACCAACGGGATCACCGCAGGCTACGGCCCGTACCCCACCGGAAAAAGGAGGCAGGGCGACGCCTCCGGTGACGCCTGCACCTATCACTGCTATATCACCAGAACTGATAGGTGCGATAGGGGATCTGCTGACCAAATGTCAGAAGACTAATATGGTGCATGTAGAAACCAGCTACCGGAGACTAAAGACTTTCTCAGGGAAGCTCCCTGTCCCCGCAGGGGAAGAAGACTTTGACACCTGGGTGGAGCAGGCATTGCAGGCAGTAGAGGCATGGGAGGTGCCTGAAGCGCAGAAGAGGCAACGAGTGATGGAAAGCCTTAACCTTCCTAGCGGTATTCCCGAGTCTGGCTCGGGGTGAAATTTCAGCACCAAAAGCGGTAACCCCGAGCCAGACTCGGGATTGCATCGCAGTGATCCAGGCAGAGTTACTTACCTTGTCCCCTGGATCCTGCGATGCCTCTCTGCTGTGTGATCGAGCTGTCTCCTCGCTCGATTCACACACTTCCGAATGCCGCCGAGCTCTGTTCCCTGCGGCGTTACGACGCACGGGGACGGAGATCGGCGCCGAATTCAAAAAAGTTGAAACACAGTACACACACAGTACACTGTAATCTTACTGATTACAGTACTGTATGTAATAATTACACACCCCCATTGTCCCTAGTGGTCTGCCCAGTGTCCTGCATGCACTTTTATATAATAAAAACTTTTCTTTCTGCCTAGAAACTGGAGATTGTCCATAGCAACCAAAAACTGTCCTTTTATGTCAAAAGTGGTTTTAGACCAGCTAGAAAACAGCGATAATAAATTAGAATCACTCGCAGAATTAAGCGATATCGATTTGTGCGGAAATTCGTCATCAAACACTGAAAAACACTTTTATTATTATTATTATTATATTATTTGTTATAATTATTTTATAGTTATTTATTTTATTATAATGTATAATTTTGTTTTTTGAACTTTATCATACCCGGGATGTCTACTAGACTCTTGTTTGGACAGATTTAAGTGAGTTATTCCTAAGAATTACAGGCCTGCAATATAAAACGCCAAATTTCCATGCAGAATAATGGTACCGCTTTCAGCACCTAAAATCTGACAGAATCATACCGCCAGGGAGGTTAAAGGCGCAGCAGCAGAAGCAGTGAAAAGTTTTCGGTTTGGGAATGCAGATTGCACGGCTCAAGACTGTCTAGCCATGCTGCAGGAAGAGTTTGGTCAATTAGAAAAGGTGACAGAGATGGTTTACCAATTTGAACACACTTTCCAAAAACCAGAGGAGAAACTTTCCGAGTATGTTAGGAGACTGAATAGGTTGCTTTGCAAGATTGTGTTAAAGAAGGGAATGAAGCCCAAAGATACAGATGCGGCAAGAATGAAGCAAGTCTTAAAGGGAGCGCTGCGCTCGGATCCAGACTGGCTACACCTGAAAACCTCAGGAGGAGGAACGTTGCTGACTTATGCTGACTTGATAAAAATCATCAGAGATGAGGAGGCACTACAACAGGACCAGCAGATGATTAAGGAAAATGTTGTACCCGCACAGGTGCTAGTCAATCCAGTAATGACCCCTGAAAGAGATTCGGAGATAGACACCCTGAAAGCTCAAATGTCCAAGGTGTTAGAGATGTTGACCTCTCTGATGGAAAAAGACACAGAGGGTCCCAAGAGAGAAGTACCAAGGAAGGAATTATTCCCAGTTGCCTCAGCACCCGCATCTTTACAAGAATGGGGAGATATAGTCTGCTTTAACTGTGGAGGAATTGGACATATTGCGGCTATATGCTCCAGTCCCAAGAAGAAGAAAATGGATAACCGCAAGCTGGCGGGAAACTTCAGAGGGCCCCGGTGAAGGAGTCAACCGGGTGTCCATCACCTTCAGTGAGCTCCAAGCTGAAAGCAAAGCAGAAAATAACAGGAGATAAAACGCCTCGGGGGAAACACAACATTCCTCAACAGAGGTATACCCCAGAGAAAGGGGATAAGACCCCTCAGAAGAGGCACAGCACTCCCCAGAGGGGGTGCACACCTAAGAAAAACAATAGTATCCCTCAGCGGGTCCCTACACCCAGTAAAAGGAGGGAAGTCAATGCATACCAGACTCAAGAAAGACTGAAGTCCAAAGGGGATTGGACGAGAGCAGGTTCAAAGAGAAAAAGTCTGAAGAAAGCGACCCCTGCCGGGCCATATCCAGAGAAGCTGGTAGGCCCATCTCCTATAGTGTCCATTCAAGTGGAGGGAGTCTACACCAGAGAAATCTTGGATACTGGGGCGCAAGTGTCCCTGCTATACAGAGACTTTTACGATAAGCACTTGAGTCACCTACCCATCCGCAAGATAGAGGGACTAGAGATATGTGGGATTGGAACCCAGAACTTCCCCTACGATGGCTATCTGCCTGTCAGGATGACCTTTGACCCATCTGTGGCTGGAAAAGCCGAAGTGTTTGACACCCTGGCAGTTGTGTGCTCTCGGCCACCAGGAGCCAACAAGAGTTCCCTGATAATAGGGACAAACACAGACCTGGTCCGAAGACTTCTGACCCCTCTAGTGAAAGAGAAAGGGGCAGCGGTCACCAAGATCCACCCCATGCTGAAGACAGCTTACCAAAGGCTGGTCTTAGAGCAGAAGACCCCAGAAGAGGGGATAGGGAAGGTGTGGAGACTTGGAAAAGGAGGGATAGTGCTGCAGCCCGGCGAAGTAACCTGTCTCAGAGGCACTGTGAAGCTTACTTGGGAGCAGCCTGGACCCTTTGTCATGTTGGAATCTGATCCAAGGGAAGGGTCCCACAGTCTGGAAGTGATACCAGAAGTGATTCCGCTGAAGGCCCTAAAGAAGGCCCATTGTAGAGTCCCAGTGAGTGTTAGGAACAATACGGATGGCCCCATGGAGGTCCCAGCCAGGATACTGCTAGGCCAGGTGAGCCCTGCTGCCCCTGTCAACCTGTCAGAGGTGGGCGAAGGAGGAGATGCTTGGGAGAAGATATCCATGGAAAACCCGAATCTGCCCAGGGCTTGGAAAGAGAGAGCCAAGGCCCAGCTGAACAGATGGGAGAAGATCTTCTCTAAAGATGAGTTCGATGTGGGGTGTGCAAGGAGTGCCACCCATCGGATCCGCCTCCAGGAAGATAAGCCCTTCAGAGAGAGAGTCAGGCGGGTCCCCCTAGCAGATCTGGAGGATCTAAGGGAACAACTCTCAGAACTCAAGAGGACTGGAGTGATACGGGAATCTAGAAGCCCCTATGCATCCCGATAGTGGTGGTCAGGAAGAAGAATGGGTCATTGAGGCTCTGTATCGACTACAGGACTCTCAACAGGAGAACCATACCCGACCAGTATACCACTCCAAGGATAGAGGATGCCCTACAGAGCTTGTCTGGAGCCAAGTGGTTCAGCGTTATGGATCTCAAAAGCGGGTACTATCAGATCCCTATGCACCCAGAAGACAAGGAGAAGACAGATTTCATAACCCCAGTGGGGTTCTTTGAATTCGACCGGATGCCCCAAGGTCTGTCTGGAGCCCCAGCTACTTTCCAGCGTCTCATGGAGAAGACTGTAGGAGACATGAACCTTATTGAAGTCCTTGTATACCTGGACGATGTCATAGTCTTTGGAAGAACCCTGGAGGAACATGAGGAGAGGCTGGAAAAAGTCTTGAGGAGACTCAGTGAGGAGGGACTCAAACTTTCGCCTGAAAAGTGTCGGTTCTACCAGTCTTCTGTGAACTATCTGGGGCACATAGTGTCCGAAGAAGGGGTGGCCACAGACCCCGAGAAATTGGAGGCAGTTATCTCCTGGCCACGGCCCACCACAGTAACAGAACTCAGATCCTTCTTGGGTTTCTGCTCCTACTATAGGAGGTTTGTGGAGGGATTCGCCCGAATTGCTAGACCATTGAATGAACTGCTCAAGACTGAGGGAGAAGAGGATGACTCAGGGCCCAGGAAGCCGGGAGAGTCCATCAGAGATCAGTGGAATCAGAAGTGTGAAGAGGCCTTCCAGGCCTTGAAGAAGAGCCTGACCACTGCTCCAGTCTTGGCCTACGCAGACCCAACCAAACCCTATGAACTACACGTAGATGCTAGTCATGACGGTCTGGGAGGAGTACTTTATCAAGAACACGAAGGGCAACAACGGCCTGTTGCCTATGTGAGCAGGAGCCTGACCCCCTCTGAGAAGAACTACCCCACTCACAAGCTGGAGTTCCTGGCCCTTAAGTGGGCGGTAGTAGACAAGCTCAAAGACTACCTGTATGGGGCGGAGTTCACTGTGAAGACCGACAACAACCCCCTTACCTACCTTTTCACCACGGCCAAGCTGGACGCCACTGGACACAGGTGGCTGGCCGCACTGTCTGGATTCAACTTCAGCCTAAAGTATAGGCCAGGGGCTGGGAATAGAGACGCAGATGCTCTGTCCAGGAGATCTCATGCCCCCACCAGTGATGTAGAAGATTGGACCCAAGTGGCACCGGACGGGGTGCGGGCCCTTTGTCAAGGAGCTGAATTTCAGGCCAGAGGAGGCTCCAGAGCAGAAGAAATAGGAGTTACCATGGTAGGAGTCCCAAAACACTACTGTGGAGTGACTCAATTGGACGAAGACAACCTGCCGAGATTGTCCAAGAAGGAGTTGAGGTGTGACCAATTGGAAGACCCCATGGGGAGATTGATCCTGGAGGCCCTGGAGAATCAGGATCTAAACAAACTCCTGCGTCATCCCTCAAAGGAAGCTCGCCTGTTGAGGAAAGAATGGGACAGGTTGCAGGTACATCAGGGAGTGGTCTACCGAAGGGGCCCCTCTGATGACTCAGAAGATAAGTGGCAACTGTTCCTCCCAGAGAAACATCGAGAGACTGTTCTGATTGCCCTGCATGACAATCATGGCCACCTAGGGGCTGAAAGGACCTTTCAACTTGTCAGAAGTCGGTTCTATTGGCCCTGCATGAGGGCAGAAGTAGAAGAGTACTGCCACTCATGTGCACGATGCATCCAGAGGAAGGCTTTACCCCATCAAGCTGCCCCAATGGGCCATCTACAAAGTCAAGGCCCAATGGATCTGGTATGCATTGATTTTCTCTGCCTCAAACCCGACCTGAGTGGACTAGGAAATGTTCTGGTGATAACCGACCATTTCACCCGGTATGCCCAAGCTTTTCCAACCAAAGATCAGAAGGCCTCCACCGTAGCCAAGGTACTTATGGAGAAGTACTTTGTCCATTATGGGCTGCCACAGCGGCTTCATTCAGATCAAGGAAGGGACTTTGAGAGTAAACTGATCCGGAAACTCCTGGATTCGTTGGGAATCAAGAAGACTCGAACTACACCTTACCACCCACAAGGAGATGCTCAGCCGGAAAGGTTTAACCGAACCTTGCTCAACATGTTGGGGACTCTGGAAAGTGAGAAAAAGCAACATTGGAGCAAACACATAGCAGCCCTAGTACATGCTTACAACTGCACCATCAGTGATGCTACAGGCTACTCCCCATATCGACTCATGTTTGGGAGAGAAGCGAGACTACCTGTGGACTTGGCCTTTGGCACCTCTCTGGACCATTCCTCAGCCACATCCCACAAAGGATATGTGGACAGGCTCAGACACAGCCTGAAAGTAGCCTATGAACAAGCTCAAGCGGCCTCAGATCAAAGGGGAGCTCGAAACAAAAGAAACTTTGACTTGAAGGTCCGAGTGCAAGACCTACAGCCCGGGGTCGAGTACTGTTACGCAATCTGGGGGTCCCTGGGAAGCACAAACTTGCAGACAGATGGAGATCTGAACCTTATGTCATCTGTAGGAAGTTGCCGGGCCTGCCTGTCTACAAGTTGAAGCTGGAAGGAAAGGTGGGCCCCCTGAAGACGTGGCATCGAAACCACCTGCTCCCACTTGCTGAGGCAGTTAGAATACCTCCCGTGGGAGACTCCCCTGAACCGGCCTCTATCCTGGATACTCCTAGGCCGAACACTCGGTCGCAGGCCTCCCGAGCTGAAGACGGAGAGGCCTCTCAACTTAGTGGAAATGAGGAGGGAGAACTGAATTGGCTGTGGCCTTCCCCAACTCCAGGAACTTCTACCATAGACCTTCCAACCACTGAAGACACCACAGATGAAACACTGAACCCAGAAGCCACAGAGTTCATCCCCTCTAGTCCTTCAGCAGATTACTGGGAAGATGCCCATGATGGTTGCTCAGAGGAAGAGGAGCCTGTTGCACCAGAGCCAGAAATCCCAAGAGAGCAAAGGGCTCGAAGAGTCATCCGGCCTCCTAGGAAGCTGACCTACCCACAAATGGGGAATAGCTCAGAGGACTCTGTAGTTACCGCTAGGAGGAATGCTGAAAATCCGGATCCCTCCACTGTCCATTTAGTGGAGGGCAACCCCAGCTCACTCTCTGGCACAGCTAGGCAGGCCACCCATGATAATGTGACCTGTGGGCAAGGGAATTCTACCCCTCAGTTTTGGTGGGAATTACCTATGCCAACATCGTTTGTAGAATTGTCTAGAGTTGTACATAGTCTTTGTTAAGGTTTATCTTTGGGGAACAAAGAGTTCAAGTGGGGGGAGTGTGTAGCGGGGTATTCCCCTTTAATGCAGAGAGACTACATTACCCAGAACCCCGTTCGGCAATGTTTCCACCGCAGAGACTCATGGGAGGGGTTATAAAAGGAGGAGGCGAGGCTGGGCTCGGCCTCTTTGGGACACGAGACTTCAGAGACTGATCCTCCTGTGCGGATGTGTCGGAGTGCAGGGCCTTAAGCCTGAGGCCTTGCGCAGCACCAAAGAGCCTTCCACCCCTTCTTCGAGCCTGGGTGGCATCTGACTTCGCTCGACTACAGCCTTGTTGGATCGGGGACCCGATCGCTGAAGAGACGGAGTGTGTGTGTGAGACACAGTTGGTGGAAGTTCCCGGACTGGGACCGTAGTCCGGGCGGGTGAGAGGGCATATGCCCAACCGATATACTGTTACTGCATATAGGCCTATAGACTGCCGTGGCCTATGAGTTGTTGTTAGTGCTCTTATTGAAGACCCTTGTTAGAGCTGAACCTACCGTTCGTATAGCCAAGTTTCTACTCCATCTTTACCTACCCCATTGGATTACAAAGTTTGTACTCTGTTAATGTGCACCACCGTTAAAGATCTGCCGGTGAAGAAAAAGGACTAAGTTGTAGATATCAGAACCAGGCCTGGTGGGGTTTCTAAGGTGTTTTGGTTACTGCGCCACAGGGCACTTAGCTAATGGTCGCCCGCATGGCACACTTGTTATGTGTTAACCCTATAGTGTGTTAGTGTGGCTGGGCTCTGCATTACTAATTATTATTCTGTAAACTGTTATTGATGTTACCCTTTTCCTTACCAAGAGCTTAAGTAAAATCTTACACTTATTTCAATTTAGTATTGTCTCAATGCTCAGTTATTCATACAGTATAAGATATACAATTTACTGTCAGTACTAGCTGTGCCTGTAGGGGGTAGAGCATATTGCCGGGGGTTGGCGGAGCTGTCTTCAGGGCCCAAACTAAATCTGCGGCCTTCTTAGTTGAAGGTATCGCTACACTAACAAGAAACAGGAAGTGTTTTCCTCTCTTTACATTATACAGGATGGGTGCTATTAATTTAATTATTATTATTATTATTATTATTATTAATAATAAAAACTTAGTGGCATCAACTTTTTGGTTTGTAAAGTTTGCAAACTGCTTTGCTCTCAGAGGCAGGGTGGTCTTCCAGAATTTAGAATGTAAAAACAAAGGCGTAAACAAGCCTGAGCTCATTAAATGCATGTTTTCAGATGCAACATCTGTGTAAAGACTTCCCTTTAATCAATTTCTCTCTGGGTCTTATCACTTTGGCTCTGCATGCTATCTGTTCTACTTCTGCTCGGTAATGAGCAAAATGACTGATGCATAAACTGGGCCCCTCAGCCCCCATTCTGACCTATGATCATTATGTATCAGTCTCTTATTAAACCAAAATCACCCTCCACAATTACAGACACATGAAATATAGTGTACTTTGTGTTCAACTGAATGTCTGTACAGAACTCTGTTGTGGATGAATGATTTCTCAGAAAGATATAAATTCAACAAAAATAATGTTGGAAAAATGTTAATCTATAGGAGCCGAAAGTACTTTATGTAAGCACTTATTTTTATGGGGCCCCGCTGAAAAGAAAATCTTTTCATTCACCCACCCCTGCTGCGCCATTTGAGTGCAAAGTATAGGGAAGGTAACATTACCTGTCACACCCTGCTGTGTCACTACTTCACCTCTTTTGCCATTTGGCCTACAAATAAACATCACCACACCAGTGACACCTGCCATGGACTTTCTTCCATCCTATTAGGAACATACTGTAGGTGCCATCCCAACCCACCTACGAGCATACGGAAAAAAAACAAAAAACAAAACATTGTTAGCGTAATTTCAACTTTCTTCTGGACTAGTGGTCTTCAAACTTTGGCCCATAGGTGGATTGCAGCCCTTTGCTTGCCCTTGGGGCAGTCTTCCTCCCACTAATGTGAGGCACTATTTTTTCCACTGATATTAACAATGGGGCATAATTCCTCCAACTAATATAAATGATGGAACACTACACCTCCCATTGAGGTCAGTAGTGGGTCACTATTCCTCCTGTTAGCACCAATGATGAGGCACTATTCCTCCCAACAACACTCTCAGGGACGCACTGGTAATAGTGCAAGTAAAGCTCAGAGGCACACACAGTTGCGCAGGCTTGCAGGTGCCGTCTTGCGGTGCACAGGCGCAGGCATATGCACATGCGCAGGTGTGCACGCATTCGCCACTGATACTGGCACCAAGTGACCTAAATAAGGGCAGCAGCTGCACTAGTTGGTTGCTGTCTGATCAGCAGCTCTTCCTGTGTTCCTGTGCCCGTTTCTGTTCTTGATTCCTGTGATTGACACAGCTCATCCTGACCATGCTTGAATGCTACCTGCCCTGACCTCGGCCTGTCTTTGAAATCCACTTGTCTCTTGCTCATCTGCCAGCTGAAGTGTTGCTGACCTCTGCATGTACCATGACCATTCTCCTGCCTGCTGTCCATGTTTGTACCTGACCGTCTGTTGCTGACCTGGCTTATCTGACTACGCATCGTGTTATCTGTCTTTTTGGCTCAATACGCTACTTACCTGGTCCCTGCTGTTCACCCGCCTGCCATGTATTACCAGTCTTCCCTGCACCTGTGACCTGTCACCTATGTGCCAAGCAACTGCCAGTCTGCTGTCTGCTCGGTCCTGGGTCTGCTGCTCCTGCTGCCATCTGCTGTGTTGGACAACTGATCCCTTCCTGGCGGAGCACCTGCTCTTCATCCGTAAAGTCTGCTTTATAATTTACAGGCACTCGTACCTCACCGGGCTCTCGTGGGCACTGTCTCACTACCAGTGGTCCCTGAGCCGGAGCTGTAAGAGAAGCCTTCCTCTAAAAGTCAGGCTCTACCATCGGGTACGTGACACACACCAACAGTTTAGCATAATTCTTTCCACTGACACCAACAATAGAGCACCATACCTAACACTGACAAAAATGGGAGAAGGGGAACTATTTCTTCCACTGCCACAAACAATTGGGCATTTTTCTTCCCATCAATACCAATGATGGAGCACTAGTCCTTCTTTTACGTACCACGGGTTCTATGTAATTGCTTTATGTCCACTGACTACCAATCCTGGGGCATTATTTACCCTCTCTGGTGCTGGGGCATTTTGTACTCCCGCTGGCCATCGTCTAGACCAGTGGTTCTCAACTCCTGTCCTCAGGGCCCACCAACAGGCCAGGTTTGCAAGATAACTGAAATGCATCACAGGTGATATAATTTGCTGCTCAGGGATTGCAGTATTCTAGTCTGCATCTCCCCAAGGTAATACTTAAAATCTGGCCTGTTAGTGGGTCCTGAGGACAGGAGTTGAGAACCACTGGTCTAGACCCTTAAAGTCTGAAGGACAGTAAACTGGCTCTTTGTGTAGAAAGTTTGGAGACCCCTGTTCCGGACCATAACAACTGAATATATGCTATTCCTCCTCATACCATGGGAGCATACCTATAGGAATAATGGCTTATCTGTTACTCTGTAGATTTCAGTGTCTATTATGACAACAATCATCTACTATGTCGGACTGTGTAAGCCTGGGGGAGAAGAAACAGCAGCACACTGAACTTCCCAGTGAATGTGGCCCTCTGGTTAGACCCAGACTGGAAATGAATGAAAGAAACAAAGCACAATACATAATTGTGTGACAAAGCCATGGTCAAACAGGTGAGAGGTCAGGACAGGCATATACCAGAGACCTTCAAGAAACAGGCAATGGTCATTATTTGGTATCAGAAACTGAAACAGAGGTCAAGGGAACAGAATCTCTGAGGGGTCTTTGCTCAGGCAATTTTGCAATTGCCCTGAGAACATTTTAAGAATTCTCCCAGAGGCATTCCTGTGGTGGGGGCCACACCAGGTACAGCCACTTGAACTTTGCCCTGATGTGACCACAAGCAATGTGCAAAGGGGCAACATCTGCTGGGTGCTGGAATGCTCTCTTAGTATTCCTGCACCTGTCAGTAGAATCCCCACCTGACAGTCGGAGTATAGTGCAGGCGGGGGGAGGCAGCAGCATTGCAGCTTGTGTTCAGATAAGTACGCCACTGAACATTGATGGTAGGGAAGTTTGTTTTTACAGTCTTATCCTACCACCAACTTCCAAAACTGTGTATGGGAGTGTTCTTAGTACGGTCTGAGCCTGCCACTGAACACCAATACTGGGGGGTTCTTAGTAGAGATTGAGCCTGCCACTGCCACTAATGATGGGGTATATTTTACTCCTACACCACAAGCCAGACACTGTACAGCAACAAATCTTTTTTGCCCATGCCTCCAAGTGTTCAGTGAGTGGCCACAGTTTCCTTCTTAATCCTTTCAACTATTTATTCATTCCATATTGGCAGCGATGTGTAGGTGATAGCAACTTTGTGCTCCTGCAAGTTGGGTGGATTAATATATAAATTCAGTGTAGCACCCTGGTGTTTAAGCAGGGTTGCTAACAAATTTAGTTTGCCAGGTAGTAATTGTCCTGGCTAATTGTTAGAAGGTCCACTGATTCCTCTCTATTTCTGGAATTGCTGCACCTTTTCTCTTCTGTCACTATGTGGCACGGTGGCTGGTGACATTAGATTGACAAGGACATAGCAAGGTCAGAATATGAATGGATGGGGTGTCTCAGCCAATTGGCAGGGGTTTCTTTAGTGCCTTGGTCTTCTAGGAGAGCCTTTTTATTTGGGTGGAGTCAGGTGATCGGTGTTCTGTGCCACCTGGACGGCTTTCTGAATGGACATGTGTTATGTCGTCCCGGGTTGCTAGGCCGGAAGTCGGAGGCCTATCCCGGGGACACCTGGCTGCTAGGCTGCCTGAGGCCTATCCAGGAGCAGGAGAAGCAGCGTAGGGTTAGGACTGCAGGATTGGAGTCCAACCGAGTTGCGAAGGTTCAGCCGGACAGGGAACCAGTTGTGGCCAGAGGTAAAGGGGAAGCAGTCGCCACTAAGGGACCATCCACCTTATTTCCAGAGACTACTGTGAGTAAGCTTGAGCAAGTACCAGAGCAGTCTTCTCACCAACTGGGGACAGTGAAGAAGTGGGAAAGCTTCAGCGAGTGCCAAGCCAGGGAGCCAGCAGGTTAGTGGGGGTGACGCTTGAGGAGTATACAGTGGGTAAGCTATGGAAGAGCTCAGGAGATCCGGTGACAACTGGGATCTGGAAGTCTAATGAGAGACTGGGAGCTCAGTGAGTGATGATCTACAGTGAGATACTGTGAGATAAGAGAAGAATTATTCTGTCTTACCAAGAGTTATGTACGACTCCCTTTAGTGACTGTTACAAGTTCAGTTGCCATAGGAGACAGCGGTCCTACCTATACAGATGTGGCATCCAGCTGGAGGCCTTTCCCTGGATCGCTGTCTACCTATAGTGTCTCGGAGTCTGCCAATTACCATTGCATCTACCTAAGGGTGTCCTGGCCCTAACCCGCTCGCCCACAGTTCCTGTTAAGAGACAATAAATCTCTTGTTCACATTCAAAGTGACTGGCACCCATCATTTAATCTTGCATTACACCCACCATGCCTGTTAACCCACTCTACAAGAAAGGATGTCAGCTCTCTCTAACTCTTGAGGTCACCATTAGGCCTCTAGAGGTCCGGGAGGTCGCTACATTAGTATTTTGATACAAATCTACAAACGTACTTACAGTTGCTTCTGTACCCTTCAAAGGCCAATTCTGCTCCCACTCCCAGTGTGCACAACCTTAAATTCTGTGGTTATTAGTGAAAATGATTTTGATGTAGAGGGGAAGAGGTGTTAAAAACAATTAAGTAGCCAAGTTCCAGATATACTAGGTATGCCACTAACATTTCACAAACCTGACCTTCAGCACTTCTCAATAAGAACCAACAGTGTAAGAATGACAAAACACGTAGTCTAGACATGTTTTACCACATCATTTTTGGGGCGAAGAAATCCCTTGCACAAGTGGAGATGAATAGAAGGAATGAAATTGGGGTTTACAATTACTATAGACCTGTGCAAAATCCTTGGAATTCACAAATTGTGAACTTTTGGGCCAAAACATTGATGGTTCTCCACCAAAAATGAGGAACAACCTATAAGGAAATGCATAGCCTTTGACCCCTGTCAGCTGAGTCAAAAAAGCCAAATATTTGAAAGAAGGGATAACCCACACCAGTCTCCTTTTCTATAAAAGGGTGGGCTCATAGCAGCCATATTGTCAGTGTGTTACAGTTGTTAGGGAATGAGTAGGGAGCGATACTTTGTCCCCCCTATATCATTGCCTACCTCTCCCTGCCTTTTGTTAGACAATAGCTTGCTTTTATCCCTACAAATGGCCAGGATTGAGTAGCAAGATTACCCCAACTTCCTTCCCCCTGCCCCAATTTTTCTCCCTTCCATAGACTTCCATGCAGTTTGCATAAAAGTTTGCAAATTTTGAGCAAGATGTATAAAGCTGTTCACGAGCTGAACCCAGACCTGTGCCATGTACCTTGCATACAGGACATATTAGGAAGTTATTTTATGGGTGGTGAGTTATGTATGAGGTTATTATGGGAAGGGACTGTGGGGAGGTGCAGCGTGGTGTGGTGGCAGTAATCACACAGTGTCTGGTTGCAGAGAACAGAACTTGTATTAATGCAGAATCCACTAATTCACAACAAACCCAGCGGGAAGGCACCCAACTGGGAACACTTATGGCAATATCAGCAATGTGTAGCAGAGCAGGTCTCAGATGTGCAGACAGCATCCGTCTTGAGGGGCGGAATGCAACCTGGCTTGTCCAAGCCCAAATGGGAAGATCTCAGAAGGATTGCATGGCCCCAGTCTTTGCCTACTTGTTTGGAAGCTGCCGCTAATCGATGTCCCTATCAGACGGGTGACCTGTCCCTACACTACCCACATGGGAAATGCACACCAAACCTGGGAGCCAGGGTCCTAAATAGACTTTGCCTAAACCGAGATAGCTGCTAGAGTAACTTGGGGTGGCAGCATCCAATCAGATAGCTTCCCCAGTGACCCTGGAAACCATAAAGGAACCATGTTCCTCTTGACTTCCTCTCCCCTTGCTATGCTGCTGTAGTTGAATGCCACCTGCAAGTAGACTGCACCTGCCTACAGGGACGCCTGCGGTTATAGGTCAGAGGTTCCCCTGCAGTTGGCTCTTCAAATTAAGAAGGGAAACAGAGTGATCTACTGTAATGTGGGTGGCAGAGAGGCTCAGGATTAACAATTTAGACTTTGACCCTGGGTAAATGGGTTTATAAACAAAGAGTAGGGCAAACAGAGGGTCCAAAAAGAGTGAGGTTGGGTATTGTGGCTGACGGGGAAGACCATTAGGCTCAATGAAGAACCTAAAGGAAAAAAGACACGGAGATCCTCATAATATAGTGGGTGATGTTCAAAAAAAGGAAAAGGTACTTGATGGACAGCTATCAATCAATTGGTATTAGAGAATGTCTTCACATACTGATGTAAGAGAGGCATTATTATCTGTTTTTAATAGAATAAACACATTCTGCAGTACTATTGCCAAAGGAACTCTTTTTTTCTTATAATCTTGTCATTATCTTGTCAGGCTGAATGCACTTTGCTGTAGGTTATTCCTAGACTTTGGTAATTTGCTGTTATGAGGCTGGAGGGTTTGTGGCTTTGTAATTATGTGCAGCCAGCTGCACGTAGGTGTCAAGATACTGAAATACCTGGCAACTCCTCCCATGGGGATGGCGGGTTATTATAAGAGCAAATAGAGTACACTTCTGAGAATGATGTAAAATATTTCCGAGGAACAGGCTTTGCATACAGTGCTGTATCTCCACTGTTCTGCTCTGTAGTACATTCTATACTCTGCACCTCTCTACTAATCACACTGTGCTATACATGCCCCTTTCCACCAGTGGCAGCTGGTGCGCAAACAAACTGAAAAATACTGAAAAAAACCCATCAATTGCAGCCTCATTGTGCCCATCAAATGCAGGCACTGTGCCATCAATTTCAGCCACTGTGCCATTATTTGCAGCCACTGCGCCATCAAATCCAGCCACTGTGCCATCAATTGCAGCCACTGTGCTATAAAATGCAGCCACTGTGCCATCAATTGTAGAAACTGTGCCCATCAATCGCAGAAACTGTGCCCATAAAATGCAGCCACTGTGCCCATCAAATGCTGCCACTGTGCACATCAAATGCAGCCACTGTGCCATCAATTGCAGCCACTGTGCCATCAATTGCAGCCACTGTGCCATCAATTGCAGCCACTGTGCCCCATCAAATGTAGCCACTGTGGTCATCAAATGTAACCATTGTGCCATCAATTGCAGTCATTGTGCCCATCAAATGCAGTGACTGTGCCTATCAATTGCAGCCACTGCGCCCATCAAATGCTGTCACTGGGCCCATCAAATGCAGCCTCTGTGACCATCAAATGCAACGACTGTGTCCATCAAATGCAGCCACTGTGCCCATCAAATTCTGCCACTGTGCCCATTAAATGCAGCCACTGTGCCCATCAAATGCTGCCACTGTGCCATGAAATGCAGCCACTGTGCCCCATCAAATGCAGCCACTGTGCCCCATCAAATGCTGCCACTGTGCCCCATCAAATGTCACCACTGTGCCACTGTGCAAATCTAAATTTGCTACTGTGACCCCCCGCTCGCTCGCCGTCTGACCGACACTTAGCCTATCTTGGTGGCGGGTCAGGCAGCAGGTGACAGCGGCAAGCTGTGGGACCTTACAGCGGGGCAGACAGCGGCAAGGTGTGTCCTCCATGCGTCTCCTCCCCTCCTCCTGATAACCGTCCAATAGCAGCGCCTGTCCTTTCAGCCAATCAGGTGATGGGTAACAGACCTGGGCTTCATAATTGGCGGAAAGTGTTAGAAAAGCAAATATTCATTGTCTTTCCTAACACACCTGGGTGGACTCCGAGCGCAACGCTTTGCTCTCGGAGTCCACCTTTTTTAAGCCTATTAGAGCCTATGGCTCTAATCCGGTGCTTCAAAAATACACCCCTGCCGCTGTAATTCAGGCGCCCGGTGTCTGAAATGGGGCTGGACGCATGAAGCTGGAGTTTAAAGTGGTTGTAAACCCTTACAGACCACTTTTACCTACAGGTAAGCCTAGATTAAGGCTTACCTGTAGGTGCAAGAAATATCTCCTTAACCTACACGGTTTAGGAGATATTTGCAGAAAAGACGGCACCGATGTCTACAGCGCAGGCGCACTGAGCGTGCAGTTAGTGAAGGCGATCGTGACGTCACTTGCGGCTCCCACGCGCATGCGCGGGAGTGACATCATCGCGGCTCCGGCCAGTCACAGCGCCGGAGCAGCGAAACCCGGAAGTCAGTCCGGGAGAGATGGCGGTGACGGAGGAGGCAAACGAGGGCCGCTGCGGGGGATTCGATCTCAGGTAAGTATCTCATGATGAACTAGTATGCTATGCATATTAGCTCATTATGCCTTTGTCTTGCAGGGTGTATTTTTTTTCAGGAGGCTTTACTTCCTCTTCAAGAAAAATCTAATTTCCAAAATCAGTCTATGAGCGATCCATTTGTAGAAATATCTGATCTTTGAATGGCCACTTTCAATTCTCATTAAACTTTACCCTTGTTTGTCCCACAATTCTTTCTCCCTCCATCCGGCCATCACGTGGGACATCCTTACTGGCATCTGTCTGCTACAACATTTCCAATAAAAGACTTCTCGGATAGATTAAATCATATATCTTGTGATACCCCGTGAAAGAGATTAATATTGATCCCTGACCACTTTGTTAATTATTCCAGCAATAAAATGTATTTGCTTTTAAGAAAATGGAGAAAAAAAAAGCAGCAGAGACAATAATGAAATTTATTCTTTAGACAGAGTTGTCTGCCCATGAATAATACTTCCATGCAAATAATGTTTTTCCATCCAATGCAGCTTCATCATTAGCAAATGATAGAAATTGAATTTATTGTCATTGTGCTTCGCAGGCAGGTGGAACCCGCCGGGGTATCTCATTCCAGATTTTGCAAGTCTTGCACTTTCTATATATACATCATATTTGACTTTTCCTTCTTGTGCCAAAGAGGACACATGGTTCATTTCAACCATAATGCCCCAGTACGAAGGATTAGTAGGATTTTTAGGATTACAGTGGCGGTGCGTCCATAAGGACACCTCCTCTATGACCAATGGATAGATTCATGCATAGCTATTCAGGCTCCCAGACCCTTTTTGGGTGCCTGAATTAAACCGGCGGGGGGGGGGGGGGGGTTTGAAGCACCTGATTAGAGCCGTAGACAGGGTAAGTGCCGGGCAGAGGGCGAGCGAGCGGGGGGGGGGGGGGCACAGTAACGGCATTCGATGGACAGAGTGGCAGCATTCGATGGGCACAGTGGCAGCATTTGTTGGGCACAGTGCCAGCATTCGATGGCAAAGTGGCAGCATTTGATGGGCACAGTGGCAGCGTTTGATGGGTACAGTGGCAACTTTTAATGGCACAGTGGCAGAGTTTTATGGGCACAGCGGCAGAGTTTGATGGCACAGTGGCAGCCTTTTATGGGCACAATGGCAGCATTTGATGGGCACAGTGGCAGCCTTTGATGGGTACAGTGGCAGCTTTTGATGGCACAGTGGCAGCATTTGATGGGCACAGTGGCAGCGTTTGATGGCACAGTGGCAGCCTTTGTTAGGCACAGTGGCAGCATTCGATGGCACAGTGGCAGGGTTTGATGGGCACAGTGGCTGCATTTGATGGGCACAGTGGCTGCATTTGATGGGCACAGTGGCAGCATTTGATGGCACAGAGGCTGCATTTGATGGGCACAGTGGCAGCATTTGATGGGAACAGTGGCATCATTTGATGGGCACAGTGGCAGCCTTTGATGGCACAGTGGCAGCCTTTGATGGGCACAGTGGCTGCAATTGATGGGCATAGTGGCTGTAATTGATGGGCACAGTGGCTTTAAGTTAAGGGCACAGTGGCTGTGTTTTATTGGCACAGGGGATGCGTTTGATGTCACAGTGGCTGCAACTGATGTTTTTTTTTTCAGTATTTTTAAGTTTGTTTGCGCCCCCCGAAAAATTTTGAGCACCAGCTGCCACTGAGTAGGAATGAATA
The DNA here is from genome assembly GCA_029206835.1 of Rana muscosa. NCBI lineage: Eukaryota > Metazoa > Chordata > Amphibia > Anura > Ranidae > Rana > Rana muscosa. The sequence continues at coordinate 1,234,663,884 of CM055116.1, read as the reverse complement.
TGCAGTTCAGTTTTGGGTACCGCTTCACATAAAAGGATGTTTCAAAACTAGGGATAGGGCAGAGAAACTCCACTAAAATTAAAGCTGAACTCAAAATATTATCCATATACAAGAGTCATGTGCATAGGCGTGTGTAGGGGGTGTGCTGGGTGTGCCAGGGCACACCCTAATCACCCTGGGCGCCAGAGCTGATGATAAGGCAGTACAGCCTGCCCTGCTTTACTGGGCCCATGTCCTATTAGTTCAAAAGGGGGGCCCAGGAGGACCGACTGTACTGTCTTTTGCAAATGTTTATCCTCTTGTTCCTCCCATTGCAGCACTTCTGGCTTCTCCTCCTCTCCCTCCCTCCGGCTGCACTGTAGGGGATCGGTTCTAGCATGTGCGCCTCCTCCATCCTGTCCTCAGTCCCTTTTTCTTTTTTTGTCTTAAATGTAAGACATCAAGGGTCTGTTTGGAATCCTGATATTTCACCAAAGCCCCCCAAAAGGGCAGTTAAAAAAAAAAGTAAAAAGAAAAATTTAAATAAAATTAAAAAAAGTTAAAACTTTTTTTTTAAAAAGGACTCGTACATATGTGCTGTGCAGGGTGACTGATCTTGTCTCCGCCCCCTCCTGTAGTTTTCTACAGGCAACCTGTAGGGGTGGAGCCTGCTGGTCCCCTCCCACAGCTCTGCTCTCTGCACAGGCTATATAGAGCACAGCAATGATGTTACTGTTTTTTTTTGTTTTGTTTTTATAAAGCTTAAGAAACCTGCGTTTCTGCGTTTCAGAGGGGGCCGCGAGTGCTTTTAAATTACTTTTTTTCCTTCAGAAATGACACTTTGTGCAGGGACAGATCTAAGCACGGGAAACAAGCGCTACTTTACAGGCATACTATACACCCCCCCAGGTACGAAATGTAAAGGAATATTTCACTTTTATTGTTTCACTTTAGGCATTATTAAAATAACTGCTTCCGAAAAAACATCAATTTTTAAAACTTTTTTTTGCATTGATGCATGTCCCCTGGGGCAGGACCCGGGTCCCCAAACACTTTTTATCACAATAACTTGCATATAAGCCTTTAAAATTAGCACTTTAGATTTTTCATGTTCGAGTCCCATAGACTTTAACGGTGTTCGGAGGTTCGAACAAATTGTTTGCCTGTTCGCATGTTCTGGGGCGAACCGAAGTGGGGGGTGTTCAGCTCATCCCTACCTCCAACCCTGCTGCCTTGTTCCTACTCCCCCTTGCTCTTCCCCTTGTTCCTGATCCCAGTTTTGATCCCCCCTTCCTATATGTTCCTTGTACCTCCAGTTTTACCCGGCTTTCCTGTATTTCCCTTTGTTCCTGTGTAAACATTGTATATACTGTAGTTAATTCGATAGTTAGGTATTTTGTCACTGGGTTTTTGCTTCACTTATATCTGTTTGGAGTTTGCTGGTGTTTGGATGTCTTTTGTTTTTCTATTATTAAAGTGGGAGTAAACTCCCTTGGTGGATTTTAACCTATAAAGTGCCTTGAAAAAGTATTCATACCTCTTGACATTTCCCACATTTTGTCATGTTACAACCAAAAACGTAAATGTATTTTATTGGGATTTTATGTGATAGACCAACGCAAAGTAGCACATGATTGTGAAGTGGAAGGAAAATGAAAAATGTTTTTCAACATTTTTTACAAATAAACTTGTGAAAAGTGTGGAGTACATTTGTAGAACCGCCTTTCACTGCAATTACAGCTGCAAGTCTTTTTGGGGATGTCTCTACCAGCTTTACACATCTAGAGAGTGACATTTTTGCCCATTCTTCTTTGCAAAATATCTCAAGCTCTGTCAGATTGGATGGAGAGGGTCTGTGATCAGCAATTTTCAAGTCTTGCCACAGATTCTCAATTGGATTTAGGTCTGGACTTTGACTGGGCCATTCTAACACATGAATATACTTTGATCTAAACCATTCCATTGTAGCTCTGGCTGTATGTTTAGGGTTGTTGTCCTGCTGGAAGGTGAACCGCCGCCCCAGTCTCAAGTCTTTTGCAGACTCTAAAAGGTTTTTTTCTGAGATTGCCCTGCATTTGGCTCCATCCATCTTCCCATCAACTCTGACCAGCTTCCCTGTCCCTGCTGAAGAAAAGCATCCCCACAACATGATGCTGCCACCACCATGTTTCACAGTGGGGATGGTGTGTTCAGGGTGATGTGCAGTGTTAGTTTTCTGCCACACATAGCGTTTTGCTTTTAGGCCAAAAAGTTCAATTTTGGTCTTATCTGACCAGAGCTTGGGATATTTTTTTATAATATGACCCTGCTTTAAACTTCTCCACAAATGTATCCCTGACCTGTTTGGTGATGCTGTTTGTTCACTAAGGTTCTCTAACAAACTTCTGAGGGCTTCACAGAACAGCTGTATTTATACTAAGAATAAATTACACACAGGTGGACTCTATTTACTAGTTAGGTGACTTCTGAAGGCAATTGGTTCCACTGTATTGTAGTTACCCCCCACACTTTTCAGATATTTATTTGTAAAAATAATTGAAAACGATTTATTCATTTTCCTTGCACTGCACAATTATGTACCTCTTTGTGTTGGTCTATCACATAAAATCCCAATAAGATACATTTACATTTTTGGTTGTAACATGGCAAAAAGTGGAAAATTTCAAGCAGTATGAATACTTTTTCAAGGCACTGTAAACTGCTGAATACCTTTTCTTATCGCCAGTATATATAGCAGTCTTATGACTTCTCTCAGTGTCCAACCGAGCACTGGTTAAAGCTTGTAGGAGAAGTTTTCATTTTCCTTTGACTGTCCTATGAGGCTGCGTGACCCCTAACCCTCTGTCTGGACAGTGCTGATTGGCCCTGTGCTGATCACATGCACCCTCTTAGAAAAAAAATGAAAAAAAAACTTCACACTAAGGCTAGTTTCACACTGAGGCGCCGGATGCGCTGGCGGTATAGCGGCGCTATTTTTAGCGCCGCTATAACTTTTTTTGCCGCGATTTGCGGGCGCTAGCGGGTGTATTTTAACCCCCGCTAGCGGCTGAAAAAGGGTTAAAAACTCTTTGAGGCGTTTTGCGGGCATATTAGAGGCGCTACCCCATTGATTTCAATGGGCAGGGGCGCTATAGGAGCGCTATTTTTAGCGCTCCTATTGCGCCTCAAAGATGCGACTTGCAGGAGTTTTTTGAGCCTCCTGCAAGCGCAACGCTCCAGTGTGAAAGCCCTCGGGCTTTCACATTGGATAGTATTGAGAGGCTTTTTTGGGGCGCATTGCAGGCGCTATTTAGAGCGCAATAGCGCCTGCAAAGCGCCTCAGTGTGAAAGGGGCCTTAGGCTGGGTTCACACTAGTGCAAATTGGATGCGGATTTCTCCGCATCCAATACGCACAGCAGGAGATTGTGATCGGCTCTCTATGAAGCCGGTTCACATATTTCCACAGGGGCTCCGGTGCGATTTGCACAGGAGCCCTGTGCATCTTTTGGTCCGTTTCAGATCCGAATTTAGCTAAAAATTCAGGCTGAAATCGGACCCGAAACAGTGACCGGGGATGCACCAGACTCCTGCTGTGAGCCGCTGCGTGCTCATATGTGAACCCAGCCTTAAAGTTGGCTAAAGAGACATCAAAACAGATTCTGCCTGCTTGGGGGCTCCATTTATCCTATGGAGATTTCAATCTGAGCTATCTAATAAGGGATGAGTCACCGCAATGAATCATCCGCTTGTGTGTCTAAAACTCACATTGCAGTATTGAGCTGTGCAAACAACAAGACATTTATAACAGGCTGTAAAGAGGTAGTTGAAAATTTGAAAAAGAATCAAGAGCTCCACCTGCTGGGTAAACAAAAACAAACGCTCATGAACTTTAATGGCACCCCAGTCTTAGTCCTTAGGGTTCAATATTGAGTTGGCCCACCCTTTGCAGCTATAACAGCTTCAACTCTTCTGGGAAGGCTGTCCACAAGGTTTAGGAGTGTCTATGAGAATGTTTGACCATTCTTCCAGAAGCGCATTTGTGAGGTCAGGCACTGATGTTGGACGAGAAGGCCTGACTCGCAGTCGCCGCTCTAATTCATTCCAAAGGTGTTCTATCGGGTTGAGGTCAGGACTCTGTGCAGGCCAAAATACATCCCTGGGAATTACAGACCAGTTAGCCTAACATCAATAGTATGTAAGTTCTTGGAGGGGATGATAAGAGACTATATACAAGATTTTAGTAATGAAAACGGTACCATTAGCAGTAATCAGCATGGATTCATTAAGAATCGTTCTTGCCAAACCAATCTATTAACCTTCTATGAGGAGATGAGTTACCATCTAGATAAAGGGAGGCCTGTAGACATGGTGTATCTGGATCTTGCAAAAGCATTTGACACAGTTCCCCATAAACATTTACTGTACAAAATAAGGTCCGTTGGCATGGACCATAGGGTGAGTACATGGATTAAAAACTGGCTACAAGGGGGAGTTCAGAGGGTGGTGATAAATGGGGAGTACTCGGAATGGTCAGGGGTGGAAAGTGGAGTCCCCCAGGGTTCTATGCTGGGACCAATCCTGTTTAATTGGTTCATAAACGACCTGGAGAATGGGGTAAACAGCTCAATCTCTGTATTTGCGGACGATACTAAGCTAAGCAGGGCAATAACTTCTCCACAGGATGTGGAAACCTTGCAAGAAGAACAAATTAATGGGGTGGGCAACTACATGGCAAATGAGGTTCAATGTGGAAAATTTTTAAATAATGCATTTGGGTGGCAAAAATAAGAATGTAATCTATACACTAGGGGGGGGGGGGTAGAACCTTTGGGGGAATCTAGGACAGAAAAGGACTTGGGGGTCCTAATAGATGATAGGCTCCGCAATGGCATGCAATGCCAAGCTGCTGCTAACAAAGCAAACAGAATATTGGCATGCATTAAAAAGGGGATCAACTCCAGAGATAAAACGATAATTCTCCCGCTCTACAAGACTCTGATCCGGCCGCACCTGGAGTATGCAGTCCAGTTCTTGGCGCCAGTCCTCAGGAAGGATATACTGGAAATGGAGAGAGTGCAAAGAAGGGCAACAAAGCTAATAAAGGGTCTGGAGGATATTAGTTATGAGGAAAGGTTACGAGCACTGAACTTATTCTCTCTGGAAAAGAGACGCTTGAGAGGGGATATGACTTCAATTTACAAATACCGTACTGGTGACCCCACAATAGGGATAAAACTTTTCAGTGGAAGGGAGTTTAATAAGACACGTGGCCACTCAATAAAATTAGAAGAAAAGAGGTTTAACCTTATATTAAATAGATGGTTCTTTACTGTAAGAGCGGCAAGCATGTGGAATTCCCTTCCACAGGTGGTGGTCTCAGCAGGGAGCATTGATAGTTTAAAAAACTATTAGATAAGCAGCTGAACGACCGCAACATACAGGGATATACAATGTAATACTGACCTATAATCACATACATAGGTTGGACTTGTGTCTTTTTTCAACCTCACCTACTATGTAATACCGGGCACTTTCACCCCCTTCTTGCCCAGGCCATTTCTCAGCTTTCAGCGCTGTCACACTTTGAATGACAATTGCGCGGTCATGCAACACTGTACACATGTGAAACTTTTATAATTTGTTCACACAAATAGAGCTTTCTTTTGGTGGTATTCAATCACCACTGGGTTTTTTATGTTTTTGCTAAATAAATGAAAAAAAAAGACTGAAAAGTTTGAAAAAAAAAAAAGTTTTTCTTTGTGTAGCGCTACCCCCAGTTTAGAGAGCCGCTGGATTTATTTTGGGCCCTGTGTACAGCACCGCCAACCCCCAGCAATCTACTCGACCCACTCTGGCACAGCTAGTCTAGGGGTTGTTCTCGAATCACAATCTAACAGTATATGCACACAATCTATCTGTATTGCATGGGTAACCTCTTTACATGAAGATAACACACTGATAACAAGTGATAAAAGATAACGTTTCTTTACTTTGGATAAAAGGCACAAGGTTAACACATAACACATATATGTCGGCAGAGCCCTGCAGACAGAAAGTATAATACAGGCGATTACCCGCCAAGTGCAGCTATCTCTATCTATGCGCCCTTATGGCGCAGCAACAAAAGTTCTACCTACGGATCAGGCCTGACCCAGCTTTAGACTCAGTCTCTGGAAGATCAATTTCTTCGCATGCAACTTGACTGGTGGTGCACAACAGGAACAGTAATTTGTAATCCAAAGGGTAGGAAAATTATCAGGGAGAATGAACCACTCACAGGAGATTACTCAACTCAGTTCTGCCACTAGTCTCCTGTGGGACAGTAAATAGAACCAGGAGGGCCAAGGCAGTCTCTAGGCCTAGTTAAAGTACAGTTTATATGAATGAGCAGGTGCTTGCTCACCACTCCAGACGCTATCCAAGTCCGGGACTTCCACCTACTGTGTCTCCGCACACAGTGTCCGCAACGGCCGGGTCCCCGGTCCAACTGATGTCCAAACTCGACAAGTCAGGTGCCACCCAGGCTTCCCAGTGGGGTGGAAGGCTCTCTGGAAGTTTGTGCAAGGCCCCTGGCTTCAGGCCCTACACTGCAGCAGATCCGCACAGGAAGACCTGTTGATTGCAGCGCGGTGTCCAAAGAGGCCAAGCTCCGCCTCGCCCTCTTCTTATATAGCCCCTCCCATGAGTCTCTGCGGTGGCTAAATGCATCCTGGGTGCTGAACGGGGTTCTGGGTAACATAGTCCCGGGGCCTTAAAGGAGACCCCGCTACACACTCCCCCCACTTAAACTCTTTGGTCCCCAAAGATAACATTAAATTACAGTACACACAACATCAACCAAAGTTGCGTATGATGTTGGCAGAGGAAATTCCCACCAAAAACAAGGCAGTGAACTTCCCTGCCCACAGGTCACACTATCATTAGTGTCCTGCCTAACTGTGCCAGAGAGTGAGTTGGGGTTGCCCCCCACCAAATGAACAGTGGAGGGATTAGGGTCTTCCATACTCCTCCTGGCAGTGACCACAGTGTCTTCCGAGCTCCTCCCCATCTGTGGGTAAGTTAATCTTCTGGGAGGCTTTATGGCCCTTCGCATCCTTTGCCCTCTTGGGCTTTCTGTTTCAGCTAAAACAGGTTCCCCTTCTGGAACCGACTTGGGAGTTTCCACTGGTTCTGGAACACTTGACTCTGAAGCAGGGAGGTACATGGAATCTCTTGGATCCTCTTCTGGGAGTAAGTCACAGGTACTTTCCCAAGAATCCGACAAAGGACTGGACGGGATGAACTCAGTAGCTTCTGCATTCAGTGTTCTGTCTATGGTGTCTTCTTTAGGTTGAAGATCAATAGCAGAAGTTTCTGGGGCCTGGGAAGGCCAAAGCCAATCAAGTTCTTCTCCCTCATCTTCACTTAGCTCCGAGGTCTCATTATCCCCAATCTGAGGGGTCTGGGACCGAGTGTTTGGTCTAGGAGTATCCAAGATGGAAGTTGGCTCAGGGGAATCCATTGCAGGGGGTATCCGAACTGCTTCAGCTAGTGGGAGTAGGTGGTTCCGATGCCAGGTCTTTAAGGGCCCCACCTTCCCTTCTGGCTTAAGTCTGTAAATGGGTAGGCCCGGTAGTCTCTTGCAGATAACATAGGGTTCCGGTCTCCATCTGTCTGCAAGCTTGTGTTTTCCAGGGACCCCCAAATTCCATAGCAACACTCTGTCTTCAGGTTGTAAATCTTGAATCCGAACTTTCAGATCAAAGTTTTTCTTGTTGCGGGCCCCCCTTTGTTCCGAGGCCGCCTGGGCCTGTTCATAGGCTAATTTCAAATTATGTCTGAGTCTATCAACATATCCTTTGTGGTAAGTGGCAGAACAATGGTCTATGGAAGTGCCAAAGGCCAGATCTACTGGTAGTCTTGCCTCTCTTCCGAACATAAGTCGATAGGGTGAGTACCCTGTAGCGTCACTGGTGGTGCTGTTGTATGCATGCACAACTGCCGCTATGTGGTTGCTCCAATGCTGCTTCTTTTCACTGCTTAAGGTCCCCAGCATGTTGAGCAGGGTTCAGTTGAACCTCTCCGGCTGAGCATCACCTTGTGGTTGATAGGGGGTAGTTCTTGTCTTCTTGATCCCCAAGGAATCCAGGAGCTTCCGGATCAACCGACTTTCAAAATCCCTTCCCTGATCTGAATGAAACCGTTGTGGTAGCCCATAGTGTATAAAGTATTTCTCCATAAGCACTTTGGCTACAGTGGAAGCCTTCTGGTCTTTGGTTGGGAAGGCCTGGGCATACTGGGTGAAATGGTCGGTTACTACCAGAACATTTCCTAGTCCACTCAGGTCGGGTTCGAGGCAGAGAAAATCAATGCATACCAGATCAAGTGGGCTTTGACTTTGCAGATGGCCCATTGGGGCAGCTTGATGGGGTAGAGTCTTCCTCTGGATGCATCGTGCACATGAGTGGCAGTATTCTTCAACTTCAGCCCTCATGCAGGGCCAATAGAAACGGTTCCTAACGAGTTGGAAGGTCCTTTCCGCCCCTAGGTGGCCATGGTTGTCGTGCAGAGCAACCATGACAGTCTCTCTATGTTTCTTGGTTAGGAACAATTGCCATTTGTCTTCCAGGTCATCAGAGGGGCCCCTTCGGTAGACCACTCCCTGATGCACCTGCAACCTGTCCCACTCCTTTCTCAACAGGCGAGCTTCCTTTGAAGGGTGACGTAGGAGTCTATTTGGATCCTGATTATCCAGGGCCTCTAGAACCAATCTCCCCATGGGGTCTTCCAATTGGTCAGATCTCAACTCCTTTTTGGACAGTTTTGGCAAGTTATCTTCCCCCAGTTGGGTTACCCCACAGTACTGCTTGGGAACTCCTACTATGGTAACCCTTATTTCTTCTGCTCTTGAGCCGCCACTGGCTTGTAGTTCAGCCCCTTGACAGAGGGCCCGCACCCCGTCGGGTGCCACTTGGGTCCAATCTTCTGTACTGCAGGTGGGGACATGAGATTTTCTAGACAAGGCATCTGCATCTCGATTTCCAGCCCCAGGCCTGTATTTTAGGCTGAAATTGAAGGCAGACAGTGCAGCCAGCCATCTATGTCCTGTGGCATCCAGCTTTGCTGTGGTGAGAAGATGGGTGAGGGGGTTGTTGTCGGTTTTCACAGTGAATTCTGCCCCATACAGATAGTCTCTGAGTTTGTCAACTACCGCCCACTTAAGGGCCAGGAACTCCAACTTATGTGTGGGGTAGTTCTTTTCAGAGGGAGTCAGACTTCTGCTCACATATGCAATGGGTCTCAGCTGCCCTTCATGCTCCTGGTAGAGCACTCCTCCCAGACCATCATGACTGGTATCTACGTGAAGTTCATAAGGCTTCTTTGGGTCTGCGTAGGCCAGGACAGGGGCAGTGGTAAGTTTTTCTTCAACATCTGAAAGGCATCTTCACATTTCTCGTTCCACTGGTCCTTGACTGACTCCCCTGGCTTCCTGGGGCCCGAGTCATCCTCTTCCCCCTCCGTCTTGAGCAGCTCATTCAGAGGCCTGGCTATCTGAGCAAACCCCTCCACGAACCTCCTATAATAGGAACAGAACCCCAAGAAGGATCTGAGTTCTGTCACAGTGGTAGGCCTTGGCCAGGAGGTGACTGCCTCCAACTTCTCGGGGTCTGTGGCTACCCCATCCTCGTACACTATGTGTCCCAGATAGTTGACTGATGACTGATAGAACTGGCATTTTTCAGTTGAGAGCTTGAGTCCTTCCTCACTTAGTCTTCTCAAAACTTTCTCCAGCCTCTCTTCATGTTCTTCCAAGGTTCTCCCGAAGACAATGATGTCATCTAAGTACACAAGGACTTCGATGAGGTTCATGTCTCCCACAGTCTTCTCCATGAGACGTTGGAAGGTGGCTGGGGCTCCAGACAGACCTTGGGGCATCCGGTCAAATTCAAAGAACCCTACTGGGGTTATGAAAGCCGTCTTTTCTTTGTCTTCTGGATGCATAGGGATTTGATAGTACCCGCTCTTGAGGTCCATAACACTGAACCACTTGGCTCCAGACAAGCTCTGTAGGGCATCCTCTATCCTCGGAGTGGTGTACTAGTCGGGTACGGTTCTCCTGTTGAGGGTCCTGTAGTCTATGCACAGCCTCAATGACCCATTCTTCTTTCTGACCACCACTATCGGGGAGGCATAGGGGCTTCTAGATTTTCGAATCACACCGGTTCGCTTGAGCTCGGCGAGCTGTTACCTCAAGTCCTCGAGGTCTGCTAACGGAACTCGCCTGACTCTCTCCCTGAAGGGCTTGTCTTCCTGGAGGCGGATTCGATGGGTGGCACTCCTTGCACACCCCACATCGAACTCATCTTGGGAGAAGATCTTTTTCCACCTGGTCAACTGGGCTTTGGCTCTCTCTTTCCAAGCCCTGGGCAGGTTTGGGTTCTCCATGGAAAGTTTCTCCCACACAGTGCTTTCTCCATCTGTCTTCTCCACATCCGACAAAGCAACTGGGGTAGCAGGGCTCACCTGGCCCAGCAACATCCTGGTTGGGATCTCCATGGGGCCATCCGTAGTATTCCTGACACTCACAGGTACCTTACAGTGGGCCTTCTTCAGGGCCCTCAACGGGACCACTTCTGGGACTACTCCTAAGCCTGAGTGTTCTCCCCTTGGGTCGGGTTCCAACATAACAAAGGGCCCAGGCTGCTCCCAAGTGAGTTTCACAGTGGCTTTTAAACAGGCTACTTCACCGGGCTGCAGCACTATTCCTCTCCTTCCCAGCCTCCAGACCTTCCCTACCCCCTCTTCTGGGGCCTTCTGTTCTAAGATCAGTCGCTGGTAGGCTGTCTTCAACATTACATAGTTACATAGTTACATAGTTAGTCAGGTTGAAAAAAGACACAAGTCCATCCAGTTCAACCATAAAAAAAAAAAGAAATATCGTACAATCCCATATACCCAATTCTATACCCACAGTTGATCCAGAGGAAGGCAAAAAACCCCAGCAGAGCATGATCCAATTTGCTACAGCAGGGGAAAAAATTCCTTCCTGATCCCCCGAGAGGCAATCGGATATTCCCCAGATCAACTTTACCTATAAATGTCAGTACCCAGTTATATTATGTACATTTAAGAAAGAATCCAGGCCCTTCTTAAAGCAATCTACTGAGCTGGCCAGAACCACCTCTGCAGGGAGTCTATTCCACATTTTCACAGCTCTTACTGTGAAGAAACCTTTCCGTATTTGGAGGTGAAATCTCTTTTCCTCTAGACGCAAAGAGTTCCCCCTTGTCCTTTGTGTTGACCGTAAAGTGAATAACTTAACACCAAGTTCACTATATGGACCCCTTATATATTTGTACATGTTGATCATATCCCCCCTTAATTTCCTCTTCTCAAGAGTGAATAAATTCAGTTCCTCTAATCTTTCCTCATAGCTGAGCTCCTCCATGCCTCTTATCAGTTTGGTTGCCCTTCTCTGCACTTTCTCCAATTCCCCAATATCCTTTTTGAGAACTGGGGCCCAAAACTGAACTGCATATTCCAGATGAGGTCTTACTAATGATTTGAACAGGGGAAAAATGATATCTCTCTCTCTGGAGACCATACCTCTCTTAATACAAGAAAGGACTTTGCTCGCTTTGGAAACCGCAGCTTGGCATTGCATGCCATTATTGAGCTTATGATCTACCAAAACCCCCAGATCCTTCTCCACTACGGATCCCCCCAGTTGTACTCCCCCTAGTATGTATGATGCATTCATATTCTTAGCCCCCAAATGCATAACTTTACATTTATCAACATTAAACCTCATCTGCCACATTGTCGCCCAATTAGACAGAGCATTGAGGTTGGCTTGTAAATTGGCGACATCCTGTAAGGACGTTATTCCACTGCATAGCTTGGTGTCATCTGCAAAGACAGAAATGTTACTTTTGATCTCAGACCCAATATCATTTATAAACATATTAAAAAGTAAGGGTCCCAGCACTGAACCTTGGGGTACACCACTGATAACCTTGGACCATTCAGAGTAAGAATCATTAACCACTACTCTCTGAATTCTGTCTTTTAGCCAGTTTTCTATCCATTTACAAACTGATATTTCCAATCCTGTAGACTTTACCTTGCACATGAGCCGTGAGTGGGGAACTGTATCGAACGCTTTTGCAAAATCCAAGAAAACCACGTCCACAGCCACCCCTCTGTCCAAGGTCTTACTTACCTCTTCATAAAAAGAAATCAGGTTTGTTTGACAACTTCTGTCTTTCATGAATCCATGCTGTCTGTTGGGTGGATCTCAGTGACTGTGGGGTCTTTTCCTTTTGTTAGAGGGGCCAAGAGTCTTCGGACCAGATCCGTGTTGGTCCCTATTATTAGGGAACTCTTGTTACCTCCAAGCGGTCGGGGGCATACCACAGCCAAGGTATCGAACACTTCGGCCTTCCCGGCTATGGATGGGTCAAAAGTCAGTTTTATAGGCAGATAGCCATCATAAGGGAAACTCTCTGTCCCAATTCCCCATATCTCCAGCTCTTCAATCTTCTGGATGGGTAGGTGACTTAGATGCTTGTCATAAAAGTCCCGGTACAACAGGGTCACTTGTGCCCCAGTATCCAATATGGCTCTTGTGTAGACTCCCTCCACTTGGACAGGCACTTTCGGGGAGGGACCTACCAGATTCCCTGGATATCACTTCGAAGGGGTCTCTTTCCTTGGATCTTTGCGTTTCCCTTTTGGACTTTCTTTCTTCCATTTCTCTTTGGACTTAAGTCTCTCTTGGGCCTGGTATGCATTGATCTCCCTCCTTTTAATGGGTGTAACTACCCGCTGAGGGACATTACTCTCTTTCTTTGGTGTACGTTCCCACTGAGGAACCTTGTGTTTCTTCTGAGGGGTCTTGTCCACTCTTTTTATGTGCTTCTCATTCAGTTTGGAGCTCACTGGAGATGATGGGCACCCGGTTGACTCCTTCACCGGGGCCCTCTGAAGTTTTCCGCCGGCTTGCGGTTATTCCGTTTTTTTTTCTTGGGACTGGAACACACTTTGGCCGCATGGCCAACCCCTCTGCAGTTGAAACAAGTCATGTCCCCCCAATTTTGTAGGGATGCGGGCGCTGAGGTGTTTGGGAACAGTTCCTTCCTTGGTCCTTCCCTCTCTGGTATCCCTGGATCCTTTTCCATCAGAGAGGTCAGCATCTCCAATACCTGGGACATCTGTGACTTCAAGGTATCCACCTCTGAGTCTCTTTCCAGGGTCATGGCCGTCCTGACCATCACCGGAGGAGAATTAACTGACTCAACTGGTTGGTTCCTCTTCTTCTCCTCCAGCATAGCTTCTTCCTCTCTGACCACTCGGATCAAGTCAGGGTACTCCAGGCTCTTCCTGTCCTGTCTTGTGCGTAGCGCCAATGCGATGGGGTCCAGGGGCTGAGATCCTCTCATCACCTGCTGAACACGGGCCTCATCCACCTTCCGCGGGTCGATCCCCTTCTTCAGGATCATCTTATGCAGGATCTTATCCAGGCACCTCATGAACTCTGACAGTTTCTCTCCTGTCTTTTGGTAGCAGTGCTCCAGCTGGTAAGTGAGCTCAGTGATTTTCTCTGTTCCACCGAACACATTCTGCAGAATGTTCAGATAATCCTGCGCATCACAGTCTGTCTTGCTCATCTTGAGGTTGCGTATGGCCTCTAGAGCAGGCCCCTTCAAGCTCTCAGTGATTCTCTGCTTCTTTCTGTGGTCTGGGACTTCCCATTCCTCTAAGGCCTGAGTGGCACCGTCTAACCACTCCTCAAACCCCTCTTCACCCGAAGGTACAGGTTTCCTTCCAGAGAATATTCTGAGTTTCCTGTATCCCGACATTTGGTAGTCTGTAGGATCTTTCTTACACTGGGCTACAATCTCCCCCAGGACCGCGCACAGCTGAGGGTGGCCGCTGGTGACGCGGGACTCTCTTTAGCCTTACGGTTTTCTGCTTTTGGGGACTGTGGTGGAGATATCTGTGGAGATGATGGTTTAGGTGTCTGAACCCATCCTCCTGTTATGAGTGGCAGCGCATGTATTAAGCTATAGGTCTGATCATCCATTGCTTTTATACTTGGACCCTTAAAATGTACTGGGATTTCCTTCATCCAAGCTATTAGTGCGTGGGTCAGTGAGGCATTCATCCTGACATCCATCACCCATACCTTCTGTTGCGGGGACAGTGAGGTTACTAACCGCTTCACCGCTTCTTCTTGCCAGGTCCCTGGGAGTTCTATGACTACTGCCGTGGCTGAATCTGTGTAGGCCGCCTTGCACCACTGTTCTACTTCCAGTGGGTCCATGCTGGTACTTTTGGCGCGTTACTTGCTGTAACAGGATCCCGGACTCGAGATCCCCCACGTGTAGCGCTACCCCCAGTTAAGAGAGCCGCTGGATTTATTTCGGGCCCTGTGTACAGCACCACCAACCCCCAGCAATCTACTCGACCCACTCTGGCACAGCTAGTCTAGGGGTTGTTCTCGTATCACAATCTAACAGTATATGCACACAATCTATCTGTATTGCAAGGGTAACCTCTTTGCATGAAGATAACACACTGATAACAAGTGATAAAAGATAACGTTTCTTTACTCTGGATTAGTGATGAGCCGAACACCCCCGGGTTCGGTTCGCACCAGAACCCGCGAACGGACCGAAAGTTCGAACGAACATTAGAACCCTATTAAATACAATGGATGCGAACGTTCGAATTCTAAAGTGCTAATTATAACAACTATTATGCATGTTATTGTCCTAAAAAGGGTTTGGGAACCCGGGTTCTGCACCAGGGGACATGTATCAATGCAAAAAGAAGTTTTAAAAACGGTCGTTTTTCGGGAGCAGTCATTTTAATGATGCATAAAGTGAAAAAAAAAAGTCAAATATTCCTTTAAATATCGTACCTGGGGGGTGTCTAAAGTATGCCTGTGAAGTGCCACGTGTTTCCCGTGTTTAGAACTGTCCCTGCACAAAATGACACTTCTAAAGGAAAAAAAAGCCATTTAAAACTGCTTGCGGCTTTAATGTAATGTCTGGTCCCGGTAATATGGATGAAATTCTTTAAGAAAAATGGCATAGCTACCCCATGACCCCCCCCCTACCCCAGCCCATTACCAGCCCCTTTGGGTCTTGTATGGATATTAAGGGGAACCCCGCACATAAAATAAAAAAGGCCCTATATACTCTGAACAGCCCTATACAGGCGGTGCATACAAGACAGGGACTGTAGGTTTGTTCTTATGTAGAGTCTGTTTGTAATTTTGAACAGGTACATTGTTGAAGTGTAGCTCCAGACCAAAAATCTATTTTTAAACTTTTTGGAAAACATAGGTAAGGGTTATCACCCCTGTAACATTTGTTTTGCTGTCTGTGCCCCTGTTCAGAACATTTCACCTCACTTTCCGTCCCAATGACAACTGTTTTTGAAATGTGGTGTTTTTCTTGAAACAAGGATTGCTGATAAAGCATCAGTACAGAGGAGACACCTTTCTCCCATATTTATTCTTACAGGAGAGAATTTTCCTTCCTAGTGGTAGATTTCCTCTCACTTCCTGTTGTCTTCTTGCGTTTGCAAGTAGGAGTCGTTTGTAAGTTGGATGTTTGAAAGTAGGGACCTGCCGTATATACTCTGCAGAAATAGGCCCCTTAGTTGTTGGTGTTGGCACAACACTGTAAGCACTCACAGTTACTCTTGGTTGGTGCTGGAACGCCCTGCTGTCAACTATTATATCAGGAATTTTAATTACATATAATTGTTGAACAGTGGTAGTAAAAATTGGGCCTTTGATGGTGGTGCTGGTGCCACAACACTGTAAGCCCTGACAGTTACTCTTGGTGGGTGCAGCAATGGGCCCTGCTGTGAATTATTAGATCAAGAATTGTAATTACATGCCCCTGTTGAACAGGGGCTGAAAAATTGGGCCTTAGGCACTGGTGGCACAACACTGCAACCCCTCACAGATACTGTACTTGGAGCACAGCAATGAGCCCTGTTGCAAAGTATTGCTTCAAAAATTGTAATGACACGCCCCTGTTAAACAGGGGCTGAAAAATTGGGCCTTAGGCACTGGTGGCACAACACTGCAACTCCTCACAGATACTGTACTTGGAGCACACCAATGAGCCCTGTTGCAAAGTATTGCTTCAAAAATTGTAATGACACGCCCCTGTTAAACAGGGGCTGAAAAATTGGGCCTTAGGCACTGGTGGCACAACACTGCAACTCCTCACAGATACTGTACTTGGAGCACAGCAATGAGCCCTGTTGCAAAGTATTGCTTCAAAAATTGTAATTACACGCCCCTGTTAAACAGGGGCTGAAAAATTGGGCGTTAGGCACTGGTGGCGGCACCCATAAACAAAAATGATCTTACAAGCTATCATCATCAATCGTATCATTGAGGACTCGGAGGAGGAGGATAGCCAGTCAACATAACAGCACAGGCACTCAGCATCAGCATCAGTCTTGAAGGGATGTGACATGTTAAAATCAATTAGTCTGTTATATCAGCATCAGGTGTGTGGTAGCTGGTGGTGATCCAAGACTGGTTCATCTTGATGAAAGTCAGTCGATCAACCGAGTCGGTGGACAGGCGCACCCTGTGATCCGTGACAAATCCTCCAGCAGCACTGAATGTGCGTTCCGAAAGAACGCTGGATGCAGGACAGGCCAGTAGCTCAATTGCATACTGTGCAAGCTCTGGCCAGTGATCCATCCTCAAGACCCAGTAAGCCAGAGGATTTTCGGTGGGGAAGGTGTCCAAGTCTGACCTTGCCCCTAGATATTCCTGCACCATGTTTATCAGACGCTGGCGATGGTTGCTGGAACCGATCATACTTTGGGGCTGCGGACTAAAGAATTGTCTGAACGCATCGGTCAGACGGCCACCTTCCCCACCGCTCCTTCTTTGACTGGCCGAAGCCTCAGCAACTCGTTGTCCAGGACCAGGAGTTTGCAACCTCCCAGTCTCTGGGAACGCGTTGCACAGACCTTTCTGCAAGGCCTCCCGGAGTTGTCTCATCCTCTGCTCCCTCTGCGACGGTAACATAAGGTCCGCAACCTTACCCTTGTACCGTGGATCAAGGAGAGTGGCCAGCCAGTAATGGTCCCTCTCCTTGATCCGAAGAATACGAGGATCCTTCCGCAGACTTTGCAGGATCAGGGAGGCCATGCAGCGTAGGTTTGCTGAGGCATTCGCTCCGGAGTCCTCTGGGTCACTAAGGACGACATGATCCGCAGCCACCTCCTCCCAGCCACGTACAAGTCCACTGGTTTCTTGGGACTGTAAATCATCCCTAAAAGACTGCTGCTGATGATGCTGAGTGCCAGCCTCCACCTCCATGCTGACACAATCCTCCTCCTCCTCCTCCTCCTCCTCCTCCTCCTCCTCTTCCTGTGCGATGGGTGGGACAGAAGGAACACTGTCTGGGTAAAGGGGGCCTTGAGAGGCAAGGAAGTCCTCCTCTTCCTGCCTCTGTTCTGCCTCAAGTGCCCTGTCCATTATTCCACGCAGCGTGTGCTCCAACAGGTGGACAAGAGGTACAGTGTCACTGATGCATGCACTGTCACTGCTCACCATCCTCGTGGCCTCCTCAAATGGTGCCAGGACAGTGCATGCATCCCTGATCATGCCCCACTGGCGTGGAGAAAAAAAACCAAGCTCCCCTGACCCTGTCCTGGTGCCGTAGTCGCACAGGTACTCATTGATGGCCCTCTGCTGCGTGTGCAGCCGCTGCAGCATGGCCAACGTTGAGTTCCACCTGGTGGGCATGTCACATATAAGGCGGTTCTTGGGCAGGTTCAACTCCTTTTGCAGCTCAGCCAGGCGAGCACTGGCATTATAAGATCTGCGGAAATGCACACAGACTTTCCTGGCCTGCCTCAGGACATCCTGTAAGCCCGGGTACCTGCCCAAGAAGCGCTGCACCACCAGGTTAAGGACGTGAGCCACACAGGGCACATGGGTCAGTTGTCCCTGTCGGAGGGCGGAGAGGAGGTTGGTGCCATTGTCGCAAACCACCATTCCTGGCTTAAGCTGGCGTGGCGTCAACCACCTCTCGGCCTGGCCCTGCAGAGCAGACAGGACCTCTGCCCCAGTGTGGCTTCTGTCCCCCAAACACACCAGCGCAAGCACGGCATGGCATCTTTTTGCCTGCGTGCTTGCGTAGCCCCGTGAACGGCTACGGAGCACCGCTGGTTCATAGGACAAACCACAGGAAGAGGCCATGGAGGAAGAAGAAGAGGAGGGGGTGGAGGAGAGAGGTGTGTCACAACCAGTAGTAGCATTTTGGAGGCGTGGCGGTGGGACAACCTCCAACACTACTGCACCTTGTCCTGAATCCTTCCCAGCTGCCAAAAGAGTGACCCAATGGGCCGTGAAAGAAAGGTAACGTCCCTGTCCATGCCTGCTGGACCATGAGTCAGCGGTAATATGCACCTTACCGCTGACCGCCCTGTCCAGCGAGGCCAAGACATTGCCTTCCACATGCCGGTAGAGAGCCGGAATAGCCTTCCGTGAGAAAAAGTGGCGTTTGGGAACCTGCCACTGAGGAACTGCACATTGCACAAACTCACGGAAGGGGGCCGAGTCTACCAACTGAAAAGGCAGCAGTTGAAGCGCTAGCAATTTAGCCAAGCTAGCATTCAACCGCTGGGCATGTGGATGGCTGGGAGTGAACTTCTTTCGACGGTCCAGCAGCTGGGGCAGGGAAATTTGCCTGCTAGAATCGGACGTCGGTGTACTGCTAGCAGAGTGGCCGCAAGTACTTGGCTGTGACACACCTAATTCTACACCTTCATTCCTCTCAGTGCATGTTTCAGAGAGGACTGAAGTTATAGTGGGGTTGGAGATCCCAGCTGATGCGGTGCAAGGAGAGGTCCGCTTTGTTCTTTGGTGTGGGTCTTTGAGGTAGGCTTGCCAACGAGCTGCATGGCAGGTCAACATATGTCTGGTCAGGCATGTGGTACCCAAGCGGCTGATGTTTTGGCCACGCGATATACGCTTGAGACATATGTTGCAAACAGCAGCTGTGCGATCTGATGCACTAGCCTCAAAAAAGGCCCACACCAAGGAACTTTTTGAATGACGGGCAGAGGCTGCGCCCTGCACAGGCGGAGCTCTGCGGTGTGATTCCGTCGGTGTACTGCCCTTACGCTGGCCACCAAAGGGCATCCTGCCTCGTTGGAGATGTGCCTCCTCCTCATCCTCCTCCTCCTCCTCTCTCCTATTAGGCACCCACGTGGAGTCAGTGACCTCATCATCCCCTCCCTCCTCATCACTGGAGCCAATCTGGCAGTATGCTGCAGCTGCTGGAACATGACTGCCAGATTGGTGTCCTTCTTGAGCATCCCCTCTGTCTGCTCTCACGCTACTGCCTTCCTCTAGCTGGGTTTCATCATCAGACCCTTCGAAACGCTGGGCATCCTCCTGGAGCATGTACCCAACACTGTGCTGAAACAGTTCGGGGGACTCCTCAGGAGGAGGACATGGTGGGTCTAGGGAAGGAGTGACTGATGATTTGTCTGACATTGATACCAGGGAAGACGACGCTTTGGCAGCTGCTTTTCCAGTACCCTGAGCCTGGGTGAGAGAGGATGAGGAGGAGGAGGAGGGCTTGGTCATCCACTCTACCAAGTCTTCGGCATGATGTGGCTCAACATGTCCAGCTGCCGAAAAGAAGGACAAGCGTGTCCCATGGCCATGTGCTGATGACAATGCACCGCGTCCACGACCAGCACTGTTGCCCCCAGACACAGAGCCTGCTTGCCCTCTTTTATTGCCTCCTGACTGTCTGCCTCTCCTTGTTTGCCTTCCAGACATTCTAATAGATGGCCTGCAGGGAGATGGGAAAAAAGCAATAAGGGCTACCTTCAGGTGTCCTTCTCTGTCCCTTGAAACAAGGACTTGCAGAGTGAAATAAACTGACACTCTCCCTACCTACAGTTTTCTGTCCCTAGAATAAATGTTTTTTTTAATCACAATATAGCACAAGGACAATTCAGTCACTGTCCTTCCAGGTCCCTGGAAACAAGGACTTGCAGAGTGAAATAAACTGACACTCTCCCTACCTACAGTTTTCTGTCCCTAGAATAAATGTTTTTTTTAATCACAATATAGCACAAGGACAATTCAGTCACTGTCCTTCCAGGTCCCTGGAAACAAGGACTTGCAGAGTGAAATAAACTGACACTCTCCCTACCTACAGTTTTCTGTCCCTAGAATAAATGTTTTTTTTAATCACAATATAGCACAAGGACAATTCAGTCACTGTCCTTCCAGGTCCCTGGAAACAAGGACTTGCAGAGTGAAATAAACTGACACTCTCCCTACCTACAGTTTTCTGTCCCTAGAATAAATGTTTTTTTTAATCACAATATAGCACAAGGACAATTCAGTCACTGTCCTTCCAGGTCCCTGGAAACAAGGACTTGCAGAGTGAAAGAAACTGACACTCTCCCTACCTACAGTTTTCTGTCCCTAGAATAAATGTTTTTTTAAGCACAATATAGCACAAGGACAATTCACTCACTGTCCTTCCAGGTCCCTGGAAACAAGGACTTGCAGAGTGAAAGAAACTGACACTGTCCCTACCTACAGTTTTCTGTACCTAGAATAAATGTTTTTTTTAAGCACACTATAGCACAAGGACAATTCAGTCACTGTCCTTCCAGGTCCCTGGAAACAAGGACTTGCAGAGTGAAATAAACTGACACTCTCCCTACCTACAGTTTTCTGTCCCTAGAATAAATGTTTTTTTTAATCACAATATAGCACAAGGACAATTCAGTCACTGTCCTTCCAGGTCCCTGGAAACAAGGACTTGCAGAGTGAAAGAAAAAAAACACTCTCCCTACCTACAGTTTTCTGTCCCTAGAAAAAATGTTTTTTTTAATCACAATATAACACAAGGACAATTCACTCACTGTCCTTCCAGGTCCCTGGAAACAAGGACTTGCAGAGTGAAATAAACTGACACTCTCCCTACCTACAGTTTTCTGTCCCTAGAATAAATGTTTTTTTTAATCACAATATAGCACAAGGACAATTCAGTCACTGTCCTTCCAGGTCCCTGGAAACAAGGACTTGCAGAGTGAAATAAACTGACACTCTCCCTACCTACAGTTTTCTGTCCCTAGAATAAATGTTTTTTTTAATCACAATATAGCACAAGGACAATTCAGTCACTGTCCTTCCAGGTCCCTGGAAACAAGGACTTGCAGAGTGAAAGAAACTGACACTGTCCCTACCTACAGTTTTCTGTCCCTAGAATAAATGTTTTTTTTAATCACAATATAGCACAAGGACAATTCAGTCACTGTCCTTCCAGGTCCCTGGAAACAAGGACTTGCAGAGTGAAATAAACTGACACTCTCCCTACCTACAGTTTTCTGTCCCTAGAATAAATGTTTTTTTTAATCACAATATAGCACAAGGACAATTCAGTCACTGTCCTTCCAGGTCCCTGGAAACAAGGACTTGCAGAGTGAAAGAAACTGACACTCTCCCTACCTACAGTTTTCTGTCCCTAGAATAAATGTTTTTTTAAGCACAATATAGCACAAGGACAATTCACTCACTGTCCTTCCAGGTCCCTGGAAACAAGGACTTGCAGAGTGAAAGAAACTGACACTGTCCCTACCTACAGTTTTCTGTCCCTAGAATAAATGTTTTTTTTAAGCACACTATAGCACAAGGACAATTCAGTCACTGTCCTTCCAGGTCCCTGGAAACAAGGACTTGCAGAGTGAAATAAACTGACACTCTCCCTACCTACAGTTTTCTGTCCCTAGAATAAATGTTTTTTTTAATCACAATATAGCACAAGGACAATTCAGTCACTGTCCTTCCAGGTCCCTGGAAACAAGGACTTGCAGAGTGAAAGAAAAAAAAACACTCTCCCTACCTACAGTTTTCTGTCCCTAGAAAAAATGTTTTTTTTAATCACAATATAACACAAGGACAATTCACTCACTGTCCTTCCAGGTCCCTGGAAACAAGGACTTGCAGAGTGAAATAAACTGACACTCTCCCTACCTACAGTTTTCTGTCCCTAGAATAAATGTTTTTTTTAATCACAATATAGCACAAGGACAATTCAGTCACTGTCCTTCCAGGTCCCTGGAAACAAGGACTTGCAGAGTGAAATAAACTGACACTCTCCCTACCTACAGTTTTCTGTCCCTAGAATAAATGTTTTTTTTAATCACAATATAGCACAAGGACAATTCAGTCACTGTCCTTCCAGGTCCCTGGAAACAAGGACTTGCAGAGTGAAAGAAACTGACACTCTCCCTACCTACAGTTTTCTGTCCCTAGAATAAATGTTTTTTTAAGCACAATATAGCACAAGGACAATTCACTCACTGTCCTTCCAGGTCCCTGGAAACAAGGACTTGCAGAGTGAAAGAAACTGACACTGTCCCTACCTACAGTTTTCTGTCCCTAGAATAAATGTTTTTTTTAAGCACACTATAGCACAAGGACAATTCAGTCACTGTCCTTCCAGGTCCCTGGAAACAAGGACTTGCAGAGTGAAATAAACTGACACTCTCCCTACCTACAGTTTTCTGTCCCTAGAATAAATGTTTTTTTTAATCACAATATAGCACAAGGACAATTCAGTCACTGTCCTTCCAGGTCCCTGGAAACAAGGACTTGCAGAGTGAAAGAAAAAAAACACTCTCCCTACCTACAGTTTTCTGTCCCTAGAAAAAATGTTTTTTTTAATCACAATATAACACAAGGACAATTCACTCACTGTCCTTCCAGGTCCCTGGAAACAAGGACTTGCAGAGTGAAAGAAACTGACACTGTCCCTACCTACAGTTTTCTGTCCCTAGAATAAATGTTTTTTTTAATCACAATATAGCACAAGGACAATTCAGTCACTGTCCTTCCAGGTCCCTGGAAACAAGGACTTGCAGAGTGAAATAAACTGACACTCTCCCTACCTACAGTTTTCTGTCCCTAGAATAAATGTTTTTTTTAATCACAATATAGCACAAGGACAATTCAGTCACTGTCCTTCCAGGTCCCTGGAAACAAGGACTTGCAGAGTGAAATAAACTGACACTCTCCCTACCTACAGTTTTCTGTCCCTAGAATAAATGTTTTTTTTAATCACAATATAGCACAAGGACAATTCAGTCACTGTCCTTCCAGGTCCCTGGAAACAAGGACTTGCAGAGTGAAATAAACTGACACTCTCCCTACCTACAGTTTTCTGTCCCTAGAATAAATGTTTTTTTTAATCACAATATAGCACAAGGACAATTCAGTCACTGTCCTTCCAGGTCCCTGGAAACAAGGACTTGCAGAGTGAAAGAAACTGACACTGTCCCTACCTACAGTTTTCTGTCCCTAGAATAAATGTTTTTTTTAAGCACACTATAGCACAAGGACAATTCAGTCACTGTCCTTCCAGGTCCCTGGAAACAAGGACTTGCAGAGTGAAATAAACTGACACTCTCCCTACCTACAGTTTTCTGTCCCTAGAATAAATGTTTTTTTTAATCACAATATAGCACAAGGACAATTCAGTCACTGTCCTTCCAGGTCCCTGGAAACAAGGACTTGCAGAGTGAAAGAAACTGACACTCTCCCTACCTACAGTTTTCTGTCCCTAGAATAAATGTTTTTTTAAGCACAATATAGCACAAGGACAATTGACTCACTGTCCTTCCAGGTCCCTGGAAACAAGGACTTGCAGAGTGAAAGAAACTGACACTGTCCCTACCTACAGTTTTCTGTCCCTAGAATAAATGTTTTTTTTAAGCACACTATAGCACAAGCACAAAACACACTGACACTCTCCCTACCTATCCTTCTCTTTCCCTAAACTAAAGGAATCCAGGTTAAGCAAGAAAGAAATAAATGTCACTGTCCCTGCCTATGCTGCTCTATCCCTGCTCCGGAACACACTACACTAGGCCGCCGTGCTGGCGGCCTTTTATAGTGTGGGGCGTGTACTAAACACCCTCAGCAATAATTGGCCACAGGCATCCTGCCTGTGGCCAATCATTGCTCTCCTCGCTGCCGGCGCTGTGATTGGCCAAGCATGCGGGGTCACAGTGCATGCTTGGCCAATCACAGCGCCTGGATGACACTGCGATGGCGTAGTGCATTGTGGGCCGTTCGCGTCACTCGAATTTGGCGCGAACGGCCCAAATCGTTCGATCTTCGTCGAACGATCGAACAGCCGATGTTCGAGTCGAACGTATGTTCGACTCGAACACGAAGCTCATCCCTACTCTGGATAAAAGACACAAGGTTAACACATAACACATATATGTCGGCAGAGCCCTGCAGACAGAAAGTATAATACAGGCGATTACCCGCCAAGTGCAGCTATCTCTATCTATGCGCCCTTATGGCGCAGCAACAAAAGTTCTACCTACGGATCAGGCCTGACCCAGCTTTAGACTCAGTCTCTGGAAGATCAATGTCTTCGCATGCAACTTGACTGGTGGTGCACAACAGGAACAGTAATTTGTAATCCAAAGGGTAGGAAAATTATCAGGGAGAATGAACCAGTGGGACAGTAAATAGAACCAGGAGGGCCAAGACAGTCTCTAGGCCTAGTTAAAGTACAGTTTATATAAATGAGCAGGTGCTTGCTCACCACTCAGGACGCGCTCCCAGTCCGGGACTTCCACCTACTGTGTCTCCGCACACAGTGTCCGCTACGGCCGGGTCCCTGGTCCAACTGATGTCCGCAGCAAACAAAGTCAGATGTCACCCAGGATATGTCCAAACTCGACAAGTCAGGTGCCACCCAGGCTCCGCAGTGGGGTGGAAGGCTCTCTGGAAGTTTGTGCAAGGCCCCTGGCTTCAGGCCCTACACTGCAGCAGATCCGCACAGGAAGACCTGTTGATTGCAGCGTGGTGTCCAAAGAGGCCGAGCTCAGCCTCGCCCTCTTTTTATATAGCCCCTCCCATGAGTCTCTGCGGTGGCTAAATGCACCCTGGGTGCTGAACGGGGTTCTGGGTAACGTAGTCCTGGGGCCTTAAAGGAGACCCCGCTACATTTGTTTCTGTTATAAGATTTTGCAAATAAATAATCTTTCTTTGTGAATTTAGGTCAAAATGTATTCTGCTACATTTCTTTTGGTGGAAAAAAACCCAAATTATTTAGTCTGTAGGAAAGTTCACAAACTATGGTATATATCTGAAAATTGATCAATCCTGGTGTACTGACAGCCTGTCTCATTTCTTGAGGCCTGAAAACACCCAGGACAGTACAAATACCCCCCCCCCAAAATGACCCCCTTTTTGGAAAGTAGACAGTCCAAGGTTTTTAGTAAGAGGCATGGCAAGTTTTTTGAAGTTGTCTTTTTTGTGATAGGTTTTTGGAAAATGAAAAAAATTTTTTTTTTACATACTGTCAATTTTGTTTTTATTCTTCTTATTTTTTCCTATATATATATATATATATATATATATATATATATATATATATATTTTAAAACACACTTTCATCAGAGAAATATAATGTTACCATAATAATACTCTGGGTAGTAAGGGGTGGTGATACGGATAGGTGACAATGTCAAAGACATGGCACCAACATCCCTGTAAATATGTGTATACAAGGGAGATTTTTTGGGGGGATTTTTGCGGGTGCCAGCAAGAAGTAGTAATTTCAATTCTCCAAAATGTAAAATAGCAGAGATTTTATTGCTACAGACAAAACATGGTTAAAAATATTGGCTATAGATTGTGTGCACAGATACAGTAAAACATCTAGAATTCAAAACAGATGGAAAAGTTTCACTCAACAATAGCATTGGAGTGATTTTCCCGACATGTTTCGCCACTCAGGGCTTCCTCAGGGGATGTTTTTAAAGACACTTAGATGTAACACTGCATGGAACAAAACACAGTTAAAACCATTCATATATTTTTTTTAATACATAACAAAAAATGAATAATTGTACTATTAGTGTACTACACTGGGGAAGTGATCAGTATTTTTTTATTTTATTTTTTACACATTGTGTTTGCATATAGCAATGCATTACATTGCTATAGGCAAGCATTTACTGAATGAAATTGATTCATTTAGTTTCTTTTGATGGGATTAGTCAGTTAGAGGTAATCTAGCAACACACGCTTTAATTTTTTTAATTAAATGTATTTTTGTCAACACTGTAACTTTATTTTTATTTTATCAACTTTATTGCTATCACAAGGGATGAACAACATCCCTTGTGATAGCATGCTGCAGGTATCCCCCCGGTATAACCACTTCAACCAGAGGATGTCATATATGACCCAGCGGCAAGTGATTAATGAGGTCATTTTGCAAGAGCAATGTACACATACTGTATGCAGAGTGTTATGTGTTATGGTTTACTCTACAAATGTGTACATTGCTCTTGCAAAACGACCTCATTAAAATCCTGAGGTCGATTGGTTGAGTACTGGCTCTTTCTTCTATTTATAGGTTACTATTGCTGCCTTTGTCACTGCTGGGAAAATTCACCATCTACTGTATGTTTGTCCTGGACCTGGTGGCCAATGAGCTTGATAGGGAAATTTCACTTGTCACCAGAACAGAAATAGATTGGAAATCTTTCAATGGGGAGGGCGTCATTGCCAATTGCCTAAGAGGTCATTACCTCTAACTTCAAGGGTTCTTTTTTAATAACTTTTTTAAATAATCAAGAATTGATAACACAGATGTGCATTAGGGTGTGCACCACAGACCTCAAACACGTGTCTGGTTTAGGGTTGCCACCTGTCCGGGATTCACCCGGACAGTTCGGGCTTGGAATCATGCGTCCGGGTTTCTGTCTGAAACCCGGACACATTATTCACACTGGACTATGACTTCCCAGCAGGGTTGCTGGCTGCAGTTGTCTAAGCCGGAAGTGTCTGTTACACTCTCTCTCACACTGCCCAGAACTAACCCTCCCCCCCTACATACAGATGGGAGAGGAGAGAGGGATCGGTCTGCACCTCTTCCTCCCACCTCTACCCCTCTGTGTCTGCCCACACTCCAATCCCCAGGGCTGTGCCTCAGAAAAGGAAAGTGGGGGCCTGAAATTTGAAGCCCAACAACCACAGATACATCTGGATGAGAGGTGCTGACTGCCAAGGGGTGAGTGAGCTCCCCATCCATCTCTGTCTGTAACTAAAATCTCCCCTCCCCCTCCCCCCCGTTCTCTTCCCTGCCTCTGTGTGAGTACACTAAGGTAAATCAGGGTTCTCAGAGCACCCTTTACATCAGTGTTCCTCTTTACACTAGAGGCAGCAATGTTCCCCCTTACATCAGAGTCCTCATCATAGTTCTCAGTGTTCCCCCTTAAATCAGGGTTTACAGAGCATCCCTTATCTCAGGGTCCCCAGAGTTCTCCCTTACATCAGAATCTACAGTGTAAGGGAAATCTGCAAGTTCAGATGTAAAGGGGGAGTTTGTGGATTCTGATGTAAAAGGGGAACTCTGTGGACTCTGATGTAAAGGGGGAACTCTTGTGATTAACTTCATATGATTAGAAATGTTATTTAATCACAAAGTATATGTATAGTTTATACTATAAAAAAAATTGCTGTGCTCCGCTAAAGTGTTTGGGTTTGACTTGAAGAAAAGGTAGCAACCCTAGTCTGTGTGTGTGTATATATACCCTCAATGGCCACTTTATTAGGTACAACAGTTCAATCTCTTGGAAACACAAATTGCTAATCTGCCAATCACATGGCAGCAACTCAATACATTTAAGCATCTAGACCTGGCGAAGACAACTTGCTGAAGTTCAAGCCGAACATCAGAATGGGGAAGAAAGGGGATTTAAAGCGGAGTTCCACCCAAAAATGGAACTTCCTCTTTTCGGAATTCTCCCCCCCTCCGGTGTTACATTTGGCATCTTTCAGGGGGAGGGGGGAGCAGATACCTGTCTAATTTAGGTATTTTCTCCCACTTCCGGGCATAGATCGCCGCAGGCTCCGCTGCGATCAATGCCATGTCAGGCCCCTCCTCCGTCCCCCCCGCTGTCTTCTGAGAGACACACAGGTCCCAGAAGACAGCAAAATCTGCTGATCTACTGGGATTTTCACACACAACCATCTCAGGGGTTTACAGAGAATGGTCCAAAAAAGAGAAAATGTCCAGTGAGCGGTGGTTGTGTGGAGGAAAATGCCTTGTTGATGTCAGAGGTCAGAGGAGAATGGACAGACTGGTTCCAAATTATAGAAAATAAACATTAACCTCCCTGGCTGTAATCCCGAGTCAGGCTTGGGGTGGATTTTTCATGTCCAAAACAGTAACCCCGAGCCAGACTCGAGAACGCATTGCAGGATACAGGGGAAGTTACTTACCTTGTTCCCTGGATCCTGCGATGTGTCCCGCTGTGTGTGCGAGCTGTCTCCTCGCTCAATTCACACACTCACTGGTGACTGCCGAGTGCCGCCGAGCTCCGTTCCCAAGCGGTGCGGCGCACGGGGGCGGAGTTCGGCGGCAAATTCAAAAAAGTAAAAACACAGTACACATACAGTATACTGTAATATTACTGATTACAGTACTGTATAAAATAATTACACACCCCCTTTGTCCCTAGTGGTCTGTCCAGTGTCCTGCATGCACTTTTATATAATAAAAACGTTTCTTTCTGCCTGGAAACTGGAGATTGTCCATAGCAACCAAAAAGTGTCCCTTTATGTCAAAAGTGGTTTTAGACCAGCTAGAAAACAGCGATAATAAATTAGAATCACTTGCAGAATTGAGCGATAGCGATTTGTGGGGAAATTCATCATCAAACACTAAATCTAATGACAGCGACAATTCTGCAACTGAGCAAATTTCAGTGTTTTTGATTTGATTACATTATTGAATAATTGTTATTATTATTATATTATTTGTTATAATTATTTTATAGTTATTTATTATATTATAATTTATTATTTTGTGTTTCAAACTTTATCATACCCGGGATGTCTATTAAGCCTCGTACACACGAACGAGTTTCTCGGCAAAAACCAGCAAGAAACTTGCTGGCAGAGATTTTTTGCCGAGAAATTCGTTCGTGTGTATGGTTTCTCGTCAAGAAAAGCGACAAGAATCTCGACGAGAAAATAGAGAACCTGCTCTCTATTTTCTCGTCGAGATTCTCGTCAGCCTGTTTCTCGACGAGAAAATTGTGTGTGTGTACACTTACCTTTTCGCCGGGAAGCCCACGCATGCTCGAAATGACTTTGACGCATGCGCGGTAGCTTCCTAGGCATAGGTAGGGTGAACCAAGATGGCGGCGACGGCATTGAATGTGACGAGCGCATGCTCGTCGTATTTGATGACGTCACCGCGTTCGCTCCATTCAAAGAACTGTGGGTTCTTTGAATCGAGCGCGTGTACACTCGGCCGGGACAAGTTTCTTGTCCAAGAATCTCGTCGAAAAAAACAACATATTTTTTTTTTTCAACGAGAATCTCGGCCGTGTGTGCGAGGCTTCAGACTCTTGTTTGGTCAGGTTTAAGTAAGTAATTACTAAGAATTGCAGGCCTACAATACAAAATAATTGTACCGCTTTTGGTACATAATTCCAGACAAAATCATACCGCCAGGGAGGTTAACTCCAATCACCACTCGTTACAACCAAGGTATGCAGAATACCATCTCTGAATGCACAACACATGGAACCTTGAAGCAGATGGGCTACAGCAGCAGGAGACCCCCCCCCCCCCCCCCGGGTGACAATCCTGTCAGCTAAGAACAGGAAACTGAGGCTACAATTCGCACAGGGTCACCAAAATTGGACAATAGAAGATTGGAAAAACGTTACCTGGTGTGATGATTCTCGATTTCAGCTCCGACATTCAGATGGTCGGGTCAGAATTTGGTGTAAACAACATGAAAGCATGGATCCATCCTGCCTTGTATCACCGGTTCAGGCTGGTGGTGGTGGTGTAATGGTGCGGGGGATATTTTCTTGGCGCACTTTGGCATAACTTGTGTTATGTTTTTTTTTTCATCTATCCTGTCTTTGCACGGACAAACCGTGCCCCGGATCCAAGTGACTTTGTCCCGCTGGAAAAAAAGGGAATGTCTACTC
Source organism: Rana muscosa (assembly GCA_029206835.1). Classification (NCBI taxonomy): domain Eukaryota; kingdom Metazoa; phylum Chordata; class Amphibia; order Anura; family Ranidae; genus Rana; species Rana muscosa. The sequence continues at coordinate 1,234,633,880 of CM055116.1, read as the reverse complement.
CCAAAGAGGAAGAAAAGTGGAGAGCTGTTGTGTTTTTTTTTCTCTCTCTCTCTCCTCCTTTGAACAAAGGAATAGTTCCTCTGAATTGAACTCTGGGGTAGTTTAGTCAGTGGGTCATAGTAAAGGGACGCCGTGATCAAGATGTGAAATATTCATGTGTGCTGCGTTACAGTCCCATGCGCAGCTACTGTGGAGTGTTGAGATTATGCCAGCACTAGGTGGCAGTGGTTGGAAAAAAAAAAGAAAAAAGAAAGACATTTAGGCTTAGATGTTTTTTTTTTTATATGCTATTTTATGCTAGGCTTAGCGTAAAGATACTTTAGAGAAGGGAATTGCTTCCTTTAGGTGGGGGGGCAGTTTACTTCTAAACTGTATAGAATATTAGGGATAGGATGTTTGTATATTTTTTCCTGTTTGCATGTTGTTTTTGTTTTCTTTTTAGGTATGAGAACGGCTATCAACACCACCAGAGAATGGGGTGGGATAGACAGCTAGTGATGGGTGGAATGTGTATTATTTTTTTATTTTTAAGAAATGTCAGTATCTGGATGTAATGTTATCTGTGTGCTTCTTTTCTTTTCTTCTCCCTTCCCCACAATATTGGTTCAGGCAACTGTTCAAATTTCGTAGTTTGTAGATTGAATCAACAGCCTTCAGGATTTCTAGGAGGGGGTGTGTGTAGTGTTCCCCCCAATTTTTGGGGGCGCTATGTGACGTTTAAGGGCAGTCTGAGCCAGTAATTGGGCTCAGACCAATTGTGTTCAAGTTGTTGATCTGCTCGGGGTGTGATACTGCCCGGCAGTGTTATTCTCCTTTGCCTGCAGGTGGCGCTGTCACCGCTGGCATGGGCTGGATTACGGGGGTATCACAGCACCTTGGGTGTCCTCTCTCGGGAGCCGTGCAGTGGGCGTGGTCTACCCACTGTGCATGCTGGGAGAGGGTACAAAAGGGGCAGATGCCTTTTGGCGTTAGGCGATTCCAGGGGGACCCCAGGACGTACAGGGGGGACCTCTGGTCCAGTGAGTGTGCCTCGTGGCCCGCATGGCACGAGGTGTGCTGGAGTGCTTAGGCCTTGGGCACCTTCAGCCCGAAGCCCTGTTGCTGCATTGTAAGCCCAGCTCCGCTGACTAGGGCCTACGCTTCAGAGAAGGATCCCAGGCTGCCCGGTTGAAGGGGGTCCATCTTTAGGAAAGGAGTTCCAGGGGAAGAACAGTCCCGGCGGAGAAAGCGACGGTACTGCTGTCGCGGGGAGAGGTCTGAAGGCCTGCCTAAAGGGGGAATTCATCATCTCTGACATCCGTGCTCCATCCCCGCTGCTAGGACTGCTTTCATAGGGACTATCCGGGTGAGCAATACCCATTCAGGCTTGAGTGGCAACGAGTGTAGATATTGGACTTAAGTGTTGCGTGCCTGAACCTTTCCCCACATCTTTCAACTCTTCTACTCTTGCTTTTCTTCAAGTTTAACTCAAAGTGCAGAAAAAGAATAAAGCCTCGCTGATTAGGTTTTACTCAAGTGTGGACATTGGCCTTATTCCAAGGAGAAGTCGGTGTGCCTAGACAAAGGAGCTAAAGGGAGGTATACCTCATGGGAGGTATTTTGCTGCAGACCCAAAGTAACGAAACCAGTAGATCCCATTAACAAATCGGGGTCTGCGGGTGTGTGGTATTCCCAAGTTACAGGCGGAGAAGTAACATGTTCCGGAGCTACATATATATATACGCAAAAATACACCCTGTGAATATGTGCCAAAATCAATTATATAGTCCTAAATCCTCCATACTGCATACCTCCCAAAATTTTGAGATGGGAATGAGGGACACCAACTAATAAAATGTATGTAGGCATAGGACACGCCCCCTGCCACACCCCCTTAAAGGAGAATTAACCAAAAATAAGGTTAATTAAATCCACAAGGACTTTTTTTACTACTACTATTCCTTTATATTGGCTTTTTAAAATATACAAAAGCAGCAATTTAGAATTTGGATGAAAGGTTTATCACTGGGAAACAGTTTTTAAAAGATAAAAAGTGCATTTTATATACAACTGTATAGATCAGACCAAAATGAGGGGCAAAGAGGGACAGAGGGACTTTGTTCCAAATCAGGGACAGTCCCTCGAAATCAGGGACAGTTGGGAGCTATGATACTGTGAGCATGCAGCTTTCACACTCCACTGGTGATTCCACTCCCACTCCTTCCACCATAGAAGCTCACCTCCACTTTTGGCCTATATGTCAAAATAGATCAGTATGGGCCTTCCCCTTTAAGGGGTATAATCCTGACGAATCCTCCAGCTGGGAGTGTCCATTTTCAAATGTGAGTTAAACCATACTTATTAATAAATCCTCTTCCTGAATGTGGTTCTTATATGGACACTCATCCAATTTTTTCTCTTAATGGCTCAAAAATGAAAAAAACATCATCGTGTTTTCTGCTAAAAACAATCCATTCATTATTAAAGTGATATAATGCACTCACATGCAGTCCTGCTGCTAAATGTGAACAAAAGAGTGGTGTTGAGTCCTGGGTGATGACCAGATATAGACATAACTAAATCCACCGGTTGGCCGAATCTCCAAACAGCCAAAACTTGGAGACCATGCCTATGTAGCAGGGACGTGCGGTGATGTCAGTGGCTGGTGAGGTACTGGCTAGTATCAGAGGCAGATACACACAGGTTACATATTCCCAAGTTAAGTATTTGATTCTCATTATGTAGGCGATTGCAGTTCCACTAGTTTTACTATGGTGTTTCCCCGAAAATAAGCCCGGGTCTTATAATAATTTTGGCAACAAAAGACCCAGTAGGGCTTATTTTCTGGGTAGGGCTTGCCATGTGCTGTCTTCTCTCCCCATCTCCTTCCCTGCCTGTTAGGAATCCCCAGTGGCCAGTGGAACCGAGTAGAAGTGGTTGTTAAATCCTAAAATGCACTGTATTACAGTATTATATAATGAAACTGTGTATGATTCTGTAATCTATTTGTGATAAATACCTTCTCATATCACTTCTCTGCGCTTCCATGACCTGCCTTCTCTTTCCCGCTCTGAGAACTGCAGAGGGAGGGGCCAAAAATCCCCCCGCTGACAGCTGGGAGAAGAGGAGAGCAGCTGGAGGTCAGCTGAGTGCCGATCGGCGCTGTGCCGAAGGTATTTTTTCACAAATAGATTACAGAAACATACGCAGCTTACATTATATAATACTGTAATACAGTGCATTCTAGGATTTTACAACCACAAATTAGGGCTTATTTTCAGGGTAGGGCTTATATTGCAGCCCTCCCTGAAAATCACAGTAGGGCTTATTTTGGGGTAGGTCTTACTTTGGGGAAAAGCGGTAGTTATACTCATTTAACAAAAATATTTACAGACGCTGTCCCTTTAAGATGTTTTCCAGTCACCCTTTTTGTTGATCCTGGAAACAATATTACTAGCAAAGATGACAATAAAGATTTTTTTTTTTTATTCATGAAAATTGATGCGCAAATACCATTTTATTCCCTAGGGTGTCTGCTAAAAAAAAAAATATATATAATGTTTGGGGGTTCTGAGTAATTTTCCAGCAAAAAAATATGATTTTTAAGTATCAGAATTGGCCTGGGTGGCAAGTGCTTAAAGTAATTGTAAAGGCTTGTTTAAAAAAAAAAAATAACAAACATGTCATACTTACCTGCTCTGTGCAGTTGCTTTTGCACAGAGAAGCCCAGATCCTCCTCTTCCCGGGTCCCTTTTCTCTGCCCCTGGCCCCTCCCTCCTATGGAGTGCCCCCACAGTCAGCAGCTTCCTATGGGGGCATTGGAGCTGAGTCACAGCTCTTTGTGTCCATTCAAACACAGAGCCCCGCCCTGGCCCTGCCCCCTCTCTCCCTTGATTGGCTGATTGGCTGACTGACTTTGATTGACAGCCGCAAGAGGCAATGGCGCCACTGCTGTGTCTAAGTCAATCAGGAGGAATGTCCCAGAAGGCTTAGACATTCGTGGACATCGTTGGAGAGAGACGGGGCTCAGGTAAGTATTAGGGGGTGCTGGGGAGGCTGCTACACACAAAAGGATTTTTATCCTAATGCATAGAATGCATTAAGATAAAAAACCTTCTGCCTTTACAACTCCTTTAAATTTAATTACCATAAGTAAGTAATATAGAAATAATTATTATATATTCTTTTTAAGGTAATTTACTATATTTTCAAAATCTGTACTCAAGCAGGTGGCTTAACGGACAAATTACTGAAGTTTGAAGTTATAACTTCCAACCAGTAATTTCACAGTAAATAGATAAATAATAAATTACTATGTTATAAAATATAGCATAAAAATATAATATTTAGCTTGATTAAAAAAGTAAATTTTCAGCAGCAGCAGCAGCAGATTCTCCCTCTTAATGCCGCGTACACACGTCCGTTTTTAATGTCATTTTTAAAACCGACGTTTTTCTCATCGTTTTTTTTCTTGTTTCCTCTCAACCCTGTCTTGCGTACACACGATCATGAAAAAAAACACTCGAGCAAAGCGCAGTGACGTACAACACGTACGACGGCACTATAAAGGGAAAGATCAGAAGAGATAGAAATAGAACAGTAGGCTAGGAAGGAGAGAAAAAAAGTCAATGAGATGTGTAGACTTGCCAGTAACTTGCACCATACTTGCAAAGCCCGGTTATGTAAGACTACTGCATAGCAAAAAGCTCATATGAGTTGGATGGAGCAGTACACCCAGCTAAAATGAAGGTTTAATGCGCAATGATGGCCTTTGGATATAGTCAAACATAAAACTGAGTGTACACACGTTGGACTTTTGGCCAACAAATTTCATTTTTAGCAAGTTGGACCAACAATTCGACCGTGTGTACACTCCATCGGACAAACTTTTTTTGTTTTTTTTTTTGTTTTCATCGGACAAATGTTGGGTTTGCAAACGGATAAAAACTTTTGCCCAACAAAAGTCAGATGGAGCAAAGTCCGACCGTGTGTACAGAAAACCATCGGACTTTTGTCCGATGGACAAAACAAACAATGTTACAATCAACCAACAATAGCAGAAGTTGACCAAAGGGTGGCGGTAAAGAGCAGTGATGTTGGATAAAGTTTTGGGAAAGTTTGCAGAAAAGTCAGAGCGTGTGTATGCTATGGGTGTTCCCGACCAACTCCGTTCGGACAAAAAACCACGGAAAAGTCAGATGGAAGTCCGACTGTGTGTACGGGGCTTTAGAGGTAAAACATATGAGAAACAAAGTTGTAAATCACACTTGGGAAGTCAATATAGATTGCCAGCTTTCACTTAAATGCAAAAATAGTAGCTACTGGTATATAAAATATGAAAGCAAAGTATAGGATATTAATGAGAAGTGAACCCCAAAAGAAAGTGTAGATTCAGGCATTTGAAAAACTCTCTGAAATGGAGAAAACTTGTAGCAAAAAAGGTGGTATCTTTTTCTGTGCTGGTCCTGGGCATCCCAGGGGACCAATGAAAGGCCTCCAGCTGCAGCTTATATGCTTTCACAGTTTGAGCCCTTGCTTCCAGAGCTGACGGAGGGGTTGTCATGGTATCAGCTGGCTTACTATAAAAATAGTCTGCACTCTATCAATTCTGCATGATCATAGGCTATTATAAGAAACGTTGAGGGGTATTCACAGTATTTCTGGAACTATTAAGTTATTAAAGTAGGTTAACAAATGAAACCAACCACACCCAACATGGATAAATTGCAGGTTTCAACATACTGTAGATTAAATTCTGATTGAAAGAGTTGGAGCACATAGAGAGAGAGAGATTTGGTTCTCCTAGGGTGGTGTTGAACCAGCTGTCCCGAAACCTTGCTAGTTTTGATGGGTGGTTTACATGGAGAACTTTGTGGGGAGACATTGTCATGTTGCTTGTTGGAGAGCAGATGGATTCCTCATTTCAACCTGATAGCTAGTGATGAGCCGAACACCCCCATGTTCGGTTCGCACCAGAACCCGCGAACGGACCGAAAGTTCGTACGAACATTAGAACCCTATTAAATACAATGGATGCGAACGTTCGAATTCTAAAGTGCTAATTATAACAACTTTTATGCATGTTATTGTCCTAAAAAGGGTTTGGGAACCCGGGTTGTGCACCAGGGGACATGTATCAATGCAAAAAGAAGTTTTAAAAACGGTCGTTTTTCGGGAGCAGTCATTTTAATGATGCATAAAGTGAAAAAAAAAAGTCAAATATTCCTTTAAATATCGTACCTGGGGGGTGTCTAAAGTATGCCTGTGAAGTGCCACGTGTTTCCCGAGTTTAGAACTGTCCCTGCACAAAATGACACTTCTAAAGGAAAAAAAAGCCATTTAAAACTGCTTGCGGGTTTAATGTAATGTCTGGTCCCGGTAATATGGATGAAAATCTTTAAGAAAAATGGCATAGCTACCCCATGACCCCCCCCCCCCTACCCCAGCCCATTACCAGCCCCTTTGGGTCTTGTATGGATATTAAGGGGAACCCCGCACATAAAATAAAAAAGGCCCTATATACTCTGAACAGCCGTATACAGGCGGTGCATACAAGACAGGGACTGTAGGTTTGTTCTTATGTAGAATCTGTTTGTAATTTTGAACAGGTTAATTGTTGAAGTGTAGCTCCAGCCCAAAAATCTATTTTTAAACTTTTTGGAAAACATAGGTAAGGGTTATCACCCCTGTAACATTTGTTTTGCTGTCTGTGCCCCTGTTCAGAACATTTCACCTCACTTTCCGTCCCAATGACAACTGTTTTTGAAATGTGGTGTTTTTCTTGAAACAAGGATTGCTGATAAAGCATCAGTACAGAGGAGACACCTTTCTCCCATATTTATTCTTACAGGAGAGAATTTTCCTTCCTAGTGGTAGATTTCCTCTCACTTCCTGTTGTCTTCTTGTGTTTGCAAGTAGGAGTCGTTTGTAAGTTGGATGTTTGAAAGTAGGGACCTGCCGTATATACTCTGCAGAAATAGGCCCCTTAGTTGTTGGTGTTGGCACAACACTGTAAGCACTCACAGTTACTCTTGGTTGGTGCTGGAACGCCCTGCTGTCAACTATTATATCAGGAATTTTAATTACATATAATTGTTGAACAGTGGTAGTAAAAATTGGGCCTTTGATGGTGGTGCTGGTGCCACAACACTGTAGGCCCTGACAGTTACTCTTGGTGGGTGCAGCAATAGGCCCTGCTGTGAATTATTAGATCAAGAATTGTAATTGCATGCCCCTGTTGAACAGGGGCTGAAAAATTGGGCCTTTCGTGGTGGTGGTGGTGGTGGCGTTGCCACAACACTGTAAGCCCTCAGAGTTACTCTTGGTGGGTGCAGCAATGGGCCCTGCTGTGAATTATTAGATCAAGAATTGTAATTACATGCCCCTTTTGAACAGGGGCTGAAAAATTGGGCCTTTCGTGGTGGTGGTGGTGGTGGCGTTGCCACAACACTGTAAGCCCTCAGAGTTACTCTTGGTGGGTGCAGCAATGGGCCCTGCTGTGAATTATTAGATCAAGAATTGTAATTACATGCCCCTTTTGAACAGGGGCTGAAAAATTGGGCCTGTCACGTACCTGACGGTGACGAGCCCGGATCTGCAGAGGGAGGCCTCTCTTACGGCTTCCACCGGCGGCCCCTGGTACTGAAGACAGGAGGCACGGAGGTAGAAGGGGTACGAGTGCCTGGCAGGATGGATCAAGGTAGAGTAGAGTCTGAAGACTGGGACGGATCCAGGCACCCAGGAAGTATGGCAGGCTGAACCGGAACCAGGAACACAGCAACTGGACTGGAACTGAAGAGACTGGCTGGACTGGAACCAGGATACAGCAACTGGACTGGAACCAGGAACAAGCAACTGGACTGGAACTAGGAACAAGCAGCTGGACTGGAACTGATGAGGCTGACTGGACTGGAACCAGGACACAGCAACTGGAGAGATTGGTCGGACAAGCCGGGTCGGTAGTATTGGCTGACGGCAAGGTACTGGAGGATCAGGCAGAAGATTGGTCAAACAAAGCCGGGGGTCAGAGGCAGGCAGGAAACTGGAAGGGTCAAGGCAAGCCGGGTCGGATGCAGGTAAATACACGAATCAGGTCTCTTTGGGTACTACACGCTGTAGAGCAGACAGCAGGGACTGTCTGTCACAGGCATGTTTAAATAGCTCTTCTGGCGCGCTTTGTGGAGCGTGCGCGCGCCCCCGCTAAGCGCGTGCGCGCGCACGTGCTCGCCATCGCGCGCGCGCGTGCCCGCGCGCGTGGACGTGCCCGAGATTCGGAATCAGGAAGTCCAGGAATCCTGTAGCTGACAGGATTTCTATGACATTGCCCCCCCCCCAAGGGGCAGCCTCCGGATGCCCAGCCGGGTGAACCTTCCAGGGTGAGTCCTTTTGAAAGCCTGTATCAAACTCCTGGCATGGATATTCTCCTCGGGTTCCCATGAGTTTTCCTCGGGTCCGTAGCCCTTCCATTTAATTAGGAATTGGTTCTGGTTATTTCTTCTCCTGAAGTCCATGATAGCTTCTACTTCGAATTCCTGCTCACCGTCAATAATGATCGGATCAGGGTGATCTGGCTTCCGATCTGGAAACGGATTAGAGACTGTGGGTTTTAGGAGAGAGACATGAAAAACTGGATGGATTCTAAGAGAGTCAGGAAGTTCCAATTCATAAGCTACTTCATTAATTTTCCTCTTAACAGGGAATGGACCTAAAAATTTGGGGCCCAGTTTTTTAGAAGGGCATGCCATTCTTAGGTTTGTGGTAGATAGCCATACTTGGTCGCCGGGTACCAACACTAATTCACCCCGTCTCTTCTTGTCATAAATTGTCTTGTTGCGTTCTTGAGTCTTGGTCATGGTCTCTTGTAAAAGCTGGTTATTGACCGAGAAAAAATTTAACTTTTCCTGGACTGCAGGTACAGGACACTCAGGAAGGGAGTTAGGCAGAAAAGTAGGATGAAAACCATAGTTTGCAAAGAAAGGAGTCTGGCAGCTAGCGGAGTGGATGGAATTGTTATACGCAAACTCGGCCAACGGAAGTAGGGAAACCCAGTTGTCCTGAGCAAAAGAGGAGAAGCATTGCAGGTATTGCTCGAGCGTCTGATTCGTTCTCTCCGTCTGTCCGTTGGTCTGTGGATGGTAAGCAGAGGAAAACGATAATTCGATTTTCAAGGTTTTGCAAAGGGATCTCCAGAATCGAGAGGTAAATTGAACCCCGCGATCGGAAACAATATTGGCTGGTACCCCGTGGAGTCTGACTATTTCTCTGATGAATACCTGTGCGGTTTCAGGAGCGGAGGGAGTCCCTTTCATAGGGATGAAGTGTGCCATCTTGGACAGACGGTCCACAATAACGAAGATGGTGGAATGGTTCTCGGCCGGGGGTAACTCGACAATGAAGTCGATGGACAACATTCTCCAGGGCCTATCTGGAACGGGTAAGGGTTTTAGTAGTCCCCAGGCCTTGGATCTGGAACCCTTGTTTCGGGTACAAGTTGTACAAGAATCTACAAACCTCCTACAGTCTTCACGTACTCGAGGCCACCAGAAGGTGCGCTGTACCAGGTCAGTGGTCTTGGCAACGCCAAAATGCCCGGCCAGGGCGTGGTCGTGGCAGAGTTCTAATGCGGTTACTCTTAGTTTCTCAGGTACGTAGATTCTGTCTTGGTACCACAATAGTCCATCCTTAACCTGCAATTCCGGCTCGGAGAACTGTCTCTGCCCGGTGGAAGCTTGTTTGATTTGAGTGAACAGGTTCTCCTGTAGAAGAAGGAAATTTCCGGGGGCAAGGATGGTATCAGGCGGAGAAGTCTCCTTGGACTTATGGAACATCCGAGACAGGGCGTCAGGCTTAATATTCTTGGCCCCAGGACGATAAGTAACATGAAAAGAGAACCGGGAGAAGAAGAGTGCCCACCTGGCTTGCCGTGGATTCAATCTTCTCGCGGCTTTCAGGTACTCCAGGTTCTTGTGGTCAGTGAATATTAGGATCGGATGAGCCGCGCCCTCCAGCAGGTACCGCCATTCTTCTAGTGCAGACTTGATCGCTAGTAGCTCCCGATCCCCCACGTCGTAGTTCCTCTCTGCTGCAGAAAGCTTGCGGGAGAAGAAGGCTACTGGGTGGAGCAAGGCTTTGACTCCCTGTCTTTGGGACAGTATTGCTCCTACCGCTATTTCGGAGGCGTCTACCTCAAGTACGAATGGTAGTGAGGAGTCTGGGTGTTTCAAGATAGAGGCTGAGGTAAATAGGGCCTTCAGGCGTTCAAAAGCTTCTTGGGCTTCAGGAGACCAGTGAAAACGTGTTCCTTGCTTGGTGAGTTGAGTAATGGGTGCGATAATAGCTGAAAACCCCCTGATGAACTTGCGGTAGAAGTTGGCGAATCCAACGAAACGTTGGATTCCCTTCTTGTCCACCGGTTCTGGCCAGTCCAGGATTGCGGTAATCTTTTGAGGATCCATCTTGATGCCCTCGCTGGAAATGATTAACCCCAGAAATGATATACTCTCTTGCTCGAACTCGCATTTTTCGGCCTTCGCATACAGGCCATGCTGGCGGAGCCGACCCAACACATTTTTGACATGTCTGCGATGAGAATCAAGGGAGGAAGAAAAAATTAAGATATCATCAAGATAAACAATAACAAAGAGGTCTAGGAAGTCCCGTAGAACATCGTTGATAAAATACTGGAAAGTGGCAGGGGCGTTACACAACCCGAATGGCATTACCAAGTACTCAAAATGTCCATACCGGGTACGGAAGGCGGTCTTCCATTCGTCACCTTCTTTGATACGGATCAAGTTGTAGGCTCCGCGGAGGTCAAGTTTGGTAAAGATGGTGGCAGTACCTAGTCTCTGAAATAACTCTGGTACCAGGGGGAGAGGGTAGCGATTTTTTACTGTAATTTTATTCAATTCCCGGTAATCCACACAAGGTCGAAGGGTGTGGTCCTTTTTCTCTACAAAAAAGATGCCTGCGCCTGCTGGGGATGTGGAAGGGCGGATGAACCCTTTTTGCAAGTTCTCATCAACATAATTTTTTAAAGCCCCTTGTTCCTCCTCCGTTAAAGGGAAGACTCTACCGAACGGAATCTTTGCTCCAGGAAGTAGGTCGATGGGGCAATCGTAGGCCCGATGGGGTGGTAGAGTCTCTGCCTTTTGTTTACTAAATACATCAAGAAAGTCGTGGTAAACTTCTGGGATGGATTGACGGGTGCCATCTTCGGTGTCAATGCATAGTAACGAGGCCGGCCCAGGAGGTTTATATGAGCCACAGGACTGTTGGCAATAGGAAGAAGGAAAGGCAACTATTCCCGTAGTCCAGTTGATAGTGGGATTGTGGGCTTGTAACCAAGGCATACCAAGGATCAAGGGAAACAACGGGGAAGAGATGATGTCCAGACACAAGCATTCTTGGTGGGTTCCAGAGGTGGTAAAGATGGTAGCGGGTATAGGAGTGGTCTCCTGGGTCACAGGTCCGGACTTAATGACGGAACCATCAGCCAGATGGACACGAAGTCCGTGGGTCTTGGTACGAAGGGGAATTTGGTGTTTAATGGCAAAGGCTGAGTCCATAAAGCAGCTGCATGCTCCGGAATCAATAATGGCGGGTACTTGCAAAGTCCTTCCTGGGAGCTGTAATGAAACAGAGAGGGCAAGGTGAGATGTGGTTTTGGCTTGTAGGTTAGTCATGTTAGAAGAAACTGAAAGAAACTTACGAAGCTTCAGGGGACAGGTTCTAACGAAATGTCCGGGGTCCCCGCAGTACAGGCACAGATTATTTATTCGGCGGCGCTGGCGTTCCTCAGGAGCGAGGGATGGACGAAGGAGCCCGAGCTGCATTGGTTCAGGCGTGTCAGATGTGGGAGTTGGAGGTGTAGCAGGAGCCGAGTACAGGTGACTAGGAGCCCGAGGAAGCATCCAGGTTGGGCGGGAGAAGCCAGTGGTCCTCTCAGCCCTCCGTTCCCTCAGACGTCGGTCAATCTGGATGGTTAGATCAATCAACAGGTTGAGTGTCTGTGGTACACCAACTCTAGCTAGCTCGTCCTTCAAGGAATCGGAAAGTCCTAAGCGAAACTGATGGCGGAGGGCGGCATCATTCCAATTGGTATCCGCACTCCACCGCCTGAATTCTGCCACATAGTCCTCCGCTGGTCTGCGTCCTTGTTGAAGGGAACGCAAGGCGGCTTCTGCGGTTACTGAGAGTTGGGGATCTTCGTATAGCTGGGCCAGGGCATCGAAAAAAGCAGCGAGGTTGTTTAGTGATACATCCTTCTGTTCAAAGAGACGGTGGGCCCAGCTCTGAGGGTCTCCAGCGAGCAAAGAGACCACAAAGCCCACCTTGGTGGCCTCTAGAGAAAAGGTACGGGGCTGTAGGGCAAAATACAGTTCACACGAATTCCGGAAGGCCCTAAACTTGCTCCGATCCCCGGAAAATCTTTCGGGTGTAGGAACCTTAGGTTCAGGAGGAAGCATGACCACTGTGGGTGAGGAACTTGTTCCGGCTGTGGAAGCAGAGGCGTGGGGCCCCTCTTGGATGGCAGAGGGATTGGAGAGGACCCGCACTTGTTCTTCCAAGCGGGTGTATCCTTGTTGAAGACTCTTGACTGCTTCAGACAAACCTGCCAGGTGCCGACAGAGTTCCTCCATAGGTGAGGCTCCCTGCCCGGGCTCAGACATGGCTGTCTGCTACTGTCACGTACCTGATGGTGACGAGCCCGGATCTGCAGAGGGAGGCCTCTCTTACGGCTTCCACCGGCGGCCCCTGGTACTGAAGACAGGAGGCACGGAGGTAGAAGGGGTACGAGTGCCTGGCAGGATGGATCAAGGTAGAGTAGAGTCTGAAGACTGGGACGGATCCAGGCACCCAGGAAGTATGGCAGGCTGAACCGGAACCAGGAACACAGCAACTGGACTGGAACTGAAGAGACTGGCTGGACTGGAACCAGGATACAGCAACTGGACTGGAACCAGGAACAAGCAACTGGACTGGAACTAGGAACAAGCAGCTGGACTGGAACTGATGAGGCTGACTGGACTGGAACCAGGACACAGCAACTGGAGAGATTGGTCGGACAAGCCGGGTCGGTAGTATTGGCTGACGGCAAGGTACTGGAGGATCAGGCAGAAGATTGGTCAAACAAAGCCGGGGGTCAGAGGCAGGCAGGAAACTGGAAGGGTCAAGGCAAGCCGGGTCGGATGCAGGTAAATACACGAATCAGGTCTCTTTGGGTACTACACGCTGTAGAGCAGACAGCAGGGACTGTCTGTCACAGGCATGTTTAAATAGCTCTTCTGGCGCGCTTTGTGGAGCGTGCGCGCGCCCCCGCTAAGCGCGTGCGCGCGCACGTGCTCGCCATCGCGCGCGCGCGTGCCCGCGCGCGTGGACGTGCCCGAGATTCGGAATCAGGAAGTCCAGGAATCCTGTAGCTGACAGGATTTCTATGACAGGGCCTTTCGTGGTGGTGGTGGTGGTGGCATTGCCACAACACTGTAAGCCCTCAGAGTTACTCTTGGTGGGTGCAGCAATGGGCCCTGCTGTGAATTATTAGATCAAGAATTGTAATTACATGCCCCTTTTGAACAGGGGCTGAAAAATTGGGCCTTTCGTGGTGGTGGTGGTGGTGGCGTTGCCACAACACTGTAAGCCCTCAGAGTTACTCTTGGTGGGTGCAGCAATGGGCCCTGCTGTGAATTATTAGATCAAGAATTGTAATTGCATGCCCCTGTTGAACAGGGGCTGAAAAATTGGGCCTTTCGTGGTGGTGGTGGTGGTGGTGGTGGTGTTGCCACAACACTGTAAGCCCTCAGAGTTACTCTTGGTGGGTGCAGCAATGGGCCCTGCTGTGAATTATTAGATCAAGAATTGTAATTACATGCCCCTTTTGAACAGGGGCTGAAAAATTGGGCCTTTCGTGGTGGTGGTGGTGGTGGCGTTGCCACAACACTGTAAGCCCTCAGAGTTACTCTTGGTGGGTGCAGCAATGGGCCCTGCTGTGAATTATTAGATCAAGAATTGTAATTGCATGCCCCTGTTGAACAGGGGCTGAAAAATTGGGCCTTAGGCACTGGTGGCACAACACTACAACCCCTCACAGATACTGTACTTGGAGCACAGCAATGAGCCCTGTTGCAAAGTATTGCTTCAAAAATTGTAATGACACGCCCCTGTTAAACAGGGGCTGAAAAATTGGGCCTTAGGCACTGGTGCCACAACACTCCAACCCCTCACAGATACTGTACTTGGAGCACAGCAATGAGCCCTATGGCAAATTATTGCTAAAAAAATTGTAATTACACGCCCCTGTAAAACAGGGGCTGAAAAATTGGGCCTTAGCCACTGGTGGCGGCACCCATAAACAAAAATGATCTTCCAAGCTATCATCATCAATCGTATCATTGAGGACTCGGAGGAGGAGGATAGCCAGTCAACATAACAGCACAGGCACTCAGCATCAGCATCAGTCTTGAAGGGATGTGACATGTTAAAATCAATTAGTCTGTTATATCAGCATCAGGTGTGTGGTAGCTGGTGGTGATCCAAGACTGGTTCATCTTGATGAAAGTCAGTCGATCAACCGAGTCGGTGGACAGGCGCACCCTGTGATCCGTGACAAATCCTCCAGCAGCACTGAATGTGCGTTCCGAAAGAACGCTGGATGCAGGACAGGCCAGTAGCTCAATTGCATACTGTGCAAGCTCTGGCCAGTGATCCATCCTCAAGACCCAGTAAGCCAGAGGATTTTCGGTGGGGAAGGTGTCCAAGTCTGACCTTGCCCCTAGATATTCCTGCACCATGTTTATCAGACGCTGGCGATGGTTGCTGGAACCGATCATACTTTGGGGCTGCGGACTAAAGAATTGTCTGAACGCATCGGTCAGACGGCCACCTTCCCCACCGCTCCTTCTTTGACTGGCCGAAGCCTCAGCAACTCGTTGTCCAGGACCAGGAGTTTGTAACCTCCCAGTCTCTGGGAACGCGTTGCACAGACCTTTCTGCAAGGCCTCCCGGAGTTGTCTCATCCTCTGCTCCCTCTGCGACGGTAACATAAGGTCCGCAACCTTACCCTTGTACCGTGGATCAAGGAGAGTGGCCAGCCAGTAATGGTCCCTCTCCTTGATCCGAAGAATACGAGGATCCTTCCGCAGACTTTGCAGGATCAGGGAGGCCATGCAGCGTAGGTTTGCTGAGGCATTCGTTCCGGAGTCCTCTGGGTCACTAAGGACGACATGATCCGCAGCCACCTCCTCCCAGCCACGTACAAGTCCACTGGTTTCTTGGGACTGTAAATCATCCCTAAAAGACTGCTGCTGATGATGCTGAGTGCCAGCCTCCACCTCCATGCTGACACAATCCTCCTCCTCCTCCTCCTCCTCCTCGTCCTCTTCCTGTGCGATGGGTGGGACAGAAGGAACACTGTCTGGGTAAAGGGGGCCTTGAGAGGCAAGGAAGTCCTCCTCTTCCTGCCTCTGTTCTGCCTCAAGTGCCCTGTCCATTATTCCACGCAGCGTGTGCTCCAACAGGTGGACAAGAGGTACAGTGTCACTGATGCATGCACTGTCACTGCTCACCATCCTCGTGGCCTCCTCAAATGGTGCCAGGACAGTGCATGCATCCCTGATCATGCCCCACTGGCGTGGAGAAAAAAAACCAAGCTCCCCTGACCCTGTCCTGGTGCCGTAGTCGCACAGGTACTCATTGATGGCCCTCTGCTGCGTGTGCAGCCGCTGCAGCATGGCCAACGTTGAGTTCCACCTGGTGGGCATGTCACATATAAGGCGGTTCTTGGGCAGGTTCAACTCCTTTTGCAGCTCAGCCAGGCGAGCACTGGCATTATAAGATCTGCGGAAATGCACACAGACTTTCCTGGCCTGCCTCAGGACATCCTGTAAGCCCGGGTACCTGCCCAAGAACCGCTGCACCACCAGGTTAAGGACGTGAGCCACACAGGGCACATGGGTCAGTTGTCCCTGTCGGAGGGCGGAGAGGAGGTTGGTGCCATTGTCGCAAACCACCATTCCTGGCTTAAGCTGGCGTGGCGTCAACCACCTCTCGGCCTGGCCCTGCAGAGCAGACAGGACCTCTGCCCCAGTGTGGCTTCTGTCCCCCAAACACACCAGCGCAAGCACGGCATGGCATCTTTTTGCCTGCGTACTTGCGTAGCCCCTTGAACGCCTACGGAGCACCGCTGGTTCCGAGGACAAACCACAGGAAGAGGCCATGGAGGAAGAAGAAGAGGAGGGGGTGGAGGAGAGAGGTGTGTCACAACCAGTAGTAGCATTTTGGAGGCGTGGCGGTGGAACAACCTCCAACACTACTGCACCTTGTCCTGCATCCTTCCCAGCTGCCAAAAGAGTGACCCAATGGGCCGTGAAAGAAAGGTAACGTCCCTGTCCATGCCTGCTGGACCATGAGTCAGCGGTAATATGCACCTTACCGCTGACCGCCCTGTCCAGCGAGGCCAAGACATTGCCTTCCACATGCCGGTAGAGAGCCGGAATAGCCTTCCGTGAGAAAAAGTGGCGTTTGGGAACCTGCCACTGAGGAACCGCACATTGCACAAACTCACGGAAGGGGGCCGAGTCTACCAACTGAAAAGGCAGCAGTTGAAGCGCTAGCAATTTAGCCAAGCTAGCATTCAACCGCTGGGCATGTGGATGGCTGGGAGTGAACTTCTTTCGACGGTCCAGCAGCTGGGGCAGGGAAATTTGCCTGCTAGAATCGGACGTCGGTGTACTGCTAGCAGAGTGGCCGCAAGTACTTGGCTGTGACACACCTAATTCTACACCTTCATTCCTCTCAGTGCATGTTTCAGAGAGGACTGAAGTTATAGTGGGGTTGGAGATCCCAGCTGATGCGGTGCAAGGAGAGGTCCACTTTGTTCTTTGGTGTGGGTCTTTGAGGTAGGCTTGCCAACGAGCTGCATGGCAGGTCAACATATGTCTGGTCAGGCATGTGGTACCCAAGCGGCTGATGTTTTGGCCACGCGATATACGCTTGAGACATATGTTGCAAACAGCAGCTGTGCAATCTGATGCACTAGCCTCAAAAAAGGCCCACACCAAAGAACTTTTTGAATGACGGGCAGAGGCAGCGCCCTGCACAGGCGGAGCTCTGCGGTGTGATTCCGTCGGTGTACTGCCCTTACGCTGGCCACCAAAGGGCATCCTGCCTCGTTGGAGATGTGCCTCCTCCTCATCCTCCTCCTCCTCCTCTCTCCTATTAGGCACCCACGTGGAGTCAGTGACCTCATCATCACCTCCCTCCTCATCACTGGAGCCAATCTGGCAGTATGCTGCAGCTGCTGGAACATGACTGCCAGATTGGTGTCCTTCTTGAGCATCCCCTCTGTCTGCTCTCACGCTACTGCCTTCCTCTAGCTGGGTTTCATCATCAGACCCTTCGAAACGCTGGGCATCCTCCTGGAGCATGTACCCAAAACTGTGCTCAAACAGTTCGGGGGACTCCTCAGGAGGAGGACATGGTGGGTCTAGGGAAGGAGTGACTGATGATGAGTCTGACATTGATACCAGGGAAGAGGACGCTTTGGCAGCTGCTTTTCCAGTACCCTGAGCCTGGGTGAGAGAGGATGAGGAGGAGGAGGAGGGCTTGGTCATCCACTCTACCAAGTCTTCGGCATGATGTGGCTCAACATGTCCAGCTGCCGAAAAGAAGGACAAGCGTGTCCCATGGCCATGTGCTGATGACAATGCACCGCGTCCACGACCAGCACTGTTGCCCCCAGACACAGAGCCTGCTTGCCCTCTTTTATTGCCTCCTGACTGTCTGCCTCTCCTTGTTTGCCTTCCAGACATTCTAATAGATGGCCTGCAGGGAGATGGGAAAAAAGCAATAAGGGCTACCTTCAGGTGTCCTTCTCTGTCCCTTTACTTAAGGATTTCTAAATATGGTTGAGGATGATTGCTTTTGCACAGAATAGCACAACGACAATTTCCCTGACTGTCCAAAAAAACAAGGATTTCAAAGATGGTTGATGAGGAATGCTTTAGCACACTATAGCACAAGGAGAATTCCCTCACTGTCCTTCCCTGTCCCTAGAAACAAGGATTCGCACAGTAAAAGACACTGACACTCTCCCTACCTATAGTTTTCTGTCCCTAGAAAAAATGTTTTTTTAAAGCACACTATAGCACAAGGAGAATTTCACTCACTTTCCTTCTTTGTCCCTAGAAACAAGGATTATCACAGTGAAAGAAACTGACACTCTTCCTTCCTATAGTTTTCTGTCCCTAGAAAAAATGTTTTTTTAAAGCACACTATAGCACAAGGAGAATTCCCTCACTGTCCTTCCCTGTCCCTAGAAACAAGGATTCGCACAGTAAAAGACACTGACACTCTCCCTACCTATAGTTTTCTGTCCCTAGAAAAAATGTTTTTTTAAAGCACACTATAGCACAAGGAGAATTTCACTCACTTTCCTTCTTTGTCCCTAGAAACAAGGATTATCACAGTGAAAGAAACTGACACTCTTCCTTCCTATAGTTTTCTGTCCCTAGAAAAAATGTTTTTTTAAAGCACACTATAGCACAAGGAGAATTCCCTCACTGTCCTTCCCTGTCCCTAGAAACAAGGATTCACACAGTAAAAGACACTGACACTCTCCCTACCTATAGTTTTCTGTCCCTAGAAAAAATGTTTTTTTAAAGCACACTATAGCACAAGGAGAATTCCCTCACTGTCCTTCCCTGTCCCTAGAAACAAGGATTCGCACAGTAAAAGACACTGACACTCTCCCTACCTATAGTTTTCTGTCCCTAGAAAAAATGTTTTTTTAAAGCACACTATAGCACAAGGAGAATTTCACTCACTTTCCTTCTTTGTCCCTAGAAACAAGGATTATCACAGTGAAAGAAACTGACACTCTTCCTTCCTATAGTTTTCTGTCCCTAGAAAAAATGTTTTTTTAAAGCACACTATAGCACAAGGAGAATTCCCTCACTGTCCTTCCCTGTCCCTAGAAACAAGGATTCGCACAGTAAAAGACACTGACACTCTCCCTACCTATAGTTTTCTGTCCCTAGAAAAAATGTTTTTTTAAAGCACACTATAGCACAAGGAGAATTCCCTCACTGTCCTTCCCTGTCCCTAGAAACAAGGATTCGCACAGTAAAACACACTGACACTCTCCCTACCTATAGTTTTCTGTCCCTAGAAAAAATGTTTTTTTAAAGCACACTATAGCACAAGGAGAATTCCCTCACTGTCCTTCCCTGTCCCTAGAAACAAGGATTCGCACAGTAAAAGACACTGACACTCTCCCTACCTATAGTTTTCTGTCCCTAGAAAAAATGTTTTTTTAAAGCACACTATAGCACAAGGAGAATTCCCTCACTGTCCTTCCCTGTCCCTAGAAACAAGGATTCGCACAGTAAAAGACACTGACACTCTCCCTACCTATAGTTTTCTGTCCCTAGAAAAAATGTTTTTTTAAAGCACACTATAGCACAAGGAGAATTTCACTCACTTTCCTTCTTTGTCCCTAGAAACAAGGATTATCACAGTGAAAGAAACTGACACTCTCCCTACCTATAGTTTTCTGTCCCTAGAAAAAATGTTTTTTTAAAGCACACTATAGCACAAGGAGAATTCCCTCACTGTCCTTCCCTGTCCCTAGAAACAAGGATTCGCACAGTAAAACACACTGACACTCTCCCTACCTATAGTTTTCTGTCCCTAGAAAAAATGTTTTTTTAAAGCACACTATAGCACAAGGAGAATTCCCTCACTGTCCTTCCCTGTCCCTAGAAACAAGGATTCGCACAGTAAAACACACTGACACTCTCCCTACCTATAGTTTTCTGTCCCTAGAAAAAATGTTTTTTTAAAGCACACTATAGCACAAGGAGAATTCCCTCACTGTCCTTCCCTGTCCCTAGAAACAAGGATTCGCACAGTAAAAGACACTGACACTCTCCCTACCTATAGTTTTCTGTCCCTAGAAAAAATGTTTTTTTAAAGCACACTATAGCACAAGGAGAATTTCACTCACTTTCCTTCTTTGTCCCTAGAAACAAGGATTATCACAGTGAAAGAAACTGACACTCTCCCTACCTATAGTTTTCTGTCCCTAGAAAAAATGTTTTTTTAAAGCACACTATAGCACAAGGAGAATTCCCTCACTGTCCTTCCCTGTCCCTAGAAACAAGGATTCGCACAGTAAAACACACTGACACTCTCCCTACCTATAGTTTTCTGTCCCTAGAAAAAATGTTTTTTTAAAGCACACTATAGCACAAGGAGAATTCCCTCACTGTCCTTCCCTGTCCCTAGAAACAAGGATTCGCACAGTAAAACACACTGACACTCTCCCTACCTATAGTTTTCTGTCCCTAGAAAAAATGTTTTTTTAAAGCACACTATAGCACAAGGAGAATTCCCTCACTGTCCTTCCCTGTCCCTAGAAACAAGGATTCGCACAGTAAAACACACTGACACTCTCCCTACCTATAGTTTTCTGTCCCTAGAAAAAATGTTTTTTGAAGCACACTATAGCACAAGGAGAATTTCACTCACTTTCCTTCTTTGTCCCTAGAAACAAGGATTATCACAGTGAAAGAAACTGACACTCTTCCTTCCTATAGTTTTCTGTCCCTAGAAAAAATGTTTTTTTAAAGCACACTATAGCACAAGGAGAATTCCCTCACTGTCCTTCCCTGTCCCTAGAAACAAGGATTCGCACAGTAAAACACACTGACACTCTCCCTACCTATAGTTTTCTGTCCCTAGAAAAAATGTTTTTTTAAAGCACACTATAGCACAAGGAGAATTCCCTCACTGTCCTTCCCTGTCCCTAGAAACAAGGATTCGCACAGTAAAACACACTGACACTCTCCCTACCTATAGTTTTCTGTCCCTAGAAAAAATGTTTTTTTAAAGCACACTATAGCACAAGGAGAATTCCCTCACTGTCCTTCCCTGTCCCTAGAAACAAGGATTCGCACAGTAAAACACACTGACACTCTCCCTACCTATAGTTTTCTGTCCCTAGAAAAAATGTTTTTTGAAGCACACTATAGCACAAGGAGAATTTCACTCACTTTCCTTCTTTGTCCCTAGAAACAAGGATTATCACAGTGAAAGAAACTGACACTCTTCCTTCCTATAGTTTTCTGTCCCTAGAAAAAATGTTTTTTTAAAGCACACTATAGCACAAGGAGAATTCCCTCACTGTCCTTCCCTGTCCCTAGAAACAAGGATTCGCACAGTAAAACACACTGACACTCTCCCTACC
Organism: Rana muscosa; assembly: GCA_029206835.1. Classification (NCBI taxonomy): domain Eukaryota; kingdom Metazoa; phylum Chordata; class Amphibia; order Anura; family Ranidae; genus Rana; species Rana muscosa. Next base: position 1,234,612,657 of record CM055116.1, on the reverse strand, counting down.
TATAGTTTTCTGTCCCTAGAAAAAATGTTTTTTTAAAGCACACTATAGCACAAGGAGAATTCCCTCACTGTCCTTCCCTGTCCCTAGAAACAAGGATTCGCACAGTAAAACACACTGACACTCTCCCTACCTATAGTTTTCTGTCCCTAGAAAAAATGTTTTTTTAAAGCACACTATAGCACAAGGAGAATTCCCTCACTGTCCTTCCCTGTCCCTAGAAACAAGGATTCGCACAGTAAAACACACTGACACTCTCCCTACCTATAGTTTTCTGTCCCTAGAAAAAATGTTTTTTGAAGCACACTATAGCACAAGGAGAATTTCACTCACTTTCCTTCTTTGTCCCTAGAAACAAGGATTATCACAGTGAAAGAAACTGACACTCTTCCTTCCTATAGTTTTCTGTCCCTAGAAAAAATGTTTTTTTAAAGCACACTATAGCACAAGGAGAATTCCCTCACTGTCCTTCCCTGTCCCTAGAAACAAGGATTCGCACAGTAAAAGACACTGACACTCTCCCTACCTATAGTTTTCTGTCCCTAGAAAAAATGTTTTTTTAAAGCACACTATAGCACAAGGAGAATTCCCTCACTGTCCTTCCCTGTCCCTAGAAACAAGGATTCGCACAGTAAAAGACACTGACACTCTCCCTACCTATAGTTTTCTGTCCCTAGAAAAAATGTTTTTTTAAAGCACACTATAGCACAAGGAGAATTCCCTCACTGTCATTCCCTGTCCCTAGAAACAAGGATTCGCACAGTAAAACACACTGACACTCTCCCTACCTATAGTTTTCTGTCCCTAGAAAAAATGTTTTTTTTAAAGCACACTATAGCACAAGGAGAATTTCCCTCACTGTCCTTCCCTGTCCCTAGAAACAAGGATTCGCACAGTAAAACACACTGACACTCTCCCTACCTATCCTTCTCTTTCCCTAAACTAAAGGAATCCAGGTTAAGCAAGAAAAAAATTAATGTCACTGTCCCTGCCTATGTTTCTCTTTCCCTGCTCCGGAACACACTACACTAGGCCGCCGTGCTGGCGGCCTTTTATAGTGTGGGGCGTGTACTAAACACCCTCAGCAATAATTGGCCACAGGCATCCTGCCTGTGGCCAATCATTGCTCTCCTCGCTGCCGGCGCTGTGATTGGCCAAGCATGCGGGGTCACAGTGCATGCTTGGCCAATCACAGCGCCTGGATGACACTGCGATGGCGTAGTGCATTGTGGGCCGTTCGCGTCACTCGAATTTGGCGCGAACGGCCCAAATCGTTCGATCTTCGTCGAACGATCGAACAGCCGATGTTCGAGTCGAACGTATGTTCGACTCGAACACCGAGCTCATCCCTACTGATAGCTCTACTTGTGCAATACAGAGGTTGCTGCAGAAGTTTGGTAGCTCATCAGGAGTCCGTAAGTAGGCAGATGCGGTCTATTTTCTCCACTGCAGGTGGGACTCATCTGTAGCAACAAGGAGGAGGAAGTCGAGAGGAGCCTCTTCCTCTATGATCTCTTCAGTCACAGAGGCAGCACTCGATTGGATGCCGGAGTCCCATGTGACTTTGGTGGCCATCTTTGGTCAGGCAGATTGTATTTAGGACCCTGGCTCATTGCATGTGGATAGAGTAGGTACAGGTCACCCATCTGTCAGGGACAGTATCAGTGAAATTAGGCTGTACGCAGAGCATACAGCCAGATATCGTGTCTCTAATAGTAACACATTTTGTCTCAATGATATAATGCATCTTAACCTAAGATTCACTCACCTTCATTCGAACCCCATTCATACAAATCAAGAAGCATCACTAGACTGTCCTTCTCATCTCGTCATCACAGCCTCACTGACTGTCGACGCCCAGAAAAGGCTTTTATTAAACTCCCAGCCGGAAGTGATGTCACAACATGTGACCTCCTCCATAGGAAGTGAGCTCACAGGGTGTAAGCTCCACCCAGCAGATGACCATATAAGGATATCCCTTCCAACAGGGTTATTTAAATACATACAACACATGAATACAACAAAATAACCCTTTACAGACATGTATACATTCAAATAGACTAGCAGTGACATGTACTGCTTCCAATGACGGGAACCATACGACAATTATGGCTCAATGGACCACAATTGTCGTATAGTTATGCTATAGTTCTTGTGGACGCAGATCTGTCCGCTCGGAGTCATTTAATGCCAACGCAAAAAAGTGGCCAGTCCCTTTGGCGAGGCATAAAACAAATATCCCTAAAAGGAGCAAACATCGCTGTGTCCACAGGAAGGTTTTTCCCGCCACCGGTCTTCCACTAACGTCTGTATGTGTGAATACGTTCAAATAAGCGCATTACAGCAAAACCGACAATGGGGGACATCTGACAACATACATTAATACAATTTTCCACAACAACAGTACTTATCATCGGGAAGAGGTTCCAGACGAGTAGGGAAAGTGCAGGGACATGCCATCCTTCGTGGAAGCCTCACCACTTGGGTATGGACCAGCCAGGCCACCCCTCAAGACAGACGCTGTCAGCACACCTTCTACTATTCATCACTGTACATCCTGTAAGTGAGCCCAGTTGGGTTGTCTTACGCTGGAATTGTTGTACATTACTGAACTTCAATTTCAATACAATTCTGTTTTCTGCAACTGGATGAGTGTTTACTTATGCCACACCATGCTGCACCTACCCACACATAGGAGGAATGTTCCTCCTGCTCAGTGACTGTCAGGCAAAAAGGTTATATCATTAGCACGTAACAGGTCTAGAAGTGTCATTTCCATATGCTCTGGTCAAGATTTCCTCTTTAGAGGGGAATTCAGTAGACAAAATTCCCTTGGGAGAGTTATTTGGGGAGCTCCTAGGATGGAGAGTGCAGTGCAGAGGATTAAACTGTATAGAATATTAAGCTAGAGGTAGAAGAAAGGTATTGAATAAAATATAAATGGTTGTTCTAAGCTGATCTTGACATTTGATATTGTGTCCCTCAGTCCCACTTTTTATTAAATGCTATTAGGTAGGTAATATGCAAAGCTATGGTCTGCTGCAGGGATAGACTGGCCATCAGGACTACCGGGAGATTCCTGGTGGGCTGATCGGCTCAGTGGACCGGCTGTCAGTCACTGTCAGTGTCTGTCTCTCTGAATCTGTCTGTGTGGATGTCAGTTCATTTACACGAACGCTCTGCACGCACCTTGCGGCGGCGCCAGCTAATAACTATCACCGCTGCCACCACGACACTTCCCTCCTCCTATGTTTACATCCCCCTCCCAGCGGCGTGACGTGTCTCACGGCTGTAGGCGGGAGGGGATTATCATGGGAGGAGCCGAGGAGAGCTGGCCTGATTATCATGGGACATGGGAGGAGCCGAGGAGAGCTGCTGTGCTGTGCAACCAAGAGGAGGCGGAGCCAGCGCCGCAGAGGAGGAACGAGAACGAACCACCATTGCCAACAACTTCATACAAGTGAACTTCAGACAGCAGAACAGTCAGTGTCGCATTCACAAGTAAGAAACTACTAAGCTATATTAGGCTGATGCCATACGGAATGCAGCCATCTGACTGCAGTATGAAGATTATGAACTGTGACTGTCTGTCAGATTTTTTAAATATGCAGCATGGCGGGGGGAGGGGGGTAAATGTACTGTCTGCCACAGGTCATAGTAACTGATGTAATAATGTCCTGCACTGGTCATGGTCACTGATGAATGAATTTACTGGCCACGGTCACTGATGAATGTATTTACTGGTCACGGTCACAGACGAATGAATTTACTGGCCACGGTCACAGACTAATGAATTTACTGGCCACGGTCACAGACGAATGAATTTACTGGCCACGGTCACAGACTAATGAATTTACTGGCCACGGTCACAGACTAATGAATTTACTGGCCACGGTCACAGACAAATGAACTTACTGGCCACGGTCACTGATGAATGAATTTACTGGTTACAGATGAATGAATTTACTGGTCATGGTCACTGGTGAATGAATTTACTGGTCACGGTTACTTATGAATGAATGTACTGCCACTGCTGGTCATGGTTACTGATGAATGAATTAATGTACTGCCACTGCTGGTCATGGTTACTGATGAATGAATTAATGTACTGCCACTGCTGGTCATGGTTACTGATGAACGAATTAATGTACTGCCACTGCTGGTCATGGTTACTGATGAATGAATGAATGTACTGCCACTGCTGATCATGGTTACTGATGAATGAATTAATGTACTGCCACTGCTGGTCATGGTTACTAATGAATGAATGTACTGCCACTTCTGGTCATGGTTACTGATGAATGAATGTACTGCCACTTCTGGTCATGGTTACTGATAAATTTATGTACTGCCACTGCTGGTCATGGTTACTGATGAATGAATGTACTGCCACTTCTGGTCATGGTTACTGATAAATTTATGTACTGCCACTGCTGGTCATGGTTACTGATGAATGAATTAATGTACTGCCACTGCTGATCATGGTCACTGATGAAGGAATGTACTGCCACTTCTGGTCATGGTCACTGATGATGAATCAATGTACTGCCACTGCTGGTCATGGTCACTGATGATGAATCAATGTACTGCCACTGCTGGTCATGGTCACTGATGATGAATCAATGTACTGCCACTGCTGGTCATGGTCACTGATGATGAATCAATGTACTGCCACTGGTCACTGATGCATTAATGGCTGACCACTGGTCAGCCATTAATGCATCAGTGGCAGTACATTCATTCATCAGTGACCAGTGGCAGTACATTCATTCATCAGTGACCAGTGGCAGTACTGGCAGTCTTGGCAGCAGCACTGCTTGGGGAATAACTGCTGGGTTGGCTGAGAGCTCTGCTGAAGTGCTCATCCACCAGTGAGCTGATATCTCCCTGGAAATAGGTAAACAGGACACTTCTGGAGGGTTTTCCTTCTCTGGGCTGCAGTCCTCTTCTTTAATATTGGCTGGGGTATGGTTGGAGAAGGAGCTGCCACTGCTACCGTTGCTGTTGCTGCCACTCTCTGGAGTTTCCTGCATCTTGTTTTTTTTTTTTTTTTGGCGCAATTGCGTATAGTTTATATACTACTTTTGTGTGTGTTTGCAAAAATAAAGTGGGCCGGTCTGGATGAAGTCCAGGGCCAAATTTTTGTCCCAGTCCAGCCCTGGTCTGCTGTATGAAATGCTCTCTGAACTTGCCTGTGTAAGATCTGTTATGACGGCCAACAGATTCAATTTGATATGTGTGTTGAGGAGAGCCATGTCAGCTTGAGCGGGTAACTGAGAAAATAGCTGACTTGTGTGAGGATGGAGATGAGGTAGTCTCATCTCTTTGTAGATGGCATGTACCTGGTGGTGATCGGGCTGGAGATGGGGCATCTCTTGCACCTCTTGTCCAACGCCCCTGATAGTGGTGACAGGGAATGTGAGGACACAGAGTGGCATGAGGGCCAATGTTGCGGTCAGGGCCAACTGTTGGAAGCGAGACACATGTGACTATGGACCCCAGATAAGGACCAGAGGTGGAAAAACAACAATGACTATTGATCACCAGATAAGGACCAGAGGTAGCAACACAGTGACACTCAATTAGAAGACAGTAGAAAAGCCATAAAGTCATAAGCCAAAAGGTCATCAACAGCTGGGCATTGAGGTACAGGCCAGGGGCGGATCCAGAGTCTTTTCTCGGGAGGGGCACTGCCAGAAAATATGTTGGCGCTTTAATCATCCCAGCACCATGGTTGTTATGGTGTCAGGATGATTGAAGCGCATTATTTCTATCATTACATTGTAATATAAAATTAAATAGTTCAACTCACCATAATGCAGAATCAGTGAGAGCCCTGAGAGTGTCACTTGCCACACGTTGCGAATTGTCACTTGCCACGTCACCTGCCACACGTTGCGGATTGTCACTTGCCACGTCACTTGCCACACGTTGCGGATTGTCACTTGCCACATCACCTGCCACACGTTGCGAATTGTCACTTGCCACATCACCTGCCACACGTTACGGATTGTCACTTGCCATGTTGCCTACCACTAGATGCAGATTGTCACTTGCCACGTCACCTGCCACACCTTGCGGTTTGTCACTTGCCTGCCAAGGTGTAGTTTTGGTTGTCTCTTGCTGTGTCCCAGACTCCCAGAGTCAGACAGCAGAGAGATTTATGTAATCTCTCTGCTGCCTGCACAGTGAGGGCGGAAGTCACTGCAGGAATGCAGGGCAGGCACGGGCGGTGAGAGATGATCTCATCTCTCTGCTCCCCCGCTCCCGGCTAGCTGATTGGCCAGCTTCCACACTGAGCCTGCTCTCTCACTCTCACCTGCCAACACACTGAGCAGTCCGGTCTGCCCACAAACCGCGCCGCCCGCGGAGCCGCCTGCGGAGCCGCCCGCTATCTTACCGGCCCGCGGTGCCGACCGCTATCTTACCCGCCCGCGGAGCCGCACACTATCTCACCCGCCCGCGGAGCCGCGCTCTATCTCACCCGCCCGCAGAGCGGAGACGCCCGCTCTCTCTCTCACCCGGCCGGCAACAAATTTCTCGGGGGTTGCAATTGCCCCGTTGCCCCCCCGGGATCCGCCCCTGGTACAGGCACATAAGGCAGAGGCAGAGTCAGGATACAAGCCTAGGTCAATTCATAGCTGGGCAGCTAGGTACTGAATCATTCCAAACACAGGCCAAGGTTATAACAGGTAGACAGTAATGCAGGGACTAGCTGAAGGCCACTCAACAATCTGTCCATGTCACAACCCAGCGTAAAAATTCTAGTCCCGAGCATGCATGTGTACCTGTATACACGCTGCTTAGCATAGGGTGACCAGACATCCCCGGTTTATGGGGACAGTCCCCGGATTGGGGACACTGTCCCCGGACCAAGTCTGTCCCCAGTTTTGTCCCCGGATTGGATTTGATTTGATTTGAATTTTAAAAAAAATCTGAATTACGCTCCTACTAGCTTAGGGGGTGTATTTTTTTCCATCATCTGTTCTCCTTTATGATGATCATGTGCTGGTCGGAGCGGAGGGAATATTTCTTCAGTTTCGGGTGCATGCCCATTCAGCTCCGCTCACATGTTCTTCTGCCTTGGCTCAAGTCCCGGCCAGTCGCCTGCCTGTTTATCTCCTTACCTTCCCTGGCGAAGTGATCTTCCTCCACTCCCCACCCAGTAGTAGCCGGGGCTTGTAGAGTAAGACATGATAGGCCAGGGCTTTTTTTCTCAAACAATAGGTGCTCGAACTTAACCACAACCTCACAAAACCCTTCCCCCACACACACCCTCCAAATCACATCAAATAGTGGGTGTGTTCAGTCAAATTTCACGAAAACAGTAGGATGGTCTTAAAGGGGCATTAAATACCAGGATTGCATTACACACAAGTGCAGAGCTGTCACTTGTAAACACAGAAAGTGTGTGGTGATCAGGCACCAAAGGGTCTGAGCCAGAGGATGTGGAACTGAGTTCCACCAAGTTCCCCCTGAAAAAAAGCCCTGTGATTGCCTGTCGCTGCCGCCGCTCGCCTCGCAGCCTGAGAGTCACTGATTGACTCCATTACTAGTATAAAAAAAAAATATGTCCCCGGATTTCATTTTAAAAATCTGGTCACCTTAGCTTAGCATGCACACTAATATGTTTGAGCATGCATGCTAATACATCTCTTGCAGTGAGCTTTTGCTCAGAAATATGAGCGTGAGCATGCGCATGCAATGGTCTTTTTGTTCTAGCACATACTGGACTTTTCTTACAGTAGACAAGGTGATTTATATAGGCCCTCAGATCCAATGAGCCTCAGGGTCATATCCAGTACATTGTGGTCAGGGCAGTCAGGCTTCTGTGAGAAGAATAGCTCCAGATATTCCTTTGGGGTTTATAGGCTGGTGTGGAATGGTCATTACTCTTTCGTCCATGGACCGACACAGCTTCTCTATTGACAAAGTGGGTATTATCCGTTAATTAGGAGTGACTAGGCAGAAAAACTTGTAAAAAGTGTTGCATCACACCTTCTACAGTACCGCCCAGGGGGCGGACCCTCTGGGTATACCCTCTCAGTCTGCACATCGCAGATCAGTTTTTTTCTGTCTAGCAAGGAGTAGGACATGGCTCCCTTCGGGCCCATTGGTCCGGGGAAAAAAGATATATATATATATATATTTTTTTTTTTTTTGCTACATTTGTTGTTTCCTGCGATCTTCGATCAACTGCCGACTGGGTGACAGGCTGGATCCTCGATCCTTGTAGTCTCCCCAGTTTCGGCCATCGAGCGTGTGCCGACCCTAGCTACGCGCTGGGTTTTCCACGACATGCCCGTCGCTCCACGGGTGGCCGGTGAGCCTACGCTCCAGGGCCTGCATCGGACCGCTCAGCTTCGGCTGACCTTACAGCCGAGTCGCAGCAGCCTGGCCGGTGAGCTTACGCTCCAAGGCTTGCATCGGACCGCTCAGCTTCGGCTGACCTTACGGCCGAGTCGCAGCAGCCTGTCCGGTGAGCGTCATGCTCCAGGGCATACATATGATCGTCCCTTCTGGGTCCAATCACAGCATGCCTGGCCAACAGTCACCTTCCGTGCGCGGACGATGATCTGTTTGGAATGTCTTCCAGCAGAATACATGCAGGATAGGTAAGTAAAACTCCCCTGCCTCGGCTGGGTGATTTAGCTGGACATTCCTGGAGAGATCAAGTAAGTGGTTGTGGCCCCTTTCTTCCCTCTCTCCCTGCCTTTCCCTCCTCCCTGGGTTTCTAGCTAAAGGTTGCTGGGTGCTGGGGGTCACCTAGGGGGTCCCACTGGAGCGGGGCTGGCTGTAACTAACATTTAAAAGAAATGTCATTTTTGCTTACCTGTGTTTCTGTGTCTCCATGCTGTCGGCGGCCATTTTGAGATGGTCCATGCCAAGTTTGGCCTCTTGTAACTGCCTGGCGGCCATCTTCCTGTGGTTCGGCCACACCCACTGGCCCCTATCAGGTGATCGGCGGCCATGTTGGTCCACCCTGTATGCAGATATTGCCGTTCGGCGGCCATCTTTTTGTGGGCTATGGCTGCCTGACCTCTATCTTCTGTCGGCGGCCATTTTCTTAGAGCCCACATTATCTTCCATACAGACGTTTTTGGCAACCATTTTGCGAGAGCCTCCGGCCTCTAGGGTGCATTACACTGGCGTGAAAATTCACACAGGAAGTGCTGATAAAAGAAGCAGACTGACACAGCAGCAAGGGGACAGCATCACAGGCGCAGCATAGCAGTACCTATCCAGGGTGGTGAGTCCTCTGGGTAACCCAGCATCTCTGCAGCGCAGGAGGGTGGCCTATTGATATCTTGCCTGGAGCCCTGTGAGTGTCAGCGTGTGGTCAGCATGGCATCTGAGCCAGATGTCTTCTCCCCTGAAACACCAGATTTAGCAGCTGGTGTCCCTGAGGTGTCTATGGACGCTATGTCGGCAATCCTAGAGGCGTTTGCTGCCAGGGTGGAAGCAGCACACGGGAATACAGGGGGTAATAAACGCCCCCGTCCCCTGCAATCTTCTGGGGATATTTCTGATGCAGAACCAGGTCCAGCTACGGCTCATGGCCCAGATTCTGATGCATCAGAGACTGCAGACCGTGACCGATCGGACAGTGAGGAGGACTCCAAGTCCAGGTCAGTACGCGAGACGGCTTTGGTATCTGACCTTATTACTGCAGTGCGGGATACGCTAAAGTTGGAAAATACTGCAGAAGCAGCAGAGACTCCGGTCCACTTGGGTTTCATAGACCTGCCCGCACTGCTAAGGTGTTCCCTTGTGTGTCTTTTGATAAACTCTCATACAAGGAATGGGAGAACCCACTGAGGGTCTTTACAGCCCCAAAGAGGTTTGCGGTACGGTACCCCTTTTGAGGAGAGTTTTCTGAAGAAATGGACCTCTCCCCCCTATAGTGGACCCTCCGGTGTCCAGACTTAATAGAGCCACCACAATTCCTGTAGAAGGGGCTCCTGTTTTCTAGGACCCTGTGGATAAGAAGGCTGAAGCACTCGCTTGCTACCTATACTCAGTGGTAGGCTCGGCAGTACGCCCGGCATTGGCGGGGGCCCTAGTGTCTCACACACTTACTGAATGGGCAAGATTGCTACTCCAGGGGTTAAGGAGCGAGATGCTCCTCCTGATGAGATAACATTGGCCGACCTGTTGGTCCAGGGCCTTAGGTTTGTCTGCGAGTCAGACATGAATACTATTCCCCTGCTGTCTAAAACTTCGGTTTATGCAGTAGCAATACGCCGCCTGATCTGGCTAAAAGGCTGGTCTGCGGACCAGACTTCCAAGAAAGCCCTGTTGGATCTGCCTTTTAAGGGCGACAGACTTTTTGGGGCTTCTCTGGATGACATCATCAAGGATGCCACAGGAAGTAAAAGCACTTTGCTTCCCCAAATTAGCAAGGGTAAGGGGCCACGCCAAGGGCAAGGGCCCTCCTTTACTGCACACAAGTGGTTTTTTCGTCCCCCTAGGGCGACAGGGAAAAGACCCCAGGCCGATAAAGCGCCTGCCCAAGGACAAAAGCGTCCTTGGTCCCGCAGACCCAACAAGCCTGCGGACAAATCTGCGTCCACATGAAGGTCCGCCCCCACCCAGCTCTCGGGTGGGGGGACGTCTTCGCGAATTCGCGACTCAGTGGACTGCTCTAGTCTCCGACAGGTGGGTTTGCGAAATAATCTCCTCAGGCTACAAGATAGAATTTCTCTCTTGTCCACCAGACAGATTCATCACCTCCAATCTCCAGCTACTACCGACCCGTCGGGAGGCCCTGTATGGGGCGGTCCAGGGTCTACTGGAACGCGGGGTAGTTATTCCAGTTCCAGAACAGGAACGGGGTCAGGGTTTTTACTCAAATCTGTTCATTGTGCCAAAGAAGGAGGGGGTTCGTCCAATCTTGGATCTCAGAGCCCTCAATTGCTTTGTGAAGGTACAAAGATTTCGGATGGAGTCGGTTCGATCCGTAGTCACGGCTCTCCATCCGGGGGACTTTCTGGCCTCCTTGGACATCAAGGACGCATACCTGCATGTCCCCATATACTCCAGACACCAGAGGTTTCTGCGATTTGCTATCGGGAAGAACCACTACCAGTTTGTGGCCCTCCCGTTTGGCCTTGCCTCAGCACCCAGGACGTTCACCAAGGTGCTCGCTCTGATTCTGGCACTTCTAAGACAGCGGGGTATCGCTATCACAGGTTACTTGGACGACCTTCTGCTGAAGGCCCCTTCAAGCTCAGAATTAGAGGTAAGCGTGTCCATTACCTGTCAGACTCTTCGAGACTGTGGTTGGATACTAAACACGCAAAAGTCAGTATTGGTGCCCACTCAACGCCTAGTGTACCTGGGGTTGATTCTGGATTCCTCAGAGGCAAAGGTATTCCTCCCTGTGGAGAAGTTGCAGACCCTCCGGGCTGCAGTACGGCAGCTGACTTCCAGGAATTGGTCGTCACTCCGTTTTTGCATGCGAGTGTTGGGCCTCATGGTAGCCTCCTTCGAGGCGGTCCCATATGCTCAATACCACACTCGAGTGTTACAGAAGGAAGTTCTGTCCAGATGGAACAGATGCCCTTCATCTCTGGATTATCAAATCCGAGTGAGCCACCTAGTCAGGAGATCCCTGGTATGGTGGCTGACAGCACCGGCTCTAATGGCCGGGAAGTCATTTCTTCCGGTTTACTGGATAGTGATCACGACGGACGCCAGCCTTACAGGTTGGGGGGGAGTCTGGGGTGTCCAGTCGGCGCAAGGTCGCTGGACCCCAGAGGAAGCCCTCCTGCCGATCAATGTCCTGGAGATCCGGGCGATCAAGCTGTGCCTCTTCAAATGGTCTCAGAGACTGCAAGGGCGTCCAGTCAGGATCCAGTCAGACAACGCCACAGCAGTGGCATATGTCAATCATCAAGGAGGAACAAGAAGCTCAGCTGCAGCATCGGAGATCGCTCGCATCCTGAAGTGGGCAGAGAGGAGCGTACCGGCACTGTCGGCCGTGTACATTCCGGGTGTGGAAAACTGGCAGGCGGACTACCTGAGCCGCCAGATGCTGGACCAGGGAGAATGGTCCTTACACCCGGAGGTGTTCCAACTCCTCTGCCAAAGATGGGGCACACCAGACGTAGATCTTCTGGCTTCCCGACTCAATCGGAAGGTATTGAGGTTTGTGGCCCGGTCAAGAGACCCATGGGCAGACGCAACGGACGCGTTGGTAGCATCGTGGGGTCAGTATCGGCTAATCTATGCCTTCCCTCCCTTAAGGCTTCTTCCTCTTCTGCTCCGCAGAGTGGAGGAAGAGGGAATTCCAATGATCCTAATCGCTCCAGATTGGCCTCAGCGTCCTTGGTACGCCGATCTAGTACGTCTGGTAGCAGACGTCCCCTGGCGCCTACCACTACGGAAGGACCTGCTATCGCAAGGTCCCATATTCCATCCTGCTTTACAGTCATTGGCTTTAACGGCATGGCTGTTGAGAACCAGGTACTGAGAGATCGGGGCCTGTCAGACTCAGTAATCTCTACTATGAGAAGTGCTCGGAAACCGTCCTCTAGGAAGGTCTATCACCGCACTTGGAGGGCCTACATCTCCATATGTGAGGAAATGAAATGGCATCCGCGTACCTATTTGGTTTCCAGAATCCTGCTGTTTTTACAGCATGGGGTAGACCAAAGGCTTGCCCTAAGTACGATTAAGGGACAGATATCTGCCCTGGCTGTCTTTTTTCAGCGACCCCTGGCGACTCACTCTCTCGTGAGTACATTTGGGCAGGGGGTTCGACATGTGGCCCCTCCGGTCCGCCCCCCATTACCTCCGTGGGACTTGAACCTGGTCCTCTCGGTGCTTCAGACGGCACCGTTTGAGAATATTAGAGATATTCCCCTGTTGACACTTTCTCAGAAAGTGGTCTTTTTGGTGGCTGTTACGTCAGTTAGACGAGTCTCTGAGCTGGCAGCCTTGTCCTGCAAGGCTCCCTATTTGATTTTCCACAAGGATAAGGTGGTGCTGCGGCCGCAGCCTTCCTTTCTTCCGAAAGTCGTTTCGGCTTTTCATCTCAACGAAGACATTGTACTTCCATCCTTGTGTCCTCAGCCGTCGAATCCTAAGGAGTCGGCGTTGCATTCCTTGGACATTGTCCGAGCTTTGAGAGTATACAGTACATATCTGCTACTTCCCTGTTCCGGAAGTCAGACTCACTGTTTGTTTCGGTGGCTGGTCCCAAGAAGGGCCAAGCAGTCTCATCGGCCACCATCTCTAGGTGGATCCGACAGATAGTAATCCAGGCTTACGCCTTAAAGGGTCAGGCGCCCCCCCTTTCCTGTCACGGCGCATTCGACCAGGGCAATAGGTGCCTCTTGGGCTTTCCGACATCAAGCGTCTGTTTCCCAACTATGTAAAGCGGCGACTTGGTCGTCCGCTCACACTTTCACAAAATTCTACAAAATTGATGTAGGTGCATCTTCGGATGCCTCTTTCGGCCGCAAGGTTTTGCAGGCGGCTGTTTAGAGTTGCAACTCCTCCGTTGGAGGAGTGCTGTTTTGTGTTTTGGGGTGAAGTTTGTTTTTATGCTGTTACCACCCCTTGTTTTTTCTCTGACACTGCTTTGGGACATCCCACTTTGTCAATAGAGAAGCTGTGTCGGTCCATGGACGAAAGAGTAAATAGGATTTTTTACTCACCGTAAAATCCTTTTCTCTGAGTCCATGGACCGACACAGCACCCACCCCTCCTTTTAAGTTTGTACTGCTTTTTGACGAACTGATCTGCGATGTGCAGACTGAGAGGGTATACCCAGAGGGTCCGCCCCCTGGGCGGTACTGTAGAAGGTGTGATGCAACACTTTTTACAAGTTTTTCTGCCTAGTCACTCCTAATTAACGGATAATACCCACTTTGTCAATAGAGAAGCTGTGTCGGTCCATGGACTCAGAGAAAAGGATTTTACGGTGAGTAAAAAATCCTATTTTTTTCCCCATTTTCATATAACAGCGTGATCACAGCGTAGCCAATCCCTCAGATTTAGAGGAGCTCAGTGCTGAAGCATCTATTATGCTTGTGTGCCAAACCAGGCTCTTCATTTTAGGAGATTTAATTATTCCCTTCTTTATCCAAAATTAAATTTGGCTTTAGATACAGTATACTTTGAGTCGTTTTGGCACTTATTAAGGGTGCAATGGGCTTTAAACTTTTAAAGTAGAACTACATTGCATCCGAGCACCACAGACCAAAATAGCTATTTAACCACTTAACAACCAGGCCAATTCTGACATTTCTCTCCTACATGTAAAAATCATTTTTTTGCTAGAATTTTTTTTTTTAGCAGAGACCCTAGTGAATACAATGGCGGTCATTGCAACTTTTTATCTCGCACAGTATTTGCGCAGCAATTTTTCAAACGCGTTATTTTTTGGGAAAAACACTGTTTCATGCTTTAAAAAAAAAAACAGTAAAGTTAGCCCAATTTTTTTGCATAATGTGAAAGATGAAGTTACGCCGAGTAAATAGATACCTAACTTGTCACGCTTCAAAATTGCACACACTCGTGGAATGGCACCAATCTTTGGTACTTAAAATCCCCATAGGTGACGCTTTATTTATTTTTTACTGGTTACATGTTTTGAGTTACAGAGAAGGTCTGGGGCTAGAATTATTGCTCTCGCTCTAACGTTCGCTGCGACACCTCACATGTGTGGTTTGAACACTGTTTTCATAGGTGGGCGGGACTTACGTATGTGTTTGCTTCTATGTGCGAGCACACGGGGACAGGGGCACTTTAACATTTTTTTTTTTTATTGTTAATTTTACTTGAAAATTTTTTTTTGACACTTTAAAAAAAAAAATACAAATTTTTATCACTTTTATTCCTATTTCAAGGAATGTAAACATCCCTTGTAATAGGAATATGGCATGACAGGACCTCTTTACAGTGAGATATGGGGTCAATAAGACCCCACATCTCACCTCTAGGCTGGGAAGCCTAAAATAAAAACAAAAAAACGATCACCGCTTCACAGCCGAAGCGGCGCTGTTTTTTTTAATGCAGAGGGCAGGCGTGACATCATAAAATCGCGCCCGGCCTCCGACGATCATAGAGATCCATCTGGTCCGCCGGAAATCTCTATGATCAACATGCAGGGCCGGCGGATCCTGTCACCGACTCACCGGTCGCACAGGCGAGTCGGTAGAAGCACCGGAGGGCAGCGGGAGGGGGGACATCCCCTCTCGCCGCCCGTAAGAACGATCAAGCGGCAGAACAGCCGCTATGATCATTCTTATGGTGTAGGGAATCGCCGGCTGAAAATGCTGATATCTGAATGATGCCTGTAGCTGCAACCATCATTCAGATATACCCCCACAAAGCCGAGGATGTCATATGATGGCCAGCTGTCGGCAAGTGGTTAATTAATTCTTAATATTCAAAGCAAAACTCATCCATCCATCCATGTCTCCGTTCTTCATCTTGCTGAGAAATCTCTGCAATGGGGTTGATTTACTAAAAACAAATAGACTGTGCACTTTGCAAGTGCAGTGGCTTCAGAACCTGGTAAATGAGGTAAAGCTTCACTTTACAAATATAAAACAGCATTTTGATTGGATGATAGAAGTAAGCAGAACTTCCCCTAATTTACTAAGTTCTGGTGCAACTGCACTTGCAAAGCACACAGTCTATTTGTCTTTAGTAAATCAATCCCAGTGCATCACAGTCTGTTGCGTATGACCCTGTGAAGTTGCAGACAGGTCAGGGTAAGGTGACCACATTTCCAAACTGCCATTCAGGGACCCTTCCCCAAAAAAAGGATGAGTGGGCGGCGAGAAATGTAGTTTCGGGGTTGATGGGGAATTTGGCGGCGGGTTATTTGTCAGGTGAATGTGCCACTTGCCACCAGATGCAGTGCCGCTTGCCACCCATAGTCTGCCGCCAGATGCAGTGCTGCGGTCACTCCCTCTGCATGAGCCACGTGCATTGAAGGAAAGGAGTGGAGTCGCTATCTGGAGAGTGAAGATCATACCAGTCCCTGCTGCTTGCTGCTGGGTGCCAGAGAAGGAGGAGGTGCCGATGTGGGTGGGGACAGCAGTGCTGCACTAGGCGCAGGCCTCACTCCCGGCCTCACTGTCTGAGAGTAAATTGTCACTGGTTGCAAGACGCCAGGCAGCGCTGGCCCTAGCAACCAGTTACGGAAATGTAGTTACTAGTTAGTAGGGTGTGACTGTGTCCTCTATTTAATTCCGGGACACTGTATTGTCCCGGAATAAAGGTGCCCGGGACTCAGGACAGACATGTCAATTGCGGGACAGTCCCGGGCAATCCAGGACACGTGGGCACCCTAGGTCAGGGAGCCCATGCTGACCCAAATCCACAGCCAAAAGCACCTACAGTGGGCATGTGAGCATCACAACTGGACCACAGAGCAATGGTAGAAAGTGGTCTGGTCTGATGAATCACATTTTACATCATGTAGATGGCCAGGTGCACAAGCATCACTTATCTGGGGAAGAAGGCAAGACAGTAGAGGCAGTGAGACGCTTTGGGCAATGTTCATAAAACAGTTACATTCCCGGGACGTACCGGGAATATAACCATCACATTGGTTGTGCTCTCAACAAAGCAGTCAAACCATCAAATAGCTGGTTTCATAACTGATCACTTGCAGCATCATGGCAGTTGAAGATC
Source organism: Rana muscosa (assembly GCA_029206835.1). NCBI lineage: Eukaryota > Metazoa > Chordata > Amphibia > Anura > Ranidae > Rana > Rana muscosa. The sequence continues at coordinate 1,234,596,004 of CM055116.1, read as the reverse complement.
AAACAGAGGACAAGATGGCAGCTTCCTTGGCTGAAAACGATAGGAGGGTTTAGTTCCACCTTAACCAATTCAATACCCGGCATTTTCACCCCCTTTCTGCCCAGGCCAATTTTCAGCTTTCAGCGTTGTCACGCTTTAAATGACAATTGCGCGGTCGTGCGACGCAGCTTCCAAACAAAATTAACATACTTTTTTTCCCACAAATAGAGCTTTCTTTTGGTGGTATTTGATCATCTCTACGGTTTTTATTTTTTGCGCTATAAACAAAAAAAGACTGACAATTTGGAAAAAAAAACAATATTTTTTACTTTTTGTTATATAAATATCCCATTTTTATTTTATTTTTTCTAATGCCGCGTACACACGATCGTTTTTAATGTCATTGAAAAAACTACGTTTTTCTCGACGTGATTCTTCTCAAGCCTGCCTTGCCTACACACGATCGTGAAAAAAAATGCTTGAACAAAGCGCAGTGACGTACAAAACGTACGACAGCACTATAAAGGGGAAGTTCCATTTGGATGGCGCCACCCTTTGGGCTGCTTTTGCTGATCCTCGTGTTAGTAAAGTTTGGTGAGAGACGATTTGCGCTTTTCAGCCTCATGCTCTTCAGTCCGTTACAGCGTGACGAATGTGCTATCTCCATTACTAACGCTAGTTTTACCAGAACGAGCGCTCTCGTCTCATAACTTGCTTCTGAGCATGCACATTTTTTTCACGTTGTTAAAGCCTACACACGGACGTTTTTCACGACGAGAAAAACAACGACGTGAAAAACGACGAGAAAAAATAGAACATGTTCCAAATTTTTTTTTTTTTTTAAATAGATTTTCTTAGTATATTGTGAAGATTACAATACATACTTGCCATGAGAAGTTATTCGTGGTTACATAAACAACAGAAATACATGGCTAAGAAAAGGAATGTCTCTGAAGTGAGATAGATGGTGAAACAAAAAACAAGATAAAAACTCTAAGATCATCATAACGTTTAACATGAAGAAAACTATGATTAAGAAGTAAGGATGTCCTGCAGGATGATTATCCTGTATGGTAGTTAGGAGGGCAAGGAAGCCTCTTCACACGGGCACCCCTAGGAGGGCTCACGACTGTACCCGTGTAGTGACGTTCCCAGGTCTCCTGCTAGTAAAGTCAACTTATATGCATGAAAGTTAAGAAGAAAACACCTTAACTAATTCTGGTGAGTCAACCCAGTCAAACCATTGTTGCCATTTTTGGCGAATGGACGTCTTATCGTTCTGACGGAGTGCTAGAGTCGTTTCGTACATACAATGTTTGTGTGTGGTTCGGATTACATTGGTTATGTTGGGGGGGATTGGGTCTTTCCATTTCCTGGTAATGTTGAGCCTAGCTGCCAGGAGGATGTGGACAATGACAATGTGGACAATGATAGTTTTCGATGGGTTTGAGAATCGGTCAATGGTCAAAGACAGTAGGGCTAAGGCTGGATTTACCCCAATAGTTAGTCCTGTGACCGCAGACAATAGGTGGAACACGGAGTGCCAAAATAGAGATAGTTTGCTACAATCCCAAAATGTGTGTAGAAGATTGCCTGTGTGCCCACAGTTCTGCCAGCCTGAATTATCAGTTGTCGGGTGAAATTTGGACAATTTGTCGGGAGTTAAGTACCACCGGTAAGTTAGTTTGTACGCAAGTTCCCATAGCGTGGAGCAGCTGGTGGCTTTGTAGGTGGATTGGCCTGCCTTTTCCCAAATGAAGTTTTGGGATAGGTCTTTCTCCCATCTGTTAAATGCAGTGGCGGTGGACATTGTGGTTTTAGACTGAAGTAGATTGTAAAACATTGTTATGCCTTTCAAATGCATATTAGGTGAATTGAGGTAAATCCATGCCTTTCGAGGTAGGGTGCAGGTCTGTTGCTGAAGAGTTTGTAGACAGTGAAGGGTACGTATGTACAAGAAAATGTCTGAGTTAGGTAACAGGAATTCCTTCTGTGAAGTGGGGAACGTTTTGGGTATGTTATTGTCGTAGAGGTCCGAAATGTGGGAGATACCTTTGTCTTTCCAGTGTGTGAATGATGTTGAGTACATTAACCTCTGAAGGGCATCTATGGGAATAGGAACGGTCGATTGAGTAGACTGAGACAAGGTGATCTTTAAGAGGCGGGACCAGGCTTTGGAAGTAGCAACCATAGGTGGTGGTATGTGTGGTGGGAGTCTTGCTCCAAGAGATAAACGCATGCTCTGAGACATAGAGGATTCAATTTTTCCCCATATTGTGCGTGGGGGAGGGATTGTGAACCATTCCTTCGACTGAGTGAGAATGCACGCCATGTAATAATCTTGGAAATTAACATATCCGAGACCCCCTGTCATGCGATGTTTAATTAAAAGAAGGTGGGCGCATCTGGGCTTTTTCCCCTGCCATACAAATTTTGATAGGATCGATTGTAGTGAGTTGAAGTAAGTAATAGGGAGTGGGATAGGGAGTGTGCGGAAAAGATAAAGAATTTGGGGGAGATGTAACATTTTGAACGCCGCTAAGCGTCCCAACCATGAGAATTCAAAGGGCACCAGCTTGGAGAGATCAGTCTGAAGCTTCGAGCGGATTGGTATATAATTGGAGGAAAGCAATTGTTTTGTCAATGGGGTTAGTTGGATTCCCAAATATGTTATGCTATTTTCCGCCCAAGTGTAAGGGAACTTCAATGAGAGTCTAGCTTTGGTAGATCTATCCAATCCAAGGTTGAGAATATAGGATTTGGTCTCATTGACCTTATAGTATGAGACTGTGCTGAACCAGGCTAACGTGCTTTGGACCGCAGGTAGGGATCGTTCAGGGTTAGTGATTATGAGAATGACGTTGTCCGCGAATAGACTAATCTTATGCTCTGACTTGGACATGTGTATACCTGATATTTGATCGTTGGCTCTTATGCTTTCTGCTAGGGGTTCCATGACTAGGTTGAATATTATAGGTGATAGGGGACAGCCTTGTCTCGTGCCATTCGAGATCTGGAAAGGTGAGGAGACGGTGTCTGCTGCGAATAGGTGAGCAGACGGGTTGGAGTATAGGGCCATTATAGCGTTGTGGATATTGCCTACTATACCGAATTTGTTTAGAACAGCTGAGATATAACCCCAGTGGACCCTATCAAATGCCTTTTCGGCGTCTAGGGATAGGAGGAGGGAGGGAGTTTTATTAGTTTCTGCGTGGTGTATAATGTTTATCATATGTCGGGTGGCATCCGATGCCTGACGGCCTTTAGTGAAGCCTGACTGGTCTTGAGATATAAGGAAGGGGAGTATGTTTTCTAATCTGTTAGCGATAAGTTTGGCATAAATTTTAACGTCAAGGTTAAGTAATGAAATGGGATGGAAATTTTTCGGGGAGGTGGGCTCTTTCCCAGGTTTAGGGAGGGTTATTATTCTGGCGGAGAGCATTTCGGTGGGGAACGAGGCGGCTGAAGCGGATAGGTTGACAGTTTGGGCTAGAGTAGGGGCTAAAATATGCTTAAACTTCTTAAAGTATTCTCCAGTGAAACCATCTGGACCAGGGGATTTGTGATTAGGGAGCTTATCTATCGTGTTTAGAATTTCTTCAACTGTAAAGGGGGTATTCAGATCTGAATACTGTTGAGGGGTAATGGTTGGGAGTTTTACACTGTCCAAGAATGCTTGGATTATCGTTGGTGTGGGTTGGGGGTGGCTTTGTCAGTTTTAAGATTGTATAGATCTTCATAGTACTTGCTAAACCCGTTGGCTATCAAGTGGGGTTTGATTCGTTTTTCATTAGTGTGTGGGTGGTGTAAGTAGGGGATTTTCGTTTTGTTTCTGTGGCCTCTAATTCTTAGGGACATTAATTTGCCTGCTTTATTTCCTGTTGTATATGATGTGGCTTTGAGGATTTTGTATGTTTTTTCATATTTTGTGAGTAGGAGGGCTCTCAGTTCATGTCTTAGCTTGAAAATTTTCGCTTGTAGTTGTGGGGAAGAATTGAGTTTGTTCAAGTCTTCGGTTTTGGATATGTCAGTCGTGAGTTTGTCTAGTCTTTGCGTTTTCTGTCTTTTTGCTCTAACGCCCAATTGTAAAAATACACCTCTTATGACTGCTTTGTGAGCATTCCACACCACCAGTGGGTCAGATACAGATGCTTGGTTGTTCGCAAAATATTCTTCTAGATTTTGTTTAATATGATTGGAGTGGTGTGGCGTGTTGAGTAAGTCATTATTGACTCTCCAGACGTAGGAGTAGGGTTGGGGTGAGTTGTCATCAATGGAAATGCTGATGGGAGCATGATCTGACCAAGTGGTGGTGTGGATATCAGAACCTGAGATTCTCTGTAGGAGCCACTTATCTGCTTAAAACAGGTCAATCCGCGAGTAGGTGTTGTGACACGGCGAAAGGAACGTGTAGTCCCTCTCGTCCGCGTGACAACACCTCCACACGTCATACAAATCATTCGATGAAATAAATGTATCTAATGAAGAAGCTGTTCTTTTGGATCCCGTTGTAGAGTCCATTGCAACGTTTGGTACTAAGTTGAAGTCACCACATAGCAGTAGGTGGCCTTTTTGAAACTTTCGGACTGCTCGTAACGTTTTCCTGAGAAAAGTGATTTGGCCCTAATTTGGGGCGTAGATAGAGATTATGGTATACGGAATATTGTTGATCGTGCAGTTCAAAAATATGTAGCGGCCATTCGGGTCAGATATACATTGTTGGAGGGAAAAGAGGACAGTGTCTTTGATTGCTATCATCACTCCTCGTTGTTTCTTAGGGTAAGAGGCATGGAATACATGAGGGAACCGTCTATGTTGACACTTCGGGGGTGCTTTGGTGTCAAAGTGTGTTTCTTGTACACAAAGTATGTCACAGTTGTGGGTCAGAGCTGTTTTCCACAGGGATGAACGCTTTGCAGGGTGATTAAGCCCTTTGGCATTGAGGGAGAGAACAGTGAGCCCCATGGTGGGTGTGTTGGGGGTGCAGATAAGGTGCAGTACTCACAGTTAGGAGTGATCAGGAAAGAGGAAAGTCAAATTGAGGAGTTCTTTAGTGATGATGTAGAGGAACCAGTAGATGGTGTTGTCTGAACTGTATTCGAAGCTCGGGGGTTGACTTTTCAGTTGTCAGATGATGGTGGATGAGAAGGTTATCTGGGATATAAAATACGGAGCTAGAAAGAAAAAGGAGGTTAGCTACCACAGCACAAAATAAAACAGAGGTTATGACAGCAGGACAATTATAGGCGGTATCAACGGAGCGTGTTCGTCTGCAATGGTAAAGTAACGGTGGGGAAGTAGCGGAGGAGCCGCAAAAGGGGTAACAGAAGAGTGCACACTGAGGTGCAACTAGCAGAAAAGGCAGCAATAGAGATCGGATGAGCAGCTGACCGATAATGGGGTAAGTTCAGCAAGCAGGTGTTTGAGCGCATTTCCAGACCAGACTGTGAAAGTCGCTTGAAGTGGATGTGTGGGCTAGTCAACGGTGCTGATAAGTAGATTTTCCTCGGTGTCCTCCGAAAGAGAAAGGATTTGGTTTACTTTGAGGTTCGGGTTGGGCATGTGGTGGTTCTGGCAGAATCTCCCAGGCATGAAGGAGCTTCATTCCGCCCTCCAGTGGTGAGATGGTGTGCGGTATGCCATTGTAGGTGGCCAAGATCGTGGCGGGATGGCGTCATTTGTACGTGACTTTGTGGTTAGTCAGGGCTTTGGTGATGGTTTTGAGTTGTCTTCGTAGTTGTAGGGTATATTGTGATAAATCAGCGTACAGCTGGATGTCCGTGTATGGCGCTGGAAGTGGAGCTAGTTCTCTGGCTTTCAGCAGGATTTGTTCCTTTGCCTGGAAAAAGTGGATTCTAAGAAGCACATCTCTGGGAATATCTGCTTCTAGATGGCGGGGCTTGGAAAGTCTATGGATGCGATCGATAGTGAGTTCGATTGGAGATAGGTCAGGGAGCATGCTAGAGAACATGGTGCTGGCAAAGGTGTGGAGGTCTTTAGGTAAGACAGATTCTGGTATGCCACGGATTTTTATATTATTGTGTCTGGAGCGCTCTTCGAGGTCTGCGATTTTCACTTTAATCCAGAGGGTGTCATCTTTTTGCTCAGTGTATGCATCTACCAGGTCATTAACCGTTTCCATGCAATCCTCCATTTTATTTTCAATGAATTGCACCCTGTTGTCCATATGTTTCATTTCCAATGAGAACCTGTTGATCAATGCTGACAGGTTGGTCATGAGGGAAGATTGTAAGGACAATAGCATGTCCTTCATTGTGGTATCTAGCACTGGTTGCCCTGATGTGGGGAATTGTGCTATGGAGGACTGTAGTGATGATATGGCATTATCATTGTGGAGGCCTGTACTCACTGCGTCTGAGGCCTGGTCAGTCAGATCCATACGCATCCTCGATTTGGCAGGGCTTTGTGAGGTTGATGCGTCTGATAAGGAGACAGGAGGGAGAGGAGATGGGGATCCAGCTCTTCTTTCATGCTGATGATGGACCGGAGGGTCGTTATAAGCCAGGGAGTGCCGCGCTGTAACTCCGGTGGCGCCATCTTGGGCCTTCCAATGTGTACGGCGCGGCTGGAAGGAGAACGGTTCCAGCCGTTTCGGACCTTTTTCCTGGAGCCGTTTAAGGACATCCCGGAGGCTGGATGTGGAGGAGTGATGTGGGCTGATTTGGGAGCTGAGATTGGGGTGTAAAGTGCCCAAATGTCGCTGTAGTCTGGTCCGGTGTGTGGAGCTCACAGTTCAAGCAGCCATTTCCTAGTACGCGCAAGCCACGCCCCCATGTTCCAAATTTTTAAAGGACATTTTTCACGTTGCGAAAAATGCTCTGGAGCCTACACACAATCATTTTTAATGCGTGTGTACGCGGCATCAGTTTAGGTGGATACGTATTCTTCTACATATTTTTTGTAAAAAAAAACGTGATAAGCGTATATTGATTGGTTTGCGCAAAAGTTATAGCGCCTACAAAATAGGGGATAGTTTTATGACATTTATTTTTATTTTTATTTTTTTACTAGTAATGGCGGTTACAGTATCTGCGATTTTTGTTAGGACTGCGATATTGCGGCGGACACATCGGACACTTTTGACACTATTTTGGGACGGGGTTAACACTAGGGGGGATCAAGGGGTTAAATGTGTTCCCTAGGGAGTGATTCTAACTGTAGGGGGAGGGGACTGACTGGGGGAGGTGACCGATCGGTGTCCCTATGTACAGGGGACACACCATCGGTCTCCTCTCCCTGACAGTACATGGATCTCTCTGTTTAGACACAGAGATCCACGTCCCTGGCTCTAGACGAGCAATCGCGGGTGCTCGGTGGACATCGCGGCCGCCGGGCATGCGCATCGGGTCCCCAGTGATGCGGCGAGTGCGCGCGCGTGCAGGCGGCTGCGCGCGCTCCACACTGCAGGGAGTCCCCGGACGACATATGACGGACGCACGGAGGGCCGAAGGGTTCCTGCGGCCGTCATATGACAATACGCGGGGCGGGAAGTGGTTAAATTATTACCCCCTGAGAAATTTCTCATAATGTCTTATTTCTCCAACACATTCTCTCCTTCATTCTTTATTTTACATTTTGTGATACAAATTGTAATAAGTTACCGTATATATGATGCCTTCTTTTCTATCAATTTGTGTTACATTAAAATGTAAATGAAAATGATCAAAACTGAAATAAAAATGACTACATTTGCATTAGCTTTAAGGCAGGCATATCAAACTCGGGTATAACAGTGGGCCAAAATGAGATGACTTCAAAGTGTATCTAAACCCAAAAAACAAAAATGTAATATATTGCTGCTGGTGCTTGCATTAAGAGAGAGAGCTTTTTTGGATAACAATGAAGCCAGGAGCAAGAAGAGATTTTTCTGGTCATCCTGCTATACTCTTTTCAGTGGACACTCTAGGTGTCACCCCATTTTTACCACTCCATGTGCCCTTTTTTTAACCATTCCCCTTTGGTTGCTAGGAAGCTGACGAAGCAACAAATGACACTGTGGTCTGGCTGCTAGCATCCTAGTAACCAAAGACGTTGTGCGGTTGTGTTATTGGTTGCTAGGAAGGTGGCAACTGAGCTGCACAACATCACTGAGCTGGACAAAGGGAAGCTTTTAGGTCGGTGCAGTGTGGTGCAGCGGCAATAACACACACAGTCCGCATGCAATGTAAAGAATTTGTATTGGAGTAAGGCAAGACAGTTCACAACAAACCCGGTGGAAAGACATCCCAACCGGAACACATGAATTACAACAGCGTGTAGAGAATCAGGTTTCAGCCGAACCAACAGTGCCTGTTAGGAGGGGCAGAATGAGGCCTGGCCATCTCGTGCCCAAGCAAGAAGGCCAGAGAGGTTGTGAATGCTGCACTTTCCCTCCTCATCTGGAACCTTTCCCTGCTGCTAGTACCGTCCCTGTCAGATGGAATACCTGTCCCTACACTACCCACTCGCAATTGCATGCCACATCCTTGGCAGGCAGGGACTTAAAAAGACTCTGCTGGCCCAAGATGGCCGCCATAGGTCACCTGGATCTAGCACAGCCAACCGGAACGCTTTTTCCAGGAATCAGGAAATCACAGAGAAACCAAGTCCCCCCTGATTTCCTCTCCAGGTTGTGATGCTGTTCTGGTCAAGCGCCACCTACAGTGAAGGAAGCAGACTGCACCTGCCTACAAGCTGGGCAGTACAGTATTATTAGTTACCAGGACATAGGGAATCGGTTGTTATGGTGCAGCCAGCTCAGCATACGCAGGGCAGCATTACTGAGCTGTAGTGAGAACTAATTGTCTGGTATGGACACTCTGGCCTCAGTGCCACCTACCACAGAGTGCCACCTGATGCAGTCAACTCAGTTTGCCTTATTGACGGCAAGTAGTGATGGGAGAACGGTTTGGGTCAAGGATCGGTTCGGCCCCAAACAGTGCTGCACAGTGCATTCTAAGCCCTGATTGGCTGAAGCAATGCACCTGACCGCTGGTCAGGTGCAGGGCTTTGCCCAATCAGAGCACAGTGAATAGCTGGATGTTAAGGAGTGGGCTGGGAAGCTGGCCACTGCGTCCTAACAACAGATAAGTCATCAGCTGTCAGCGGGCTTCCCCACTGACAGCTGAATGAAAGAAAAAACATTGCCGGCAATACAAAAATGTGAAAAAAACAGCAAGGGGGTCACCCCCAATCCATACCAAGCCCTTTTAAGTTTGGGTCCTATAGACTGTAATAGGCTTCGCAGTTCGGGTCCAAACTTTTTCCATGTTCGGGAGTTCTGGTGTGAACCAAACCATTAATGGCGGCAAAGCCTTAGGTTGTCACTCAAGGAAAGGATGAAACTGATAGGATCACCAGGGGTCAGCACATACAGTGCCTTGCAAAAGTATGCACCCCCTTGGCTTTTTACCTATTTTGTTACATTACAGCCTTTAGTTTAATGTTTTTTTAATCTGAATTATATGTAATGGATCAGAACACAATAGTCTAAGTTGGTGAAGTAAAATTAGAAACATATGTAGCGCCCTCCTCACTCCCCTCTTTCTCTCGTCTCGTCTTTCTTTTGTCTAGGGGTATCTTAGAGGGGAGGGAGCGGGGACACCACGCCTGGCTTCCACCACATGTGTCAGTGCGGTATAAGCAACGTACTTGTAATACCTTCGGGTCAGTGCTGTGCACCTGGATCCTCCCTCCAAGAGTCACCTTGAACAATGTCTGTTAGGAAATGAGCCCCACACCATTAAAGTTCAACACTCCTTTATTCTTCTCGAATGAACACAAACAGTTGAACTCCCTTGGTAGAAACAGAACAGAAAAGGAGGTGTAGATGCGAATAGGCCCAGACACAATGTAGATCTCCACTTTCCTTCCTGAAAGTGGGTTACGGTCTCCGCACGAGGGGGAATTTCCTTCCAGGCGGTCTCCGACGAGAGGCTCACCTGTCACCGGCAATATGCTGCACCGGGTCTTCAAGTGAGGAGCTCCCCCCGGTCCATTGCGCCTTCCGGATTCGGGTACCCACTCCCGGGGTTCCCTAGGATCTCCTTCCCTCGCGGAACTCAGTGTTGGGCACTGAGCTCCGGACCTCCATCCGAGTACCTCATCCCAGGCTAAAGGTGCCTGGGATGGAACACGACCTCCGACTGTCCTCTAGGCCTAGGCCACCCAGAGGACTGACACGAACCACCGTCCACAAGCTGAAGGTGCTTGGGACTCCGACCCCGTGACAAAGATGGCCAGCCCCTTTATACCCTCTCCCAGCAAGCACGGCGGGTTCCCCGCCCCACCATACCGCTGCCGAGGGAGGACAAAATGGAGGCACAGCACATAGCAATGATTCAACCCCAGCCCAGGGCAACAGCGCCACCCACTGGGCTGTAGGGAATTACACATCACCAATGTCTCTGTCAAATTCAAATTTTTCACCCGGGAAAGTACATACCCGCTACACATATATACATAAAACTATTTTTCAGAAATAAAAAACTGATAATTGGCATGTGCGTATGTATTTATCCCCTTTGTTATGAAGCCCATAAAAAGCTTTGGTGCTACCAATTACCTTCAGAAGTCACATAATTAGTGAAATGATGTCCACCTGTGTGCAATCTAAGTGTCACATGATCTGTCATTACATATACACACCTTTTTGAAAGGCCCCAGAGGCTGCAACACCTAAGCAAGAGGCACCACTAACCAAACACTGCCATGAAGACCAAGGAACTCTCCAAACAAGTAAGGGACAATGTTGTTGAGAAGTACAAGTCAGGGTTAGGTTATAAAAAAAATATCCAAATCTTTGCTGATCCCTAGGAGCACCATCAAATCTATCATAACCAAATGGAAAGAACATGGCACAACAGCAAACCTGCCAAGAGACGGCCGCACACCAAAACTCACAGACCGGGTAAGGAGGGCATTAATCAGAGAGGCAGCACAGAGACCTAAGGTAACCCTGGAGGAGCTGCAGAGCTCCACAGCAGAGACTGGAGTATCTGTACATAGGACAACAATAAGCCGTACGCTCCATAGAGTTGGGCTTTGTGGCAGAGTGGCCAGAAAAAAGCCATTACTTTCAGCAAAAAACAAAATGGCACGTTTTGAGTTTGCGAAAAGGCTTGTGGGAGACTCCCAAAATGTATGGAGGAAGGTGCTCTGGTCTGATGAGACTAAAATTGAACTTTTTGGCCATCAAAGAAAACGCTATGTCTGGCGCAAACCCAACACATCACATCACCCAAAGAACACCATCTGTTTTTCAGCAGTCAGGACTGGGAAACTGGTCAGAGTTGAGGGAAAGATGGATGGTGCTAAATACAGGGATATTCTTGAGCAAAACCTGTAGCACTCTGTGTGTGATTTGAGGCTAGGACGGAGGTTCACCTTCCAGCAGGACAATGACCCCAAACACACTGCTAAAGCAACACTTGAGTGGTTTAACCACTTCAGCCCCGGACCATTTTGGCTGGTTAAAGACCAGGCCCCTTTTTGCGATTCGGCACTGTGTCGCTTTAACTGACAATTGCGCAGTCGTGCGACGTGGCTCCCAAACATAATTGACGTCCTTTTTTTCCCCCACAAATAGAGTTTTCTTTTGGTGGTATTTGATCACCTCTGTGGTTTTTATTTTTTGCGCTATAAACAAAAAGAGAGCGACAATTTTGAAAAAAATGACATATTTTTTACTTTTTGCTTTAATAAATATCCCCAAAAAATATATAAAAAAACATGTTTTTTTCCTCTGTTTAGGCCGATACGTATTCTTCTACATATTTTTGGTAAAAAAATAGCAATAAGTGGCTATTAATTGGTTTGCGCAAAAGTTATAGTATCTACAAAATAGAGGATAGTTTTATGGCATTTTTATTAATATTTTTTTTTACTAGTAATGGCGGCGATCAGCGATTTTTATCGTGACTGCGACATTATGGCGGACACATCGGACACTTTTGACCAATTTTTGGGACCATTGTAATTTTTACAGCGATCAGTGCTATAAAAATGCACTGATTACTTTGAAAATTACACTAGCAGTGAAGGGGTTAACCTGTAGGGGGCGCTGAAGGGGTTAAGTGTGACCTAATGAGTGATTCTAACTGAAGGGGGGCGTGGCTTGGCCTGTGACATCACTGATCGTCGTTTCCTATGACAGGGAACAGACGATCAGTGACACTGCCACTAGGAAGAACGGAGAAAGGTTTGTTTACACTTACCTCTCCCTGTTCTTCAGCTCTGTGACGCGATCGCAGGGCACCAGCGGCGATCGGGTCCCGCGGGCGCGGTCATGGAGCTTCAGATCGGGTCGCGAGCACGCCGCTGGTGGCGCGCGCGCGACCCATGGACAGGTTCTTAAACGCCCTTGTGCCTGTCCGTGCCATTCTGTCGACGTACAGGCATGTAAAGTGGTTTAAGGGGAAACATGTAAATGTGTTGGAATGGCCTAGTCAAAGCCCAGAACTCAATCCAATAGAAAATCTGTGGTCAGACTTAAAGATTGCTGTTCACAAGCACAAACCACCAACTTAAAGGAGCTGGAGCAGTTTTGCAAGGAGGAATGGGTAAAAATCCCAGTGGTAAAATGTGGCAAGCTCATAGAGACTTACCCAAAGGGACTTGGAGCTGTGATAGCCGCAAAAGGTGGCTCTACAAAGTATTGACTTTCTTCGCCACTCGATCCCGAGTGGGTACAGCTCATCCGGATAGTCACCCAATGGCACTAGCAGCCGGCGTGTAACTCGAACAGTCTATTAGATTCCCTAATGGATGCGTTCAGGAGATCCTCTGCCACAGAATCTATAGTGTCCCAAACCTCCTACTAGTCCTGTTGTTTAGATCCCTGTTTTCGGATGGATGACATCCCTACAGAGAGTTACTGGGCCCCTTCCTTCACTGTGATCTCTCACCAGTCCTTCGGAACGGTCCTCCCCCAGCCTCCTCTTCTAGAAGCGGGTCCCCTCGCAAGGTGGCACCCTGGGATTCCTCCTCCCGAAGTGGGCTCCAGCTAAAGGTGCTGGGCCCAGGACTGAAGTTGCAGTCCCAGGACTAAAGGTGCCTGGGACTGAAGTGCACGTGGCCCCATGGCCTGGAGGGCCACGTGCCACGCACCAGGACTCCGACTCTGGAACCAAAAAGAACCCGACCCCTCCCAGGCGGCGTCTGCCCCTTATGTACCCTCTCCCGGCATGCACAGCAGGCAAACCACACCCACTGTACGGCTGCCGAGAGAGGACACTAAATCACTGCCCCATTACCTGTGTTTAAACCCTGAGTATAGGTGACAGCGCCACCCATACTTCTAAGGGGAACTGCACACCAGGCAAAACAACAGCAAGGCAGAGTCCAGCAAATTGAAAGATTCAAGCCAACTACCACTCGAATCACCCTTAAATTTGGTATAGCAATCCTTAAAGTTGGGACCCCCGCTACAATTAAATGATGCAAATCCTCAAACAATGTTAATTCCAGGTTGTGAGTCAACAAAACACAAAAAATGCCAAGGGGGTGAATACTTTTGCAAGGCACTGTAAATTGCACCTTTTATGGGTGACCCTTTATATTATTTTTGTTGATTTGGGTTTACAGAAGCTTTAAGAGAAAGCACAAACAACCTTATGTTACTTTCATGGATGAATACAGCATACCTCACAGCTTTGCTTGATGTATGTAGGAAAAATACTGATGTACCCTCGACACACACAAAAAAAAATCGCAATTTTATTCACATTGGCTGTTAGGCACCAAAAATGTACCTAGAGAGAGCTACTAATGATCGAACATAAATGGAATAAATAGATACAATTTTCGGCACTGAAAATTGAGTGCCTTTTCTTGCTGTGCCACCCCTTCATTTTATTTTTTATTCTTTCCTGTAGTCGTTGGTTGCTTGCATCTGTTAAATGCTGGCATGCCTGCAGGGATGGTTGAAAAGCTGCACAATGTCAATTAAACTAGCCAAGCAGTATATCTTTTTGGAGTATGTGTGACCTTTTCTGTTTGTCGTTTCCTGGGCACTGCACCAAGTGATCCTCTTAGGATGCTGGCTTTGAGGAGCAGGCCCAGAGCAGTGGGCGGAGGGGGGGGGGGGGGCACCAGCGGGGCGGCAGGTTTCTGGGCTTCAAGCCAAGGCTAGGATAATTGTCATCAGTAGGAAAGAGCTAGAAAAACCTTGTCCGACTACGCTGTGTGCATTCATTGGTCCCTTCATGCCAATACGGAATGCAAAAGAGGGACACTAATACAGATGCACTGGAAAATGTTCATTGGAATCTATGTATGCTGTTCTTACTAAAGGGCCAATAAACCTTACAAACCTATTAGCATTTAAAGGACCAGCAAAGCTAGACAAAAATGTAACGAAATCCTAATCTGAACTCTCTGCCTTTATTGGTACATCATTATTGCTGGCGTTTGGGAATGGCAATTTTTATTGCCATAAAAATTGCAGCTCTGTATAAGGTAGCTCTCGACAGCAGCTCTTAATTCAGGGAGCCATGAAGTCACCTATAGGCTTCCGTAGCCCAGCCCTTGTCAAAGCTCCCTCCTGTTCCCTGCAGAAACCACTCACAGGGGTGACGGAAGCTGCGGTATCTACCGCATTTTTTAAGGGGTGGCGCTGCCCCCAGGCAGAAGGGACCAGTTGCGTCGCTACAGGGGGGCAAGGGGGGGAATTGATGTAGTGATGTAATGGTGCCGCTTGGTGCCTTTTAGGAAACAGTGCAACAGCCAGGACTGGCTGGGAAGGCGGGAGTGCTGCCGGCTGGTGCCAGAAGCCTCGGGGCGGGGTACTGCTGTCCTTGGACTCCACTGTGATGTGTGACTTCCATCAAATGATCTACCAATACCATACAGAGAGGTGAGCAAATGGAAAGAATTACAGGAGACTTTTTTATTCCCTATGATGGCCATGAATGATCATCACTGGGGAATCTTGTCCCCATCTCCTCTATCCTGTCTGCAGTCTCTGACCAACTCCTGTATACTGTCCACAGTCTGTGACTATCTCCTGTATATTGTCCGCAGTCTGTGACCATCTCCTGTATCCTGTCCGCAGTCTGTGACCATCTCCTGTATCCTGTCCGCAGTCTGTGACCATCTCCTGTATCCTGTCCGCAGTCTGTGACCATCTCCTGTATCCTGTCCGCAGTCTCTGACCAACTCTTGTATCCTGTCCACAGTCTCTGACCAACTCCTGTATGCTGTCCGCAGTCTCTGACTATCTCATGTATAATGTCCGCAGTCTCTGATGGACTCCTGTATCATGTTCCTAGTCTCTGACCATCTCCTCTATCCTGTCCACAGTCTGACCATCTCCTGTATCCTGTCTGCAGTCTCTAAAATCTCCTGTATTCTGTTCGCAGTCTCTGACGATCTCCTGTATCCTGTCCGCAGTCTCTGACCATCCACTCATGCCCTCAGTCTCTGACCAACTCCTGTATCATGTTCCCAGTCTCTGACCAACTCCTGTATCATGTCTGCAGTCTCTAACCAACTCTTGAGGTGGAGCTCTGATAGGAAGAGGTGGAGCCTAATGAGAAAGTGGGGGAGTTCACAGAAGAATGGGTGGATCCTAAACAGGAAGGGGTATGGCAAATTTAAATGGGGGGGGGGGCATCAGGTTTTAGTCTTGCCTAGGGCAGCACAAAACCAAAATACACCACTGGCTGCAGGATCACATGACCGGTCCGGATTAAAATTAGATCTATAGATATGGATCTTATTTTATACAGGATATATGGGCAGGGTAGGTAGGAGGAGGGGAATGGAACATTTTTTAGACTAGGTTTGGTTAGGCTATTCTTCCACTTTAAATCACAGAAGTGCCTAGGAACACTCACATGTGCACTGCTATTTTTCAGGAAGAATTCCAGACAAAAGGAAGACTTTTTAGGGTACTACTTAGGCAAAAATAACACTACTATACACCCACCGATCTTCCATAACTTTATGACCACCCACCTAATATGAATCAGGTCCACCCTTCTGCCACCAAACAAGCCCTGACCTGTTCAGGCATGGACACCACTGGATCTCTGAAGGTATGCTGTGGTACAGTGGCGGCTGGTGCCTACTATTTTTGGGGGGCGGCACAACCAACACCCCCCCCCTGATAGACAGCGGAGCTCACCCGCCAACAACACCCCCCCCCCCCACGAGAGACAGGCAGCGGAGCTCACCTGCCAACAATGGGAGACAGGCGGCAGAGCTCACTCGCCACTACGACCACACCCTGTGGGAGACAGGTGGCGGAGCTCACCCGCTACCACAACCACCCTCCCTCATGATACGGGCAGCGGAGATCACCCGCCAATAGACTTGTGCACAACGTAAAAATTTGTTTAGTTTCGGTTCGTTTCTTTTCGGTCCTGTTGATTCGTAATCGTTCGTAATTTTGCTAGACGGGATTTTTCGCGTTCGGACTAATTCGTATTTTCGCAAGCGACATTTTTCATTGAATCGGAATGATTCGTATTAATGTAAGCCTTATTTTTAGTTGATTTATAATTCGTACTTTCGGTAGAGTACATTGTTTTTCATTGATTCTGGACACAACTCCTACTTTCGTAACTTTTTTTGGGTTTGTTGATTCGTAATTTTGCGTGTCTCTCTCACAACGACGCTGCCTATTATGCCTAATGTGCTTCGAATGGATTTGTACTTTTCTAAATACATAGCTATTATTTGTAACGATTCGAAATCTCGTATTTTACTTTAGTTTTTTACATGCGGCTATAGCCTCCGCCCCCTGTACACCATTTTGAGAGGGAGTTCAGCACGGTGAGGGAGAAGCAGAGAGCAGAGTGTTATTGTGCTTCGAATGGATTCGTACATTCGTAACTTTTTTCATAATGAATTATGCCGAAGACACTCGGGCATTCGCTATTTGCGATATCATTTATTTCGGATTCGGTTTTATTCGTAATTGCTTTGTTCGGAAATTCGAATGCTTCCAAATTCCGAAAGTTGCTAAATTCAGACGAATTTTGATTAGTTACGAAACTAATTGCACAAGCCTACCCGCCAATACAACCCCCCACCTGTGCAAGACAGGCTGCGGTGGGTGCCTTACCTTGTGGAGGCACAGAAGAGACACAGAGGCAGAGAGGAGGAAGAGCCGGGCCGCTCCAGCCAGCACACAGACATTCTATCTGATTGGCCGGGAGGAGAATGTGGCAGAATAGCGAATATTCATTCACTAGTGTCACACAACTGGGTGGGATCAGGGAGCATGGCTCTGTGGCCTGAGCCCACCCTGTTTTGAAGCCTGTTAGAGCCTCTGGCTCTAATCACGTGCTTAAAAAAAAACACACCCCCGCCATTGGAATCCATAGTCCGGACAATGGATAGGGGGGACGGCGCCCCTGCGCCCCTTATGGAGCGGCTGCTACTGCTGTGGTATCTGGCACCAAGCTGTCAGTGGCAGATCCTTTAAGTCTTGGAAGTTGCAAGGTGGGGACTCCATGGATTGGACTTGTTTTTTCAGCACATCCCGCAGATGCTCAATTGGATTGAGATTTGAAGAATTTGGAGAACAAGTCAACACTTCAAACTCATTGTTGTGATCCTTAAACCATTCTTGAACCATTATTGCAGTGTGGCAGGTGCATTACCCTGCTGAAAATGGCCACTGCCATCAGGGAATGCTGTTTTTTCATGAAGGGGTGTACTTGGTAAGCAACACTGATTAGGTAGGTGGTACATGTCAAACCAACATCCACATGAATGGCAGGACCCAAGGATTCCCAGCAGAACAGCCTTCTTCTTCCCATACTGCATCCTGGTGCCATCTTTTTTTCCTCAGGTAAGCAATGCACACCCACCAAACCATCTACATGATGTAAAAACCTGAAAGCGTGATTCATCAGATCAGGCCACCTTCTTCCATTGCTCCATGGTCCAGTTCTGATGCTTATGTGCCCATTGTAGATGCTTTTGGCTGTGGACATGGATCAGCATGGGCACCCTGACCGTTATGCGGCTACGCTACAGACTTTGATGCCCATTTTTTCTGCTTTCAACACAGGGACAACATGTTCACTTGCTACCTAATATATCCCACCGACTTTCAGATGCCATTGTAACAAGATGATAAATTTTATTAATTTAAAGTGATATTAAAGGTGAATTAAAAAAACAAACAAAGATTGTCATACTTCCCTGTTCTGTGCAATGGTTTTGTACACAGCAGCCCTGATCCTCCTCTTCTTGCCGAGTGCTGCTTGCTATGGGGGCACCCCAGGAGGCTCACTCCTGAGCCGCTGTTCTGTGTGTCCATTCACAACTCGGCCCCACGCCCACTCTCTCCTCATTGGCACACTGGCTTTGATTGACAGTAGCGGGAGCCAATAGCTCAGCCAATGAGGAGGAGGAGACAAGGGAGAGCTTCTGCTCTCGTCCACATTGCTGGATCGATATGGGGCTCAGGTAAGTATTAGGGGGGCTGCTGCACACAGAAGGTAAAATACCTTCAGACTTTACAACCATTTTAACCTGTCAGTGGTCATAAAGTTATAGCTCTTCACTTTTAAAGCTTAAATCCACACTAAGGCCTCCCTCACATGGGATTACTCATCCATGCATCGTACAAAGGGCCTACTTTGCTTGCGCAGGATGCATGGGTGTTCTGTACATCCACAAGCAGGCAGTTCCAATTAAAGCAGAGTTCCATCCAGAAGTGGAAGCTCCACTTATCTGTCTCCTCCCCCCCTCAGTGCCACATTTGGCACCTTTCGGGGGGAGGGGGAGCGGGTACCTGTTTTTGACAGGTACCAATCCCCACTTCTGTCGAAACCTCGCCGCAGCAAGGTACATCAGAAATTCGCCCCCCCCTCCTCCTTCCCCCACCGCCGGGTCAGTTAGAGAGCGCAGCGCACTTCGCGCATGGGCAGCAGGGAACCAGCTGTGAAGCCACAAGGCTTCACTGCCGGTTTCCCTTGCAGGCTATGGCGGTGCCAACACCATAAAATAACATAGATAGTGCCGCGCAACAAGTAACAAAGAAACAAAAAGTAGCTTCTCGGAACAGATAAAAATTTAACTATTAAATGTGTTGACCTTCCGTCTATCTTCTACCTCTAAAGAATGATTGTGAATAAAAGGTTATAATGAAATCCTCCACCAGTAATAAGATGGCAGCACCCGAGAGCCGATGGAAACATCGGCTGGGTTGCCGACATTGCTGGATTCCAGGACAGGTAAGTGTCCTAATATTAAAAGTCAGCAGCTACAGTATGTTTAGCTGCTGACTTTACTTTTTTTAGTGCAGGAGGCGGAACTCCGCTTTAATGTCTATTGGGATGCAGTGGCTGCCTGCACATGGATGTACGGAACACATGTGCATGCAATGTCGGCAAAGATAGCCCTTCACACTGGTGTATGAATAGGTACACCCATGTGAATGAGACCTACACGATATTACCAAAAGTATTGAGACACCTGCCTATACACGCACATGAACTTTAATGGCATCCCAATCTTAGTCCGTAGGGTTCAATATTAAGTCAGACCACCATTTGCAGCTATAACAGCTTCAACTCTTCTGGGAAGGCTGTCCACAAGGTTTAGGAGTGTGTCTGTGGGAATGTTTGACCATTCTTTCAGAAGCGTATTTGTGAGATCAGGCATTGATGTTGGACGGGAATGCCTGGCTCATAGTCTCCGCTCTAATTCATCCCAAAGGTGTTCTATTGGGTTGAGGTCAGGACTTTGTGCAGGCCAGTCAAGTTCCTCCACCCCAAACTCGCTCATCCATATTATATTGCCAAAAGTATTGGGCCACCCCTCCAAATCATTTGGTGGAGGGGGGATTATGGTGTGGGGTTGTTTTGCAGGGGTTGGGCTTGGCCCCTTAGTTCCTGTGAAGGGAACTCTTAAGGCGTCAGCATACCAAGACAATTTGGACAATTTTATGTGTTTAACTTTGTGGGAACAGTTTGGGATGGCCCCTTCCTTTTCCTCCACCCCAAACTCGCTCATCCATGTCTTTATGGACCTTGCTTTGTGCACTGGTGCGCACTCATGTTGGAACAGGAAGGGGCCATCCCCAAACTGTTCCCACAAAGTTGGGAGCATGAAATTGTCGAAAATGTCTTGGTATGCTGATGCCTTAAAGTGACACTAAAGGCTCTTTTTTTTTTTTTTTAAATAACAAGCATGTCATACATACCTCCACTGTGCAGCTCGTTTTGCACAGAGTGGCTCTGATCCTCCTCTTCTGGGGTCTCTTGGTGGCTCTTGCGGCTCCTCCCCGCATTAGATAACCCCCTCGGAGAAGAGCTCTCCCGAGGGGGTTACCTTGCAGGCACGCTCCTGAGTCTTACACTAGACTGCCATAGATGCCAAGTGTATGACTCGGCCTCGCCCCCCGGCACCCGTGTCATTGGATTTAATTGACAGCAGCAGCAGCCAATGGCTGCGCTGCTATTAATCTATCCAATCAATGCCAGGACTCCGTGGAGAAAAGGACGCCAGGGATGCGCCGAGCAGGTTAACTGGCTCAGGTAAGTAAAACGGGGGGGCTGGGGGGCCGGTGATTGACAGGTGTTTTTTCACCTTAATGCATAGGATGCATTAAGGTGAAAAAACACGAACCTTTACAACCCCTTTAAGAGTCCCCTTCACTAGAACTAAGGGGCCAAGCTCAATCCGTGAAAAACAACTCCACACCATAATCCTCCCTCCACCATTTGATTTGCAGGGGTGGCCCAATACTTTTGGCAATTTAGTGTGAATGAGTGAGTTTGGGGTGGAGGAACTTGACTGGCCTGACCCCAACCCGATAGAACACCTTTGGGATGAATTGAAGTGGAGACTGCGAGCCAGGCCTTCTCTTTCAACCACAGTGTCTGACCTCAAAATGCACTACTGGAAGAATGGTCAAACATTCCCATAGACACACTCCTAAACCTTATGGACAGCCTTCCCAGAAGAGTTGAAGCTGTTATAGCTGAAAAGGATGGGCCAACTCATTATTGGACCCTACGGACTAAGACTGGGATGCCATTAAAGTTCATGTGCGTGGAAAGGCAGGTGTCCCAATACTTTTGGCAATTAGTGTATGTCAGCACTGGTTTGGACCTCAGCTGCCAACTGAATTCTACTGCTCCTCTTGGTGGGTGTTTCACCTCTTTTTGCATCCAATGTGATGTGAAGAAGTCCTAATTGAAATAAATAAATAAATGAGACAAGTACCCAACTTCCATTCTAGTCTACATCGTACAAATAATGCCGCGTACAAACGATCATTATTCACGGCGGTTAAAAAACCGCCGTGAATAATGACATTAAAAACGAGGGAACGGCTTGTTCCCCACACACGGTCGTTTTTCACATCGTTTTTTCTCTTGTCGAGAAAAACGACCGTCTGTGGGCTCCGCAGCAGTGTTTCCCTATGGGAAAACTGCTGCGGAAAGCATGTCGAAAAAAACGATGAGAAAAATTAGAACATGTTCTAATTTTTCTCGTCGTTTTTAATGCCGTTTTTCTCGTCGAAAAAAACAGCAAAAAGCCCACAGACGATCATTTTTCTTGTCGAAAGGAAAAAATTTAGTTTTTCTCGACGAAAAAAACGGCCGTGTGTACGCGGCATTAGCTTTCCTTGGCAGGAGGGCATGTACAAAGATGTATGCAGTGTACGCGTTGTAGAGGTTTTTCCACTGTCAGGAAATACACAGAACGAGCAACGAGACAGAAGTGGCGATAAGCTGCTTTACACTAATTATGTTTTCTAAGCGTTGTGTAAACAGGTAAACAATGCGCAATGATGCCGCATACACTGCTGGGAATAAGACGGTTTATTGATTGAAAACATAAACATATGTGCGCCTGCTGAGCTGATCAGCCCGACAATAACCCAACCAGGTGCTGCTTTGTAACATAAAGATATTAATAAATCATCTACAGTGCTAATTTCAGTATCAAGAGGAGAATCTGCAGATTTGCCGAAATTAAACACAATGACATTCAGCGAATGCGATAAAATTCATCAACACTCCTAAGAGACACGTAAATGCTATCAAAAAAAGTTTTGCACATGCATTCGCGTACTTTGTTTGCTAATTTCAGAGAATTAATAAACAAAATACATAATTGTAGCTACTAAGCAAGAAAGTAAAACGATGCAGCCGTTCCTGGATCCATCAATTCTTTGGTTCACCCACTGATTTTGTGACCAAGCTTTGTCCTCTACATTTTTAACCACTTCAGCCCCCGGAAGGATTTGCCCCATTAACCACTTAAGGACCGAGCCTCTTTCTGAGATTTGGTGTTTACAAGTTAAAAACAATATTTTTTCCTAGAATATTACTTATGTAGCACACAGATCTTTTTCCCCCTCTTACCTTCTCAAGCAGGGGGATAAGATACACCATGCCACATGCCCGTGTCCTCTAGATTATAAAGGTCAGGTGGTGTTACATACTTGGGTCCTGCAGTTAGTAGCTTCCTTCTTCTGGTTCTCCCCTCTATGTTTATAGAGGCTGTTGTGGAGATTTTTATGGAGATGTATTTAATATGTATTGTCATAGTGTCACCCAGTGTTAGTACTTCCGCAACCCGCTCTAAAAGAACTGATTGGGGTAGTCTGAGGCTGGTTGAATCCCGTCTGATAAGGGAAAACGTCTTGAGGTTGGAGTGTGATGTTTGCAGGGTGCGGATATGTCCACCGACGGGGGCCCTCTGTGCATTAGCACGGACGATCGTTGAGGAGGGGATGTCCTCGCTCTGCAACAACATCATTGGTTATGAGCAAATGCGTGCTCTTGTCTCCGCTGTGTCTGATCAACATTGATTGGGATTCGTAGTGCGTGTCTGCAGATAGCCTCCCTCCCCCATTCAATAATAGTATAATCTTAATATGCGTTATTCTATGGAATAGCGCAGAGTAAGAATTCCTATCAATGGTAACTTTAGCCATCATACGTTATTGTATTGATTGTATGTATTATTGTATTGAATCCTTTAAGCCATATTTCTTGAGTGGGATTCATGTATGGCATCTCCTGTTGGAAGGAATGTCCAGGTATTGCCATTTTCCTGTGTGGAAGGGACATCCTGTGATGTCCCCGCCCATGGGGGAGGGGATTGGTTGCTGCAGCCAATCACCTCCTGTGTGAGATCTTTTGAGTTTAATAAAAGCCTATGATTAGGCGTCGGCTAGACAGTCATGCTGGTCTGCTGAGAGATGAGAACATAAGCTGTGTGATGCTGCCTTTTTGGGATGAATGATGGGACGAATGGTGAGTGGATCTTAGCAAACTTAGCTAAAGATAGCATTATTGCAAAAAGATGAATCTAAAGTGTGTGCTTATAGAGCACCGGAAATATGGGCTGTGTGCTCTGCATAGAACCGATAATTCCACGACAGAATGGCAACTCTGATTGGACCAATTGCGGCCTCTGAGCATCACATCAGCAGAGGGGGGAGAGTGGACCTGCGATGTGATGCGTGAAGAGGCTGTACTTTGTAAAAGAACAAATTTTTCGTCTTTTTGAAATAATGCTGTATGCTTGCAGTATGAGAGATGCGTGTGTGCGTGTATGTCTGCGAATCTGATTGTGTGTGTGTGTGTTTTTGTTGGGAGAGAGATCGTATGCTTGTGAATTTGATTGTGTGTGCCTGTGTGGGTATGCCTGGGTGTGCCTGGATGTTTGTGTGAGAGAATCTGAAAATGGCTGCCCCCATGAGGTTTAGCGGGGGGGGGGGGCAGGCAGCATGGCTATCACTGCCAACATGTTTGAAAGTTGTGTATATCTGACTTTCCAATTTTCAGAACAAAGTTGTGTGTAGTGTTTGAGCCTGTGTGAATGCTGATGGAAACGGTATATTGTGTATGAAATGAAGGTATAGCTGTGATTATTTAGTGCAGCCTGCACTGAGAAGTTTGTAAATGGATGATTATTTGTGAGCCATGTGCTTGAATGGGGGAAGGGCTTGCCCACTGCTTTGTATTGCTGGGGCTATGCCCTGAGGCAAGGAATCTCTGAGCAGACATGTAGGACAACAATATACTGTATGTGTGTAGTGTTTGTGATTTCTATGAAAAATAGAAATGGATAGATTGTGATTTTTGCCTTTATAGGGGACAAAGACACATGTCCCCATAAGTGTAAAAATATTTTAAGTAAAGTGTTTGGTTTTTGAGTTGAAAGTTCCCGCCGCATATCCAAGTGGCCAGGCATTGCTAGAAGGCAGACAATAGTATGTCTCTGCAATGGCTTGTTATGGAAGCTGAGGCCACTGTGTGTGTGAACTTTAGGTAGAGAAAAGTGGTGAATATCTCAGAGTATATTAACTTAGAGAAATGAATATGTTTTTAATATTGTCATGTAACTAACATTTATTGAATGTGCTGTTTAGTTGGCCAAAGGGTTTAAGTTTGTAAGTGTACATGTGGTCCTTGTAGAGTGTAGCTGACACCTTTTTCAGTGGATTTTGATGATAATTTAGAAAAATCTCAATGGTGTAGTCTGTCTTTGTGGAGAAAAACATTTTTGATTTTCTTTTGACGTCCCATGCTGGTTTTGGCGGGAAAAAGTAATGGCGCCATTCTTGGCTTTTGTTAGCCTTGCAGGTTTGTCTGCCATTTTGAGGCACAGTTTTTCAGTTTTTCCTTAGCCTGTGGGTATCCTTTCCTTTGGGTATGATATCATGTGACCATGCTGTGGCATTCGTCAGCTATGTTGCTGGTGGAATTTCTCAGCTTTTGATATTTGGTGCGAATTGGGTAGTGCGGTCTTTTCTGCGTTGGAACCTGGTGGAGGCCATTTGTGTTTTTCTTTGTGTGGGGGAACCCATGTGGTGTTCATTGTGACGTCCCATGCTGGTTTTGGCAGGAAAAATTGCATGCGTTAATGGCGCCATTGTTGTCCATGAGGTGTGCGGTGTTCATCCACCATTTTGCTGTCCTGGCTTGTCGGCCATCTTGAGAGATGTTTACAGTTTGAGATAGGAAGTTCCAGTTTAGCAAACACGGCCCCTGAATATGCTGTATTGGCATTTGTTGATCGGCGCAGTTTTCTTCTGTTTTATGCGTTTACAGTTTGACCTGTGCACTGCTGGGAAGAGTAGTGAGACACCAGGGTGACATACTGAGAGACTGGTTTTTGTTTAATGAATTCGCTGGTTTAAATTGTTTTTCTAAGCATCGCCTTTTGAGTTGAGTAGAGTGGTATCTTGAAATAGCGCGGTCTTACCCCGAGGGGCCACGACGCGCTTGCGGACACACACACATGCTGGGGCCTATTTATGGATGGGATCTGGCTGACCTACCAGCAGTTGGAGTGTGGGGGGAGGCCAACGCAGAGACAGGGACAACATGCAAACTCCATGCAGATGGTGTTAGGAGGAAGGTTTCTCTGTTTTCATTTAAGTGAATGTAAGCTATTGCAGGGTCAGCTGACTTTGCAGTATATGAGCGGCGTTTTTTTTGCATTGGATTTTGGTTTTAAGAAAAACTTCACTTTACACTGAATTTTGATAGATTGTAAGACTAACAGAGTTTTTGTACAATGATGTGTTTTTATGTTTAAATATTTGGGAGTTTCCCAGAGGGCAATTCATTTTTTGGAACTTGTACTGTATAGCCATCTTTTGGCAGGAGTTTGTATTTTGAGTCCCAACTTATGGTCTGACTTCCAGGGAATGTGGGTCAGGGGGGATTCCCTCCCATTTGCAAAGGGGGGTTTACTCCATCATTTCCTTGACAAGGTTTTAAATGGTTGAAATATATATGATGTGTAGCCATGGATTTTTTTGAAGTCTTGATAGACAAGGCGATTAGGGCTAAGGCCTCCCCTCCCCCTCCCTCTTCCTGAACAATTGATATGTAAATAAACCAGTTTTTTTTTTTTAAGTAGCTGAGCATAACCAGAAGTTTCTTTTCAGCATTTATATATCAGCAGAAAGTTAGTGGGAGGAGTTTGGCGTTTTTAAAGGTGAGCAATGAGATTTGTGTTTGGAAGGAAAATAGAAAAACATTTTTGCAATTAAAAGTGTTTTATATTTTGTTCCAGTTTTGTGAAGTTTTGTACTGTAATACAGTTTTGGGTAGAAAGCAAAACAGGGGGGCATCACCATTGTTTTATCATCTAGATACAGAGAGAAGCCACATTGTTCTGCAGGTGGTAAACTGGCGTAAGTGTTCTGCGAGGTTTAGTCTGACAACGCAGTGTATGGGTGTATAGCGGAAAATGCTTGTGTATGCATGCACTGTGAGGGGTAGAGGCCTAATTCGGGGGTTGATCTGTGGTTGTTCTGTAGTTCCAAAAGTGTTGGGACAACAAGCCATAGAGTTGACTCCTCGGTTAGGGTTTCTAGTTGGAGGACTTGACCATATAGTGGTTGTAGTTCTTCAATTCACCGTATAAGAAGACACCGGGCGGTGATTTCCGAAAATGGGTGCAACGGTTTAACCTGGACGCAGGTTTAAGACAATAAGCCGATTCGAATCGCCATGGACACAAGGAGGTCTGTGCAAAGGGAAGGAATGGAGGCTTCCCATAGTCAGACGGTCACACAGTGCACGAAGCCTAGTTTTGGGGCAAAAGCCTTTGAACCCCAAAAAGATTAACATAGGTGGTCCAAGGATACTATTTTGGGTATCCCTCTGGAATGGATGTAGTTGAGCTGCGGCTTCAGAAATCTGTAATGATGAGGAACGGTGGCTCATGCCCGTTTGTTTGAACTTTGTATGGCTGGTCCATGAAGGTTCTCGAGCTGCTATCATGTTTGTCCCATAGTATTTTTTTTTTCTATTGCTGAAAGAGTGAAGGGAGAATTCTGGCAGTTTTTTTGTTTTTTTTCATTTTTGGTTTTGGAAACTATGAAGTATCTCCCCCACGTTTGTATCTGAATGTTTGTATGTCGTAACGTGAATATGTTCGAACTTACCGCGGCGATCCTCCGATGCGTCGCGGCTGTTGTATGTTTGTAGGAACGGGAAAAGTAAGGGTTACGGAGGGTTTTGTTTGAATCGGTTTTGAAAGAATGTCATTGACAATTTACCATTCTTTGCAGGTTAAATATGAAGGATAGAGTAATGATTTTGCTTATAAGTATTTTTCAGGTCCAAGGAGTTTGTACACAGAGAACAGGTGTATGTAGACAGCTGTACATATGGATAAATATGAGTCTAAGGGAGGTAAAAGTATCATAGGCTATTTCATTGTTTCTTTTTTCCTGCACCACGCATTTCTTCCTTCAGTCTGTAATGAGGAAGAAAAGGGGGGAGAATGATAAATGTAAGAATGACAGTTTTTTTTTTTGTCAAACGAATAATGTTAAACTCTGTAATTCTAACCAAGTTTGTGCCAAGACGGTCTTTCTTTTGATAGAATTTGAATCGGCGAGCAGCAGTCTGGTGAAGTAGGTTCCCATCCCAGAGGCTAAGAACCTTTTGTCAATGGTTCCAGGTATTGTAAGCCACACACAGGTTATGCAGTGACCACAGTCCCGATGTCTGGGTTATTTTCATATGAGGGTTGTTTGGAGGTCAATCAAAACCAGAGTCGTACTCTCCTCATTAGCTGTCACTTATATTCTCGGCTGATGGGGGAGGTGCGATCGTTGTGACATGAACTTCAAAATGTCCACCACAGGGTTCACGAGTCCCTCCTGGACCCTGACTTAATAATCAGTTTACATTCTTTCCAACCAGGTGACTGGGTCGTTGTAAAGAAGCTTGAGGGATTAGACCACGCCAGCCACTGCAAGAAGCGGCTCAACCACACCAAAGAATGAGGAGTATCTTTGTTTATTTATATTTTTGTTGTTTAGTAAATTTTAGCAAGGGTAACGGTGAAAAGCATCCCAAGTTATTATGTAAAGTGTATTTCCTGACTAGCTCAGAAAGCGAACAGGACCAATGGTCTGTTCTGAGTCTCCACCGAGTTTTAGTCCCCAGCGATGACAGCGGTACATGCCATTTATGATGTTATTATGGGTATGAGGAGTTTTGACAAACTAGTGAAGACTCCAAACAGACACTTGTCAATGGAATCTAACGATGTATTTTTAGAGGGTAAAATTGTTTTAGTTTTAATGGCTCTGCCTCTTGTCGGTTTGGGTATCTAGGTAGCCCACAAGTGGGTTTGAACTTTAGTTTGGTGTTTATGCGGATCTGCAGCTTATAAAGGTAATTCCCCCAAAGCAAGCGGTTCATGCGTGATGGTGAAGCTGTCCCAACATCTTAGGTCGCGGCCGATCGCGAGGATCTGATGGCGCAGGAAATTAAGAATGGCAGGGACAGCTAGAAGGGATTTGTTCACCAACCCCGACCAGGTCTGGGCATGGTGTCCTGCATGAGGGGGGGGGGCTCGGGCTTGGGATACGATTGAACAATTCTCATCCGTTAAGGAAACGGTTCTTCATGTAATTGTTGAAGCCAGAGCTGTAGCTAAGTGAAGGTTGGGAGTCTATTTTAAGGGTCTGGGAATCTTTGGGGATCTAATTTTTATTTTACAGCGGATTGTGGTTAAAGGAAGTGGGAATATATATACTCATGTCGTTTTTATTTCTATTCTTTCTATGCCGTGGCGAGGTGCTCCTGTTGCCTGATTTGACGCGTGACCAGAGTTTCCTTGATGAGACGCCCCGAAGCCGGACCCACATACAAGACACAGAGGATCACAGACGGATCGGCGATTACTACAGCTCACCATGTCGTGTCCTCCTTTATAAGTCATGCCCCTGAAGAGTAGAGTCTACATGTCAAGCCGTGTTTTCCTTTTTATGGACTAAGGACTGATTCATTTCCGGGTGTAAGAAGCAGATCAACTTTCATCGAGGGACACATGGGGTGCATATGACAAAAAAGGGAGGACTGTTGTGGAGATTTTTATGGAGATGTATTTAATATGTATTGTCATAGTGTCACCCAGTGTTAGTACTTCCGCAACCCGCTCTAAAAGAACTGATTGGGGTAGTCTGAGGCTGGTTGAATCCCGTCTGATAGGGGAAAACGTCTTGAGGTTGGAGTGTGATGTTTGCAGGGTGCGGATATGTCCACCGACGGGGGCCCTCTGTGCATTAGCACGGACGATCGTTGAGGAGGGGATGTCCTCGCTCTGCAACAACATCATTGGTTATGAGCAAATGCGTGCTCTTGTCTCCGCTGTGTCTGATCAACATTGATTGGGATTCGTAGTGCGCGTCTGCAGATAGCCTCCCTCCCCCATTCAATAATAGTATAATCTTAATATGCGTTATTCTATGGAATAGCGCAGAATAAGAATTCCTATCAACGGTAACTTTAGCCATCATACGTTATTGTATTCATTGTATGTATTATTGTATTGAATCCTTTAAGCCATATTTCTTGAGTGGGATTCATGTATGGCATCTCCTGTTGGAAGGAATGTCCAGGTATTGCCATTTTCCTGTGTGGAAGGGACATCCTGTGATGTCCCCGCCCATGGGGGAGGGGATTGGTTGCTGCAGCCAATCACCTCCTGTGTGAGATCTTTTGAGTTTAATAAAAGCCTATGATTAGGCGTCGGCTAGGCAGTCATGCTGGTCTGCTGAGAGATGAGAACATAAGCTGTGTGATGCTGCCTTTTTGGGATGAATGATGGGATGAATGGTGAGTGGATCTTAGCAAACTTAGCTAAAGATAGCATTATTGCAAAAAGATGAATCTAAAGTGTGTGCTTATAGAGCACCGGAAATATGGGCTGTGTGCTCTGCATAGAACCGATAATTCCACGACAAGACGAGTCTTTATCTTTCCCAAATGAGGTCAATGTCCACACAACATATCAACTCCAACTTGAGTTTATTTTATCTTGCTTCCAGGAACCAGAGAGTTGAAGTGAGAGAAAAAGGTTAGAAGATAGAAGTGGATTCGGTCCCGAGTGGGTACAGCTCACCCGGATAGTCACTCAATAGCACTAGCAGCCGGCGTGATGCTGGAAGAATGGCTCAGTCCCCTCCAAGGACCAAGTCAAGGATATCCCTCCTGAGCTTTCAACACTCTGCAGAGGCAGTCTGCGAAGTGAGGAATCCTTCCCTCCGACAGATCACCAGGCCTTTCCCGAGTCAGCAATACTCTATTACTGGCCCTCTTGTTATGGGATCGATCCTCCCCTGGCTTCCTCTGTGTCACAGCGGTTACCCTCACGCGGGTTCCCTGGGACTCCTCTTCGGTTGTAGACCCAGTCAAAGGTACTGGGCCCACCTGGAACTCCGTAGCCTCGGGCTAAAGGTGCCCGAGACTCCTCGATCAAGATAGGGCGCACCCCCCTCCGAGAGGTAGCTCCCTCCGGGCATGGGCCCCAGAAATTGGCTCTCCTCCGGGCATGGGCCCCGGGAATTGGCTCTCCGTGTAATGGCATCTGCCCCTTATATACCCTTTCCCAGCATGCACAGCAGGCCAGAACCGCCCACCAACGGCAGCCGAGAGAGGACATCCAATACCTACTCCATCACCTGTGGTTCAACCTCGGGTATAGGCGACAACACCACCTGTACTCCCAAAGAAGAACTGCATTCCAGGTGACACAGCAGTAAAGCAGATTCCAAAATAATCAAAAGACCCAAGCCAACTATTGCTCTGGTAACCCCTAAATTTAGGTATAGCGGGGTTAAATTTGGGGACCACGCTACACTTAGAACACCCAAACATTATATATTTTTTTCCTAACACCCTAGAGAATAAAATGGCGGTCGTTGCAATACTTTTTGTCACATCGTATTTGCACAGTGGTCTTACAAGCGCACTTTTTTGGGGAAAACAATCACTTTTTTTAATTAAAAAATAAGACAACAGCAAAGTTAGCCCAATTTTTTTTATATTGTAAAAGATAATGTTACGCCGAGGAAATTGATACCCAACATGTCACGATTTAAAGTTAGTCCCGCTCGTGGAATGACGACAAAAAGAAGGGGAAAAGATAAAATTATATGAGGGACAACAAAAAGGCAAAAAAACTTTTGATCTTGTATTCTAAAAGCCCTGATCACGGATCTGCATTTGCACATTTCTTTGTTTGCAGCTCTGCACAAAGAGGCGTGGCTAGGTGCACAGCTGCACACAAGAGTGTGCATGTTCATGAGCAAATATGTTCATACCCAAGGTTAGCTTTGGCACCATAAGACCTATTTAATGGATGGCCTGGCTGGTCTTCACAGTTTGTGCCTTGTGCCCTGACCTGTTTTCTGGATATGTTTCTCGGTATGGACCCGTCTTTCTACTGACCTGATTTTGGATTCTGTACTGCTGCTTTACCTCAGCTTCATTCACGCCCTTGAGCTGGCTTAAGATTTGGTACATGCACTGTCTGCTAATTGCTGACCTTGGTTGCTCTGTGACTCCGTTACTGCTTCTGATTCTGCTTTGCGCTAGCGGCTAGTGCCTGCTCTGGACTACTCCAAGAATCAGCTACAGACACCTATGTGATGCCTTGCTGCCTTCCTGCTGGTGTCACTTGCAGACTCTGTCATCTTGAAACCTATGACCTAGCCAGAGTTCCACTTTAACTTATGTTGGTTCTCCTCCTAGTTCTGCTGACTGTTCTGCTGACACTCCTACCTACATGTCCTGCTGGATCTTCCTGGCTGGCATTGCCAGTCTGAGGTTCTGAAAGCAACATCTTCTGACACTTGTGTTTCTCTGGTCCCTTAGCACCATCTGTCTCACTTTCAGGGATACTTGGCCTAGAGAGACAAGACAGGCCAGCCCTTATCACTTCGGTCTCCTACGAGTTACGTGACAGCACCACAATATTTCAATCTAAGTGTCCAGTGCTGCTCCATGTCTTTTAGGAACCCAGCCCTAGGCTTCAAATTTTTCCTAATATCTACAGAAATACAGTCCCCTCATATAAGCTTAAAGGGGTTGTGAGTGTAGCGCCCTGCTCCTGTTGACCAGGCGCTATTATCCAAATTTAGTGGGATGTCTGAACTGTAGTTAGTTCAGATTTCATGTTTTGGCTAAATTGGCCTATGTTCCAGCTTTGGCTGAGTTGGGTGTGTTTCCCACGGTTACCAGCAGGTGTCGCTGCCAACTCTGGTTTGTGTTGGAATGTACAACAAAACCGAGGCGTATTGGGTGATTTTTCCCAGAAGCAACCTAGTGGGAGGTTGATACCGCTAGGCATGCTGGGAGAGGGTACTTAAGGGGCGGATGCCATTTTGGGAGTCTCTCTCACCTCGTGGCCACCCTGGCCGGAGGTATGTGACAACTCCTATTCTGCCTTGGGGCCTGCTGGCCTGAGGCTTCCGTTACTGAAGGTAGGCCCAGAAGCTGTCTGGGGCCTACCAGTAGGGATGAGCCGAACACCCCCGGGTTCGGATCGCACCAGAACCTGCGAACGGACCGAAAGTTTGTGCGAACTTTAGAACCCTATTAAACACAATGGACGCGAACGTTCGAAATCTAAAGTGCTAATTATAACGGCTAATATGCATGTTATTGTCCTAAAAAGGGTTTGGGGACCCGGGTTCTGCCCCAGGGAACATGTATCAATGCAAAAAAAAGTTTTAAAAACGGCCGTTTTTCGGGAGCAGTCATTTTAATGATGCATAAAGTGAAAAAAAAAAAGTCAAATATTCCTTTAAATATCGTACCTGGGGGGTGTCTAAAGTATGCCTGTGAAGTGGCATGTGTTTCCCGTGTTTAGAACTGTCCCTGCACAAAATGACATTCCTAAAGGAAAAATAGCCATTTAAAACTGCTTGCGGCTTTAATGTCATGTCTGGTCCCGGCCGGTAATATGGATGAAAATCTTTGAGAAAAATGGCATGGCTACCCCATCAGCCCCCCCCCCCCCACCCCAGCCCATTACCAGCCCCTTTGGGTCTTGTATGGATATTAAGGGGAACCCCACACACAAAATAAAAAAGGCCCTATATACTCTGAACAGCAGTATACAGGCGTTGCAAACAAGACAGGGACTGTAGGTTTGTTCATAAGTAGAATCTGTTTGTAATTTTGAACACGTACATTGTTTAAGGGAAGCTCCAGCCAAAAAATCTATTTTTAAGCTTTTTGGAAAACATAGGGAAGGGTTATCACCCCTGTAACATTTGTTTTGCGGTCTGTGCCCCTGTTCAGAACATTTCACCTCACTTTCCGTTCCAATGACAACTATTTTTGAAAAGTGAGGTTTTTATTGAAACAAGGATTGGTGATAAAGCATCAGTAGAGAGGAGACACCTTTTTCCCATATTAACTCTTACAGGAGAGAATTTCCCTTCCTAGGGGTAGATTTCCTCTCACTTCCTGTTGTCTCCTTCCGTTTGCAAGTAGGAGTCATTTGTAAGTTGGATGTTTGAAAGTATGGGCCTGCCGTATATACTCTGCAGAAATTGACCCCTTAGGTGTTGGCACAACACTGTAAGCACTCACAGTTACTCTTTGTGGGCACTGGAATGCCCTGCTGTCAACTATTATATCAGGAATTGTAATTACATGCCATTGTTGAACAGTGGTAGGAAAAATTGGGCCTTTGATGGTGGTGCTGGTGCCACAACACTGTAAGCCCTCACAGTTACTCTTGGTGGGTGCATGAATGGGCCCTGCTGTGAATTATTAGATCAAGAATTGTAATTGCATGCCCCTGTTAAACAGGGGCTGAAAAATTGGGCCTTTGGTGGTGGTGTTGGTGGTGTTGGGGGTGGTGGTGTTGTCACAACACTGTAAGCCCTCACATTTACTCTTGGTGGGCGCATGAATGGGCCCTGCTGTAAATTATTAGATCAATAATTGTAATTGCATGCCCCTGTTGAACAGGGGCTGAAAAATTGGGCCTTTGGTGGTGGTGGTGGTGGTGGTGGTGGGGTTGTCACAACACTGTAAGCCCTCACAGTTACTCTTGGTGGGCGCAGGAATGGGCCCTGCTGTGAATTAGTAGATCAAGAATTTTAATTACATGCCCCTGTAGAACAGGGGTTGAAAAATTGGGCCTTAGCCACTGGTGCCACAACACTGCAACCCCTCACAGATACTGTACTTGGAGCACAGTAATGAGCCCTGTTGCAAAGTATTGCATCAAAAATTGTAATTACATGCCCCTGTTAAACAGGGGCAGAAAAATTGGGCCTTAGGCACTGGTGCTGGTGCCACGACACTGCAACCTCTCCCAGATACTCTAGTTGGAGTGCAGGAATGAGCCATGCTGCGAAGCATTGCATCAAAAATTTTAATTACATGCCCCTGTTAAACAGGGGCTGAAAAATTGGGCCTTAGCCACTGGTGGCAGCACCCAGAAACAAAAATGTTTTTCCAAGATATCATCATGAATCGGATCATTGAGGAGGAGGAGGAGGATAGTCAGTCAGTCAACATAACAGGACAGTCACTCAGTCAGCATCAGCATCAGTCTTGAAGGGATGTGACATTTGAAAAAAAAATATTCTGTTATATCAGCTTCAGGTGCTTGGTAGCTGGTGGTGATCCAAGACTGGTTCATCTTTATGAAGGTCAGTCGATCAACCGAATCGGTGGACAGGCGCACCCTGTGATCCGTGACAAATCCTCCAGCAGCACTGAATGTGCGTTCCGAAAGAACGCTGGATGCAGGACAGGCCAGTAGCTCAATTGCATACTGTGCAAGCTCTGGCCAGTGATCAATCCTTAAGACCCAGTAAGCCAGAGGATTTTCGGTGGGAAAGGTGTCCAAATCTGACCTTGCCCCTAGGTATTCCTGCACCATGTATATCAGACGCTGGCGATGGTTGCTGGAACCAATCATAACTTGGGGCTGCGGACTAAAGAATTGTCTGAACGCATCGGTCAGACGGCCAGCTTCCCCACCTCTCCTTCTTTGACTGACCGAAGCCTCAGCAACTCGTTGTCCCAGACCAGGAGTTTGTAACCTCCCAGTCTCTGGGAACGCGTTGCACAGACCTTTCTGCAAGGCCTCCCGGAGTTGTCTCATCTTCTGCTCCAACTGCGACGGTAAGATAAGGTCTGCAACCTTAGCCTTGTACCGTGGATCAAGGAGAGTGGCCAACCAGTAATAGTCCCTCTCCTTGATCCGAAGAATACAGGGATCCTTCCGCAGACTTTGAAGGATCAGGGAGGCCATGCAGCGTAGGTTAGCTGAGGCATTAGGTCCGGAGTCCTCTGGGTCACTAAGGACGTCATGATCCGCAGCCACCTCCTCCCAGCCACGTACAAGTCCACGGGTTTCTTGGGACTGTAAATCATCCCTAAAAGACTGCTGCTGTTGATGCTGCTGAGTGCCAGGCTCCACCTCCATGCTGACACAATCCTCCTCCTCCTCTTCCTCCTCCTCCTCTTCCTGTGCGATGGGTGGGACAGAAGGAACACTGTCTGGGTAAAGGGGGCCTTGAGAGGCAAGGAAGTCCTCCTCTTCCTTCCTCTCTGTTCTGCCTCAAGTTCCCTGTCCATTATTCCACGCAGCATGTGCTCCAACAGGTGGACAAGAGGTACAGTGTCACTGATGCATGCACTGTCACTGCTCACCATCCTCGTGGCCTCCTCAAATGGTGCCAGGACAGTGCATGCATCCCTGATCATGCCCCACTGGCGTGGTGAAAAAAAACCGAGCTCCCCTGACCCTGTCCCGGTGCCGTAGTCGCACAGGTACTCATTGATGGCCCTCTGCTGTGTGTGCAGCCGCTGCAGCATGGCCAACGTTGAGTTCCACCTGGTGGGCATGTCACATATAAGGCGGTTCTTGGGCAGGTTCAACTCCTTTTGCAGCTCAGCCAAGCGTGCACTGGCATTATAAGATCTGCGGAAATGCACACAGACTTTCCTGGCCTGCCTCAGGACATCCTGTAAGCCCGGGTACCTGCCCAAGAACCGCTGCACCACCAGGTTAAGGACGTGAGCCACACAGGGCACATGGGTCAGTTGTCCCTGTCGGAGGGCGGAGAGGAGGTTGGTGCCATTGCCGCAAACCACCATTCCTGCCTTAAGCTGGCGTGGCGTCAACCACCTCTCGGCCTGCCCCTGCAGAGCAGACAGAACTTCTGCCCCAGTGTGGCTCCTGTCCCCCAAACACACCAGCGCAAGCACGGCATGGCATCTTTTTGCCTGCGTACTTGCGTAGCCCCTTGAACGCCTACGGAGCACCGCTGGTTCCGAGGACAAAGCACAGGAAGAGGCCATGGCGGAAGAAGAAGAGGAGGGGGTGGAGGAGAGAGGTGTGTCACAACCAGTAGTAGCATTTTGGAGGCGTGGCGGCGGAACAACCTCCAACACTACTGCACCTTGTCCTGCATCCTTCCCAGCTGCCAAAAGAGTGACCCAATGGGCCGTAAAAGAAAGGTAACGTCCCTGTCCATGCCTGCTGGACCATGAGTCAGCGGTAATATGCACCTTACCACTGACCGCCCTGTCCAGCGAGGCCAAGACATTGCCTTCCACATGCCGGTAGAGAGCCGGAATCACCTTCTGTGAGAAAAAGTGGCGTTTGGGAACCTGCCACTGAGGAACCGCACATTGCACAAACTCACGGAAGGGGGCCGAGTCTACCAACTGAAAAGGCAGCAGTTGAAGTGCTAGCAATTTAGCCAAGCTAGCATTCAACCGCTGGGCATGTGGATGGATGGGAGTGAACTTCTTTCGACGGTCCAGCAGCTGGGGCAGGGAAATTTGCCTGCTAGAATCGGACGTTGGTGTACTGCTAGCAGAGTGCCCGCAAGTACTTGGCTGTGACACACCTAATTCTACACCTTCATTCCTCTCAGTGCAGGTTTCAGAGAGGACTGAAGGTATAGTGGGGTTGGAGATCCCAGCTGATGCGGTGCAAGGAGAGGTCCGCTTTGTTCTTTGGTGTGGGTCTTTAAGGTAGGCTTGCCAACGAGCTGCATGGCAGGTCAACATATGTCTGGTCAAGCATGTGGTGCCCAAGCGGCTGATGTTTTGGCCACGCGATATACGCTTGAGACATATATGTTGCAAACAGCAGCTGTGCGATCTGATGCACTCGACTCAAAAAAGGCCCACACCAAAGAACTTTTTGAATAACGGGCAGAGGCAGCGCCCTGCACAGGCGGAGCTCTGCGGTGTGATTCCGTCGGTGTGCTGCCCTTACGCTGGCCCCCGGACGGCATCCTGCCTCATTGGAGATGTGCCTCCTCCTCATCCTCCTCCTCCTCCTCTCTCCTATTAGGCACCCACGTGGAGTCAGTGACCTCATCATCCCCTCCCTCCTCATCACTGGAGCCAATCTGGCAGTATGCTGCAGCTGCTGGAACATGACTGCCAGACTGGTGTCCTTCTTGAGCATCCCCTCTCTCTGCTCTCACGCTACTGCCTTCCTCTAGCTGGGTATCATCTTCAGACCCTTCGAAACGCTGGGCATCCTCCTGGAGCATGTACCCAACACTGTGCTCAAACAGTTCGGGGGACTCCTCAGGAGGACATGGTGGGTCTAGGGAAGGAGTGACTGATGATGACATTGATACCAGGGAAGAGGACGCTTTGGCAGCTGCTTTGCCAGTACCCTGAGCCTGGCTGAGAGAGGATGAGGAGGATGAGGAGGGCTTGGTCATCCACTCTACCAAGTCTTCGGCATGATGCGGCTCAACACGTCCAGCTGCCGAAAAGAAGGACAAGCGTGTCCCATGGCCACGTGCTGATGACGATGCACCGCGTTCACGACCAGCACTGTTGTCTCTAGACACAGAGCCTGCTTGCCCTCTTTTATTGTCTCCTGACTGTCTGCCTCTCCTTGTTTGCCTTCCAGACATTCTAATGGCCTGCTGTAAGTGCTGCAGATGACTGCCTGTGTTACACAACAGGAAAACACAGCAATAAGGGCTAGCTTCAGGTGTATATTTAGCAGAAAGCACACTACGCCCGCTGCAAGTGCTGCAAATGCCTGTTAGTGTAACACACCAGGAAAACACAGCAATACGGGCTAGCTTCAGGTGTATAATGTGCAGGAGGCACACTCCGCCTGCTGTAAGTGCTGCAAATGCCTGTTAGTGTAACACACCAGGAAAACACAGCAATAAGGGCTAGCTTCAGGTGTATATTTAGCAGAAAACACACTACACCTGCTGTAAGTGCTGCAAATGCCTGTTAGTGTAACACACCAGGAAAACACAGCAATAAGGGCTAGCTTCAGGTGTATACTGTGCAGGAGGCTTAGCAACAATGACACTGCCACTGTCCCCTGCCTATCCTTCTCTCTCCCTGCACACAAGGTTTAGCAAAGAATATGACACTGACACTCTCCCTGCCTATCCTTCTCTCTCCCTGCACACAAGGTTTAGCAAAGAATATGACACTGACACTCTCCCTGCCTATCCTTCTCTCTCCCTGCACACAAGGTTTAGCAAAGAATATGACACTGACACTCTCCCTGCCTATCCTTCTCTCTCCCTGCACACAGGGTTTAGCAAAGAATATGACACTGACACTCTCCCTGCCTATCCTTCTCTCTCCCTGCACACAAGGTTTAGCAAAGAATATCGCTGACACTCTCCCTGCCTATCCTTCTCTCTCCCTACACACAAGGTTTAGCAAAGAAAAGCACAATGACACTGTCCCTGCCTATCCTTCTCTTTCCCTGCGCCGGAACACACTACACAAGGCCGCCGCGCTGGCGGCCTTTTATAGTGTGGGGCGTGTGCTAAACCCCCTGAGCTATTATTGGCCACAGGCAACCTGCCTGTGGCCAATTATGGCTCTCCTAGCTGCCGGCGCTGTGATTGGCCAAGCATGCGGGGTCACAGTGCATGCTTGGCCAATCACAGCGCCGGGAGTGCACTGTGATGGAGCAGTGTATTGTGGGCCGTTCGCGTCACTCGAATTTGGAGCGAACGGCCCAAATCGTTCGATCTTCGTCGAACGATCGAACAGCCGATGTTCGAGTCGAACGTATGTTCGACTCGAACACCGAGCTCATCCCTACCTACCAGTTCGAGGGTGATCCTGTGCTGTCTGTCCTGCAGGAAGAAGCCGAG
The DNA here is from genome assembly GCA_029206835.1 of Rana muscosa. NCBI lineage: Eukaryota > Metazoa > Chordata > Amphibia > Anura > Ranidae > Rana > Rana muscosa. Next base: position 1,234,557,144 of record CM055116.1, on the reverse strand, counting down.
CAGTTGAAGGAACCAGGGGAGGACTCGTCTTGGAGAATATGCAGCGGAAGGCTGGTATCTTGAGAGGAGCCTGGGGCCTCAATTGGAGGATGCATCCCAACTAGGGATGAGCTTCGAGTTCGAGTCAAACTCATGTTCGACTCGAACATTGCCTGTTTGCCCGTTCGCCGAACAGCGAACAAATTGGGGTGTTGGCGGCAAATTCGAAAAGTCTATGGGAGAAATCTAAAGTGCTAATTATAAAGGCTTATATGCAAGTTATTGTCATAAAAAGTGTTTGGGGACCCGGGTCCTGCCCCAGGGGACATGTATCAATGCAAAAAAAAGTTTTAAAAACTGCATTTTTTTCGGGAGCAGTGATTTTAATAATGCTTAAAGTGAAACAATAAAAGTGAAATATTCCTTTAAATTTCGTACCTGGGGGGGGTGTATGATATGCATGTAAAGTGGCGCATGTTTCCCGTGCTTAGAACTGTCCCTGCACAAAGTGTAATTTTTGAAAGAAAAAAATGCATTTAAAACTGACTCGCGGCTATTAATGAATTGTCGGCTCCCAGCAATACATACAAAAGTCATTGATAAAAATAAAAAAAAAAGCGTGGGGGTCCCCCAGAATTCAATTACCAGGCCCTTCAGGTCTGGTATAGATATTAAGGGGAACCCCGGCGCAAAAAAAAAAGGGGGGTTCCTCCAAATATCCATACCAGGCCCTTCAGATCTGGCATGGATTTTAAGGGGAACTCCACCCCAAATGTAAAAAAAAATGGTGTGGATTCCCCCCAAAAATCCATACCAGACCCTTATCCGAGCACGCAACCTGGCAGGCCGCAGGAAAAGAGGCGGGGACGAGAGAGCGCCCCCCCCCTCCTGAACCGTACCAGGCCACATGCCCTCAACATGGGGAGGATGTCCCCATGTTGATGGGGACAAGGGCCTCATCCCCACAACCCTTGCCCGGTGGTTGTGGGGGTCTGCGGGCGGGGGGCTTATCGGAATCTGGAAGACCCCTCTAACAAAGGGGACCCCCAGATCCCGCCCCCCCATGTGAATTAGTAAGGGGTACATTGTACCCCTACCATTTCACAAAGAAAGTGTCAAAAAATGTAAAAAAAAAACACACAAACACCTTGGAAAAGTCCTTTATTAAAAAACAAACAAAAAAAAAACATTCCAGCGGTGAAATACAGTGTCCCGCGGCGATCCGATGTCCAGCGCTGTCCGTCATTGGCTGAGCCTGAGCGGACCTGATGGGGAACTTCCTCTGCAGTCTATTACATGTATAGACCCGCCCCTTCTAAAGTTCCCCATCAGGTTCGCTCAGCAAATGACTCGGTGTAAGGCTGAGGACCTGATGCGGAACATGAGAAGGGGCGGGTCTATTCATGAATTACACAGTGAAGGAAGTTCCCCATCAGGTCCGCCCCCTCAGTATGTCAGACCGCGCCTACGTCATTGGCCTGAGTGGACCTGATGGGGAACTTCCTTCACTGTGTAAATTTAAATTACACAGTGAAGGAAGTTCCCGGCTGAGGCCAATGACGTAGGCGGGGTCTGACATACCGAGGGGGCGGACCTGATGGGGAATTTCCTTCACTGTGTAATACATGAATAGACCCGCCCCTTCTCATGGTCCACATCAGGTCCTCAGCCTTACACCTAGTCATTGGCTGAGCGGACCTGATGGGGAACTTTAGAAGGTAGCGGGTCTATACATGTAATAGACTGCGGAGGATGTTCCCCATCAGGTCCGCTCAGGCCCAGCCAATGACGGACAGCACTGGACATCGGAACACCGCGGGACATTGGATTTCACCGCTGGAATGTTTTTTTTTTTTTAATAAAGGAGTTTGTGTTTTTTTTTTACATTTTTTGACACTTTCTTTGTGAAATGGTAGGGGTACAATGTACTTCTTACCAATTCACATGGGGGGGCTGGAATCTGGGGGTCCCCTTTGTTAAAGGGGTCTTCCAGATTCCGATAAGCCCCCCACCCACAGACCCCCACAACCACCGGGCAAGGGTCGTGGGGATGAGGCCCTTGTCCCCATCAACATGGGGACATCCTCCCCATGTTGAGGGCATGTGGCCTGGTACGGTTCAGGAGGGAGGTAGGGCCGCTCTCTCGTTCCCCCCTCTTTTCCTGCGGCCTGCCAGGTTGCGTGCTCGGATAAGGGTCTGGTATGGATTTTTGGGGGGACTCCACGCCATTTTTTTTAATTTTGGGGTGTAGTTCCCCTTAAAATCCATGCCAGATCTGAAGGGCCTGGTATGGATATTTGGGGAAACCGCACGCATTTTTTTTTAAAATTTGCGGCGGGGTTCCCCTTAATATCTATACCAGACCTGAAGGGCCTGGTAATTGAATTCTGGGGGACCCCCACGCTTTTTTTTTTATTTTTATCAATGACTTTTGTATGTATTGCTGGGAGCCGACAATTCATTATAGCCGCGAGTGAGTTTTAAATGACTTTTTTTCCTTCAAAAATGACATTTAATGCAGGGACAGTTCTAAGCACAGGAAACATGAGCCACTTTACATGCATATCATACACACCCCCCAGGTATGAAATGTAAAGGAATATTTCACTTTTATTTTTTAATTTTAAGCATTATTAACAGAGTTGAGCGGACACCTGGATGTTCGGGTTCAACGGGTTCGGCCGAACTTCGGAAAAAAGTTCTGGGTTCGGGACCGAACTTTAACCCGAACCCGAACCCGAACCCCATTGAAGTCAATGGGGACCCAGACTTCTAAGGACTAAAAAGGCTCTAAAAAAGTAATGGAAAGGGCTAGAGGGCTGCAAATGGCAGCAAAATGTTGTTAAGAGCATGGCAAGTGCTCTGCAAACAAATGTGGATAGGGAAATAACTTAAAATAACATAAAAAAAAAAAAAAAATATGCTGGAGGCCCCCTTTTCAGCAGAAGATGTACGGGAAGTAATTAAGAACCTCAGAAACTCAACGGCACGATGCCACACATATGGTGGGAATGCCCCAGAATACGCCCTTTCTGGAATAAATTATTCAATTTAATGGATAAGCTAGTGGGAAAATAAAATACTTTGAAATAAAAATGTAGCGGGGTGCTAAATTTAAGGGAAGTGTTTGAGTGGTAAATAGGCTCAAACACCCTAATTCTGTAGGATTCATGGACCATTTTGTCCTCGGGGGACAGTATTGGTGTGCAGTTCCCTGTGGCCTACAGGTGGCGCTGCCATGGTAGGCTAGGGTTGAACCACCGATACAGTGCTGTGCCTTTTGTGTCCCCTCTTGGCAGTAGTACAGCGGGCGGGGAACCTGCTGTGCATGCCAGGAGAGCATATAAAAGGGGCAGACCTTTGGCCTGGGGGCTGATGTCCAGTGGGGTCCACGCCCAGGTGCCTTCGGCCTGGGTGCATGTGTTCCTGTTCCATCTCGGGTACCTTTAGCCCGGGGTGAGGTACTATCCTGGAGTTCCTGCTGCCCTGGGTATGGAGGCCTAGGTGCGGGAGTAAAGCCTGGAGTCCAGAGCCTTCGTCTGGAGTCCGCTAAGGGTCGAGGAGTCTTAGGGTGCCGCCTCGTGTAGGGGACCATGTTCCAGGGAAGGGAGGATCATTCTGATGGACCGATGCAGGAGTCACGGTGAAGGAAGGGTCTGTTGACTCCCTGGAGAGATGTCTTCCCCTTGATATGGGCTAGGTTCGTAGAAGGAGAAGCTCAAGGTCATCTTGACTGTATCAGAGGCCTTATTCACCCGGCCCGTGGCAGGGGCCTTATACACCCTGGTCTGTGGCAGAGACCAAAGTTCTCCAGGTCCGTGGCAGGGGCCTTGTACACCCGGTCTGTGGCAGAGACCAACCTCAAGGTCTGTGGCAGAGACCGTGCACCTAAAACTGTTTGAGAAACCTAAGCAGTGAAGTGAATGTGCTACGTTTGTGCCTGGACCTCCTCCACACCTTAAGCTGTCCTGTTTCTTTGCTCTAACCTTTTCTATCCGAGTAGAGTTTATTTTGCCATGAGAGAATAAGAGTTGTAATTTCAGCTGGTGTGGACATTGACTTTACTGGGAATTAAAGGACTTGCCTCTACCTACAGTAGAGGTGAGAATCATCCTCTGGAGGAGTTTTGACTCCGGCTGTGGACACGGCCCGTCAAGTACACCGCTCAACCTCTTTATATAGGAGGGTACGGGCTGGTAGTGCGGTGTGCCTTTCTCCCTCCTGCGAGGAGCCAACAACATAAAGGCAGGTAAGGGGGAAAGGATCTGTGCGCTACAAAAAAATAAAATAAAAATTATAATCTTGACCTAGGAGGACGAGGTCCATATGGAGTAGGAGGTTGAGGTAGCGGCGGTGGAGGAGGACGAGGTAGCCAACACTGGTTCAAAAATACAACAATGGCTGGGTAAGGCGTGTCATGGATATGCATTAATGTCTGTCTGCCATCTTACCTTTCCTCCTCATGTGTTCATCTTAGAGACCAGACCTCCTTCACCTGGCTTCCTTTATAATCTCCTCCCAGCCAGACTCCACCCCAGGCCCTATCACAGAACACTATATTAACCTGTGCACTGCAAGCCTGCTTTGCTGATCAACGTGTTTGTTAGGCATTGTGTGTTTGGGTTCCTGCCTGCCGTGTGCTACGTCTGTCTCTCTGTTATACATTTGGCTTGTCCCCGACTATCCCTGTCTGCTCGTGACCCTTGACCTTCGGCTTGTCCTTCGTTTTCCTTGTCTGCTTGTGGCCCTTGACCTTCAGCTTGTTATTCGTTACTCTTATATCTTGTGCTGCTGCTTCCCCTCTTTTCCCCTTATCCTACGGGGCGTGAGCTAGGAGACTCTAGAGGCCGCGACCTGGACCCAGCCTGCAGCATAACATCCTCACCACTAGAGGCTCTGGAGAAGACCTGCTGGGTCTTAGACTCCGCGCCCTGGGGAATCTTGGCTCTAGCTTCCTATAGGATCCCGGTTGTGCTCCCCTGGTCCCACTTTCCACAACCACCCAGTTTCCTATCCGCAGCAGTCAGCCATAGGGTTCACTAGCTTGCGGTGCACTCCTGTCCCCCTATGGTGTGCATCTGTCACCTGGCCATAGGTGACCTGACAGGCCGGTGATGTGTCGAATTCTGTCCCCCATCAAATAGTGTCCACCCTGTACTGCGCTTGCTCAGTATGTAGGACAAGGGGATTTCGAAAATCTCCCAAGATGAACGGCGCCTGCGTGGTGAGTTCAGGTGAAGGCCACACCATCCGTGGTTCAAGCCGAGCCAAGTGAGGCCGTGCCCGAAGCGTCGTGATCGAACCGAGCCCGTGAGGGGCCCTGTTACTATGTGCTACCGTATGTCCACTTGGATGGTGGGGCTTGAACCTGCACTCACTGCGCAGGCTCCGTTCATCTTCAGAGATTTTGTGAATCTCCTTGTCCTCTGTACTGCGCAAGCGCTGCGCCTTCGCAGTATGGGCCGGACACAATCCGATGGCCGGACAGTTTTTGTCACAACACCGGTATACATGTCTATTCTGCAGAAGGTATGGACAAGTCCTGTGGGATCCATGCCTGGTTCATTTTAATGAACGTGAGCTTGTCCACATTGGCTCTGGACAGGCGGCTGCGCTTGTCTGTGATAACGCCCCCTGCCATGCTAAATACACGTTCAGATAATACACTGGCTGCAGGGCAGGCCAGCACCTCCAAGGCATAAAGGGCAAGCTCAGGCCATGTGCCCAATTTGGAGACCCAGAGGTTAAAGGGGGCAGACCCGTCATCCAGTACGTGTAGGCCTGTGGACACATACTGCTCAACCATGTTGGTGAAATGCTGCCTCCTGCTAAGACGTTCCATCTCAGCTGGTGGTGCTGGTTGTTGTGGCGTGCTGACAAAGCTTTTCCACATTTCAGCCATGCTAACCCTGCCTTCTGAGGTGCTGCCGGTGCCCCGGCTGCGTTGGCGACCTCTTCCTCCTCCTCTGCCTTCGCCTTGTGCTTCCACCGTACGCCCGCTGTCAGGTGGGAATGCCACCAGCAGCACGTCTACCAGCGTGCGCTTGTACTCGCGCATCTTACGATCCCGCTCCAGTGAGGGAATTAAGGACGGTACGTTGTCCTTGTAACGGGGATCCAGCAAGGTGGCCACCCAGTAATCAGCACCAGTTAAAATGTGGGCAACTCGGCGGTCATTGCGGAAACACTGCAGCATGTAATCGCTCATGTGTGCCAGGCTGCCCAGAGGCAAAGAAAAGCTGTCCTCTGTGGGAGGTGTATCGTCTGTGTCCTCTGTATCCCCCCAGTCACGCACCAGTGATGGCCACGAGCTGGTCTGGGTTCCATCCTGCTGTGAAAATGGCTCCTCCTCCTCCTCCTCCTCCTCCTCCATCTCCTCCTCCACCTCGTCATCCTCCAGAACTGTGCCCTTTCTGCCGGACAATTGTGTACCTGGCGTTTGTTGGTGCAGGAACCCACCCTCGTAGCCACTTGTGAAAGACTGCCCTGAAAACCTTTGAAATGATCCCGCTTCCTCCTCCTCCTCCTCATCCTCCTGTGCCACATCCTCTTCCATCATCGCCCGAAGCGTTTTTTCAAGGAGGCATAGAACTGGGATAGTAACGCTGAGAACGGCGTCATTGACACTGGACATGTTGGTGGAGTACTCGAAACAGCGCAACAAGGCACACAGGTCTCGCATGGAGGCCCAGTTATTGGTGGTGAAGTGGTGCTGTTCCGCAGAGCGACTCACGCGTGATTGCTGCAGCTGAAACTCCACTATCGCCTGCTGCTGCTCGCACAGTCTGGCCAGCATGTGCAAGGTGGAGTTCCACCTTGTGGGCACGTCACATATGAGGCGGTGAGCGGGAAGGCCGAAGTTACGCTGCAGCGCTGACAGGCGAGCAGCAGCAGGGTGAGAACGCCGAAAGTGCGCACACACAGTCCGCACTTTCTGCAGCAGCTCTGGCATATTGGGGTAATTTTTAAGGAACCTCTGGACCACCAAGTTCAGCACATGCGCCAGGCAAGGGATGTGCGTCAAACCGGCTAGGCCCAGAGCTGCTACGAGATTTCGCCCATTATCGCACACCACCAGGCCGGGCTTGAGGCTCACTGACAGCAACCACTCATTGGTCTGTTGTTCCATGTCCCTCCACAACTCCTGCGTGGTGTGGGGTTTTTCCCCCAAACAGGAAAGTTTTAAAACTGCCTGCTGTCGTTTACCCCTGGCTGTGCTGAAGTTGGTGGTGAAGGTGTTACGCTGACCGGATGAGGAGGTGGTAGAGGATGAGGAAGCGGAGTAGGAGGAGTTAGCAACAGGAGGCAAACTGAAGCGCCCTGCAATCCTCGGTGGTGGAAGGACATGCGCCAAACTGCTATCTGCCTCAGGCCCAGCCGCCACTGCATTTACCCAGTGTGCTGTTAGGGAGATATAACGTCCCTGACCGTGCTTACTGGTCCACGCATCCGTAGTTAGGTGGACCTTGCCACAGATGGCGTTACGCGGTGCACACCTGATTTTGTCCCCCACTTGGTTGTGCAGGGAAGGGATGGCCCGCCTGGAAAAGTAGTGGCGGCTGGGCACGATGTACTGTGGGACAGCCAATGCCATCAGGCTTTTAAAACTCTGCGTCTCCACCAGACGGAATGACAGCATTTCAAAGGCCAGGAGTTTTGAAATGCTGGCATTCAGGGCCAGGGATCGCGGGTGGCTAGGGGGGTACTTCCTCTTCCGCTCCAATGTTTGGGAGATAGAGAGCTGAACGCTTCCATGGGACATTGTGGAGATGGTTGGTGACCCAGGTGGTAGTGTTGCTGGCAGATCCTCTGTTTGCGGGGTGGCAGGTGCCACTGTCACTACAGAGGTGGATGAAGAGGCCGACACTGCAGCAGAAGAGGAAGCAGGAGGAGCCAGAGACCTTTCTTGGTTTTTGAGGTGTCTACTCCACTGCAGCTCGTGCTTTGCACTTAGATACCTGGTCATGCAGGTTGTGCTCAGGTTGAGAACGTTTATGCCTCGCTTCAGGCTCTGATTGCACAGCGTGTAAACCACTCGTGTCTTGTCATCAGCACATTGTGTGAAGAACTGCCACGCTAGGGAACTCCTTGGACCTGGCTTTGGTGTGCTCGGTCCCTTGCTGCATTGGGCAGTAGCAGACATACTGTCTAGGGGACGGACGCTCCGCTTTTGCACCCTGCTCCCTCTTCTGCTGTGCTGGTGGCTCTGTGCGACCACCGCCTCTTCCTCCAAACTACACTGGTCACCTGCATAATGTTGATTCCATGTGGGGTCGAGGACCTCATCGTCCTCCACATCATCTTCCACCCAGTCTTCACCCCTGCCCTCCTTGTCTGTCTGCACAATTGCGAAAGCAGCAGCAGTTGGCACCTGTGTTTCGTCATCATCCGAGACGTGCTGTGATGGTCCTCCCATGTACTCATCATGAAACATAAGTGGTTGGGCATCGGTGCACTCAATCTCTTCCACTTCTGGGGCAGGGCTAGGTGGATGGCCCTGGGAAACCCTGCTAACAGAGTCATCGAAAAGCAGAAGAGACTGCTGCATGATTTGGGGCTCAGACTGCTTGGCTGATTTGCAAGGGGGTGAGGTGAAAGACTGATGGACATGGGTTTCAGGTGCCAACTCTGATCTTTCATCAGAAGAGTGGGTGGGAGACAATGTGAAGGAACCCGAGGCACTGTCAGCAACCCAATCTACTATCGCCTGTACTTGTCCTGGCCTAAACATTCGTACAGCCTCATTAGGCGCGACAAAATACCGCCGCAGGCTCGGTCGCCTACTCGCACCTGAGGAAGGTGTTTCACTTGTGCGTGTATCTGGCACAGATCCACCACGTCCTCTCCCTGCAACAGGAGCTCCACCAGCAGCACCACGATCGGGGCCACCACGTCCCTTTGACCTTCTCCTCATATTTTCCAAATTTAGGATCTTGCCCTAAATGGGTGTTTTTGGAAGACCACAACACACCCACAGTACGTAACCGCTGAATCGCACAGCTACAGAACTGCAGAAAATGCTATTCAAAAAAAATGTTGTTTTTTTAGTATAGCACAGTAGAAGAAAAGTATATATAAATTGTTTATTTCACACACCTCCACATATGTATAACACACTGCAAAATATTTTTTTTGGCCCTAAATGGCGTTTTTTGTAAGACCACAACACACCCACAGTACGTAACCGCTGAATCGCACAGCTACAGAACTGCAGAAAATGCTATTAAAAAAAAATGTTTTTTTTTTTAGTATAGCACAGTAGAAGAAAACTATATAGAAATTGTTTATTTCACACACCTCCACATATGTATAACACACTGCAAAATATTTTTTGTGGCCCTAAATGGCGTTTTTTGGAAGACCACAACACACCCACAGTACGTAACCGCTGAATCGCACAGCTACAGAACTGCAGAAAATGCTATTAAAAAAAAATGTTGTTTCTCTAGTCATCTTCCAGGACGGCACACCTGAGAGATGACTGGTCCACCTGACAGGAAACACAATCAACACATGAGGTTAAAAGGCCCCTCCCTTCCCCTGCACCTCAGTTCTTGATTGTGTTTCCCGGCAGCGAAACGTTTGTTATTTTTGTCAGACCTGAAGTCGGTAGCGGATGGTCTCCCCCCTGAGAGCTGGACGCCAAGGCCGGGGAGGGTTGCGGGTCCAGCCAGGGATCAGTCCCTTCTCAGGGGGGGTTCCCAATGACCGGTGGTATTCCCCGGTAAAGAGCCTCCCGGGCACAGGGGCGTTTCCCGGATCTCTTGTTGGTACATGCCTCCCCACCTACCTTCCACCCAGTCAGGGTACTTGGGGGATGAAGGAACCGGAGGGTCTGCAGGAGTCCAGGCCGCTGGAGGAGGAAGGCTGTCATTTTCCTGACAGTGCAGCTCCATAGGGAATGCTGGAAACACTCCTAGGCAGGAGTGAGCATTCGTCGGGTGGAGCAAGATGGCGCCTCTTCCGGTTCCGGGTGACATCACTTCCGGTTTCCGGTCCACGCCAAAATGGCGGATCCGGACACTAGAGGCCAAAATGGGACTACCTCTGGCGGCGGGACTGCAGCAAAATGGCGCAGATCGGCGTCCTGGCCATAAAAATCCGGTGGAGCCAGGCGGAGGTCCCACAGGCCCCTCTCACCGCCTGGAGTCTCACAGCAGAGCTCCTAGGAAGTAGGAACCAGCTGAGACCAGGAATGGAGCGAAAGGAGGACACAGCAGTGGCTGCATCCCAGGAGGGGACCACGAGTGGTGAGTCTTTCCTCTATTATTCACAAGGGGTTGGTTAAGGGAGGTCTTACCCACACCCCTTGGGGGGGGGCAGGAGAAAGTACAGCTTGCTAAAAAACTAGTGCTGTCTTGTCTTTTTGTCTCCTTAGAACCCAGTGGATCTGCTCAAGGGGCCCACAAGGTTAAAAGCAAAAGTACCCCTCCCCCTAGAGCAAAAAGGTGTGGGAATTGCAATGAAAATCTCCCACTTGATCACGCAAAGCCTTTTTGTTACAGGTGCATACATAAATTGTCGGGTAAGGAAACCTCACAGGTGTTGAGGGACTTCCTTACAGTACAGGCAGAGATGCTGACTACGTTACAATCCCTTAAGACAGTTATTGCATCTAAGGAAGAGCATAGCACTAGTGGCAGAGAGGTTCTGTCCTCTAGAGAAGGTACTTCATCTCAGGGGGACACATCTGACAGAGGTCAGAGAACCCCACAGGGGCCTCCCTCTTCCATTACTTCAGGAGTAGATGAGATTGAGGACCCAGTGGAGTCAGAAGAGGACTCATTAAAGGAGGGGGAAGGTTCAGACCCTGAAAGCCAGGACAGTGACAGTCCTAAACTTAGGCATCTCTTTCCCGTGGAGGACATGGGACAGTTGCTTAAGGCAATTTATGCCTCTGAAGATATCCCAGAACTTCCAGTACAGACAACAGCCCGGGATAAGTTGTATAAGGGCTTAGGAAAACCTCAGTCCAGAGTATTCCCAGTACACCAAGCCCTTAAGGAGGTAATTCTGAGGGAGTGGAAGGACCCGGAAAGGAAGGTCCTTAAGCTAAAAACCTGGAAGAGAAGGTTCCCTTTTGGGGAGGAAGAAGAAGAGAAGTTTTTCAAGACCCCCAAATTAGATGCAGCCCTTTCTCAGGTCTCTAAGAAATCCGATTTGTCCTTTGAGGACTCGGGTAGCATTAAGGACCAAATGGATAGGAAGGCTGAAATGCTTCTGCGCAGAGCATGGGATGCCAATGCGGCAGCCATGACTCCTGCACTAGCATCTGCCTGCGTAGCCAGGAATGTGAATGCCTGGCTAGGTAGGCTCTCTGGCCATGTTTCTAGAGGGGACAATTCCGAAGAGGTTATGGACTCTCTAGAAATAATTAACAAAGCAGTAGCATATTTGGCTGATGCGACAGTGGAGGTGGTCAGAACCTCAGCCAAGTCAGCGGCCCTCCTGAACTCCGCAAGAAGGGCGGTCTGGGTTAAGTCATGGCAGGGGGACCCTATGTCCAGATCACGGCTCTGCGGGTTACCTTTTGAAGGTTCCCAGCTTTTTGGCCCTGGTCTGGATCAGGTCCTATCGCGATCTGCAGAGAAGGGGAAAAAGTTCCCGGTTAAGGCCAAGAGAGAAAAAGGCAAAAAGTTTTTTTGTGCCCCTCCTAATCAGGGCCAGTTCAGGGCCAAGAAAGACACCAATAGAAGATGGGGGAAGTGAAAGGGCGGACAGAAGGGTGGCCTGCTCTTCTCCGGACCCAAGGACGCCAGCAGGCAGCCAAAGTGACGCCAGCGTCAGGGTAGGGGGGAGACTTTCTCGATTTGTCCCTCAATGGCGAAGGATCTCCGAAAGCCCCTATATCCTGCATATCCTGACAGAAGGATATCGTCTGGAACTTCCCTCTCCTCCCCCTCAAAATGTTACTCTGACCCATCTCCCCAAAGAACCTTTGAGAGCAGCAGGGTTGATGGACAATTTGCAGGGATTGGCGGACCAGGAGGTTATCGTTCCCGTTCCACCCGAAGAGCTCTACCAGGGATTTTACTCCCACGTGTTTGTGGTCCAGAAGCCGTCAGGAAAATTTCGCCTGATATTAAATCTCAGGAAGCTGAACAGGTTTCTGATACACAAGAGCTTTCGGATGGAAAGCATTTATACTGTGAGAAACCATCTATTGAAGGATGCCTTTATGGCCACAGTGGATCTGAGGGACGCGTATCTCCACGTGGCTATTGCCCCGGAACACCAACCCCTGCTGAGGTTTGCAGTCCTGACAAGCAAGGGTATACAACACTGGCAATACCGAGCACTTCCCTTTGGCTTAGCTGCAAGCCCAAGAGTGTTCACAAAGATATTGGCAGAGGTTGTAGCTTACCTGCATTTACAGGGGGTATCTCTGATACCCTATTTAGACGACCTCCTGATCTATGGACAGTCTTTAGAGCAAGTGACAGCAGATGTAAAGACGGTGATCTGCACCTTGGAGAACTTGGGTTGGATAGTAAACAGGGAAAAATCGTCCCTAGTGCCATCCCAGATAAAAACTTTCCTAGGATACTCTGTGGACGCAGGGGCTCAGAAGCTTTTTCTCCCAGAGGAAAAAAGGTTAAAGGTAATATCAGCAGTTTCCTCTCTATTGGAACCCAGGGACTGCTCTCGCAGACAGGTCATGAGGGTCCTTGGCCTAATGACTGCCTGTATTCCGGCGGTTCCCTGGGCTCAGCTCCATTCCAGGGAGCTACAGTTTTTCCTTCTATCCTCCTGGGACAAGAAGACAGAGTCTCTGGATGGGAAGGTGGCCATTCCAGCAAGGGTAAGGGCCTCCCTAGATTGGTGGCTGGGTCAAGACAGACTCACGTTGGGTCGTCTCTGGACCCAGTGGAACCCTATAAAAATTACCACAGATGCAAGCTCCTGGGGTTGGGGTGCTCACTTGGGGGACCTCCAAGCGCAAGGATCCTGGAACCAGATCCAAGCAAGGGCCTCCTCCAATTACAGGGAGCTTCTTGCGGTGGGTCAGGCTCTGAAGGCCTTCGAAAGCAGAGTTCAGGGACTAGACGTCCAAGTCCTCTCGGACAATGTGACAGCAGTTTCCTATCTAAACCGACAAGGGGGTACAAGATCCAGAAGGCTACTAAGTCTAGCCCTGGAGATTCTGAGTTGGGCAGAAGGGGTCCTTCAATCCATATCGGCAGTCCACATAAGAGAGACCATCAATGTGGTAGCGGATTTCCTTAGCCGACAGCCCATTCACCAAGGGGAATGGGAACTAAACCAGAGAGTATTCCTCCAGATAAGTCAAGAGTTTGGGGTTCTGGAGATAGACCTTTTCGCCCACAGAGGGAACAGAAAGGTGGAGCGTTTTTTCTCTCTCACCAGAGAGGGAGGTTCAGAGGGAATAGATGCTCTAGCTCAGAATTGGGACTGTCACCTAGCATATGCTTTCCCTCCACTAGCTTTGATTCCTCGGGTTCTACAGAGGCTGGCCAACTCAGAGTGCAAGCTGATTCTGATAGCCCCTTGGTGGCCCAAGAGGACTTGGTTTGCTACTCTGAAGAAATGGTCGGTGGCCCCTCCTTTTCCTCTCCCAACCAGGCAGGATCTTCTTCTGCAGGGGCCAGTCGTTCACCCCAACCCAGGATTCTTCAGGTTGACGGCATGGCTCTTGAGAGGGAGATTCTCAGAGGCAAAGGATGCTCCGATAAAGTGATTGAGACCCTCCTAGGTAGTCGAAAACCAGTCACTAGGAGGATATATTCAAAGGTTTGGAATACTTTTTCTCACTGGTGTCAAGATAGACAAGTGTCTAGTCCTTCGGTACCAGTGATACTAGAATTTTTACAGGCAGGGGTGGACAAAGGAATTGCCACAAATACCCTGAAGGTACAGATAGCTGCTCTATCCATATTTTTGGACCAGAGGCTCACGTTAGAGCCTCTGATTAGGAGGTTCCTAGTAGCTAGGGAGAGGTTAACCCCCATAAAGGTTAAAAGATTCCCCCCTTGGAATCTAACATTGGTCTTGGAAACGTTGACGAAAGCGCCTTTCGAACCAGCTCAGGAGATCTCCATTAAATTTTTGACGCTTAAGTTAGCCTTTTTACTGGCCATCACAACAGCCAGAAGAGTAAGTGACCTGCAGGCCTTGTCAAGTAAAGAGCCTTTTCTGTTGATTCTGGAAGATAGAGTGGTGCTGAAGCAAGACCCACTTTTTCTTCCCAAAGTCGCATCACAGTTTCATAGGTCGCAGGAGATCATTTTGCCTTCCTTTTGTGAAAACCCAAAGAACAAAGGAGAGGAAAAATTTCAGTTTTTAGATGTCAGGAGATGTTTGCTGACATACTTGGACAGAGTGAAGGACTTCAGGAAGTCGACTCACCTTTTAGTTTTATTTAGCGGCCCTAGGAAGGGAGGGCAGGCTTCTAAATCTACAGTGGCTAGGTGGATTAGGCAGACCATAGGTATGGCTTATGAGCAGTCAGGTTCCCCAGTACCAGGTAACATTAAAGCTCATTCAACAAGATCTTTGGCGGCCTCTTGGGCAGAAAAAGTAGGGGCCTCAATCGAACAGATCTGCCGAGCAGCCACATGGGCGAAGCAAGACACCTTCTTAAAGCACTATAGAGTGGAACTACTATCGCCTCAGGATCTGACGTTTGAAAGGAAGGTCTTACAAGCGGTGGTCCCACCCTAAGGTAGGCCTTGAACTTCTTGTCCATCCTCTCAGGTGTGCCGTCCTGGAAGCTGACTAGAGAAAATTGACAGTTACTTACCGTTAACTGCTTTTCTAGGATATCTTCCAGGACGTCAGGCCTACTTCCCACCCCTGGTTTGATGTAAGTACTACGGGTAGAGTTTCCCTCTGGCACCCGGATAACCTATTACTTTGGTAGAACTGAGGTGCAGGGGAAGGGAGGGGCCTTTTAACCTCATGTGTTGATTGTGTTTCCTGTCAGGTGGACCAGTCATCTCTCAGGTGTGCCGTCCTGGAAGATATCCTAGAAAAGCAGTTAACGGTAAGTAACTGTCAATTTTTTTTAGTATAGCACAGTAGAAGAAAACTATACAGAAATTGTTTATTTCACACACCTCCACATATGTATAACACACTGCAAAATATTTTTTGTGGCCCTAAATGGTGTTTTTTGGAAGACCACAACACACCCACAGTACATAACCGCTGAATCGCACAGCTACAGAACTGCAGAAAATGCTATTCAAAAAAAAATGTTTTTTTTTAGTATAGCACAGTAGAAGAAAACTATATAGAAATTGTTTATTTCACACACCTCCACATATGTATAACACACTGCAAAATATTTTTTGTGGCCCTAAATGGCGTTTTTTGGAAGACCACAACACACCCACAGTACGTAACAGCTGAATCGCACAGCTACAGAACTGCAGAAAATGCTATTCAAAAAAAAAAATGTTTTTTTAGTATAGCACAGTAGAAGAAAACTATATAGAAATTGTTTATTTCACACACCTCCACATATGTATAACACACTGCAAAATATTTTTTGTGGCCCTAAATGGCGTTTTTTGGAAGACCACAACACACCCACAGTACGTAACCGCTGAATTGCACAGCTACAGAACTGCAGAAAATGCTATTCAAAATGTTTAATTTTTTTAGTATAGCACAATAGAAGAAAACTATATAGAAATTGTTTATTTCACACACCTCCACATATGTATAACTGTCAAGTCTCTGATGTGAGGCCGAGTAGCAGAGAGGGCGCCCCTTGCGGCCGAGTGCAGCACAGCCCTGAAGATGACACAGGGGGTGTGGTGCCCACAGAAGCACGGGTTGCCTGGTAGGTAGTGCTGGTTGCCAGGAACTTGGTAGGACAGGCAGACTGCAGGACAGCAGGCGTGCTTAGGAGGTCCAAAGGGTAAGGACCAGTGGAATGTTCCGATAACAGGGTCAAAGCCAGGCCAGGGGGTCAAACACAGCAAGACAGTCCGAGAACACAGCAGAGCTGAGTCTTAGCACAGAAGACAAGGTAAGCGGATTCCGTTAGCCAGGCCGGGGTCAGGTATACGCTAGGAAGTCAACAGGAGCAGGTCAGGCAAGCCGGGTTTGGTACACAGGAGATCAGACAGGCAGGAGATGCAAGACACAGGAACACAGGAGAAGCTGACGATAATCCAGCAAATGCAGACACTAGCAGACTTCCTTATATAGGCCCATGTGACCTGCTTGTAGAGATACTGGGTCCTAGAGCCCTTCTCCTGCCAGAGATGCTGGGTCCTAAAGTCCTTCGCCTGCTGTTGGTTCCCTGACAATAACACACTGCAAAATATTTTTTGTGGCCCTAAATGGCGTTTTTTGGAAGACCACAACACACCCACAGTACGTAACCGCTGAATCGCACAGCTACAGAACTGCAGAAAATGCTATTAAAAAAAAATGTTGTTTTTTTAGTATAGCACAGTAGAAGAAAACTATATAGAAATTGTTTATTTCACACACCTCCACATATGTATAACACACTGCAAAATATTTTTTGTGGCCCTAAATGGCGTTTTTTGGAAGACCACAACACACCCACAGTACGTAACCGCTGAATCGCACAGCTACAGAACTGCAGAAAATGCTATTCAAAAAAAATGTTGTTTTTTTAGTATAGCACAGTAGAAGACAAATATATAGAAATGGTTTATTTCACACGCCTCCACATATGTATAACACACTGCAAAATATTTTTGTGGCCCTAAATGGGTCTTTTTGCAAGCGTACATTAAAGTGCAAATTTTTTTTTTGCCCTAAACGGGTCTTTTTTTGCACGAGCAAAATAAAATGCAAATTTTTTTTTTTTTGCCCTTAACCACTTAACGACCGTTCACTGTATATATACGTCGGCACAATGGCACCGACAGGCACAATCACGTACAGTGTACGTGATTGCCTTTGTACAGTTGGGGGGTCCAATCGGACCCCCCTTCTGTACAGTGAGCGGTCGGAATTCGTTGGGGAGCGATCCGACATGAGGGGACGGCCGTTCAATTCCGGCCACCCCCCCACGATCGCTCCCGGCGAATGGAAATGCCCCCTCTGTCTGTGTAATGTACACACAGGCAGAGGAAGCAGGAGGAAGTGATGTCATCTCTTGTGCGGCGCTCACATATACCGAGCGCCGTACAAGAGAAGACATCAAGGTTAGTGCAAAAAAAACACTACACTAACACCAGCACACATAGGCACATAAATCGCCCCCAGGCCCCCCCAGATCACCCCCCAGCCCCCAGTCACAGTGTCACTGATTGCAGTGACCATTTATTTACTGATCACTGCAATCAGTGACATTTGTGACTGTAAAAGTGTCACTACAGTTTAGTTTTAGGTCCAGTGTAGCCCCCTAACCCCCCTAATAAAGGTTTAACCCCTTGATCACCCCCCAGATAACCTTTTCACCCCCTAGCACTGCCGTCGCTAAGCGATCATTTTTCTGATCGCTGTCTTAGCGTCGGTGATGCAGATCGGTAGCCAGTAATTTTTTTTAGGTTCGCCGCAGGTTTTTATAGCGTCAGGTACCCCCATAAATTATCTAATAAAGGTTTAACCCCCTTGATCGCCCCCCAGGTAACCCTTTCACCCCCTATCACCACTGTCGCTAAGCGATCATTTTTCTGATCGCTGTCTTAGCGTCGGTGATGCAGATCGGTAGCCAGTAATTTTTTTTAGGTTCGCCGCAGGTTTTTATAGCGTCAGGTACCCCCATAAATTATCTAATATAGGTTTAACCCCCTTGATCGCCCCCCAGGTAACCCTTTCACCCCCTATCACCACTGTCGCTAAGCGATCATTTTTCTGATCGCTGTCTTAGCGTCGGTGATGCAGATCGGTAGCCAGTATTTTTTTTTTAGGTTCGCCGCAGGTTTTTATAGCGTCAGGTACCCCCATAAATTATCTAATAAAGGTTTAACCCCCTTGATCGCCCCCAGGTAACCCTTTCACCCCCTATCACCACTGTCGCTAAGCGATCATTTTTCTGATAGCTGTCTTAGCGTCGGTGATGCAGATCAGTAGCCAGTAATTTTTTTTAGGTTCGCTGCAGGTTTTTATAGCGTCAGGTATCCCCATAAATTATCTAATAAAGGTTTAACCCCCTTGATCGCCCCCCAGGTAACCCTTTCACCCCCTATCACCACTGTCGCTAAGCGATCATTTTTCTGATCGCTGTCTTAGCGTCGGTGATGCAGATCGGTAGCCAGTATTTTTTTTTAGGTTCGCCGCAGGTTTTTATAGCGTCAGGTACCCCCATATATTATCTAATAAACGTTTTAACCCCCTAATTGCTCCTAGTTAACCCTTTCACCAGTGATCATCATATAAGTGTTACGGGTGACGCTGGTTAGTTAGTTTGCTTTTTATAGTGTCAGGGCACCCGCCGTATATAACCCAATAAAGGTTTAACCCCCTGATCGCCCGGCGGGTGATATCAATTAGGTTTTAGCGTCAGAGAGGGTCTGCGTCACACCCCAGGCAGCGTCAGGTTAGTGCCAGTAACGCTAACACCCACGCGTGAAGCATACACCTCCCTTAGTGGTATAGTATCTGAACAGATCAATATCTGATCTGATCAGATCTATACTAGCGTCCCCAGCAGTTTAGGGTTCCCAAAAACGCAGTGTTAGCGGGATCAGCCCAGATACCTGCTAGCACCTGCGTTTTGCCCCTCCGTCCAGCCCAGGCCACCCAAGTGCAGTATTGATCAATCACTGTCACTTACAAAACACAACACACATAACTGCAGCGTTCGCAGAGACAGGCCTGATCCCTGCGACTCCAGTGCTGTAGGAGGTGATTTCACCACCACAGTTAAAAAAAAAGAAGCAAATATGCCGAAGCATTGGGGCAGCAGGGGCGGAGGAGTGATTTTGCTCCTAATGCCGCGTACATATGGTCGAAATTCCGACGGAGGCTTGCCCGTGGAAAGGTCCGACCATGTGTGTGCGGCATAACTTTTTTGCGGGAGGATGCCCCCATGCTTCGGCATATATAAATGGTTCATGTATGCCCATCATTAGACGTGGGTGGATAAAGGGCGGTATTCTAATGGTGGGCATACCCACCGATCAATCTCTTTTTTCATTCAGCCAACTGGCTGCATGAAAAAAAAAGATTACAATACATGTCCAACAAGGACCAGCAACATACTGGTATGTTGCTGGACTTTGAATGGTTATACCAGATTGATGCCTGCGGGTTTAGGTATCATCTTGGTATCATTCTTTTCAGCCAGCGGCCGGCTTTCATGTAAAAGCAATCCTAGTGGCTAATTAGCCTCTGGACTGCTTTTAAAAGCAGTGGGAGGGAATGTACCCCCCCGGATATAAAAAGCGCCATTGGGAAATTGGGAAAGCATTTTATCACACCGATCTTGGTGTGGTCAGATGCTTTGAGGGCAGAGGAAAGATCTAGGGTCTAGACCCCAGTTTTTTCAAAAAAAGAGTACCTGTCACGACCTATTGCTATCATAGGGGATATTTACATTCCCTGAGATAACAATAAAAATGATAAAAAAATAAAAATATGGAAGGAACAATTTAAAAATAAAATAAAAAAGCAAAATTAATAAAAAAAAAAAAAAAAGCACCCCTGTCCTGCCCTGCTCTTGCCCAATGGCGAACACAAGCGTCGGTCTGGCGTCATATGTAAACAGCAATTGCACCATGCATGTGAGGTATCACCGCGAAGGTCAGATCGAGAGCAGTAATTTTAACAGTAGACCTCCTCTGTAAATCTAACGAGGTAACCTGTAAAGGCTTTTAAAGGCTTTTAAAAATGTATGTAGTTTGTCGCCAATGCGCGTTTGTGCGAAATTTTAAAGCATGTCGTGTTTGGTATCTATGTACTCGGCCTAAGATCATCTTTTTTATTTCATCAAACATTTGGGCAATATAGTGTGTTTTAGTGCATTAAAATAAAAAAAAAAGTGTATTTTTTCCCCAAAAAATGCGTTTGAAAAATCGCTGCGCAAATACTGTGTAGAAAAAAAAAAATGCAACACCCACCATTTTATTCTGTAGGGCCTTTGCTTTAAAAATATATATAATGTTTGGGGTTCAACATAATTTTCTTGCAAAAAAAAATATGTTTTCTTGTAAACAAAAAGTGTCAAAAAGGGCTTTGTCTTCAAGTGGTTAGAAGAGTGGATGTAAGCTTCCTAATGTTGTGTATAGAATGCCAGAACAGTTCAAAACCCCCCCAAATGACCCCATTTTGGAAAGTAGACACCCCAAGCTATATACTGAGAGGCATGTCGAGTCCATGGAATATTTTATATGTTGACACAAGTTGCGGAAAAAATACAATTTTTTTTTTTTTTTTTTTGCACAAAGTTGTCACTAAATGATATATTGCTCAAACATGCCATGGTTATATGTGGAATTGCACCCCAAAATACATTCTGTTGCTTCTCCTGAGTACGGGGATACCACATGTGTGAGACTTTTTGGGAGCCTAGCCGCGTACGGGACCCCAAAAACCAATCACCGCCTTCAGGCTTTCTAAGGGTGTAAATTTTTGATTTCACTTCTCACTGCCTATCACAGTTTCGGAGGCCATGGAATGCCCAGATGGCACAAACCCCCCCCAAATGACCCCATTTTGGAAAGTAGACACCCCAAGCTATTTGCTGAGAGGTATTGTGAGTATTTTGCAGATCTCGCTTTTTGTCACAAAGTTTTGAAAATTAAAAAAAAAAAGAAAAAAAAAATATTTTCTTTCTTCATGTACAAAAACAAATGATAGCTGTAAAATACTCACCATGCCTCTCAGCAAACAGCTTGGGGTGTCTACTTTCCAAAATGGGGTCATTTGGGGTGGTTTTGTGCTATTTTGGCATTTTATGGCCTTCAAAACTGTGATAGGTAGTGAGGAGTCAAATCAAAAATTTGTGCCTAGAAATCCTGAAGTCGGTGCTTGGTTTTCGGGGTTAGGCTCCTAAAAAGTCCCACACATGTGGTATCCCCGTACTCAGGAGAAGCAGCAAAATGTATTTTGGGGTGCAATTCCACATATAACCATGGCATGTGTGAGCAATATATCATTTAGTGACAACTTTTTGTAATTTTTTTTTTTTTTTGTCATTATTCAATCACTTGGAACAAAAAAAATATATATTCAATGGGCTCAACAGGCCTCTCAGCAATTTCCTTGGGGTGTCTACTTTCTAAAATGGGGTCATTTGGGGGGGGGGGGTTTGTGCTATTTTGACATTTTATGGCCTTCAAAACTGTGATAGGTTGTGAGGAGGGAAATCAAAAATTTGCGCCCTTAGAAATCCTGAAGGCGGTGCTTGGTTTCCGGGGTCCCGTACGCGGCTAGGCTCTCAAAAAGTCCCACACATGTGGTATCCCCGTACTCAGGAGAAGCAGCAGAATGTATTTTGGGGTGCAATTCCACATATAACCATGGCATGTGTGAGCAATATATCATTTAGTGACAACTTTTTGTAATTTTTTTTTTTTTGTCATTATTCAATCACTTGGGACAAAAAAATAAAAATATTCAATGGGCTCAACATGCCTCTCAGCAATTTCCTTGGGATGTCTACTTTCCAAAATGGGGTCATTTGGGGGGGGTTTTGTACTGCCCTGCCATTTTAGCACCTCAAGAAATGAGATAGGCAGTCATAAATTTAAAGCTGTGTAAATTCCAGAAAATGTACCCTAGTTTGTAAACGCTATAACTTTTGCACAAACCAATAAATATACGCTTATTGACATTTTTTTTACTAAAGACATGTGGCTGAATACATTTTGGCCTACATGTATGACTAAAATTGAGTTTATTCAATTTTTCTTATAACAAAAATTAGAAAATATCATTTTTTTTCAAAATTTTCGGTCTTTTTCCGTTTATATCGCAAAAAAATAAAAATCGCAGAGGCAATCAAATACCATTAAAAGAAAGCTCTATTTGTGGGAAGAAAAGGACGCAAATTTCGTTTGGATACAACATTGCATGTCCGCACAATTTACAGTTAAAGCAGCGCAGTGCAAAATTCTGAATTCACCTCTGGTCCTTTAGCTACCAAATGGTCCGGGGCTTAAGTGGTTAATGGGTCTTTTGGAAAAGAGCACAATAAAGTACCTTTTTTTTTTTTGCCCTAAATGGATCTTTTTCCAAGAGCAGAATACACCCACAGTATGGAAACGGTGTATCTCTCAACGTAATATATGCAGTGCTGGTGCACTGAGCTTGCAGATAAAAGGTAGATTTTCTCTGACACTGGGCTCATGGCAGTGTAAAAAGACCGCACTGCAACACAAACAGGTAAACCTATGCAGATCGCTGAGTTATATCTCTGAATCTGGACTCCTATTCCTATATAATATTCTCTCACCCTGAAAGCACCAACAGGAACCTGGCCCTACACTACACTGTCTCTCTATCTTTTCCCTCAAATTCCAGAATCAGGACTAACTCATGTATTTTTCAATCTCTCCCTAAAAGCAGCAGCAGCAGACAAGATCCTCTCCCTATCTATTCTGAAGCAGAGTGACGTGTGTGCTGTGTGCCTCTAGCTTATATAGAAGCTGGGTCACATGTTGCACTGACCAATCACAGCCATGCCATTAGTAGGCATGGCTATGATGGCTTCTAAGGGCACACCAGCTAATCAAAAGGTGATTGGCTGGCCCCTGAAGCATTTCTAACTGCGCCATTAGATTGCCGAACCCGAACCCGAACCCGGACTTTCGCGCACTTTTTAGGACAATAACTTGCATATAAGTCTTTATAATTAGCACTTTAGATTTCAAACGTTCGGGTCCATTGTATTTAATAGGGTTCTAAAGTTCACGCGAACATTCTGTCTGTTCGCAGGTTCTGGTGCGAACCGAACAGGGGGGTGTTCGGCTCATCCCTGATCCCAACCAATCTGCCTCACAGTATTGCCGGGTCGGCTTAAAGGACTTTCTTATACTGTGCAGTCGTGCTTGAACTTTGGAAATTCTGATTACCAAGTCTGTGGCAGAGACTTTCATTTTGTCCGTGCATCATCCCGGCTGCTAGGCTGGTGAGAGGGACCTATCCCGGTGAGCAAGATCCAGTGACAGCAAGTATACCTGTCTCCAGGATCTCGAGTGTCTCAGTGATCTACACCAGGTACCTGAACTTCCCCTAATCCTCCATCCCTCATTCTGCCAACGTTGTGGTTAATAAAAAAAGCATTAGAAAAGACTCAGTAACTGGCGACCATGTTTTATGCAACTTTTCAACCCTAGACTTTGAGCCAACACGGAGAACAGTGGGGTACCGGCAGACCAAAACTAACCAGCAGCTCCTACGAGGGTAGTGCTACATAAGGGTTAATTTTTTTTTTTTTAAATAACAAACATTCCATACTTACCTCCACTGTGCAGTTCGTTTTGCACAGAGTGGCCCCGATCCTGGTCTTCTGGGGTCCCTCGGCGGCTGTCTCGGCTCCTCCCCGCAAGAGCTAACCCCCTTCTGGGAAGCACTCTCCCAAGGGGGTTAGCTTGCGGGCGCGCTCCCGTGTGATACAATGGTGGCCAGAGGCCGCCAAGTGTGTCACTCGGCCCCGCCCCCAGCGCGCCACGTCATTGAATTGATTGACAGCAGCGGGAGCCAATGGCTGCGCTGCTATCAATCTCCAATGAAGAGCCGCCTTAAGCTGGGGGAAAGCATCGCGGGATCGCGCCCACGGAGTTTCGTGGCTCAGGTAAGTAAAACGGCAAGTAGATAGACTCTTGTAAGGGGCGGGCTCTGAGAGTACCTCTTATGCCCTGTACACACGAGCGGAATTTCCGTTGGAAAAATCATCCAACTTTTTTCCGACGGAAATTCCGCTCGTACAGCGGAATTTCCGCTCAAGCTTGGCTTGCATACACACGGTCACACAAAAGTTCTCTGAACTTTTAAGCGTTAAGAACGCTGTGACGTACAACACTACGACGAGGCGAGAAAGAAAAGTTCAATGCTTCCGAGAATGCGTTGGATTGTTTCCGAGCATGGGTGTTTTTTTTTCCCGTCGGAATTCCATACAGATGAACGGATTTTCCGATTAGGAATTTTTTCCGTCAAAAAAATTGAGAAGCTGCTCTCTATCTAAGTCTGTCAGAAATTCCGACGGAAAAAGTCAGATGGGGCATACACACGGTCGGAATATCCAATGAAAAGCTCCCATCGGACTTTTTCCATTGGAAATTCCGACCCGTGTACGCGGCATTAGAGTACCGCTTAGCGGTGGACTCAGTGGGGGAGCCCATATTAGGAGTATGTTCAATTGAGATTTACATTCCTGTGCTGTATTTATGGCCCGATGAGCGGCCTGTCCATTATTATTGCCCTGGTGGCCCCCTATTTTTGTACCAGCATGTATATAGATCTATTAAGGGTGGCTTAATTCCACTTCTTTTTCTTCTTGCTTGCTCGATATGTGATTGTGACCCTTACCAGGCGAGTTTTGATATATACTATTCTAAAATAAATGGAACTGCTATAAGGAATGCCATCTGCATTTGCGTTTAGATTGTAATATACAGTATATCTAGCTGATGCTATTGCATGGACCTGATGCTATTGCATGGACCTGGGCTTTGTGTCTATGGTTTTACCTTACCTGGTTTATTGGTCTCGGCCTACACCATTTGTAGCATTTCTATATTAGCCCCATGTGCTAAATGAAACATGCAAAACATGTTGAGCCTCTTGTGAAGAGGTGGTGGAACCTCCCACTATTCATACCATTTGGATATACAATCGGTAACTAGATTTGTTGGGTGATTTGTACTAAGCCATCACCTTTAATGATATAGGGTGCAAATATTTTTAAACTCATTTTTGTGCATCAATTAAAGCGGAAGTAAACCCATTGATTTAACAGTTTCAAAAAGCAGTTACATTTCCGGCATGCCGGGAATGCCAACTGTCACATTAGCGTCCATAAGTAGACCCGCAAGCATTAACCACAGATTACGTCCAGACGAAGCTACGCAACATCAAAGCGAAACGCGTTGACGTCACGGAGGTCACGTGACGCCGGCAACGCAACCCCTCAGCCTGACAGTGGAGATTGATGCACGGAGGACACCAGCAGACAGCAGCGCCGGACGCGGCGGTTTTTCGAAGTCCCGGTCGGCACGTGTGCAGCGCATACAGAGCGAATTCTGGAATCTCCACGCTGCCATAAGATCCGCTACAAACCGGCGTGCAAAGACCGGCGGACAGCGAGACATCCCACCGCGACACAGAGCGAATTCTGTAATCTCCACGCTGCCATAAGATCCGCTACAAACCGGCGTGCAAAGACCGGCGGACAGCGAGACATCCCACCGCGACAAGGAGGATCGGTAGAGCACGGAGCCACAGCTAACTCAAAGGACGCTGAGCAACTGAGAGGGTAAAGTACCAACGGGAGTCCAGTGAACTAAACTGGCCCCGCTCAGTATGTCAGTGGTAACTGAATCCCTCTCCTTCTGAATACACCAAGAAGTTGTTGTACACCTGTGGCTACCCTAACTCCCACCACTCCGCGCTGTATTGAATTACTGTCAGTCATGCTATTAGGGGTCATATTCTTTAATTAACCTATGAACAAATGACTTAAACCCCTCATCATCCCCATCCCAACCGACCATTTTTGGAGGAGATGTGATTAAGTTTACCATCTGGAAAAATCATACAGAAGGTTATCTGAGCGTTATACTGTGATTCCCAAAGCGCAACAGGAACATTTGTCCCCTGTCCTTCCTTTTCCCAAATTCTACCCAATACTCCATGAACTTCCTTCCTCCCCCAGGAAGTTGATATTAATGGATACATTGTCATCTTCTCCAGTTGGGCCCAAATTTCATTAAGGGTTTATTCACAGTGAAGCTGCACCATGGTATATTCTGTCCATATGACCAAAATAGATTTATAAACTGATTTTTATCAAGTTAGTCTTGCCATCCTGCAGCTCCACTTTGAATTTAATTGCCGGCGTCCGGACCATCTGTGCTGTGTGTCTTTCCCTTATTGTTGGTGATGGTACTGTTAGTTCTGTTTGTCCTCTTTGTTTGATTGTAATATTTTCCGAATTGACTCCTCCCCTAGGAGTCAATCGGTAAAATAGTGTAAGAAGTCATATCTTATTCATCAGAGTATTTAACTGAATATATATGTACAAAATTGCTTTTCTTTTGATACTCAACAATAAATGGTATATATTTTTCTAACCCTATGGCCCAGACTAAATTGTCGTTTAAAAGTAGCCACTTTCTTTTTAATCCCTTTTCTATTACATCTGGGATTAATATATTTTTTTCCAACTGTCACATTGGTTGTGCTCTCAACCAAACTGTCAAACCATCCAATGGCTGGTGTCATAACTGATCACATGTGCAGCATCATGGCAGTTGAAGATTAAACAGAGGCCAAGATGGCAGCTTCCTTGTCTGAAAATGATAGGAGGGTTTACTTCCACTTTAAGCTTTATAATTTCATTGTACAGTAAAACCTTGGTATGCGAGCATAATTCGTTCCAGAAACATGCTTGTAATCCAAAGCACTTGTATATCAAAGCAAATTTCCCCATAAGAAATAATGGAAACGCAAGTGATTCGTTCCACAACCATTTATTCATAGGTCCTTCAGTTTATAGTCCATATAAAAAGATTATAGCAATGTGAAAGGTTGTGTAACCATAAAATGTCCATCCACAAATGGAAGCCTCCACAAGGGGATTAGAAGCAAAATCCAGCAGGAGCTACAGTATAAAAGAGAAGAGAGGTGCCTCTAAGTGTAGCAATATGTTGCTAAATGTTGAACCTTCATTAAATGTAACCATATTGCTACACTTAGAGGCGCCTCTCTTCTCTTTTATACTCAGTTGTGACGTGATGCTACTTGTATATCAAGTCAAAATTTCTTAAAAAATTTTGCTTGTCTTGCAAAACACTCTCAAACCAAGTTAGTCTCAAACCAAGGTTTCACTGTACTTTGGTTGTACCTATAAATTCCATGAACTGCGGTTCAGTTTGTCAGTTACAAATATTTTGATTATTTGGGGATGTGGCACGGTTGTAATACTAAGGTTAACGAGTGTCCACACTACCACCCAGTGGTTCCTCATTTATCTATTTTCAATCTAAGTGTGAGCCAGGAGGTTCTTGCTATGTGTAACCAGAGCTGAATATCAGAACCTGTTTGATAACCAAACACATGGTAACACAGTAAAAGTCAGAGCAAAGTGAGCCCAAGCAAGGTCAGGACAAAAGAAACCTTCAACATTTGAATTACAGTAAAAAGTCACAACTAAAAAATGCCATGACAGACAACCTTAGAGGGAAAAAGACCTAAACACTTCAGCCCCGGAAGATTTTACCCCCTTCCTGACCAGAGCACTTTTTACAATTTGCCACTGCGCCGCTTTACCTGACTATTACGCGGTCATGCGATATGCTGTACCCAAAATAAATTTTCCCCACAAATAGAGCTTTCTTTTGGTGGTATTTGATCACATCTGCGTTTTTTTTTTTTTGCGCTATAAACAAAAAAAAATAATTTTTCTTTACTTTCTGCTGTAATAAATATCCCCAAAAATATATAAAAAAACAAATTTCTTCCTCAGTTTATGCTGATACGTATTCTTCTACATATTTTTGGTAAAAAAAATCACAATAAGTGTATATTGGTTGGTTTGCGCAAAAGTTATAGCGTCTACAAAATAGGGGATAGATTTATGGAATTATATTTTTTTTTTTTATTACTAATGGCGGTGATTTGCTTTTTTTATAAGGACTGCAACATTGCGGTGACAGATCGGACACTTTTGACACTTTTTTGAGACCATTGACATTTATACAACGATCAGAGCTAGAAAATAGCCACTGATTACTGTATAAATGTCACTGGCAGGGAAAGGGTTAAACACCAGGGGGCGATCAAGGGGTTAAGTGTGTTCCCTCAGCGTTTTCTAACTGTAGGGGGGATGGGTTACCACTGGCATGACAGAGATCGATGTTCCCGATGACAGGGAACAGAAGATCTCTGTCATGTTACTAGGCAGAACAAGGAAATGCCTTGTTTACATAGGCAGCTCCCCGTTCTGCCTCTCCTCACCGTGATCGCGGGCCGCCAGCGGACATCGAGTCCGCGGGACTCACGGGCACACTCCCACGGCGCGCACCCGCTATCTTGCTTTTGCGGACTGATGTACAGGTACGTCAGTTTGCGCAGGAGTGCCATTCTGCCGACGTATATCTGCGTGAGCTGGTCGGCAAGCAGTTAAATGGGAACTTTTACCAGAACATGCTTTTACACCTGCCTACATGTGGTTGTGCAAGGTCACACCCCTAAATGTAAACATGAAGCATAAAGTGAAGGCTGATGCTGGCTTGGGGAGTCTGAAGTGTGCCAGGATCCAGTAGAGGGAGCTGAAGAGCAGTGAGACCAAGGAGGTGCACCAAAGGAATTTGGAACTGCCCAGGAATGATGAGACAGCAAATAATGATTCAGAGCCAACTACTCAAAGCCTTACCTTGTTTCACATCACCAACCATGATGCAGTCAACCTCCAACTGCATTACTAGGTGTGTAACCAGCAGGTTGGTTCCTGGCAAGAATTTCCGTTGGACCTTCACTGTGACAGACCCAACTGGGACAGAGGTTTTCGGAGGGGACTAGTGGCAAGCCTTCTACCCATTGATTATGGCCCATGGAGAGAGCAGATCATTCTCTAATGATGGACAACAACACGATGAATGCTGAGAGCGAGGCTTGGATTAATTCTCTGAATAAGGACAATAAAACATCCCTTCTTGAGTGGATGGAAAGGTTTAATATTAATTGTGTACAGGTTAATAGTCAGAGGGAAAATGGAGGCCCTCCTGCAGACTGGGTTGGAGAGGCTCCTTCTTATGGGAAAGAAGTATTTATCAACAAAATCTCTCAAGAAATCTATGAAGATAAATTAATTCCACCTTTTCAGACTACTGGAACATTGTATGAGTGTTGTCTCATAGATTGTTGTAGACTGGTGTCGGCCAGTCTGAGATGAGGTGGGATCCCTGATTATTCAAAGAATGGTCTTGGCACCTATGCTTGTTTAAGTGACTAGTTGTTATTTAGTTCACGTTAATTAGATCACTGTCGGCTATTAGTTTCTAGGTGTGGATTAGCATTTTGTTTATGTTGCCTGTTTGTTACTGTTTACGGTTTGCGGTGTCGTGCTAATATCCCCAAGAGGGGATTGTTCTCCTGGGTGGTATGGTAAGTTTGAATAAAGTGAGTTCCAGTTCCACTTTACATCTAAGCTAGTGTTGTCTAGTCTTGGGTGCTCAGCTATAATACCTGGTTCCAGACTGGAGGAAGCTATATCTTGACGGAAGCTGGATGGTTCCATCACATACACTATATACTGTAAATAAGGAATACCAACTTCCTCTCCCCAGTAAATTAGATAAACTGAGCCTCCACACAAAGTTGGTATAAGCGTGCAGCAAGCAAGTGTTGTCCCAGGGTGCCCTGTAATAATCTATTGTAAAAAAAAGCAAAGAAGATCTAATTGAAGATTGGAATGCACCACTTGTATACTACTACTATGACAGTTTGACAAATGTAGAGTTTTATTTTTCCATTCCCATTCAATTCTCAGAAATCATTGAGATTCCGTGTACAGTACATACTGTACCTTTCTATATTTTCCCCTGTGCTACTGATATTCTATTTCTTTGTAAAAAGCTGCTCAATGTTCCTGTGAATGTTCTTCAGAAAAGTCAAAGAATGAAACTAGTTATTGTGTTATCCTTTCAATCAGCCTGTTTTTTTACAGGACTGGGGTCACCACGAACCGCCCGGGAGAGCCGAGACATTAAGTGACCCACTATATTGATAGATCTCTATGCTCGCTTCTGTTTTGTTACTTGTGGTTTTAGCTGCTGGGAGCTGTAGATTTTTATTTTTAATAACACTAAGCGGCTTGTACTCCTGGAAATACTTTTCCCCTAGAAATTGGTATGTTAGTGGTTGGCAGGTGTAGC
Source organism: Rana muscosa (assembly GCA_029206835.1). Taxonomy (NCBI): domain Eukaryota; kingdom Metazoa; phylum Chordata; class Amphibia; order Anura; family Ranidae; genus Rana; species Rana muscosa. The sequence continues at coordinate 1,234,527,175 of CM055116.1, read as the reverse complement.
CTGCCATAATTGTCCCCTGTTTTTGGTGCTGTAAATTATGTAATGCATCACCAACGTATTCCTGTTCATTGCCACCCTCTAATACTTTTAGTGACACTAAACAATATCTTTATTCTCCCAAAAAATCCACACGCATCCTTTACTTAATGCCCCCATGCACTAAGCATGCTGCGCTTTCTGAATGGTCCGGTGGCGAGATCTGTCGGAAGTGGGGGCGGGTACCTGTCAAAAACAGGTACCCACTTCCCCCGAAAGGTGCCAAATGTGGCACCGGAGGGGCGGGGAGGCTGATAAGCGGAGCTTCCACATTTGGGCTGAACTCCACTTTAAGAATACATACTTGAAAAAAAACGTGCAACCTAAGTTGTCAGAACAGAGCTCTACTGATATGAAAATTATGACTGTTTGTCAAAAGTCAACATCTAATCTTCATTTCATAGCTGGGTTTCTAGGGGCAAACTGAAGCAATGCCAGGAATTAAGAAAAATTCACCCCACAGTGGGCCCCCCACCCTCGCACTTGAGGGATTAAATGATTGTTCTGGAGGTTTGCAGAAGACCTTGTCCCTGAAGGAACAGGGCCCTAAAGGCAGATACCATTTGGTACAGTGTTCATTCCAGTCCAGCTGCAGCCTGCCATAGGCTTTGACAAGCTGCCTGCAGCTGGGCTGGACATCGCACCTGTCCCTCTCTAGGCTGGAAATCATTCTGCGCCCTGGATTGTAAGTGCTCCTTTGCAGGGAAATGCCCTTTGGATTGTGAATAAATCGTAGAATGTGCCCTGGACTGTAAGTACTCCTTTGGAAGGAAATGCCCTTGGGATTGGGAATACCAGCTGCAATTGTAGAATGCACCCTAATTGTAGGCAAAAAAATCTTTGCCACTAAACATGGATTCCATTCCCTCCATGTTGGAGAAGTTATTGTTTGCTTTGCAGTTTACTATTGGAGAGTCTGTTCTATTAAAAATCTCTGGAGTAAAGATGATGTTTTACTTAACCAAACTAAACTGGACATTCAGCTGTTGTGTGTTGGGAATATTTTGAAGCGAAAGGGACATGCTTAGCATCTGTTTGGGCTCTGTTCATGCATCGAGGGATGGTATGTCTGGTGTCCGATCTGTTCTAGGAAAAGAATACACTCATAAGCTCTGCCTGGGTAATTGGGACAAGTGATCTCTGTATTGTGTGTAAAAGAAATCAGAAGAAGTCAGCTTATGAATTAGGGAGGGAAAGAAAAAGTGGGTTGCACACCATACCATCAAAATGCTTGATAAGAAGTTGACGCGTTTCACACGATTGTACCGTGCTTGTGAACAAGCATGGTACAATCATGTGAAACGCATCAACTATCTGTATTCCTGCATGTTTGACTGGCTTACGACAATAAAGATCTTCTAATCAAGCATTTTGATGGTCTGGTGTGCAACCAACTTTTTCTTTTCCTTGCATTGTGGACGGTGGTGAGCCGATGTTAGCACCTGGAACCCAGTGCACCTAATTATTGCCTGATGCGGTGTGTGTGCTTCTTGTATGAATTAGGGAGGATTGTCCTGAGGGAAGGAGACCCTCTTCAGTGGCTGTGCCTGTGCTAAAGTGTTTTTTCGTGAGTTGCAAGAGTAGGCCTTTGGGTCGTGACCACCGAAGTGGTGTTCCCCATCCCTGACACAAGGGGGAGCTGACCTTCTACATGCATCCAAGCCACTTCCATGCATTTAGCAGCAGTGATAGCCTGTCATGCGAGTTCCTTCTGTTGTCTGTTGGGCTGTTCTTGCCAACTGTAGTCCTCATAGGCAGCCCAATGGCCAACTGATGGAACATGCACAACGGCCATAAACTACAGGCTCATTGCAAGGCAGCAGCTTAGTGTTGTCAGCCTGAAACCTGAAATGCAGTTAGTAACAGGATTTACAGGTAAGAAACTCTAAGCTTTAAAGCTGGCAGCACACTGATCAAAAATCAGCCAGTTCAGAAAGGACCAAATGAATTTCATTCAGTGTGTGGCCATCCCCGTTCAACAGATGTTGATTGTTTGCATTCACGCACTGTTACAGTGGCAGGCAACACTTCTGCCACTGTAACACTTCTGCCACTTTGTGGTTTTAAAAGAAGGGGTCAAGTATGACTATTCGTGCATTAAGGTGCACTTCCAGACCATTTAAAATGAGGGGGTCTCAATTTACCTTAGCGAGCTTTAACACAATGTAGAGCAAAGCATAATGTGAAGGGCAATTCTTCTTTTTTAATACCAGCAAAATATCGCAGACAAACTCTCTAAGAGGGAAGTGTTTATGTGTATACAAGCGGGACTTTACACATCCCCGCTAATTGATTTCTAAATTGCTTTTAAATACAAGAAAGGCGACAATTCAGCATAATGTTGGTTGCACCAGGGCTGTTCTCTGCCTTCCAGATCACCACTTGAAGAGAGAAACAATTTGCTGCTCTCTGCAATTTAGTCAGCAGTTATTTAATTTGAAAGTGCAATCATCAGCTATGGAGCACAATTAACTACTGTAGATCAGACGTTAAACTTGAGTTTACAGAAGGTCAGGTTAAATTTTTTATTTGGTTTTCTTGTAAAAGACTTGGGGGGGGGGGGGGGGGAGTCTATACCCGCCGCTACTTGTTAAGAAGAAAAAAGTTAATTGAAAAGAAAATAAATATGTTTAGCGTGTGATTTTTATTTGTTAAAGCCAATTTAAACTTCAAAATTAGGTCTTCTGTACTCAGAAATAGCTCTCTAGAGTTGGATCAGAGAAACAGAGAGGGGTTGCCAGGAACTTCCTGGCCTTAACTCAGAGACTCCGGCTAATTAAAGGAATAAATGGGCCTCTGGGTTGTTGGGTGTAACCCCTGGCCCTCCCGCCTATTGGTGACTAATGTAGTGACATCAGGGTCATGACTCCCAAATCACATAGTGGGCTGAAGCAGGGAACTATGAACCAAGAAAGAATTTGGTGAGAGGCATGGACTTGGCTCTCTCCCCCTATAGTACCTATCTCTAGTCACTGAGAGGACATGTGTGGCCAAAGAAGGAAGGAGTCTAACCAGGAGGTCAAGTGCCTAGACTAGGGGCAAATGCGTTGGGGACACAGGTTGGACTGTATTCTTTTCCCCTAATATTCCTGTGTGTCACATTTATTAGTGTCCATTATTCTGCCTTTGTGTCACATTATTAGTGTCCCCTCATATTCATTGCTGTCCCCTCATCTCTCTGTGTTCTACATTTATTAGTGCCCCCTCATCTTCCTATGTGTCACATATAATAATGTCACCTAATCTCCCTTTGTGTCACATTCATTAGTGTCCCCTTATTTGTGTCACATTCGAATGTGGATGAGTAAAATTGTGAATTTTCCCTTGGCTGAAATTTTGACAAAATCTGGGAGATTTAAGCAAAATTGTAATACTCTGCAAAATTCTTTGGAGTCATTGGTGAAGGCAAACTAATTGTGTATTTTAATTTCTTTGTAATTGTTCCTTTATGTAAATAAAAAAAAAAAATAGATACTTATGTAGCACACGGACCCTTTTCTCCTGCCTACCTTCTACTTGCAGGGATAAAGGCACACCGTGCCACATGCCCGGATCCTCCTGATTTAGAAGGTTGAGCGGTGTTCTTTATTTTTGGGTCCCGCAGCAAGTTACCTCCCGTTCACTGGTTCTCGTCCCTAGAATGTAGGGAAAAGTCTGTGTTCTTTTTCCAAAGAAACTCAATGTCCAAACAGTGTTCAAACTCCAAACAGTCAAGTTTATTTTTATCTTGCTCAAACAGATTTGGGAACAGGTTGAAGAAAGCGACAAAGTAGGTATGGAGATAGGTTTAGGCACGCGGCACCCAGTTACCCTATTCTTTACTCAAGCCTGAGTATGAATTTTTCTCACCCGGATAGATCCCTCTCACAGTTCTAGCAGCCGGAGTGAAGCACGAACAGTTGCTACTTGAATTTAGTCCCCTTCACGGACAAGTCCTAGAGATCCTCTGCCACAGAATCCCTAATGATTGAATTATGACTTCTGAACAAAATCCTGTAGATTAGTAGACCATAGGTCTCAGTGGGACACACTACAGGGGCTATACTGCAACTCACGGATCCTTCCTCTGATAGGTAACCAGGCCTCTCCTTCATCGTGAACTCCATCACCGATCCATCGGACAGGTCCTCCCCCGGTTTCCTCTCTTTCAGAGCGGGCCACCCTCACACAGGCTCCCTGGGACTCCAGTGTGTTGGCTGTAGACCCAGTTGAAAGTACTGGGCCTACCTGGAACGTTGTAGCCTCGGGCTAAAGGTGCCCAAGACTCCTCGGCCAGTTCACGCACCCCCCGGCCAGCAGGGCCTAAGGGTGCGACTTCGCCACCAGGGGTCCTCCTTTGAATCCCCCGGGCACACCACCCCCATGGGGCACACACTCCCGCTCCTCTGGCTTCTGCCCTTTATGTACCCTCTCCCAGCATGCACAGCAGACAAAACCCCGCCCACCACACGGTAGCCGAGAGAGGACACCCAATCACACCACAACGCCACCCGTGGTTAAACCCGAGACCTGGGCAACAGCGCCACCACAGGACACGGGAACCATACGCCAGGCAACAACATGGCAGAGCAGAGTCCATACCTAACAAATTAGAGAACCTGAGCCAACTATGGCTCATACTACCCCTAAATTTAGAACATAGCGACCCCCAGTTTTGGGGTGCCCGCTACACACACCCCCTCCTGAAAAAGCCACTGTCCCCAGTGGCTGGAACAGATTAGAAAGACCCCTCAATCCTGAGTGGGTTCCAGCCTTTTCCAACTATGTACAGAAAAAAAAACACTTGCGGTACCTGAACCAAAATATTGGGGAATAGCAGAGGAAGAAGAGAAAGGACATGTAAAAAAGGATATATACATTACATTCAGTATAAAACACATAGCTTTGAGAGAAAAAATATACAATTCCACCCCTCCAATCATAACTACTCCACCTATTCTCCGATAGAGTTGATTGCAGATCTCCTGCAGAGGGAGAGAAAAAAAAGCACAACATACAACTCTAAGATTATGCAGAGCAAAACCATCACCAAAACTTATACATTTTCTAGTTTGCATGGCTAAGCCTAGCCTGACTGAAATTTTCTGCAAAACACTACCACCTAGTGGCAACTCAAGTCATCACACTCCAATGCTGCGCGTGGGCATACTTGTACTTGACACAAACTTTCAATTTTGACCACAACGGTTCTCACCTTGGCCTGACTAACCTACCCCAATGTTCAGTGGGAAAAAAATAAATAAATACATTTCTTCTTCTTTCTTTTTTTTTTTTTTTTTTCGGAACCAAGGAGAGAAAAGAAACAAGAACAGCTCTCCGGTTCCTCCAAAGAGTAGGTTCCCCTGAATCAGAGGGAAAAGTCAACAAGTGAGCTCAGAATAGACTACTCCCGTGAGACGGAATGATAATGAAAAAAAAAACCACAAGTTCCATCTCACAAATAGTAATTTGGATCCGGGAGAATAAGCAGTCTTCCACTCGCATCCTTAGTCGTGACTGAATGCTCCACGTCTACTCCCCACTCCATACATATGACCACTCGATCAGCGTAAATGTGCCGACCATAACTCCAAATCCGGCGAAGCCTGAAGAACTCTTCTCTGGAGTCAAAGTTATGTCTTCCTCTACCGGCTTCAGGAGTGTCTAAATAATCCAGTATAGTATCGTTATACCACAAGTCCTGTACTTCTTCAAGTTCTTTCATCACATGAAGTGGAACGTACGGGAACTCAAACCCGTAGCTTAGTCTCACACGGTCCAGCATAGCTTTCTGCAACCTAGCGAGCTGTGGCAGAGTCTTTAGGTCTCCCTTTCCAGGCAACACACACGAGTCAGGTGATCTGACAGATTTACAAAAAGTCTCTTTCTTGGCTGTCGATGTCCATTTAGCATCACCCGGGGCCCTTACTCGTGCTGTGACCCGTTCAGGACCTTTTATGGTTAACTCCTTACAACAACACATAAGAGTAGTAACCATAAACTGGTTTGGCAACAGTTTCTGGTTCTCAGCTTCAGCCTCACTATTCCTTTTTGGTGAAACAAGCTTCTTCCTTTCCCCAGCAAACTTGCCACTACAATCCTTCCCAGCCTCCTTACCGTCCCCTGACGTGGATCTCCTGGAGGTCCCTGCGGCTTGAAGATCCGATTCAGGCAGGCGCTGGGGCAGGCTTCTACCGCGGCCGCGGGAGGCCTTAACGTAGCCCACCTTTCGCTTGGCGGGCGGAATGGAGGTCTCCGTTGTGGCGGAGGCGGCATCCACTCCAGTATCCGCCGACGGCTCTGCAACAGCCGAAACATCCTCACTGGCTATATCCGTAGCAGCCAATGCAGTGCGCAGGGGCTCAACTGTGGACGCATAAGTTTCCTCCTCTGAGGAAATACCCGTGAGGTAGTTGATTTGGTAGACCCGAGGCTTCTCGGTGGGTTGGTCTACCTCGAAGAGAAATTCTCCACAGGATGCACACCTTCCAAAGGGCCGCAGTTGTACCGCTAGTCCTTGGCATCCGGGACAGAGCATGCCCAGGGCCTCTGCATCTCGGCAGACATAGAGAGCAAAACGACCCCTAGGCTTTAGCCGGATCCCTGTATCCGTCAGGGGGGCAGTGAGAGGAGCAATGTCCATGGTTGAGATGGGTTGGAACATCCGGAGTCCCGATGTAGCAGAAGTCCATGCGGCGGTAGCCATATTGCTTCTCCTCCAAAGATCCAGCTCGTACTGTCCCTTTGGCGCCAAGGCGCCACGTGCAACACACAAGTTGGTGTGGCTCCTCCCCTTTTACTCTTCCAGCACCTAGCTCGTGGGCTTTTCTATGTTTGAGGCAGAGTCCCACCTTCACAAACAGCAACAAATGATTCTGTGCATTCTGGTCTGTCTCCCCCCCCCTCCCCTCGCACCATGGAAACAAATGCCATGCCAACGTGGCACCGCCGAGGCTACACACTGCCCCCCAGCCCCTCTACTTCCTGATACCAATATCACTAGTCCTAGGGGGGCGCCACTGAAATCTAAGGGGGCAAAACCCAGCCTAGAACCGCCCCAGGCCCTGCCCTGTTTGTACTGCAGATCTAGGTACCACAAAAAAACAAAAGGCTGGTGATAACAAGCAGCCTAAATATCTCTCCTATCTTATTTTTATATGGAAATGTTATACAGATACTTCTTGTTTTTTTCCCTAAATATCATTTATAGAGGTTTTTTACAGTAAAATACACTATCATTTCAAATCACATAGGGAGACAAAAATGCTTTCTGTTGTGACAGAGCATGTAAATATGTTTTACATTTTATATATCTTTAGTTGTAAAATACCAGTCCCTTACCTAATAAGGCTCCATGTACACAGAAACTGATAAACTGCAGTTTATTGGCGTTTTGACGTTTTTAAAAAAAGCCCATTAACTGCACTCTATGTTAGCCTATGTGTTCATGTACACATGGGCTTTTTTCTGAACGCAGGAAATTCGCGTTTAACCACTTGACAACTGGGCACTTAAACCCCCTTCCTAACCAGACGAATTTTCAGCTTTCGGTGCTCTCACATTTTGAATGACAATTACTCAGTCATACAACACTGTACCCATATGAAATTTTTGTCCTTTTTTTCACACAAATAGAGCTTTCTTTTGGTGGTATTTAATCACTGTTGGGTTTTTTATTTTTTGCGCTATAAGAGAAAAAAGACTGAAAATTTTGTAAAAAAATGAATATTAGCAGGTTATTTCTCACACACAGCATATGCATTCCACAAATTACACCCCAAAACACATTCTGCTATTCCTCCCGAGTATGGCGATACCACATGTGTGAGACTTTTACACAGCGTGGCCACATACAGAGGCCCAACATTCAGGGAGCACCTTCAGGCGTTCTGGAGCACCCAGGCCAATTCTGACATTTCTCTCCTACATGTAAAAATCATCATTTGTTTGCTAGAAAATTACATAGAACCCCAAAACATTATATATGTTTTTTTAGCAAAGACCTTAAAGAATATAATGGTGGTCATTGCAACTTTTTATCTTGCACGGTATTTGCGCAGAAATTTTTCTAACGCGTTTTTTACGGAAACAAACTGTTTTGTGCCTAAAAGAAAAAAAAAACAGTAAAGTTAGCCCAATGTTTTTGCATAATGTGAAAGATGAAGTTACGCCGAGTAAATAGATACCTAACATGTCACCCTTCAAAATTGCACACGCTCGTGAAATGGCGCCAAACTTCGCTACTTAAAAATCCCCATAGGCAATGCTTTAAATATTTTTACTGGTTACATGTTTTGAGTTACAGAGGAGGTCTAGGGCCAAAATTATTGCTCTCGCTCTAACGTTCGCAGAGATACCTCACATGTGTGGTTTGAACACCGTTTTCATATGTGGGCGGGGCTTATGTATGCGTTCACTTCTGCATGCGAGCTCGTGGGGGCAGGGGCGCTTTAAAAAAAAATATATATTTTATTGTTCATTTTACTTTATTTATTTTAGTTTGACATGTTTTCCGCCCCAAATTTTTTTTTGATCACTTTTATTCCTATTACAAGGAATGTAAACATCCCTTGTAATAGGAATATGGCATGACAGGTCCTCTTTACAGTGAGATATGGGGTCAATAAGACCCCACATCTCACCTCTAGGCTGGGAAGCCTGAAAAAAAAAAAAAAAAAAAAACAATCCTGGCTTTGATCGTAGCGGTGAGTTGGTAGAAGCACCGGAGGGCAGCGGGAGGGGGGGCATCCCCTCTCACCTTCCGTAAGAGCGATCAAGTGGTGGAACAGCCGCTATGATCGTTCTTATGGGGCAGGGAATCGCCAGCTGAAAAAGCGAATATCTGAATGATGCCTGTAGCTGCTCCCATCATTCAGATATCTCCGCACAAAGTCAAGGACGTCATATGACGGCCGGCGGGCGGGAAGTGGTTATTGCAGAGTATTGCCGGGTATTGAGGAGTATTGCCGGGTATTGAGGAGTATTGCCGGGTATTGAGGAGTATTGCCGGGTATTGCAGAGTATTGCTGAGTATTGCGTGGTATTGCGGGGTATTGCCGGGTATTGCGGAGTATTGCCGGGTATTGAGGAGTATTGCAGGGTATTGAGGAATATTGCAGGGTATTGAGGAGTATTGCCGGGTATTGTGGAGTATTGCCGGGTATTGTGGAGTATTGCCGGGTATTGAGGAGTATTGCAGAGTATGGCAGGGTATTGCGGAATATGGCAGAGTATTGCACAGTATGGGCAGAGTATGGGCAGGGTATTGCACAGGGTATTGCACAGGGTATTGCACAGGGTATTGCAGAGTATGGGCAGAGTATGGGCAGGGTATTGCACAGGGTATTGCAGAGTATTGCACAGGGTATTGCAGAGTATTGCACAGGGTATTGCAGAGTATTGGCAGGGTGTATTGCAGAGTATTGGCAGGGTGTATTGCAGAGTATTGCACAGGGTATTGCAGAGTATTGGCAGGGTGTATTGCAGAGTATTGCACAGGGTATTGCAGAGTATTGCACAGGGTATTGCAGAGTATTGCACAGGGTATTGCAGAGTATTGGTTTGCAGAGTATTGGCAGGGTGTATTGCAGAGTATTGGCAGAGTATTGCACAGGGATGGCTGAGCAGGGATGGATGGATGGCTGGATCTGTGACTGCAATTGTCACAGATCCAGCCCACAGCTGACATGGGGGAGGGAGCGGACATGATCCGCTCCCTCCCCTCTCCTCTCACACTGTACCGATCGGTACAGAGAGGGGAGGGAGGAACCGGCGTCATGACATGACGCCGGTCTGTTTACAAGTGATCGCTCCGTCATTTGACGGAGCGATCACGTGGTAAACGGCCGCGATTAGCGGCCATCTACCGTGATCCGTGATGCGCCGGGTCTTCCGGACCCGGCGGTCACGGACATATCCTGGAGCGCTCCCCAGGGGGCGCGCGGGAGCAAGATTCTGTGAGGACGTCCCTGGGACGTCCACTCAGGATAACTCGACCGCGCTGTGGACGTCTTTTGTACATGGCGCGGTCGGGAAGTGGTTAAAGTGCCGTTTTTTCGGCAGAAAAAATCGCAAAACGCAGAAAAACGCTCATAAACGCTCAAAAACGCTCAAAAACGCTGGCCGCGAGCGTTTTTGAGCGTTTTTTGGTCCATTAAAAAAAAAAAGCTAAAAAGCGCTACACTGAAAAACGCTAATAAAAGCTAGTAAAAAAACGCTGATAAAAGCTTTTTCTGCTGCTTTAAAAACGACAGTTTTTGAGCTTCTGTGTACATGGAGCCTAAGGGATTTTTGGTTGCTTCTAACAAGTGCTACTTTTACAAAATCAGGTGTTTGTCACCATTTAACCATCTCCTTTAACCACTTAACAACCACCTGCCGACAAATAACGTCGACAAGGTGGTTGCTTAACTCTGGGAGGACGTTATATAACGTCCTCCCAGAATCGCACTCCCGCTCGCCCCCTGGGGCGCGCACACGGGAAACTCCGTGACCGCCGGGTCCAGAGGACCCGGCGGATCACGAATCGCGGTAAATCGCCGCTGATAGCGGCCGTTTACCACGTGATCGCTCCGTCCAATGACGGAGCAATCACTTGTAAACAGACCGGCGTCATTTGATGACGCCGGTTCCTCCCTCCCCTCTCTGTACCGATCGGTACAGTGTGAGAGGGGAGGGGGAGGGAGCGGATGGCAGCAGCAGCACTGTGGGCTGGATCTGTGACAATTGCAGTCACAGATCCAGCCATCCATCCATCCCTGCTCAGCCATCCCTGTGCTATACCCTGCCAATACTCTGCAATACACCCTGCCAATACTCTGCAAAATACCCTGGTGCAATACTCTGCAATACCCTGGTGCAATACTCTGCAATACCCTGGTGCAATACTCTGCAATACCCTGGTGCAATACTCTGCAATACCCTGGTGCAATACTCTGCAATACCCTGCGAAATACTCTGCAATACCCTGCGAAATACTCTGCAATACCCTGCGAAATACTCTGCAATACCCTGGTGCAATACTCTGCAATACCCTGGTGCAATACTCTGCGATACCCTGGTGCAATACTCTGCAATACCCTGGTGCAATACTCTGCAATACCCTGCACAATACTCTGCAATACCCTGCACAATACTCTGCAATACCCTGCAAAATACTCTGCAAAATACTCTGCAATACCCTGCACAATACTCTGCAATACCCTGCACAATACTCTGCAATACCCTGCACAATACTCTGCAATACCCGCCACAATACTCTGCAATACCCTCCACAATACTCTGCAATACCCTCCACAATACTCTGCAATACCCTCCACAATACCCTCCACAATACCCTGTGCAATACCCGTGTAATACCCTGCCATACACCGCAATACCCTGCCATAGTCCGCAATACTCCGCAATGCCCTGCAATACTCCGCAATGCCCGGCAATACTCCGCAATGCCCGGCAATACTCCGCAATGCCCGGCAATACTCCGCAATGCCTGGCAATACTCTGCAATAACCACTTCCCGCCCTCCGGCCGTCATATGACGTCCTTGACTTTGTGCGGGGATATCTGAATGATGGGAGCAGCTACAGGCATCATTCAGATATCAGCTTTTTCAGCCGGCGATTCCCTACACCATAAGAACAATCATAGCGGCTGTTCCGCCGCTTGATCATTCTTACGGGAGGCGAGAGGGGATGTCCCCCCCCCCGCCGCCCTCCGGTGCTTCTACCGACTCACCGCTACGATCAAAGCCAGGATTGTTGTTTTTTTTTTTTGTATTTTTTTCAGGCTTCCCAGCCTAGAGGTGAGATGTGGGGTCTTATTGACACCCCCCCCCCCCATATCTCACTGTAAAGAGGACCTGTCATGCCATATTCCTATTACAAGGGATGTTTACGTTCCTTGTAATAGGTATAAAAGTGATCAAAAAAATGTTTAGGGCGGAAAAACATGTCAAACTAAAATAAATAAAGTAAAATGAAGAATAACATTTTTTTTTTTTTTTAAAGCGCCCCTGTCCCCGTGAGCTCGCATACAGAAGCGAACGCATACGTAAGTCCCGCCCACATATGAAAACGGTTTTCAAACCACACATGTGAGGTATCAGTGCGAACGTTAGAGCGAGAGCAATCATTTTGGCCCTAGACCTCCTCTGTAACTCAAAACATGTAACCAGTAAAAATATTTAAAGCGTCGCCTATGGGGATTTTTTAAGTAGCGAAGTTTGGCGCCATTCCACGAGTGTGTTCAATTTTTAAGGGCGACATGTTAGGTATCTATTTACTCGGCGTAACTTCATCTTTCACATTATGCAAAAACATTGGGCTAACTTTACTGTTTTTTTTTTTTTTAAGCACAAAACATTTTTTTTCCGTAAAAAACGCGTTTAAAAAATTGCTGCGCAAATATCGTGCGAGATAAAAAGTTGCAACAACCACCATTATATTCTCTAAGGTCTTTGCTAAAAAAACATATATAATGTTTTGGGGTTCTATGTAATTTTCTAGCAAATAAATGATGATTTTTACATGTAGGAGAGAAATGTCAGAATTGGCCTTGGTGCTCCAGAACGCCTGAAGGTGCTCCCTGCATGTTGGGCCTCTGTATGTGGCCACGCTGTGTAAAAGTCTCACACATGTGGTATTGCCATACTCGGGAGTAATAGCAGAATGTGTTTTGGGGTGTAATTTGTGGAATGCATATGCTGTGTGTGAGAAATAACCTGCTAATATGACAATTTTGTGAAAAAAAAAAAGAGAAAAAAAAATCTTGATTTTGCAAAGAATTGTGGGAAAAAATGACAACTTCAAAAAACTCACAATGCCTCTTTCTGAATACCTTGGAATGTCTTCTTTCCAAAAAGGGGTCATTTGGGGGGTATTTGTACTTATCTGGCATGTTAGGGTCTCAAGAAATGAGATCGGCCGTCAGTACTTCAGGTGTGATCAATTTTCAGATATTGGCACCATAGCTTGTGGACTCTATAACTTTCACAAAGACCAAATAATATCCACCAATTTGTACTTATTTTTACCAAAGATATGTAGCAGTATAAATGTTGGCCAAAATTTATGAAGAAAAAATAGTAATTTGCAAAATTTTATAACAGAAACGAAAAAAATATCATTTTTTTACAAAATTTTCAGTCTTTTTTCTCTTATAGCGCAAAAAATAAAAAACCCAACAGTGATTAAATACCACCAAAAGAAAGCTCTATTTGTGTGAAAAAAAGGACAAAAATTTCATATGGGTACAGTGTTGTATGACTGAGTAATTGTCATTCAAAATGTGAGAGCACCGAAAGCTGAAAATTGGTCTGGTTATTAAGGGGGTTTAAGTGCCCAGTGGTCAAGTGGTTAAAAGACACTCCTATTTTGTCCACAGCCCTTTAAGGAGAAGGGTGGAGTTCGAAAAAATCAAGCATACATACTCTCCTCCATACTGCAGCATCCTGTGAGACAGAGAACTGAGCGATCACATGACCACTACTGCTCTGAGTGGAGAACAGTAGTTGTCAGTCACCACTCTCTGCTCTTCAAGCGCTCACTTACTGGGCTGGAGAGGGGGCAAATGCGACTGGCTCCAGCTCTCAGCTGAAAGGCAGAGCCAGCTGCCAAGCAACCAGCTTGGTGAATCCTGACAATATTGTCTGGATCCTTCCAGAGCCTAGAGCAGATCTGCCTGATCAACTGATACTGGACAGTGGTCCACTATTAGCAGACTTTGCGTCATAGGTGAGCAAAAGTAAGTTCACTCCTGTGACCCACAAAAGAAGTATGGCCAAGAAATCTTTGGCCATACTTCTCTTTTAAAGGCACTTTTTACCCAAGACCACAATTTACTGTAGAATCCAAAGTGAGCCACCACCCTATCACATAAAGCATTTCTAAACCCAGGAAATGTCGTTCATTGCAGTTTACCCATTCTTAGATGCTGCAGCTGTATCCCAGTGATTCTTCTCACCCTTTACACTGTACCCATTGCATTGTGACCCTATGGCAGAACTACAGAACACCACATCCACGTCTCTTTCTCATAACATATATATGAGATATTCTGTAATCCACATAGGAGAACTGGTTGATAATGTAGGGATCTACTACACTACAGTCTGAATTTGTAAATGCGTATAAATGCCTGTAAATATATTATATATGCACATCCTGCCCCTGGGTCATTGGCTTTGAAAACCTGGAAGTAGAAAGTCGAGAGATAGAGAAAGACTCAGCTTGTTAGGGCCCCAAATCTGAACATGTAACCTCTGTGTCTGGCAGTATCTCTTCTTGCTGAGCCACCTGAAATGCTGGACAGCTCCCTGGACAATTTCTTGGACAATCGTGTCTTTTACCTTGTTTCTGGTGAACCTTGAACTCTTTGCTCCTCCTATGAATTTCTTATTTTTTTTAATTTTTTTTATAATTCTAATTTTATTAGAAATGTTCTTTACATATAATAAACAAACACATGTTACAATTCAAATTCTCACATAGACCCTATAAAGGTGGAAATGCCTCCCCACCACCATCTATCCCCATCCCTCCACCCGACGCATGGAAAAAAAAAAGAGGGGGGACCCCCCCTCCCGCCCTCCTATCTATTCTATGTGGATTTCATGTGCTCTTACAGCTTAGTCTAATTACTGTGCTCTCCATACTATTTTATTTGAATGAATTCATATCTAGTTATTTAGTGTACAAGTGACCCTTCCCTTCCCCTAAGAAAAAAAAATAACCCACCCCTCCTATATTTAGTGTGTATATTATCTATTATCTATTGTCTACTCAATATGTTCGGACCATCAGTCCAATCACTATGTTATGTGTATATTATCTACTTGCTTAGTATGTAAAGTGACCCTTCCTTCCCTTCTCCTTCCAAAAAAAAACCAAAAAACAAAAAAACATCTCGTAAGAGATGGAATTCCTGCGTTCAGGCAGATGAGGTGGAGACACCAGGGGGGGGGGGGGGGGCTATCCCTCCCACATTCATCACAAACTTAACTCCATTACATAAAACAAAACAAAAACAAACAATAAAGAAAAAAAAAATGTTGCAGTTTATCCTAAATGTGTAGCATCGTGTTCCCTTTGGGGGGGGGGGGTCATGGGGTATTATCCTGTCTACACCTTTTATCTCTTCCACTGCTATATTCTTAACCTCTTTCTATTTCTGGGGCATGGAATTCCCATCCTATCCATATTTTCTTATATTCCTCCTGTTGATTTATTATCTTAGATTTGAATTTCTTATTTAAAGCGGAGGTCCGCCCAAAAATTAAAAGCCAGCAACTACACATACTGCAGCTGCTGACTTTTAAGAATCGGACACTTACCTGTCCTGTCGGCACCGCAGCTGATGTTTCCATCAGCTGTCGGCAGACATGGGAGTAAGTCACACATGTGCAAGTCACAAGCAAGTCTCAAGTCTTAACCTTCAAGTCTCAAGCAAGTCCCAAGTTACTGTGACGAAAAGCAAGCAAGTCAAGTCGAGTCCCTGCTAGAAGTCAAGCAAGTCAAGTCAAGTCATTTATTTTGGTCAAGTCACAAATCAAGTCAAAATACTGATCTACCCCATACTGTATAAAAATAATAGGAGGGATAACAATAAATAATATTGGTTATGTGCCCATGCCTCACTGTGCCCGTGCTTCACTGTGCCCAATGCCTCACTATGCCCGTGTCTCACTGTGCCCATGTTTCACTGTGCCCAATGCCTCACTGTGCCCGTGTCTCACTGTGCCCATGCTTCACTGTGCCCGTCAGCCGTGTACCTGATCGGCGACATCCCGGCGGCCATTCCAGTATTCAAAAGCTGCGCCTCCTCATCGTCTGTGATAGGCGGAACACTCAATTTCCCAGCATTTAGTGTTCCGCCTATCACGGACATCCGCTCATCCTCATAACAGAGACGAGGATAAGAGGATGTCCGTGATAGGCTGAACACTGCCTGCTGTGAAATTGAGTGTTCCGCCTATCACAGACGACGAGGACTTGGGAGGCGTGGCTTTTGAAAACTGCAATGGCCGCCGTCTGTCTGCATGACATGCTGATCAGGTAGGCAGATGGCGGCTTGCGGTTAGTGTTAGTGGTGCCAAGTCATTGCAAGTCATATAGCCCAAGTCAAAGTCAAGTCGCAAGTCATTAGTGACAAGTCAAAGTCAAGTCGAGTCATTTATTGAATTCTGTCAAGCAAGTCGCAAGTCCTCAAACAGGTGACTCAAGTCTGACTTAAGTCAAGTCATGTGACTCAAGTCCACCACCTCTGGCTGTCGGGTGCATGCCGACTCCATTGCGAGAAAGGGAATCCGGGAGTGTAGCCTTACGGCTTCATGCTGGGGACCCTACTGTGCATGCGCGAGACGCCGCTCCTCTCTCCTACTGGCCTGGTGGCCGATAAAGGAGGAGGGAGCCCCGCGGTGACGTCAATACCCGCAGCTGAGGCTTCCAGAAGTGGGGACAGCATACCTGTGAAAGACAGGTATCCTGCCCCCCCTCCCCCCCAAAAGGTGCCAAATATAGCACCGGAGGGGAGGAGGAGTACAATGAGCGGAAGTTCCACTTTTGGGTGGAACTCCGCTTTAAGCAATGCCTTTTCACTTACTGTTTGTCAGATTAGTGTACTCTTACCAGCCAATATTTTGCTCTAGTCACTCCTGCTGCTTTCCATATCTCTGCTACAATTTGTTGCCGACCTTTGGCTTGTTCCTCAACTATGCTTCTGCTTGATCCCAACCTGCATCCACTTATTACCGACCTTTGGCTTTTTTTATTGACTATGCTTCTGCATGATCCCAACCTGCTATATCCACACCTCGGATGAGTCCGCCTCATCTGCCAGGGGGACCTGCTTGTATACTTTTCCTGCTGGTTGCTGGAGGCCTCTTTACTGCTATAGCCACTGATCTCCGAGTCTGACCTCTGACCATGACACAACCACATATCCTGTCCATGCTACTAAATCCTGGACCAGAAGAGACTATTATACAAGTATTCCCTAGATCTAATAGTTTAACTGCAACTGCTCAGTGTATATCTAAATCTTTTTACGGAGTATCTCTGCCTTGTCTTTGTTATTAGTATGTCTGTGCTACTATATGTGTAGTGGTCACCTTGCTGTATATTATTAAGTGAACCTGTTTATTGCAATACAGTTTATATTCATCTTATTTTGTTCAGAAACTACTAGGGAGGGAATAAAGCATAGATAGGCTGACTCTGAGTTCCATTGCCACACTACAGTTCCTGCCTGTGAGAAGTTCCATTCCAGGCTGGTCAGACAGCGGTTGGCGTGTCCTTCTGTGATCGCTGATCTTGTCTTCAGGTCTCTGACACAAAGACAGATGCCGCATTATCCTCAGAGGCCCTATCCTGGATGAAGGTACTGCTAACTTTATTATCAATCCCACTGTTCCACTTAGCAAAGGTTCTGGTTCTCTTGTTTACCCATAGGTTTAGCATAATATCGTGTTTGGGAAGGGCCATTTCTCATAACCACAAAGAGTCCCATTATAACATTGTTTCAGATTTCAGATCAGTGCACGGAAAGTTACACCAGACACTGAATTTTCGGCAAGATCAATAAGTATTTTTTGTACTTGTTGGTCTTGGAATTAAGGAGCCAGGCACAGGATCAGGGCACGCAACAGGCTAAAAGATCCAAAAACACGATGGAGGTCAAACCAAGACAACCATCACAATAACCAATATACACAGGCAATTACAGGAGCTTCTCCGTAGGTAACAACAGATTTAAATCTACCTACCTCGGTGATACTATAGGGATGCTCACTTTAGTTAGACATTTACTGTAGGAGAACAACACTTCCTGCAAAAAAAGATCATATTTTGGAAGCTAGAGCAGTGGACCATCCATCTTTCTTGAGGGAACTACCTGGCCTTTACAACAAACCATTGACTGTCATTTTATCACTGCAAGAACCATCCAATAGTTGTTCTAATTCTAGGTTGAATGTGCAATAGCCTCATATATTAATATACATAAATATGGTCACCCTCACCGTGACCTAGCAATCATTACTGGATTTATTGGTTTATCAGATAGGCAAGGTTTAACAGTCACATAATCTGTCCATTAAAGATTTTCTTCCTGTAACATCCAAGCTTCAGTCGTTTTTATCCTCTAAAAATGAGATATTTAAGGCAATTAAAAGGCTGCCCAACATATAAATTACCTCATTAATTAGAGGAGAAAACCTTGATTATGATTCTAAGTGTCTGTTCCGGGGACATGAAGCATAATAAAATAGAAATACGAAGCAATCCGCAGGCACCTTTGAAATGAGGTCAATGAATAGAAGTGAAAGTCATACAACAGTCGCGGGTTATTTTCTGCTTAAGCGAAAAGATCAATTTTCACAATCCTAAACTTTAGATCAATCATTCAGCCATTGATTTCACATCAACCCTTCATTGCGTATTTTATAAGTTTCCTTTTTAGCATCCAAAGATTAAAGGGAAATTATTGTGTATTTATATATTTGTGATTTAGGTTATTGTAAAATACTAAATCTAAATCCTTAACGTGATTTTCAGAGAGCTCCATGCTTTACCTTACAAATAGAACTGTCCGTGGTGCCTACTTTTTGCATGTTTCTTTTTTTGGTGGCAGCAGCTTACCGCATGGCAGTTTGGAGTGCATTCAGACATAGGGGTTGATTTACTAATACTGGAGAGTGTAAAATCTGGTGCAGCTCTGCATAGAAGCTTCCAGTTTTTTTTTGCCAAAGCTTAATTGAACTAGCTGACGTTAGACACTGATTGGCTACAATGCACAACTGTACCAGATTTTGTACTCTCCAGTTTTAACCCATAGGATAAAGTCATAGAACTCAGATATAGAAATTGTTTACTCTAAACAGCTATGACCCCCAAGTGTCAATCTCATCCCTACCCAACCCTGTCCTTAACCTTAAAGCTGAACTCCAGAATCCAGCCCACTTTGGTCTCCTAGCTCGCTGTCCTCATGTACATTAAAAAACGCTGTAGCCATTTTAAATAATTCCTTGCTTTTTCAGTAAGTCAGCTTTTTCTGCCTTTGGGAAGCCATCAGGTGCTTCCAAAAATTGTATTGTGCCCAGGTGCCTGGGCGAGGAACTATATGGGCACCAAATGTCATGTCCTATTTTTTTTAGCAGCTAGAAATTAGAGCAATTCCCATGAATCAATGGGTATGCAGTGACATTGCGAGGTGTATGTAGGCAGCAGTATGGGTGTTTTTTTGCGTCCTAAATGCCCACACAGCCAGCCAACAAACAATGCCTGCGGACGAGTCATGACCAGGTGCTGTTCAGACTGTACTCCATAGAAGGAGATGTTGTTGGAAGAACAACATGTAATGTAAATTACTGTGATCTATACAGTGTATGCATTATACCTTTCTATCCAGCAGGTGGCACTGCAGTAGGGATGAGCTGCGAATTCGCTGAATTTCGAACATGATGGGCCGTTCGCGCCAAATTCGAGTGGCGCGTCACGGTCCATAATTCACTGCGGGATCGCAGTGCATTGCTGGCTGATGATTGGCCAAGCATGCACTATGACCCGCATGCTTGGCCAATCACAGCGCCGTAAGTACAGAGAGCCGTAATTGGCCAAAGCCAGGGTGGCTTTGGCCAATCATGGCTCAGAGGAGTAGGTACACGCCCCACACTATATAAGGCCGCCGGCGTGGTGGCCTTGTGTAGTGTGTTGCGGCATTGGTTAGAAGATAGAGAGAGAGAGAGAGACAGTGTAATTTGATTTGAGTTAGATAGAGAAGGCAGGCGAGTCAGTTAGCTGCAGTTACAGTGTGTAGAGGATATATATGCATCCTAGGTGTTGTATATATATTTACACACTGTATTCAGTTTAGCTAGCTCTGTTCCTGTTATTCTCTATACTGATAGGCAGGCAGGTGATTGTGCTAGCTGCAGTATTTTCACTAAAGCCTCGTACACACGGTCGGACTTCCATCGGACTTTTCCGTGTTTTTTTGTCCGAACGGAGTTGGTCGGGAACACCCATAGCATACACACGCTCGGACTTTTCTGCAAACTTTCCCAAAACTTTTTGCAACATCACGTGGTTTTTCTGCTCTTTTCTGCTCTTTACCGCCACCCTTTGGTCAACTTCTGCTATTGTTGGTTGATTTTAACATTTAGTTGTTTTGTCCATCGGACAAAAGTCCGATGGTTTTCTGTACACACAGTCGGACTTTGCTCCATCGGACTTTTGTTGGGCAAAAGTTTGTCCGTTTGCAGACCCAACTTTTGTCCGATGAAAACAAGAAAAAAGCAAAAAAAGTTTGTCCGATTGAGCGTACACACGGTCGGATTGTTGGTCCAACTTGCTCAAAATGAAGTTTGTTGGCCAAAAATCCGACCGTGTGTACGGGGCTTTAGTGTACTGTGTTCTTTGCACAGCGTGCACCTAAAGCTACCTGAATACAATTGCTGTTCTCATTCTAATACCACAGGCAGGGAGCTGCATTATTTTAATTTAGTGTACTGTGTCCTTTGCACAGCGTGCACCTAAAGGTAACTGAATACAATTGGTGGTGTTCTCATACTAATACCACAGGCAGGGAGCTGCATTAATTTCATTTAGAGTACTGTGTCCTTTGCACAGCGTGCACCTAAAGGTACCTCAATACAATTGGTGGTGTTCTCATACTAATACCACAAGCAGGGAGCTGCATCAATTTCATTTAGTGTACTGTGTCCTTTGCACAGCGTGCACCTAAAGGTACCTGAATACAATTGGTGGTGTTCTCATACTAATACCACAGGCAAGGAGCTACAAGTATTTTCAGTTAGTGTACTGTGTCCTCTGCACAGTGTGCACCTAAAACTAACTGAAGACAATTGCTGGTGTTCTCATACTAAAACCACAGCAGGCAGTTGATTCTGCTAGCTGCAGTATAAGCAGTATATATATATATATATATCTCCCACTTTTGTGCAGCTACATCTCACTGCAGGCCATTAGTATGTCTGGAAGGCAAACAAGGAGAGGCAGACAGCCACGAGCCAATAAAAGAGGGCAAGCAGGCTCTGTGTCTAGAGGCAACAGTGTTGGTCGTGGACACGGTGCATCCTCATTAGCACGTGGCCGTGGGACACGCTTGTCCTTCTTTTCGGCAGCTGGCCATGTTGAGCCGCAACGTGCCGAAGACGTGGTAGAGTGGATGACCAAGCAGTCCTCATCCTCCTCATCCTCTCTCACCCAGGCTCAGGGTACTTTGGCAAAGCAGCTGCCAACACAGCCTCTTCCCTCGACTCAATGGCATCAGTCACTCCTTCCCTAGCCCCACCATGTCCTCCTGAGGAGTCCCCCGAACTGTTTGACCACAGTGTTGAGTACATGCTCCAGGAGGATGCCCAGCGTTTTGAAGGCTCCAATGATGGAACCCAGCTAGAGGAAGGCAGTAACGTGAGCCCAGAGAGAGGGGGTAGTAACGTGAGCCCAGAGAGAGGGGGTGCCCAACAAGGACAGCAATCTGGCAGTCATGTTCCCCCAGCTGCAGGATACTGCCAGGTTTGCTCCAGTGATGAGGAGGGAGGGGATGATGAGGTCACTGACTCCACGTGGGTGCCTGATAGGAGAGAGGAGGAGGAGGCACATCTCCAACGAGGCAGGATGTCCTCCAGGGGCCAGCTTAAGGGCAGCCAACCGACTGCATCATACCGCAGTGCTCCGTATGTTCAGGGTGCTGCTGTCTCTGTGCGTTATTCCAAAAGTTCTTTGGTGTGGGCCTTTTTTGAGACAAGTGCATCAGATCGCACCGCTGCTATTTGCAACATATGTCTCAAGCGTATCTCGGGTGGCCAAAACATCACGCGCTTGGGCACCACATGCTTGTCCAGACATATGTCGACCTGCCATGCAGTTCATTGGCATGCCTACCGAAAAGACCCACACCAAAGAACAAAGCGGACCTCTCCTTGCTCCTCATCAGCTGGGATCTCCAACCCCACTATACCTTCAGTCCTCTCTGAAACCTGCACTGAGAGGAATGAGGGTGTAGAATTAGGTTGTCACAGCCAAGTACTTGCGGGCAATCTGCTATCTGTACACCGACATCAGATTGTACCAGGCAAATTTCCCTGCCCCAGCTGCTGCACCGCCGCAAGAAGTTCGCTCCCAGCCATCCACATGCCCAGCGGTTGAATGCTAGCTTGGCTAAATTGCTAGCACTTCAACTGCTGCCTTTTCAGTTGGTAGACTCTGCCCCCTTCCATGAGATTGTGGAATGTGCGGTTCCTCGGTGGCAGGTTCACAAACGCCACTGTTTCTTGCAGAAGGCGATTCCGGCAATGTCTTGGCCTCGCTGGAAAGGGCGGTCAGCGGTAAGGTGCATATTACAGCTGACTCATGGTCCAGCAGGCATGGACAGGGACCTTACCTATCTTTCACGGCACATTGGGGGACTCTGATGGCAGCTGGGAAGGATGCAGGATAAGGTGCAGTAGTGTTGGAGGTTGTTCCGCCACCACGCCTCCAAAATGCTACTATTGGTGATTCTGACACACCTCTCTCCTCCACCCCCTCCTCTTCTTCTTCCTCCATGGCCTCTTCCTGTGCTTTGTCCTCGGAACCAGCAGTGCTCCGTAGGCGTTCAAGGGGCTACGCAAGTACGCAGGCCAAAAGATGCCGTGCTTGAGCTGGTGTGCTTGGGGGACAGGAGCCACACTGGGGCAGAGATTATGTCAGCTTTGCAGCTGCAGGCTCAGAGGTGGTTGACGCCACGCCAGCTTAAACCAGGAAAGGTGGTTTGTGACAATGGCACCAGCCTCCTCTCCGCCCTCCGACAGGGACAACTGACCCATGTGCCCTGTTTGGCTCACGTCCTTAACTTAGTGGTGCAGCAGTTCTTGGGCAGGTACCCGGGCTTACAGGATGTCCTGAAGCAGGCCAGGAAACTCTGTGTGCATTTCCGCCGGTCATATAATGCCAGTGCTCGGCTGGCTGACCTCCAAAAGGAATACAACCTGCCCAGGAACCGCCTAATCTGTGACATGCCCACCAGGTGGAACTCTACGTTGACCATGCTGCAGCAGCTGCACACGCAGCAGAGGGCCATCAATGAGTATCTGCTGCAATATGGCACCAGGTCAGGGTCAGGGGAGCTTGGTTTTTTTCCCCATGCCAGTGGGCCATGATCAGGGATGCATGCACTGTCCTGTCACCATTTGAAGAGGCCACGAGGATGGTGAGCAGTGACAGTGCAAGCATCAGTGACATTGTCCCTCTTGTCCACCTGTTGGAGAACACGCTGCGTGGAATAATGGACAGGGCACTTGAGGCAGAAAAGAGGGAGGAAGAGAAGGGCTTCCTTACCTCTCAAGGCCCCCTTTATCCAGACAGTGTTCCTGCTGGCCCGCCTATCACACAGGAAGAGGATGAGGAGGAGGAGGAGGATTGTGTCAGCATGGAGGTGGAGCCTAGCACTCAGCATCAGCAGCAGTCTTCAAGGGATCAATTACAGTCTCAAGAAACCCAAGGTGCTGTGATACCCCCTGTGGTTCAACCTATGCAGGTGGTGACAGTGCCA
This sequence comes from Rana muscosa, assembly GCA_029206835.1. Taxonomy (NCBI): domain Eukaryota; kingdom Metazoa; phylum Chordata; class Amphibia; order Anura; family Ranidae; genus Rana; species Rana muscosa. The sequence goes on along the minus strand of CM055116.1, from coordinate 1,234,503,613 downwards.
CCTACAGGCAACAGGGAACACTACTACCAGGCAGCATCACACCCAGAGCAGAAGCAATAATGAATCACTGTCACATACCTGAAGGGAGACTGAAGTGACGATGTCGGCCTCTCTTGTATCTCCAGTCCTGGTCCCGCTGGAGGTGGAACAGAGGGAACCGAGGGACACGAGTGCCTGCAGATGTAGACCCGGAAACCTGCAGCAGGGGGTGCGAGCCTGGATGAGCAGGAGGATCATCAGATCACGGAAGGTAGCTGTGCACCAAGGATCAGCTGGGGTTAAAAAGGCACTCCGCTGGAACAGTGGCACTGGGACGTCAGATGATGTTAAGTCCCTGGAAAACTTGCAGCAGGAAGTTGCAGAGAGTCGCAGGACTGAAGTCGCAGACACTCGGAGTTTGAAGAGGAGCGAGACAGGAAGCAGATGCTGGGTCACAAGGGTAGCCGGGTCAGGTAACAGGCAGGCAGCGAGGTACAAGGCAGCAGGTATAAGCAGGGTCAAATGGGTAGCCAGGATCAGGAGCCAGTAATCAGAACAGAGCAGAATCCAGAAGCAGGGTCTAGGCAAGCCAGGTTCAGCAACGGGTATCAAGCAGGATCACAACAGGGTTTAAGATATCGAGTAACAGCTGAAGACCAGTCAGCAAGGGTCTGGGGTCAGGGCACTTCCTTAAATAGGCCGTTTGGCGCCAATTGGCGCTAGGGACGCGCTCCTGCGTGTGCACGCAGTCCGTTGCGCATTGGACGAAAACTAATAATTCTCTTACAATCACAATTGATCTGAGCCCAACTACCAGCTCAGACTACCTCTAAATATATACACAGCGTCCCCAAATATTGGGGAGGGCGCTACACACACCCCCTCCTTAATGAGACACTGTCCCCAGTGGCTGGGGAAATCAAAATCAAAAACAGCAATCCTGAAGGCTGTTGATTTCCTAATAATTTTTTTTTTTTTTTTTTTTACTTGATATCTGAAACAAAACATTTTGGGCAGGGGAGAAAGAAAGAAAAGAGAGAACACACAGAATAACATTACATTTTCCAAAGAAGACATTTAAATTTCACGTTCAAATATACAATCCAACCATCACTGACTATCTATCCCACCCCATTCTCCGGTGGTCTTGATAGTAGCTTCCGGTACCTGCAAGAAATCACAAACAACAGGCATAATAAAAAAAAAAACATCCTAACTCACAAAAGAAGCAGACTGTTTCCCCGAGAGGAGACAGTTTCCTTCTATAACGTTTTTTAATGCTAAGCCTAGCATAAAATTTCCCTAAGTGCCATATCATCATTAAAGTCTCTTCATTCCTGCAGACCACTGCCACCTAGTGTTAGCAGAGTCTCACCAAAACTTATTTTTTCTTGTGTAGGGGTTTGTAACACAACACACTGAACATCCCACTGTTGAGCGCGGCGTCTTCTTACCACAACATTCTAACTAACTACCCCAAAGTTCGCTCAGAGGAAAAACAGTCCTTTTTCCAGAGAGAAAGAAAAAAAAACCATACTCTCCATCTTTTCCTCCTTTAGAGTGGTCATCCTCTTTAACAGAGAGGCAGAGTCACCTTGATCCAGGGCACGGTTTATCCGTGCAGAGACAGGATATAAAAGCAAAAAAAAAACAAGCTCCTCTCTTCAAATTTTCAAAGGTAAAACGTTGGATCTGGGAGAGTAACTGACTTCCACTGCTTGTCCAGAGTTGTCACAGAATAAGTCACATCATATCTCTTTGGGCAGGAAATTACAACTCGGTCAGCGTGGATGTGCCGACCATAGTTCCAGTCCCTGCGGCAACATTTGAACCTATCAGTCATGGCAGCTGAGCAGGCAAAGTATCTGTATAGCTTGGGCACTTTGAGGTAGTTCCAGATAGCTTTCTCGTACCACCGTTCACGACAGGCCTCACTTTCAAATAAGATTTCCTTGGGTACGTAGGGGTACTCCAAGCCATACTCATCAGCCACTCTTTTCATGAGGATCCGCTGAAGGCGAGAACGTTTAGGCAGGGTCGCAGGGTCTCCTGCTCCAGGCATCACATAAGAATCCGGGGACTTCCGGACCAAAGCCGTAACAGGCTCCGGTGAGAGTCTCTCATTTGTCACAACGATAGCCTTTTCTGTTATAGCGGGGACTTCCACCCGGGGTGTGGTTTGCCCAGAGCTCATGGGCGATCCCTCTCGAAGGCTGCGGATTGAGGCAACATCTTTCCTCTTGTCCCATTCCTTTGCAAGGAAGATCTCGTCTATCTCCACATCATCCCCAACATTGGATGACGAGTCAAAATCCGAGGATTCCATCTTTTCAGCGGGTAGGTAATTCCGGACATTTTCAGACACTCTTCCCCAGCCTCCTTACCGTCTCCTGACGTGGACCTCTCAAGCATTTTCTTACTTTTAAAGTCCGGTTTCGGCAGGCGCTGGGGCAGGCTTCGACCGCAGCTGCGGGAGGCCTTGACATATCCCACCTTCCATTTTGCTGGCGGAATATGAACTTCAGTAGTGACGGAGGCAGCGTACGCTGCGGTGTCCACCCATGGCTCTGCAGCGGCAGAGGCATCCTCCTCAGTCACATCCGTGGCAACCAATGCGATGTGCGTGGGTTCGGCTGTAGGAGCATAGGCGTCTTCCTCCGAAGTAACAACGCCCGTAACACAATTGACCCGGTAGGCCCGGGCTGGTTCGGTGGGCTGGTCCACCTCAAATAGGAATTCCCCACAGGACAAACATCGTCGGAACGGCCGTAGCTACATGGCCAGTCCACCGCATCTAGGGCAGAGCATGCCCAGGGCCTCCGCATCTCGGCAAGTGTACAAAGCGAAGCAGCCCTGGGGCTTGAGCCGGATCCCCGTATCCGTGAGTGGGGCTGAAAGCGGAGCAATGTCCATGGTAGTAGGCACTGGGAACATCCGGGGTCCCGATAAGGTTGAGGTCCATGGAAATGTAGACATGTTGCTCCTCTCACTTGATCCAATCTCTCTCTGCTCCTTGGCACCAATACACCCACGTGTAGCACGCAGGTGGCGGGAACTTCTCCCCTTTTTCTCTTCCTGCACGTAACTCGCTGGCTTTTCTTCCTTTGGATCCGCCAACGAACTACGCAGTTAGAAAAAAAAAAGTTTTTGTACCCCTTAACACCTTCTCTCGTTCCAAAAACACAGTCCAATTTCCTCAATGGTTGACATTTCCAAACACATAGAAATCAAGCCACTTGCGAGAGGTAACCGCAAATCCCAGCTCGAGCCCCCACGTGTAGCACTTACCCCCATTTAAGGGACCGGCTGGTTTTGTTGGGTCTGCGAATTACCTCCATGGCTTCCGTTGTCAGGGGTGTAAGAAAAGTCTTCAGAAAAGTCAATGTCCACACAATGTAAAACCCAAACAGCTAGGCTTTATTTTTCTCTTTGCTGAGGAAAACTTTAGAGGAAGAGTAGGATACGAGAGAGAGAAACACACTGGGGAAAGGTTCAGGCACGCAACACTAAAATAGCACTCATCGCCACTCAAGCCTGAGTGGGTATTATTCACCCAGATAGTCCCGTTTAGTGGTCCTAGCTGCCGGAATGCAGCACAAATCAATCTTTCCTTTTTTCTCTTACGGATGCGATCGGGAATCCCCTGCCACAGGATCAAAGTCCCGAACCTCCCAGCCAGGCAATAATGAAGAGAACCTTTGGGCCAGATTGGCGTATTGCAAGGCTTGTGATTATGGATCCCTCCTTAGGCTAGTTTCCAGGCCTCTTCCCAAGACAGCAGTACCGTCGCTAGTCTCCTCTGGGACTGATCCTCCCCTGGTCTCCTTTCCTAACAGGAGCTTCCCGCAGATGGGTAGCCTGGGATCTTTTCTTGAAGCATAGGCCTCAGCCAGCAAAGTTGGGCCTACAAGCAGCGATGTGGCCTCGGGCTAAAGGTGCCCGGGACCAGAACACACGCACCCCGTGCCATACGGGCCACAAGGCGCACACACAGGACCAATGGGTCCCCAGGAACGAACGAACCCCAATGGCGTCTGCCCCTTATGTACCCTCTCCCAGCATGCACCGGGGGTTCACCACGCCCACTGCACGGCTGCCGAGAGAGGACACCCAAGGTGCTGTGATACACCCAGTGGTTCGACCTATGCCAGTGGTGACAGTGCCACCTACAGGCAACAGGGAACACTACTACCAGGCAGCATCACACCCAGAGCAGAAGCAATAATGAATCACAATTGATCTGAGCCCAACTACCAGCTCAGACTACCCTGCTGACTTTTAATAAACATAAAAAAGGCTGGAACCCCTTTAAAAAAAGAAGAGCATTTTTGGAGGTAAGTCTTCTTCCACTTTAGAAGGAAGTAAACTGCATATGTCTTTTCTTCCTGGTTGGAGTTCAGCTTTCAAGCACTCAAGGCAAAAAGAAAAACAGTTCCCATCCTACTCAAATCAAAACTTTTTTTTAAACTTACTTTCACTTGCCTAAATCCACCGTCACATACTTGATCTTCCATGGAAGCTCTTCTGATAGTGATGACTGTAATCAGAAATTGCTCTCCTTTCTCTCCACTGCTCGGACAGCTTGTCTTGTGTCTGCCCCTTGCATTGCGGAATCATGGTTAAATATTTGAGGACCCTGTCTGTACCCTGTTATGCACTTTTATGACAGGTAATGGGCAGTGTCCACATCACTAAGAAGCAATATGGTCAGTTAGGCACTGCAAACTAGATCCTCCCACCCTACAGACCAGAAGAAAGAAGACTTGGGAGCCAAGCTTTCACATGACTTGAGTTTCCGCTAATAAATTAGGACATTTAGATTTTAGCCTTTTGTACAATAAAACATAGGTTCAGAGAGGTAGAGTGGAAAAGGTCCCTGTAGATCAGCTTTAACACTAATCATAACCTTCAAAATTCAAACCTTTAACCTCCTCTAACACTGAAGCCATGTACACATGATCAGTTTTACCGATGAAAACAGTCCGATGGACTGTTTTCATCGGACGAACCGATCGTGTATGGGCCCCATCGGTCTTTTTTCCATCGTTGTGAAAAAATAGAACATGTTTTAAATGTATCCAATGGGGAAAAAAAACGATAGCAAAATCCGATCGTCTGTGTGGAAATCCATCGGATAAAAAACCCACGCATGCTCAGAATCAAGTCGACGCATGCTCAGAAGCATTGAACTTAATTTTTCTCGGCTCATCGGAGTGTTTTACGTCACCGCGTTTGAAACAGTCTGTTTTTTGACTGATGGTGTGTGGGCAAGACTGATGGAAGACAGTTTCATCGGATTTCCGATGGAAAAAAACATCGGATTAGAATCCATAGGATATCCGATCGTGTGTACAGGGCTTTAGAGAAATCTCCAGCATTTTCTCCACAAAACAACAGATGCGTTGTGCATGTAAATGAATCACAACCCCACTGTGTGTAACTTGCCTCCTTTAGCTGTATACAGCAGGTTTCTGTGTCTGTGATGTCACTCCTGGCTGAATTTCAAAGTTCCCTGATTTCCTTTTTCCTTCCTTTTCCAGTCCTAATACTACATGTCCCATGATCCTTTGAGGCTCTGTAGTTTCAGGGCAGGCTATGGGAGTCACTTTTACCAGCTCTGGGAGTTGATGTGTGTGACAGAACCCACTGTCACTGTGTGCTTTGGAAGGGACTGAGGGCGGGCCTCCTACCCACAGATTATGGCCCAGAAGAGACTGGAGACTCTGGGAGAAGCTGGCATTGAGATAATGTAATGTAACGCTACATCCCTTCTCCCCCATCCCCCCCTCTTGTTGCTGTGTTTAGCTGTGTTGAATCATGGCACATAGACAATGGTCTGGACTGCAGACATCTCTCCACAGGGGATGTGTATTGAGGGGTTGCCTGCTTACCATAATCCCTTTATGTTTATCTGTAGTCTCTGTTTCAATGTACAAGGGTTCAGTTCCCATTGGTTCTTCCTTGTCCCCTACCCCCCTCTATGACAAGGCTAAGGGGAGTGTCCCTAACTGTGTGTAAAAGTGTATGTTTTGGATTTAATAAACTGTTAATGCTCTGCATGTTTAACCCTCAACACCTGTGTGGATTGTCTCGTGATTGAGGGGTTAAGGGCTGGTTATGGCGAATCTGCAGGCTGCGGGTGCGTTTGGAGGACAGGAGACACAAGTCTGGCGGATGTGCCCATCTGGGGTATCTGAGATCCGTCACAGTGTTGGCAGCGGTGGGATGTCTCCTGCAGTCCGGGCCATCCAAACCACCACCAGGATTCAAGATCTGGGCAGCCGTCGAGGAGCAATACGGGGACCAGCCAGCATGAGAGCGGAGTTCGGGAGGAGGCTGCAAGGCATGCGGAAGCAACATCGGGGACCAGCGACAGAGCGCACCATGCTCGGCTGGGGGGATGTGATCCGCTGGCAACTCTGGCATGAAACGCTAAGCCACGAGCGGCGCCATCAGGGGAAGATCCTTCCCTCCTCCACAGAGATGTACTGGACGCAGTACCATGCGCGAGAGGTGTTCCTGAGGGAACGACCGCGAGATGAGTGGAAGACGGAGCTCGGAAGATTGGTCCAGGAGGAGATGAGGCTGGACGCCAGCTACAGAGCCCTCCGGTGGTTCGCGGCTCAACTGTGGCCAAGTACAGCAGACGGCAGCCCGATGGAAGGCGTTGGCTACGGCGGCGTGGGGCTGCTCCATCAAAAAATGTATGGAGACCCAGACTTTGGGAGCGATGAGGAGTGGCGGCTGGAAAACATCCTGGACTTCTGAGATGAGGTGCTGGACCTCCCCGAAGAGGCGTGTGACCTGGAGGAATTGGAGTTCCTGGTTGAGCAGGAATGGGAGCTCGAGATTGCCTACAAGCGGCTGTTTGACGGTGATCAGCAGCCTGGCATGGCTCCCGTTGCCTGGGACTGTCCTGGAGAAATAGCGGACAGTCACGAAGATGCGGAGCAAATGGGGCCAGGAGTGCCCCTACGTTTTCCCGTCCTAACCGCAATGGAAGAAGCGGCGATGATACAGAGGGCACTGCGAGTGCTAGAATGCCAGAACGCACCGGAGGTTCCCCAAGCAGAGAGACAAGATAATAGCATAAAGGTCTCAGAAGGGGAAGTTGAGACTGGCGCTGGAAGGCAGGTAAATGGTGATCAGCAGCAAGTCGAGAGTATCGCATCCGGTGCCCCAGCAGAAGCGCTGGCTACAGGGCAGAGTGCCATTAGCCTCTGCCCAGCATCAGAAAAAGAGTTGGATCCGGAGAGTCTGAGAGATGATTTTCGTGAGCCGTTTCCCCAACAGCAGATATCCCCAACGGGAGTGGAGGAAGCAATTCTCCCTCCCCAGCAATTGGACATTACCCCAATGTTCATCCCCCCAGCAGAAGCGCTGGCTGCAGGGCAGAGTGCCGCTGGCCTCTGCCCACCCTCAGAGTTGGATCCAGGGAGTCCGAGGGATGACCTCAGTGAGCTGTTTCCCCAGCACTTGGACACTACCCCAGTGTATATCTCCCCAGCAGAAGCACTGGCTGCATGGCAGAGTGTCACCGGCCCCGACCCAGCCCTCAGTAGATTTTTGGAGGGTTTGGAAGACAGCCCCTGTCAGAAGTCGCCTCAGAAGCTGGTCACAGAACCAGGAGGGGAGAAAATCCTTCCCCCTCTTCAGCGGCTGAACTCTACCATTGTATATGTCCCCCTAGCAGAATCGCTGGCTATGGGGCAGAGCGATGTTGGCCTCTGCCCAGCATCAGAAAAAGAGATGGAGAGTCCGGGAGACAGTCCCTGCAAGATACCTCCTCAGCGGCTGTTAGCTACTCCAGGAGAAAAGCAAGAACCTTTTCCTCCCCAACTGCATAGCACTGCCAGCCTATGTTCCCTACAAGCTGAAGCGCTGGCATCGGGGCAGAGGATTATTCAGCTCCCCTCAATATCTGCAACCCAGCCCCGGATCACGGGAGTGCGGACAGCTGTTCCCACTCTGCAGCGGCTGTTTTTATTCACGGGAGACCGTATGTGCGATTTTGCTCCCCAGCGCCAGAGACGTACTTTTCCTTTTCCTGGTTGCCTGGGGTGGAAGTTTGCGACTAACGCAGGTCCAGACCAGTTCGGGGTCAGGAACCTGGTTAGTCTGTTTTTAAAAGGGGAGAAATGTGACAGAACCCACTGTCACTGTGTGCTTTGGAAGGGACTGAGGGCGGGCCTCCTACCCACAGATTATGGCCCAGAAGAGACTGGAGACTCTGGGAGAAGCTGGCATTGAGATAATGTAATGTAATGCTACATCCCTTCTCCCCCATCCCCCCCCTCTTGTTGCTGTGTTTAGCTGTGTTGAATCATGGCACATAGACAATGGTCTGGACTGCAGACATCTCTCCACAGGGGATGTGTATTGAGGGGTTGCCTGCTTACCATAATCCCTTTATGTTTATCTGTAGTCTCTGTTTCAATGTACAAGGGTTCAGTTCCCATTGGTTCTTCCTTGTCCCCTACCCCTCTATGACAAGCCTAAGGGGAATGTCCCTAACTGTGTGTAAAAGTGTATGTTTTGGATTTAATAAACTGTTAATGCTCTGCATGTTTAACCCTCAACACCTGTGTGGATTGTCTCGTGATTGAGGGGTTAAGGGCTGGTTATGGCGAATCTGCAGGCTGCGGGTGCGTTTGGAGGACAGGAGACACAAGTCTGGCGGATGTGCCCATCTGGGGTATCTGAGATCCGTCACAATGTGTTTATGTCCTACGGTTACTGTGGGTGATTCTGGGCTTTCATGTAGGTGATGAAAGGTGTAAATGTGTCATACCTCCTCCTGTGTCATTCCTGTCTTGCAACACGCCATACAATAATGGCTTAAAGTGGTTCTAAAGTCAGAAGTTTTTTTATCTTAACCTTCTGTGTGCAGTAGCCCCCCCCCCCCCGCCCCGACCCCACCTAATACTTACCTGAACCACATCTCGATCCAGCGATGTTGCAGAAGACTCTCTTTCCTCATTGGCTGAGACAGCAGTGGGGCGCCATTGGCTCCCTGCTGCTGTCAATTAAAGTCAGTGAGTCAATGAGGAGAGAGATGGGGCGGGCCGAGTCACAGCTTCATATTTGAATGGACACACAGAGCAGCAGCTCGGCTTGGGTGCCTCCATAGCAAACTGCTAGCTGTGGGGGCACACTTGGCAGGTGGGAGGGGCCTGGAGTGCCGACGAGGGACCTGAAAAGAGGAGGATCGGGGCTTCTCTGTGCAGCTCCTCTCCTGCAGTTGCATGTGTAACTTTTTATTCTTCCCATTGGCTATCCAGTGGTGGGAAATCCTTTCAGGTTCCAATAGCCTGCAGTGGCATGATGACCTCACAGCAAGGTGTGGAAAGAAGACTGGTCAACATTGGGTCTAGACTACATTGTTGGATCACCAGTCTTCACTCTTGGAAGAGATACTGGTGAGGGACACACGACAACAGGCTTTTCTCTTGAAAAATTTGAATGGACTAGAGTAGAGGAAAAGGATGCAGGGCTTACATTTGCTCAGAGATGGGCTTTAAGTGTAAGTTGCCTTGTAGTTTGGGGAAGGATAGATTTAATGGAGGTGATACATGTAAGCTATGAATGCATACAATAAAACTCATCTTTGTGTAGCGGCCTCACCCCCTCTTTCTGGTCTAGGGGTATGTTGTACATGAGTGTGAGATTTGCTACGGCCCATGTCCTCCCCATTGCTGTGGGTGAGGTGAAGGCCAGTACCTGTTATTCTCCTCGGGCCTGTGTGTCTCTTTAAGAACCTAGTCCTACTGTACTGACACTCTCCTTTGCTCCCATTAACCAGAGTTCCACACACCGATAGAGGGTCCAACTCTTGTTTATTAACACACTCCAATAAACAGTCCTTTTCCAGCCGACTGGTTGAGACCCAATAAACAGTTCAATACGGTGGGGTGAGCAGGTCGAGGCACTTTCCTGATAAGTAAACTAAACCACTGTGGATTCACCAGCGGTTGCTAAAGCCCATGGCTTGTGAAAGAACTTGAACCTTCAGGGTCTCTACCAGCGACCCCAGAGAACAGAAACAGGAGTACCTTTGCTGCGTTGTGGCCCCTATCAGGGGGGAAGATGTCCCTCCAAGAGAGTTACCAGAGGCCCCTCTGTCACCGGGTTGATGCTGCTCCGTTTCTTCAGAAGGGTGACCTCTCCGGCCTCCTCGCCTCAGACACGAGCCCCATCCACCTCAGGGACCCTCGGACAATCCCGCCCTTGCGGGACCCAGTCGAAGTCACTGAGCCCCAGGCCTCCGATGTAGTACCTCACCCCAGGCTTAAGGTGCCTGGGATGGACTCCAACACCGCTCCGGCCAGGCCATGGGCACCTAGGCCGGAACTCCGAACTGCCAGCACCCAGGCCTAAGGTGCCTTGGCGCTGGATGCAGAAGAAGAAGACCTCGTGGCGAGGGCGTCTCTCCCCTTTATATCCTCCCGTGATGCCACAGCAGGTTCTCCGCCCCGCTGTACCACCGCCGGAATGGGACAAAAAGGAGACAGCACTGTGGCAATGATTCTACCTTGACCCGCGGGAACATTGCCACCCACAGGCCAAGGAGAATAGCACACCACCAAGTCCTCCACAAATTTGAATGGTGTAAATCCTTTCATTATTAACACATCCTGGATCATACTACCACCCAGGTGTACCCAGGTGTACCCCCTAAATTTAGACCCCCGCTACATTTGCTTTTGTCCCAACAGCCATTTTACATGCAATACTCAACTTTTCTCTGTCGCTATCGCCTGTAGGTTCGCTTCTCCAAGGTGCAGCACCACTCCCCTTCTGAGGTGAATGACCATCATTCAACCCACTTCCTGTGGGCCAGATTGTCGTGGACACACCTTCTATTTTGAGAGTGACACTGGCATAATGTGAGCTTCGCTTTCTGCAGTACTGAGGACCACTGTTGATGGAAGGAGGTGAAAAGGATGGTCAAATGTCATGTCGCAATCCAGAACACTATTGTTTATATACAGTACATGTAGCGGCGTGAGGGCTACTAGTAGGCTCTATACCCCATTGGTTACCTCGACTCTGCAAATCCTCTCTTACCTCTGACACCTTGGGTTCCATCCCGCCACAGCTGCGATAGTAATGAAAAACTCACACAATATCACTGAACCACTCAGATATGTTTACTGGGATGAAATGAACACAAAGAACGGCATGAATAAACACAGCTTAGTTTAACAGTGAATAGGTCTCATAACAGATACACAAAAGTACTTGACCTAAATCCCCTACAAGACCTATGTGAACAGGTAGACAGAGAAACAAATACCCAACACTGTAACACGTATATTGGATATCTTCCTACTGTGTCCTTAACACACAGACCAGCAAACAGTGATAAACATATGCATTTAATAAACACAATGTAAACTGAACAATATCCTATAGGTTGGTTTCCCTGTGTTTGTAGTTCAATGCAATAGCAAAGGAATGTAAGGAAGTTGTGCACAGCAGAGAAGAAATTATAAATGTTCCTTCAGTTCCGGTTATCTTAAGCAACCCTTTTTTTTTATACTGCAGTCATTTGTAATCCAAGATGGAAAAGGAGAACAAGATGAACTAATCTGCACCTTATCTGAAGGGATGATATCACATGTATGCTCCTCTTTAACTGTGTTAAATGTTCACAATACTGACTTTAAAAAGTGCAATGGGGAATATGGGCCCCAAGCGCCTGCTATGTGCGGTCTGGGTAGAAGTAGAATCACATCTGTGGAACTACAAGTATCACCAGCCAGTCTGTAAAGAAATTATTCAGCAGTACTGTTGTCAACTATAACAAGGGCTGTGCCCGCTCACCACTACGGACATCAAATGGATAAAGGGTTCCAGATGGAATTCTCTGTGTCTCTGTCCTGTGGAAATGGCGCCGCCACGCCGCGCTGCAGCTCTCGGTGGACTGGATTGCAGGTGCCTCCAGATGGTCTGGAACGTAGGCCAGTCTGCCGTGCTGGAATAGTGATGCTGTCCTCTGAGATCCCTCTGGGGCTGGCGATCCGGCTCTGGGCTGTGTAGGCCGCAGATTCTCCACTCCCTGTCACACAAACCTCCTGCTGGGAGGGTCAGAATGGCGTCCAGAGAGAGCGAAAACAGGCCACACCTGTTCTTTTATTTCCTCTCCCAGCAGGCTGCTTTGTGCACACACCATTTTGTTACTCTTGGTCCAGATTGGTCCGGCTAACAGTGTCACTTCCTCATCTCGGACTACATGTTCCATGATGCATTGCTCATTTTTACAGTAATGAAAAAACACACATAGAGTCCAGCATGCACTAGAGGGAGCCAAACTCATATATAAAAAAACAACGAACTGTCCCCTAATAATAAGCACAGTAGCAAACCTTGGCTACATACAGTATAAGGGGTATTAAAAAAAAAAATAGGTGTGGGAGGGATACAGTTTTATGTGACATTCTTTACAAAAACGGGTACGTTTTACAATGAAGCAGCAATGATAGCAAAGCTTTCTGACCTCATTGGCCCAATGCTGCTGGCCCCATTCCCCTTTCAATTACACACTAGTATGTCTTCTAACCAGCAGTCCTGCTGGTCCCTTCTAAGATTTATATTCTACCACCAAATGAAACAAATAATGTCGTGTCTGTTTTAATTGATCTAAAATCATTCTCCTTTTTACAGAGCCTATCATTAAACTCGAAAATGTTATGACAGAATCAATCTTCTCTTCTGATAATAATCAATGAGAAGCACTTAGACATAACAATGATCATCCTGCCCACAGTACAATTCTTTTAATTAAAGATAATCAGATGAAGGAAAATGCAATCATTTAAGCTGATATTCCTTTATGAATTTCTGTGCTTTAATACAAAAGCTTTTGTCAGAACTACAATATAAAAGTAATGTCACCGATTACACCTAATATGTCTGTGCTCAATTAAACAGCAGATATTTCAACCCTTAAAATGACATAGTGGAGAGGCAGGGAACAATGTGTCTGTGTGGATAGATAGATAAATAGATAGATAGATAGATAGATAGATAGATAGATAGATAGATAGATAGATAGATAGATAGATAGATAGATAGATAGATAGATAGATAGATAGATAGATAGAATAAGTCAGATATTTTAATGGAAATTATTTTGTTTGATTTGGTATGGGCTCCCTCCTAGTAATTTCCATAGTTGTCTTTGTGCCAGATAATCTAGTCTATGATAGCTGCACAAAGATGGACTCATAACAGCCCTGGCCCCTAGATTTGGTGCGTATTTTGCAAATATGTCGAGTAGGGAAAGGTTCCTGACTAGGAGGGAAAGGCTCGCAACTTCTCTTGAAATCTTCCCACATTCTGCCCCTTCCAACAAGCGCTGTCAGTTCGGCTGAAACCTGCTCTCTACGTGCTGTTGGACCAGTGAGTGTTCTCGGTTGGGCTGTCCTCCCATTGGGTTTATTGTGAACTGTCTTGCAACACAATACAAGTTCTTTCAACGCACTTGGGCTGTGTGTGTTATTGTCGCCGCACCACGCTGCACCCCACCTACATGCTAACAGAGACATTTGTTGCTCATGAACATGTTTTCATGAGTTGTCCAGGGACTTCTCCTCAAGCTGTTTGTGCTTTCTATGGTTTGTGTGTACCTTTGCATCAGACTATCACTCTGTCCCATTTGAAGGTCGAAGTCTGATGCCTCTACCCATGATCGGTGTTTAACAAACTGTTGGATTTCAGGCAGGAATTATGGAAGCTAGAGTGTGTTTAAGCTCCTCTGTGAGCACTTTGCTCTGTAGGTCATTGGGCTCCCCGAGAGTATGTCCAAACATATATATGGTAGGATGAACAGCCTGTTAGGGAATGTACTGCAAAGTTGTATTTTCAGTTATGGGTCCACTTCCTTAAGCCTTTCAACAGTTTTATTAGGTTTGATTGCCCCATTGCCTTTGTGGGTGGTACGAGGTAATGTGCATTTTCCTATGGCTCAATGTGTGGCACAGTTCTCTTGAGAAAGTGCTTTTAAAACAGGGTCCCTGGTCTGAATGTATCTTCCACAGACAGCCATAAGGAAAGCAGTAGTGGTTCTATACCATCTTAGTGCTTGTCTTTTCAGTCTGGTTGTGGGTACCACCACCCCAAACTTGGCACAGTGGTCTGTCGTGTCTAGAATGTGACAGTATCTGTTTTCTGACATGCCAAGTGTAAGAAAGTCTATGGTCAGTACCTCCAGTGGGACAGATATGTACCAAGCCATAGGTGGAATTTGGGCCTTAGCACCCTTTGACACTGAACAGACCACACAGTGTTGGCAGTGTCAGGAAGCCAGTTCAGCTAATGCTAATTCTCATTGAGCTAACGCGGATTCTTATGCAGCTAGGGTTTATTTTCTTGCAGCTACTGCTTATTCCCGTGCAGCTAATGCTCGTGCACATGTACCAGAACATAGATAAGCTCTGGCTAATGTTCAGCGTGCACTGACACATAGACGGATTGGCGCGCACGTCTTTGCGCATTGGCGCCAAACAGCCTATTTAAAGGAGATCCTGCTGGATGCTAACTGCTGGATTCTCTTCAGCTTCCTCTGATCCATGTTCCTATTTGTGCTGACTAATCTTCCGTTGCTGACCCGGCTTGTTCCTGACCTTGCTCTGTGGATTCTGGATTCTGACCTTTTTCTTTCCCTTGACTATTCTCTGCCTGATCTCCTGGTGCTGACCTTGGCTTACTACTGGACATTGCTCTGCCTGCTTCCCTGGTACTGACCCCAGCCTGCCTTCTGACTACACTGCTGTCTCACGGTGTATGACCCCGCCTTACCTTGGCTACATCCCTGACCACAGCAGTTACCTGTTATGAAGTTTCTTTGAGCCTTGAACTATTGTCACCACATTCAGGGGTGCTCGGACCAGAGCCGCAAGGGAAGTCCTTTCATAATAAGCCTCCAATCAAGGATATGTGACAGGCAGACTTGTTCAATCAACTGGAACAGACCTACACACATGGCTTGTCTCTTTAACCAGGTAAACATTTTGTGGACACTCCAGTGTGCTGCTTCCGTGGGCATTGTTTATGCCAACAGAGGGGGTCTGGGCCCTTGACATTATGACCTGTTGTGTCACTAACGACTCATGGGGGAACATTTTTCTACGCTATAGCATACCATCCCTCAGGACGAAACTTACTCAGCATTGCAATTATTTAGTTTTTGGTAGTATCTTTCTATCTCTGAACCACAAGACAACCTACACCTAAAGTCCTTCTCTGGGCAAATGTAAACCCTCCTTCCATCCTTTTCTACTACTATTCATTCACATTTTTCAATCATCACATGCCCCTCGCCAGCATTTCTTCCAAGAGTAGAAACCAGTGATTCAGCGCTGCAGTCTAGGCCCAATGTTGACCTCACTGTGAGGTCATCATGCCACGCTTTCTTGACAGACCTCACTGTGTGGTCATTATGCCTCTCTTTCTTGACAGTCCCAGGTGGTGGCCTTGCCCATCTGCGCCTGCAGCTGGGCATGGTGAGCAAATGGGCATTCTGCTACAGATACCATACTATAAGATAGATAGATAGATAGATAGATAGATAGATAGATAGATAGATAGATACTGTGTTTCCAGGAAAATAAGACCGGTTCTTATATTAATTTTGGCTACAAAAAAGACCCTAGGGCTTATTTTTGGGTAAAAATAAGATAAAAGAGGACAGCCGCACTCCAATCCAACGTGTGTTTAATGAACAGGCACTACAAAAACCAGCTAGAACAGGATAGCTGACGCGTTTCGCACAAAATCAGTGCTTACTCATAGCTAACTTAAACCAAAATGAACCACAGTATATATAACACTCTTAAACAAAACATGTGATCAAAAACAAGTGTGTGTTAAGTGACTCTTAATTCTAAATTGAAAAGACAATTGAAAAAAGCAATTATTTAGAATAGGCAATTAGACAATTATAAAAGAGTGATGGAATCAGTGCAATCAGTAAAGTACTTGAAATTAACAGATGTCATACATATATATATCACTATTGCCATACTTTGTTTGACCCCGTTCAGAATTGAAGTGCAACTGATGCATTATAGTGATCACATAGATAAAAATTAATAAATTAAATAATATAGTAATTTAATGACCAGTGCATAATCATAATCTAATTGAAAAAGGGGGGGGGGGGGGGAATAGTGCTAATCATGGTGTGCAATGTGAAGCAAAAATTAAATATATTGTGAATATTATAAATATGATGACATATGAAAATGACAGTTTATATATGTATAGTGACTTTTCTGAAATAATTTTATGTATTGTTTTTTCTTTTATTCTTTTTTCTTCTTTTTTCCATTTTTCTTTTTTCTTTCTCTTGTTTGAGGAAATATGTTCTGTGCAATATTATTTTACTATATTTGTATGTATTGTGTTGCTTATTTTATAATGAAATAGATTGATTATTAGTGTACAAGTTCTGTCCAATTATGTTAGACAAAGTATAAATGAATCAATCAAAAAAATAATAAGTAGGTGTGAAATAAAATGTAAAATGTAAAGTCAAAATTAGTGAGTGTGTCGCGCATCAATGTGCGCTGATATATAGTGTAAAGATATAGTATGAAAATATAAAGTGTTAGGCCTCGTACACACGACCGATTTTCTCGTCGTAAAAAACACGTCGTTTTTTTCGACGAGATTCTTGTTAAGCTTGTCGATTTTCTCGTCAAGCTTTCTATGCGTACACACTGTCATTTTCCAATTTCCTCGTGGTTCTCTGCGCTCACGTCCAGCACGTACGACGGCACTATAAAGGGGAAGATCTTTTTTCTTGGCGCCACCCCTTGGGCTGCTTTTGCTGATCTCGTGTTACCGCGTGTGAAGTAAAAGTTTGGGAAGAGACGATTCGCGCTTTTCAGTCTTCGTACTTTTCAGATCGTTTTCTGCCGTTCAGTTTGTGCTTGTGGGTTCGTATCTTGACTTTCAGGGCGTCTAGGCAGGTCGTATCTGTTTTACAGTGCGTTCTTGCCTGTTCGTTTCTGAATTTCAGTTCGTTATTCATAGGCCTTGCTGTTCTAAAGTGCGTTCTGTTCTGTACGTTCTGATCAGACGACCGTTTCCTAGCCATGTCGCCTGGACGTTCTCGTCGTCGAGTTCGTGCTGTGCGTGCGCTTGGTGTTGGTCTGCTTGTTTTGGACCAAGACCAATCCATGAATGGTGTGAGGAGGAGTTCATGGACCAAGAATTGGTTGCTCCAGCGGGACCAATTCTGCCACATGCCTCTGCTGCGGGAGATCGTCGAGAATAATCCTGAGGACTACAGGAATTTTCTGAGGATGTCTGACCCCGTTTTTCAGGAACTGTTGGCTTTGGTGTCCCCCTATATTACCAGGAAGGACACCGTTATGCGGGAAGCCATCAGTGCTGAGCAGAGGCTCATCGCCACGTTGCGTTACCTGGCGACAGGGAGAAGTCTTCAGGACTTGAAGTTCACCACAGGCATCTCCCCCCAGGCTCTGGGCCTCATAATCCCAGACACCTGTTCTGCTATTATACAAGTCCTGCAGGAGGACTATATTAGGGTAAGTTTTCTCCCTTAACATCGCATTTCATGTATTACATGTATGCTAATGTATTGTATTTCTTTCATCCTTCCCTAATTACCATGATTGTAATATGCTGAGAATGTCCCCTTTGTCCCCATGCATGTTGGAAGCTTTAGATTGCCCCTTTTTTATCCTCCCTAAATATTTCCCCTCACTAACTTTTCCAGCAGGGGCGCCTGTTGCTCCAAATGTTGGGGGTTCCAACCCCAATTTCGGAAATAAACTTCCTCCTTTTTTGCTCTGTTGCCTAATAAACGCCCCCAGTTGTCCCCTCCAATGCAGCCATTTAGTCCCCTCTAATGCAGCCAGTTTCCCCCCAGCCCTGCACTTACCTTCTTGTGGTCAGCGCCATCATTCTTCTGTCCTTGATGTCTTCTCCTTCCCTTCATGTTGCATCAGCCAATCATGTTACCATTAAACAGACTTGGTGAACATGATTGGCAGAGCAGCCTGTCAGTGTTTACACAAGGAATGCCCCCCTCCTTGCGTCCCCGATTTTTCTTTGAGGAAGCCAATTACATCCCTCAGGTTGTAATTTGCAAGACTATTTTAATACCTGTTTCTGCTCTGCAATTTTAACCCCCTAAATGCCGCAATTATTCATATGTCGGTCGCTTTACAAGAGGCCATCCACCTGAATAGTGTGCGGCATAGACAATACATAGGTTCATGCAACGCATGAACCTATGTATTGTTCTGAGTGATGGGCACAGGAGAGAGGGGACAGTGCTCCAGCGCCCACTCTGGACGCACCGCCACTGCAATGCTATCCTGTGGCCAAACACATCTCCCCCCCCCCAAAATAATTTAGTAATGGCCCATCAGAGGGGGTGATGAATATGATAAATGAGCCTTCCATTATACTTTTTTTACACACCTTAATAAACGTATAATTAGATTGATGTTGGTCTCTAATTTTTTGGGATAGAATTTCCTTGTAATGTATGCCTTTGTTTTTCTAATATTATTTCATCTTGTTTCACTCCACAGCTTCCTTCCACGCCACAGGAATGGCAGACTGTGGCATCGGAGTTTGCCACGCGGTGGGACTTCCCCAACTGCGGTGGTGCCATAGACGGGAAGCACGTCCGCATCGTGCCGCCACCCCGTTCTGGGTCCTACTACTACAATTACAAGGGGTTTCATAGCATTGTGCTGATGGCGGTGGTGTCAGCACGGTATGAATTCCTCTATGTTGATGTAGGGAAGAATGGCCGGATGTCCGATGGGGGATCCTTCATCCAGACGGAGTTTGCCCTCCGTCTCCAGAGTGACGACCTTGCATTGCCACCGGATGCAGGGAATATTAAAGGACTCCCCTTTGTTTTCTTGGCTGATGAAGCCTTCGGACTCGGACGGCATCTTATGAGGCCATTTCCACAGAGGACCCTGACCCCAGAGAAGAGTGTGTTCAATTACCGGCTGGCCAGGGCCCGAAGAGTCGTTGAAAATGCCTTCGGCATAATGGCCAGCCGGTTCCGCCTTTTTATGACTTCCATCCACTTGGCGGACTACAAAATAAACTATGTAGTGTTATGCTGCTGTGTGCTACACAACTTTCTGAGCCAAAAATCTAATTCCTATATGGCCTCAGTTTTGCCAGAGGCTGGACTTTCCCCTGCAAATCCCCTTCCGGGCCTGGAATCTGCCCGTCTTGGCTTGCCCCCCCAAAATGCCCGTGTGGTTCGGGACAAATACATGGAGTATTTCACGGGTAGGGGGGCAATTCCTATGCCAGCCTATGTCTAAGTATCCCAATAAAAATCTTGTTTAAACCTTTAATTATTTGTTCTTTCCTGTCTCCTAGTTTGTCTTTGTGCATTTGTAGTGGCAAGTGTATTTTACTTTAGTAAATAACAACCAATTTCACTATGTTACCTTACAAAAGAAGCAAATAAGCTTAGAGAGTATTATAAAAAGAAGCTACACGTTGTTTGTGGTCAAATATTTTACTCTCTGCACATTTTTTTTTGTTTTACTTTGGGGTTGGCCTGGCCACAACCCGGCAAATTTTGGCTTATGAAAATACAAAAATACCACTTGCATTTCTAAAATGACAACATTGGATACCTCTGAGCAATCTGAGACATTCAGTTACACAAACTATGTCTCTATGTGCCCGTCCTAATATGGGGTCCTGCCACCCCTTGCCCAGCCAAAAATTCAATATGCACACATTTTTACTTTTTTGCAAATAGGAAGTTTACAATCCTGATCCCTATTGTCAACATGTGCTATCTGCCATCAGGGGTGATCAATGGACGTGTTTTGGGGGTGCATCCCCTTCCTCAGTTCACCGACTTTTGATACGAGGAAGGGGTTGCACCCACAAAAGACGTACATGGATATCCCCTGATGGCAGATAGCACATGTTCACACACTGTGTGCATATTCAATTTTTGGCTGCTTTGTTACTCAAAAAATTAGAAAAAATATAAAAACAAACATGTAAAAACAAATGTGTTTGGATGGCTTATTGAATTCTCCCCAAAACATCGAGAATGTCTTTAAATGTTTGTTCCATCACATGGATTCTTTGTTTAATTAGGTCCAGTTCCGTGCTACATTCCATCACTTGCTGGATGAGGCGGAGGGCACTGTCAGCAGAGAACCGTGTGCTATCCTTCACAACATTTCCATCCCCTAAAAACCATAAAAAAAAATTAATAAAACTCTGCAGGCCTACCTCGCTTACCTTAAGCTGTGGTGTCAGATACTGACCTGTTGTGGTGACCAGATCCACAACGTCATCCACCTCTCCTTCCTGCACTTCTCCTTCCTCCACCTCAACTTCCTGCACATCTTTCGGTTGTGGATCTTTGGGAGTTTGGGGTTGCTTGGAAGTTGTGGGGTGCATGTGCTCCCTGGAGTGTCCTCCTCCCAGTCTTCTCTCCCCTATGAGAATAAAACCAAAGGTCTATTTATCACACTGTAAAAATCTCATTGTTAAACTAAAAACAGGCTAAATTGTTTGGAAGTGGGGTACAAGTGTGTGTTTGTGCGGAATTTAAAGAAAAATGCATTATTTATGACCCCAAATATGTTTAGTATTCACATTTGGATGTAATTTTTTGGACATGGAGGCACCACAAATAAACTCTGATGCACCTGTGTGGGACACCCAAAAAAGGCGGGTCTGGTGGCCCACACTATAGTGCTCCAAAGTACAGATGTGGAAGCAGCTGCTGAGTGTCCTCTCCTTTACACTGATTAAAGTTTGCATTTCATTCTCCTTACAAACACATCATCTAGACTTAAAAATTATCCACAATACTTGATCAAAAATGGCAGATGTCTAATTACTTTTGTGGCTCTTAAATAAGCCAAAACCGCGGATAGTGGCCGAACGAAGTGTCGGTAACGTAACGAACGATTACTGTGCCCAACCTAGTTCAAAATATTACATTTTGGAAGGGAGTCCAATATGATAAAAAAAAAATAAATGTCAGTTTCTAAAAAGATTAATAGCAGAAAGGTCGTCATTTTACTTACTTTTAGCGAGCATCCTCTTTATGATCCTCAACTGGTCTGGCTCCCTCAGTTTGAGGTCTGACCACCTCTTTCTGAGCTGCTCATTTGAGCGTTTCACCCCGAACTTCGCCCTCAGACTCTTCACAACTTTAGTGAGGATTTTGGCCTTCCTTCTATTTGGTTTGCTATATGGCCCATGCTTGGCATCATAATCAGCCTTGACCAAGATGTCCACCATCTCCGCCATCTCCGCCAAAGACATATTCGATGCCTTGAATCTCCTCCTTGATCGTGACGTGTCCTCGGTCTCCGGGCTTGTCTCCTCGCTAGTTGCGGAATTATCAGACACCTGCTGTAACTCCGCCATATCTGTCTGCGCGCCGAAAGAGAAGGGGCGGGGAAAAGATGTTAGTTAGAACGTCATGGGCGGGCGACGTGTGCGGAGCGACGTGTTCGAATTTGGACGCATGCGTGGTGTGTATATAGAAAACACACATGTGACTATAGTACGTTCGGTGTGCGGAGAGAGGAGTTCAAGTGACGGACGTGCGAACGAAGGTATGTGATTTTGTGAGACTTGTAAAAATTGTTGGCCTATACTGTCTTGAGATTGGTGGAGGATATATATGGTGACTAGGATGTGAAGGAGGTTAGACTGTTTGCCTCACATTATTTAAATATAATTTTTTTTACTTGCAGATACAATATGAATGTCTTTATTAGCGACAAAGAGTTCCTGGCGGAATTTATTGACCGGGTAAGGGAGCTGCCGGCTCTGTGGGAGACCAAAAACCCCATCCATAAAAAAAAAGGGGTGAGAAAAGCAGCGCTGGAGAAGCTGCTCCCATTTGTGCATACCAAGGTGCCCACAGCCACAGCAAAACAAGTGGACACTAAAATTGGGAGCTTGAGAGGTACCTACAGGACTGAACGCTCTAAGGTGCTGGCTTCTCAGAGGTCAGGAGCAGCAGCAGATGATGTTTATGTCCCGATTTTGTGGTACTACAGCAGGATGTCCTTCCTGGATGACCACATTGAGCCAAGGCCATCACTCTCCACTCTTCCCCCCAGACTTCCCTGCAGCCAACCTGAGCCTTCTCTGGAGCAAGAGGAGGCAGCCATCCTGGATGATCCTGATTTGTCCATCTGGAGCCAGGTATAGTATTAACTGAAAATGTATTGGGATAAAATTAATGTTTCCCAAATATGTCAGGCTGAGAAACATACATTATTTTGTATTCCACAAGTGAAATCATGATCTGTAGGCATTATTCTGCACTTAATTGTGTGGTAAATAGTCAAGCTGATGTAGTGGTAAATTTAAAGCAAGGATTTATGCATTTACATTCTAATTGCTTCCATCAGGATTACAAAGTTTGATGCAAAGATTAAACCAACATATTAAACTATGTTCCTTTTTCATACACAGGATGAAATCAGCCAGGAGGAGGGTCTGGAAACTGTCAGGCAGGAGGAGGAAGGGCCCAGTGGCAGCCAGGAGGTGGCAGGGCCCAGTGGCAGCCAGGAGGTGGCAGGGTCCAGTGGCAGACAGGAGGTGGCAGGGCCCAGTGGCAGACAGGAGGTGGCAGGGCAAAGGAGAAGCACCAGATCCCAGGTGCCTCCCATCCGGCTTCACAAAAGAGGCAGGAGGGACAGGACCACCAGTGAGGCAGCAATGGCCCTTATTAAAGAGGCCCATGCCACCCTCAAGGAGCCCACATCCCCTGAAGAGGCCATTGCCGGCCTAGTGGAGGCTAAGTTCAAGGTGATGAGCATGGAGCAACGCCTCCTATGCGAGCCTCTGCTCATCACCTTGCTCAACAAGGGGGTGATGGAGCAAATTACCCCCAATACCGCCATATGTGAGGTGGCCCAACTGACCCAACCTCAACCTCCACCTCCACCTTCCTCTTCTGCCCCACCCCCTTCTGCTACACCTCCACCTTCTGCCCCACCCCCTTCTGCTACACCTCCACCTTCTGCCCCACCCTCTTCTGCTACACCTCCACCTTCTGCCCCACCCCCTTCTGCTACACCTCCACCTTCTGCCCCACCCTCTTCTGCTACACCTCCACCTTCTGCCCCACCCTCTTCTGCTACACCTCCACCTTCTGCCCCACCCCCTTCTGCTACACCTCCACCTTCTTCTTCTGCCCCACCCCCTTCTGCTACACCTCCACCTTCTTCTTCTGCCCCACCCCCTTCTGCTACACCTCCACCTCCTCCTCCTGACAGGAGTACCCCTCCAGTGGGCCAGCCTCCAGCCAAACGAAGAAGGAAGGCTGCAGGAAAGGCTGCAGGAAAGGCTTCAGGAAAGGCTTCAGGAAAGGCTGCAGGGAAGGTTGCCAGGAAGAAGAGGAAGTGATGGCCTTGCTTCATTGTGGTCGGACAGAAGGCAGCCTGTTGTAGTACCACACACTTGGGACATATATCTCACCTGCTGCTGTTCCTGACCTCTGGGAGGCCAGCATCAGATTGTGTTCTGAAATGTGGGCCTTCTCAAGCTCCCAATTTTAGTGTCCACACAGGGTTGCTGTGTGCTCTGGGGTCCCTGGGATGCACAAATGGCAGCAGCTTCTCCAGCGCTGCCTTCTCTTTATTTAATTTATAAACATGAATAAATGTGTTTTTTGTTTAAGTTCATACTTGACTATGTGTATTTTTAAATAAAAAAAAAACAAGCTTTGGAGTAAGCAGATACATTTGACTGACAATAAAAGGCACAGATATCACCCCCCCAAAAGAATAACTAAATCTGATTAGCTCAAAAACATGGTGTGAAATTTTAAAAATATAGATTTGAAAATTAAATGGGAGATTGCTATCAAAACATTGAGAAATTATAATTAACATCATTTTTAAAAATCTAACCATTTAAATTATTCCTAAAAACTTGCACGATATAATACACATAAATCTTATAAAGAGCAGCATGAAAAAGGTTAAAAATAAGGCAGAACTCTGTGTGAATATCAGCAGCAAAAGAAGGTCACTCGTTTTGATTAATGTAACATTCTAACGAAGAATTCAATGCAGAACATTTAAACGATGAAATATTTATGAGCGTGATGAATGTGCTCTCTCCATTATGAAGGCTTGTTTTACCAGAAGATGCGCTCCCGTCTCATAGTTGCTTGTGAGCATGCGCGCTTTTGGAAGAGTCGTAAAAGCATACACACGAACCATTTTCTCGTCACAAAACAGGCCGACGAGAAACACGACGAGGAAATCTGGAATCCTGACGAGAAAATAGAGAGCAGGTTCTCTATTTTCTCGTCGAGATTCTCGTCAAGTTTCTCGTCGTAAAACCATACACACGAGCGTTTTTCTAGACAAAAAAACTCTCGCGGCACTTTTCTTGACTGTTTTGGACGAGAAAATCGGTCGTGTGTAAGAGGCCTTAGTGTCTGACTGCACAAACATGATAATGTATAATGATAAAATTATAACAATAATAGTAATTATTGGGCATTTTGCATAGCAAGCTGATCGCAAATAAAGTGCATATGGACCGCAGAGGCATAGGTGTTTAAATAGTAGCATCACATAAATGTGATGTAATTGTATGATCAACCAGCCGATGCGAAAGTTCATATGAGCTACCATGAATGACCATGGAATAATTGTATGGTACAAGTGCTATTAAGCAAAAGAATGCACCAATAAAAATATAAATAAAGATAAAGGAATGTGCAGATCAGATAGGGGCATAAGGTATGGATAGAGATATACACAATTGTAATCCCCTTAATGCTGGAAAATTACTGAGATACAATCAATAAAATGGTGCAAGCATATGTATATTTAGAAGGTCAAAATTCAAATACACTCCAGTGTGCTGCTTCTGTGGGCATTGTTTATGCCAACAGAGGGGGTCTGGGCCATTGACATTATGACCTGTTGTGTCACTAACGACTCATGGGGGAACATTTTTCTACGCTATACCATACCATCCCTCTGGACGAAACTTACTCAGCATTGCAATTATTTAGTTTTTGGTAGTATCTTTCTATCTCTGAACCACAAGACAACCTACACCTAAAGTCCTTCTCTGGGCAAATGTAAACCCTCCTTCCATCCTTTTCTACTACTATTCATTCACATTTTTCAATCATCACATGCCCCTCGCCAGCATTTCTTCCAAGAGTAGAAACCAGTGATTCAGCGCTGCAGTCTAGGCCCAATGTTGACCTCACTGTGAGGTCATCATGCCACGCTTTCTTGACAGACCTCACTGTGTGGTCATTATGCCTCTCTTTCTTGACAGTCCCAGGTGGTGGCCTTGCCCATCTGCGCCTGCAGCTGGGCATGGTGAGCAAATGGGCATTCTGCTACAGATACCATACTATAAGATAGATAGATAGATAGATAGATAGATAGATAGATAGATAGATAGATAGATAGATAGATAGATAGATAGATAGATAGATAGATACTGTGTTTCCAGGAAAATAAGACCGGTTCTTATATTAATTTTGGCTACAAAAAAGACCCTAGGGCTTATTTTTGGGTGATGTCTTATTAGTATCAGTATTTTGACATAATTTTAATCCCCCAAAAAAACATCTTGGTTAAAGTACTTTTAAGATTATGTAGTCCGTATTGTGTGAGGGTTGTGCTGGTGTAGGGTGCAGCGTGTCTCCCTTTGTAGCTGTTTTATGAGAAGTACCTTTTTACAGCAGCCCTCGGCAACCTCCCTGAGGTCTTCTTCTCCTCTCTGAGGTTCCCACTGGTGTCAGCCCGCTCTGAGCACTGCAGAGGGAAGGGCCGCAGACGTCAGCTGGGAGGAGAGGAGAAGACCTCCAGCGGGTCAGCGGCGGCTGTGGATAGTGTATTTTGCATGATCGTTGCAGGGGGGGGGGGGGGACACACTGCACCTTCTGCCAGTGTGGATGTTTTACAAAGCGGATATTTTTTTTTTTAAATGAACTTTACTAGGGCTTGTTTTTGGGGTAGGGCTTATATTGCAGCCCTCCCCGATAATCACGCTAGGTCTTATTTTCGGGGTAGAGCTTATTTTCGGGGGAAACATGGTAGATAGATAGACGTCAGCCGGGAGGAAAGGAGAAGACCTCCGGCGGGTCAGCGGTGGCTGTGGATGGGGTATTTTGCATGATCGTTGCAGGGGGGACACACTGCACCTTATGCCAGTGTGGACGTTTTACAAAGCGGATATTTTTTTAAAAAAATTAACCTTTCTAGGGCTTGTTTTCGGGGTAGGGCTTATATTGCAGCCCTCCCCGATAATCACGCTAGGTATTATTTTCGGGGTAGGGCTTATTTTCAGGGAAACACAGTAGATAGATAGACGTCAGCCGGGAGGAGAGGAGAAGACCTCCAGTGGGTCATCAGTGGCTGTGGATGGGGTAATTTGCATGATCGTTGCAGCGGGGGACACACTGCACCTTCTGCCAGTGTGGGCGTTTTACAAAGCGGATAATTTAAAAAAAAATTAACTTTACTAGTGCTTGTTTTTGGAGTAGGGCTTATATTACAGCCCTCCTCGATAATCGTGCTAGGTCTTATTTTCGGGGTAGGGCTTATTTTCGGGGAAACGCGGTAGATAGATAAACGTCAGCCGGGAGGAGAGGAGAAGACCGCCGGTGGGTCAGCGGCGGTTGTGGATGGGGTATTTTGCATGATCATTGCAGGGGGGGACACACTGCACCTTCTGCCAGTGTGGACGTTTTACAAAGCGGATAATTTTTTTTAAAATTAACTTTACTAGGGCTTGTTTTCAGGGTAGGGCTTATATTGCAGCCCTCCCTGATAATCACGCTAGGTCTTATTTTCGGGGTAGGGCTTATTTTCGGGGAAACACGGTAGATAGATAGACGTAAGGTGGGAGGAGAGGAGAAGACCTCCGGCGGGTCAGCGCCGGCTGTGGATGGGGTATTTTGCATGATCGTTGCAGGGGGGGACACACTGCACCTTATGCCAGTGTGGACGTTTTACAAAGCGGATCATTTTTTTTCAAAATTAACTTTACTAGGGCTTGTTTTCGGGGTAGGGCTTATATTGCAGCCCTCCCTGATAATCGCGCTAGGGAGGCCTTTTTTTACCTCTGAAATATGCTGAACTCAACCACAGCCCCCAAAAGCCCCTGCGCCCCTCACACTCCCCCCAGCAAATATGTTGGGCTAAGTTGTCACAATGCGTCTTAAGAGCAG
The DNA here is from genome assembly GCA_029206835.1 of Rana muscosa. Classification (NCBI taxonomy): domain Eukaryota; kingdom Metazoa; phylum Chordata; class Amphibia; order Anura; family Ranidae; genus Rana; species Rana muscosa. Next base: position 1,234,476,411 of record CM055116.1, on the reverse strand, counting down.
TAAATACAGGAGTGCATAACACTGAAGCAGAGTTTGGGGGGGCAGAGTTTGGGGGGGGGGGTTACACACAGAGTGCAGAGTTCAGGGTTTCGCTACGTGCAGAGTTTGGTGGTACACTACCCACATGGTGCAAAGTTTAGGGGTGAGCTACACAGAGTGCAGAGCTCAGCCTTCTTCTTACCTCTGCATCCCCCATCCTCATCTTACTTTCACCCCTCTTCAGCTCTGACCTCTGCATGTAACCCCCCCTCCTTAAAAGCTCCACCATCTTCCACATGTCCAACCTGTGCTGCTGTGTTAAGCTGAAGCACCCAGCTGGCTCTAGTACCTTCCCTCATACAGTAGTTTCACCCCGTCTTTCTCACTTGCAGGGAGATCATCCAGTGGGGGTGTCGGCATCCACACTGTGCCCTGAATGCCTGCATCTCCCTTTTCCAGGTCCTGCACTCAGTGGGAGCTGCTCAGGAGATCAGATCCGTGGGAGCCGTTGGGAGACAAGCTGTCACTTGTAAACACAGAAGCCGGACTTCTGAGTTTACAAGTGATGGTGGTTAGCAGAGAGCAGAGGGACTGATCCAGAGGTGGTGGAACTGAGTTCCACCAAGTTCTAGCTGAAAAAAAGCCCTGGCGCTAGATCTTATTTTCGGGGTAGGGCTTATTTTCAGGGAAACACGGTGGATAGATAGATAGTTATAAAGAATGGGGAGGTTTAATGAGAGAGAGGGATAGAGAGAGAGAGAGATATAGAGAGAGATAGATAGAGAGAGAGATAGAGAGAGAGATAGAGAGAGAGAGATAAATAGATAGAGAGGTAGATTGATAGATAGAGAGATATGTAGCGGCCTCCTCACTCCCCTCTTTCTCTCGTCTTTCTTTTGTCTAGGGGTATCTCAGAGGGGAGGGAGCGGGGACACCACGCCTGGCTTCCACCACATGTGTCAGTGCGGTATAAGCAACGTTCTTGTAATACCTTCGGGTCAGTGCTGTGCACCTGGATCCTCCCACCAAGAGTCACCTTGAACAATGTCTGTCAGGAAATGAGCCCCACACCATTAAAGTTCAACACTCCTTTATTCCTCTTGAATGAACACAATCAGTTGAACTCCCTTGATAGAAACAGAACGGAAAAGGAGGTGTGGATGCGAATAGGCCCAGACACAATGTAGTTCTCCACTTTCCTTTCCGAAAGTGGACTACGGTCTCCGCACGAGGAGGAATTTCCTTCCAGGCGGTCTCCGACGAGAGGCTCACCCGTCACCGGCAATATGCTGCACCGGGTCTTCAAGTGAGGAGCTCCCCCCGGTCCATTGCGCCTTCCGGATTCGGGAACCCACTCCCGGAGTTCCCTAGGATCTCCTTCCCTCACGGAACTCAGTGTTGGGCACTGAGCTAAGGACCTCCATCCGAGTACCTCACCCCAGGCTAAAGGTGCCAGGGATGGAACACGACCTCCGGTTGTCCTCTAGGCCTAGACCACCCAGAGGACCGACACGAACCACCGTCCACAAGCTGAAGGTGCCTGGGACTTCGACCCCGTGACAAAGATGGCCGGCCCCTTTATACCCTCTCCCAGCAAGCATGGCGGGTTCCCCGCCCCACCATACCGCTGCCGAGGGAGGACAAAAAGGAGGCACAGCACACAGCAATGATTCAACCCCAGCCCAGGGCCACAGCGCCACCCGCTGGGCTCCAGGGAATTACACATCACTGGTGTCTCTGCCAAGTTCAAATTTACACCCGGGAAAGTACATACCCGCTACAGATAGATAGAGAGATAGATAGATAGATAGATAGATAGATAGATAGATAGAGAGATAGATAGATAGATAGATAGATAGAGAGGTAGATAGATAGAGAGGTAGATAGAGAGGTAGATTGATAAATAGAGAGGTAGATAGATAGAGAGGTAGATAGAGAGGTAGATTGATAGATAGATAGATAGATAGATAGATAGATAGATAGATAGATAGATAGATAGATAGATAGATAGATAGATAGATAGATAGATAGATAGATAGATAGATAGATAGATAGATAGAATAAATCAATGGAAATTATTTAGTCTGATTTGGTATGCAGTCTCCTTCCTAGTAATTTCCATCTGTTACAGATTTCTTTGTAAGTGTCAGATAATCTAGTCTATTGTATCTAGAATAGGGATGAGCTTCGTGTTCGAGTCGAACATACGTTCGACTCGAACATTGGCTGTTCGATCGTTCGACGAAGATCGAACGATTTGGGCCGTTCGCGCCAAATTCGAGTGACGCGAACGGCCCACAATGCACTACGCCATCGCAGTGTCATCCAGGCGCTGTGATTGGCCAAGCATGCACTGTGACCCCGCATGCTTGGCCAATCACAGCGCCGGCAGCGAGGAGAGCAATGATTGGCCACAGGCAGGATGCCTGTGGCCAATTATTGCTGAGGGTGTTTAGTACACGCCCCACACTATAAAAGGCCGCCAGCACGGCGGCCTAGTGTAGTGTGTTCCGGAGCAGGGATAGAGTAGCATAGGCAGGGACAGTGACTGTTATTTCTTTCTTGCTTAACCTGGATTCCTTTAGTTTAGGGAAAGAGAAGGATAGGTAGGGAGAGTGTCAGTGTGTTTTGTGCTTCTGCTATAGTGTGCTTAAAAAAAAACATTTATTCTAGGGACAGAAAACTCTAGGTAGGGACAGTGTCAGTTTCTTTCACTCTGCAAGTCCTTGTTTCCAGGGACCTGGAAGGACAGTGAGTGAATTGTCCTTTTGCTATATTGTGATTAAAAAAAACATTTATTCTAGGGACAGAAAACTCTAGGTAGGGACAGTGTCAGTTTCTTTCACTCTGCAAGTCCTTGTTTCCAGGGACCTGGAAGGACAGTGAGTGAATTGTCCTTTTGCTATATTGTGATTAAAAAAAACATTTATTCTAGGGACAGAAAACTCTAGGTAGGGACAGTGTCAGTTTCTTTCACTCTGCAAGTCCTTGTTTCCAGGGACCTGGAAGGACAGTGAGTGAATTGTCCTTTTGCTATATTGTGATTAAAAAAAACATTTTTTTCTAGGGACAGAAAACTGTAGGTAGGGAGAGTATTTTTTTTCTTTCACTCTGCAAGTCCTTGTTTCCAGGGACCTGTAAGGACAGTGAGTTAATTGTCCTTGTGCTATATTGTGCTGAAAAAAACATTTATTCCAGGGACAGAAAACTCTAGGTAGGGACAGTGTCAGTTTCTTTCACTCTGCAAGTCCTTGTTTCCAGGGACCTGGAAGGACAGTGAGTGAATTGTCCTTTTGCTATATTGTGATTAAAAAAAACATTTTTTTCTAGGGACAGAAAACTGTAGGTAGGGAGAGTGTTTTTTTTCTTTCACTCTGCAAGTCCTTGTTTCCAGGGACCTGTAAGGACAGTGAGTTAATTTTCCTTGTGCTATATTGTGATTAAAAAAAACATTTATTCTAGGGACAGAAAACTCTAGGTAGGGACAGTGTCAGTTTCTTTCACTCTGCAAGTCCTTGTTTCCAGGGACCTGGAAGGACAGTGAGTGAATTGTCCTTTTGCTATATTGTGATTAAAAAAAACATTTATTCTAGGGACAGAAAACTCTAGGTAGGGACAGTGTCAGTTTCTTTCACTCTGCAAGTCCTTGTTTCCAGGGACCTGGAAGGACAGTGAGTGAATTGTCCTTTTGCTATATTGTGATTAAAAAAAACATTTATTCTAGGGACAGAAAACTCTAGGTAGGGACAGTGTCAGTTTCTTTCACTCTGCAAGTCCTTGTTTCCAGGGACCTGGAAGGACAGTGAGTGAATTGTCCTTTTGCTATATTGTGATTAAAAAAAACATTTATTCTAGGGACAGAAAACTCTAGGTAGGGACAGTGTCAGTTTCTTTCACTCTGCAAGTCCTTGTTTCCAGGGACCTGGAAGGACAGTGAGTGAATTGTCCTTTTGCTATATTGTGATTAAAAAAAACATTTATTCTAGGGACAGAAAACTCTAGGTAGGGACAGTGTCAGTTTCTTTCACTCTGCAAGTCCTTGTTTCCAGGGACCTGGAAGGACAGTGAGTGAATTGTCCTTTTGCTATATTGTGATTAAAAAAAACATTTTTTTCTAGGGACAGAAAACTGTAGGTAGGGAGAGTATTTTTTTTCTTTCACTCTGCAAGTCCTTGTTTCCAGGGACCTGTAAGGACAGTGAGTTAATTGTCCTTGTGCTATATTGTGCTGAAAAAAACATTTATTCCAGGGACAGAAAACTCTAGGTAGGGACAGTGTCAGTTTCTTTCACTCTGCAAGTCCTTGTTTCCAGGGACCTGGAAGGACAGTGAGTGAATTGTCCTTTTGCTATATTGTGATTAAAAAAAACATTTTTTTCTAGGGACAGAAAACTGTAGGTAGGGAGAGTGTTTTTTTTCTTTCACTCTGCAAGTCCTTGTTTCCAGGGACCTGTAAGGACAGTGAGTTAATTTTCCTTGTGCTATATTGTGATTAAAAAAAACATTTATTCTAGGGACAGAAAACTCTAGGTAGGGACAGTGTCAGTTTCTTTCACTCTGCAAGTCCTTGTTTCCAGGGACCTGGAAGGACAGTGAGTGAATTGTCCTTTTGCTATATTGTGATTAAAAAAAACATTTATTCTAGGGACAGAAAACTCTAGGTAGGGACAGTGTCAGTTTCTTTCACTCTGCAAGTCCTTGTTTCCAGGGACCTGGAAGGACAGTGAGTGAATTGTCCTTTTGCTATATTGTGATTAAAAAAAACATTTATTCTAGGGACAGAAAACTCTAGGTAGGGACAGTGTCAGTTTCTTTCACTCTGCAAGTCCTTGTTTCCAGGGACCTGGAAGGACAGTGAGTGAATTGTCCTTTTGCTATATTGTGATTAAAAAAAACATTTATTCTAGGGACAGAAAACTCTAGGTAGGGACAGTGTCAGTTTCTTTCACTCTGCAAGTCCTTGTTTCCAGGGACCTGTAAGGACAGTGAGTTAATTGTCCTTGTGCTATATTGTGCTGAAAAAAACATTTATTCCAGGGACAGAAAACTCTAGGTAGGGACAGTGTCAGTTTCTTTCACTCTGCAAGTCCTTGTTTCCAGGGACCTGGAAGGACAGTGAGTGAATTGTCCTTTTGCTATATTGTGATTAAAAAAAACATTTTTTTCTAGGGACAGAAAACTGTAGGTAGGGAGAGTGTTTTTTTTCTTTCACTCTGCAAGTCCTTGTTTCCAGGGACCTGTAAGGACAGTGAGTTAATTTTCCTTGTGCTATATTGTGATTAAAAAAAACATTTTTTCTAGGGACAGAAAACTGTAGGTAGGGAGAGTGTTTTTTTTCTTTCACTCTGCAAGTCCTTGTTTCCAGGGACAGAGAAGGACACCTGAAGGTAGCCCTTATTGCTTTTTTCCCATCTCCCTGCAGGCCATCTATTAGAATGTCTGGAAGGCAAACAAGGAGAGGCAGACAGTCAGGAGGCAATAAAAGAGGGCAAGCAGGCTCTGTGTCTGGGGGCAACAGTGCTGGTCGTGGACGCGGTGCATTGTCATCAGCACATGGCCATGGGACACGCTTGTCCTTCTTTTCGGCAGCTGGACATGTTGAGCCACATCATGCCGAAGACTTGGTAGAGTGGATGACCAAGCCCTCCTCCTCCTCCTCATCCTCTCTCACCCAGGCTCAGGGTACTGGAAAAGCAGCTGCCAAAGCGTCGTCTTCCCTGGTATCAATGTCAGACAAATCATCAGTCACTCCTTCCCTAGACCCACCATGTCCTCCTCCTGAGGAGTCCCCCGAACTGTTTCAGCACAGTGTTGGGTACATGCTCCAGGAGGATGCCCAGCGTTTCGAAGGGTCTGATGATGAAACCCAGCTAGAGGAAGGCAGTAGCGTGAGAGCAGACAGAGGGGATGCTCAAGAAGGACACCAATCTGGCAGTCATGTTCCAGCAGCTGCAGCATACTGCCAGATTGGCTCCAGTGATGAGGAGGGAGGGGATGATGAGGTCAATGACTCCACGTGGGTGCCTAATAGGAGAGAGGAGGAGGAGGAGGATGAGGAGGAGGCACATCTCCAACGAGGCAGGATGCCCTTTGGTGGCCAGCGTAAGGGCAGTACACCGACGGAATCACACCGCAGAGCTCCGCCTGTGCAGGGCGCTGCCTCTGCCCGTCATTCAAAAAGTTCTTTGGTGTGGGCCTTTTTTGAGGCTAGTGCATCAGATCGCACAGCTGCTGTTTGCAACATATGTCTCAAGCGTATATCGCGTGGCCAAAACATCAGCCGCTTGGGTACCACATGCCTGACCAGACATATGTTGACCTGCCATGCAGCTCGTTGGCAAGCCTACCTCAAAGACCCACACCAAAGAACAAAGCGGACCTCTCCTTGCACCGCATCAGCTGGGATCTCCAACCCCACTATAACTTCAGTCCTCTCTGAAACATGCACTGAGAGGAATGAAGGTGTAGAATTAGGTGTGTCACAGCCAAGTACTTGCGCCCACTCTGCTAGCAGTACACCGACGTCCGATTCTAGCAGGCAAATTTCCCTGCCCCAGCTGCTGGACCGTCGAAAGAAGTTCACTCCCAGCCATCCACATGCCCAGCGGTTGAATGCTAGCTTGGCTAAATTGCTAGCGCTTCAACTGCTGCCTTTTCAGTTGGTAGACTCGGCCCCCTTCCGTGAGTTTGTGCAATGTGCGGTTCCTCAGTGGCAGGTTCCCAAACGCCACTTTTTCTCACGGAAGGCTATTCCGGCTCTCTACCGGCATGTGGAAGGCAATGTCTTGGCCTCGCTGGACAGGGCGGTCAGCGGTAAGGTGCATATTACCGCTGACTCATGGTCCAGCAGGCATGGACAGGGACGTTACCTTTCTTTCACGGCCCATTGGGTCACTCTTTTGGCAGCTGGGAAGGATTCAGGACAAGGTGCAGTAGTGTTGGAGGTTGTCCCACCGCCACGCCTCCAAAATGCTACTACTGGTTGTGACACACCTCTCTCCTCCACCCCCTCCTCTTCTTCTTCCTCCATGGCCTCTTCCTGTGGTTTGTCCTATGAACCAGCGGTGCTCCGTAGCCGTTCACGGGGCTACGCAAGTACGCAGGCAAAAAGATGCCATGCCGTGCTTGCGCTGGTGTGTTTGGGGGACAGAAGCCACACTGGGGCAGAGGTCCTGTCTGCTCTGCAGGGCCAGGCCGAGAGGTGGTTGACGCCACGCCAGCTTAAGCCAGGAATGGTGGTTTGCGACAATGGCACCAACCTCCTCTCCGCCCTCCGACAGGGACAACTGACCCATGTGCCCTGTGTGGCTCACGTCCTTAACCTGGTGGTGCAGCGGTTCTTGGGCAGGTACCCGGGCTTACAGGATGTCCTGAGGCAGGCCAGGAAAGTCTGTGTGCATTTCCGCAGATCTTATAATGCCAGTGCTCGCCTGGCTGAGCTGCAAAAGGAGTTGAACCTGCCCAAGAACCGCCTTATATGTGACATGCCCACCAGGTGGAACTCAACGTTGGCCATGCTGCAGCGGCTGCACACGCAGCAGAGGGCCATCAATGAGTACCTGTGCGACTACGGCACCAGGACAGGGTCAGGGGAGCTTGGTTTTTTTTCTCCACGCCAGTGGGGCATGATCAGGGATGCATGCACTGTCCTGGCACCATTTGAGGAGGCCACGAGGATGGTGAGCAGTGACAGTGCATGCATCAGTGACACTGTACCTCTTGTCCACCTGTTGGAGCACACGCTGCGTGGAATAATGGACAGGGCACTTGAGGCAGAACAGAGGCAGGAAGAGGAGGACTTCCTTGCCTCTCAAGGCCCCCTTTACCCAGACAGTGTTCCTTCTGTCCCACCCATCGCACAGGAAGAGGAGGAGGAGGAGGAGGAGGAGGAGGATTGTGTCAGCATGGAGGTGGAGGCTGGCACTCAGCATCATCAGCAGCAGTCTTTTAGGGATGATTTACAGTCCCAAGAAACCAGTGGACTTGTACGTGGCTGGGAGGAGGTGGCTGCGGATCATGTCGTCCTTAGTGACCCAGAGGACTCCGGAGCGAATGCCTCAGCAAACCTACGCTGCATGGCCTCCCTGATCCTGCAAAGTCTGCGGAAGGATCCTCGTATTCTTCGGATCAAGGAGAGGGACCATTACTGGCTGGCCACTCTCCTTGATCCACGGTACAAGGGTAAGGTTGCGGACCTTATGTTACCGTCGCAGAGGGAGCAGAGGATGAGACAACTCCGGGAGGCCTTGCAGAAAGGTCTGTGCAACGCGTTCCCAGAGACTGGGAGGTTGCAAACTCCTGGTCCTGGACAACGAGTTGCTGAGGCTTCGGCCAGTCAAAGAAGGAGCGGTGGGGAAGGTGGCCGTCTGACCGATGCGTTCAGACAATTCTTTAGTCCGCAGCCCCAAAGTATGATTGGTTCCAGCAACCATCGCCAGCGTCTGATAAACATGGTGCAGGAATATCTAGGGGCAAGGTCAGACTTGGACACCTTCCCCACCGAAAATCCTCTGGCTTACTGGGTCTTGAGGATGGATCACTGGCCAGAGCTTGCACAGTATGCAATTGAGCTACTGGCCTGTCCTGCATCCAGCGTTCTTTCGGAACGCACATTCAGTGCTGCTGGAGGATTTGTCACGGATCACAGGGTGCGCCTGTCCACCGACTCGGTTGATCGACTGACTTTCATCAAGATGAACCAGTCTTGGATCACCACCAGCTACCACACACCTGATGCTGATATAACAGACTAATTGATTTTAAAATGTCACATCCCTTCAAGACTGATGCTGATGCTGAGTGCCTGTGCTGTTATGTTGACTGGCTATCCTCCTCCTCCGAGTCCTCAATGATACGATTGATGATGATAGCTTGGAAGATCATTTTTGTTTATGGGTGCCGCCACCAGTGCCTAACGCCCAATTTTTCAGCCCCTGTTTAACAGGGGCGTGTAATTACAATTTTTGAAGCAATACTTTGCAACAGGGCTCATTGCTGTGCTCCAAGTACAGTATCTGTGAGGAGTTGCAGTGTTGTGCCACCAGTGCCTAAGGCCCAATTTTTCAGCCCCTGTTTAACAGGGGCGTGTCATTACAATTTTTGAAGCAATACTTTGCAACAGGGCTCATTGCTGTGCTCCAAGTACAGTATCTGTGAGGGGTTGCAGTGTTGTGCCACCAGTGCCTAAGGCCCAATTTTTCAGCCCCTGTTCAACAGGGGCATGTAATTACAATTCTTGATCTAATAATTCACAGCAGGGCCCATTGCTGCACCCACCAAGAGTAACTGTCAGGGCTTACAGTGTTGTGGCACCAGCACCACCATCAAAGGCCCAATTTTTACTACCACTGTTCAACAATTATATGTAATTAAAATTCCTGATATAATAGTTGACAGCAGGGCGTTCCAGCACCAACCAAGAGTAACTGTGAGTGCTTACAGTGTTGTGCCAACACCAACAACTAAGGGGCCTATTTCTGCAGAGTATATACGGCAGGTCCCTACTTTCAAACATCCAACTTACAAACGACTCCTACTTGCAAACGCAAGAAGACAACAGGAAGTGAGAGGAAATCTACCACTAGGAAGGAAAATTCTCTCCTGTAAGAATAAATATGGGAGAAAGGTGTCTCCTCTGTACTGATGCTTTATCAGCAATCCTTGTTTCAAGAAAAACACCACATTTCAAAAACAGTTGTCATTGGGACGGAAAGTGAGGTGAAATGTTCTGAACAGGGGCACAGACAGCAAAACAAATGTTACAGGGGTGATAACCCTTACCTATGTTTTCCAAAAAGTTTAAAAATAGATTTTTGGGCTGGAGCTACACTTCAACAATGTACCTGTTCAAAATTACAAACAGATTCTACATAAGAACAAACCTACAGTCCCTGTCTTGTATGCACCGCCTGTATACGGCTGTTCAGAGTATATAGGGCCTTTTTTATTTTATGTGCGGGGTTCCCCTTAATATCCATACAAGACCCAAAGGGGCTGGTAATGGGCTGGGGTAGGGGGGGGGGGGGTCATGGGGTAGCTATGCCATTTTTCTTAAAGAATTTCATCCATATTACCGGGACCAGACATTACATTAAAGCCGCAAGCAGTTTTAAATGGCTTTTTTTTCCTTTAGAAGTGTCATTTTGTGCAGGGACAGTTCTAAACACGGGAAACACGTGGCACTTCACAGGCATACTTTAGACACCCCCCAGGTACGATATTTAAAGGAATATTTGACTTTTTTTTTTTCACTTTATGCATCATTAAAATGACTGCTCCCGAAAAACGACCGTTTTTAAAACTTCTTTTTGCATTGATACATGTCCCCTGGTGCAGAACCCGGGTTCCCAAACCCTTTTTAGGACAATAACATGCATAATAGTTGTTATAATTAGCACTTTAGAATTCGAACGTTCGCATCCATTGTATTTAATAGGGTTCTAATGTTCGTTCGAACTTCCGGTCCGTTCGCGGGTTCTGGTGCGAACCGAACCCGGGGGTGTTCGGCTCATCACTAATCTAGAATTGTACATTGCAGAATTACATTATGCAGTTATTTGAAAAGAAACTGTGGAATCTAAGTGCCCTTGAACCAATTACTTAGACGTAGATATGCACAGAGCGAGGTCTGCTCATTGTGTTAATGCTTTGTCACAGATAAACACTGAATGTGTGAAATACATATCGCTGTATAATGTATGGAGAGAAAATAACATGAAGAAAAACGGATTGATCTTGAGAATAAATTAACACCACATCTGTACACACATCGTGTGAAGCCTAATAAACACTGTGACAGTTTAATGTTATTCTGAAGGTGAACAGAAAGAGCAAGAAAAAAAATAAGACAAAGATTGCATAGAATCAAGTGAGCAATGACATAGATAGATAGATAGATAGATAGATAGATAGATAGATAGATAGATAGATAGATAGATAGATAGATATGCTAAATGTGATGGGGAAGAAACTGCAAAAAAACACTGCACTGTCCTTGAAAAGAATGGATAAAGCAGGAATATATCTTCTCTATTTTTAGAGACACATCTCTAGAGAGAATCGCAAGTGGCAATACCTAGGAACGTCAACACAGCACAGCTCCTTAATTCTCGAACAAAATTAGCATCTACTACTCTCCTGGAAAAAATAGCTTTTATCTTTGGTTTTTATTTTGAAATCACAGCTCAATTCTTCGAGTAAATTCACAAAAAAAAAATAAAAAATAAAAAAAATGTATAATTCCCCTCTTGCCTAAGGCCAATTTTGCACAATTTTCGAAATTAATGTACATTCCAGAACACCTTGAATGCAAAAAAATGCTATTCTATGTGAATTTTACATGATATGGTGTCAACCTTCCACCCAGTGAATTGGATGTGACCTGGCACACTATAGCACACATGGCGACCTCCATCCCTAAATTAATTTGTAGAAAAGGAAAGCTGTGGGACTTTGAGTGAGGCAACCGCTATGTCAGATATAGACAAAAACATAACATTTACAGTACATGATTTATTGTTACATTGTAGAAAAATATTGTATCAAATAAATAGGTAGTCACATGACTTACACTAAATATGCTGCTACATAGCATGCAATACAAATGGGAATTCAACATAATAACTGTACATAAGATAAATGGGTTAAAAAACATTGTAGGGACAGGTAACTTAGGGCATCTAGTGGCACTCAACGCGTTTCCTGGCATTACAGCCATTCATCAGGAGTGTTGTAATGTAATATACTGGAAAGGAAAGAGACAAGGATTAATGATGATGCCCTTAGAATAAGGGAGGACAGAGAGACTGTGTCCCAACAGGGTGGGGACAATCTGGGATACTCACTGCACAGCCCCAAGGCCAGGCCCGGTGTCCGCCAGGGAAGATGGGGGTTGCCTGTCACCCCCATCTTCCCTGGCGGACACCGGGCCTGGCCTTGGGGCTGTGCAGTGAGTATCCCATTTATCTTATTATGTACAGTTATTATGTTGAATTCCCATTTGTATTGCATGCTATGTAGCAGCATATTTAGTGTAAGTCATGTAACTACCTATTTATTTGATACAATATTTTTCTACAATGTAACTGTAGCGGGGTCTCCTTTAAGACTCCCGGAACTGCATTTCCCAGAGTCCCGTTCGGCACCCAGGGTGCAATGTTGCCACCGCAGAGACTTGTGGGAGGGAGATAAAAGAAGGAGGCGTAGAGAGCTCGGGCTCTTTTGGACACCGCGCGGCTGCAGACTGGTCTACCTGTGCGGATCTGCTGGAGTGCAGGGCCTGAAGCCTGGGGCCTTGCGCAACTTCCGAAGAGCCTTCCACCCCACTGCATATCCTGGGTGGCATCTGACTTTGTTTGCTGCAGACGTCAGTTGGATCGGGGACCCGACCGTTGCAGACGCTGTGTGCGGAGACACAGCAGGTGGAAGTCCCGGACTGGGATCGCGTCCGGAGTGGTGAGCGAGCACCTGCTCAATTCAATAGGCATTACTGTGTTTGGGCCTATAGACTGCCTTGGCCCACCGATCCTTTATTTTGCTGTTCCATTGGAGACTGGTAGCAGGACAGAGTTAAAGGGTCTCCAGTATACTGTTCCTTGTGATTTGCCTACTTTGTGGATTACAAATATTGTTCCTGAACGTGCACCACCATTTCAAGTTTGCATGCGAAGAAATCCTTATTCTAAAGACTGAGGTTAATTCTGTGTCAGGCCTGACCAGGGAGGGGAGATAGAATATTGTTTAGTGTGCCACAGGGCGCGTAGATACTAATAGCTGCGCGTGGTGGATTACCGCGCTGTGCTATTAGTGTATGCCATGTCTATTGCTGCAGGGCTCTGTAAGCAAGTTACCTGTTATGTTTTAACCTGTGCCTTTTAAACTAAAGTAAAACTGTTATACTTTGTCACTTGCTATCACTGTGTTATCATTGCACATAGTGCTTATATCTCCTGAGAAGTTGGGGTGTGTGTACAATCATGTATAGATTGTGAGAGATAACATCCCTAGACTAACTGTGCCATAGGAGACTAGACAAGATTGCCGGGGGTTGGTGGAGCTGTACTCAGGGCCCGAAATCAAACCAGCGGCTCTCTTAACTGGGGGTAGCGCTACACGTGGGGGCTCTCGAGTCCGGGATCCTGATACAGCAGGTGAACACGCCAAAAGTACCGGCATGGACCCGTCAGAGGTTAGAGAGTGGTGCGAGGCAGCTAAGACAGAACCAGATCAGTCGGTGCCACTCGGTGGTCATCAGCCTTCCAGGAGAGGAATGGTCAACAGAGACGGTAGAGAAACTTGTGGTGTCACTGTCCCCAGATCATACACCGTGGGTGATGGACATGAAGTCAGACCCAAACATCTCATATCAGTATGCACTGATAGAGTGGTGGGACGGAATGCTGGAAACCTTTAAGCGCAAATGTGTGCACGCACCAGACAATAGAACTTATAAGTTGGCGCACGCAATAACCGTTAAGACAGAGCCATCCCCAACGGGATCACCACAAAGGACACCCCGTGTCTCACCTGAAAGAAGAGAAAGGGTGATGGCCCCGGCGGCACCGGTCACTACCATAGGACCAGAATTAATAAACGCCCTAGGGGATCTGTTGACAAAGTGCCAAAGGACAAACACGGTACATGTAGAGGCTAGCTACCGCAGACTCAAGACATTTTCAGGGACGCTTCCTGTCCCTGTAGGGGAAGAAGATTTCGATACCTGGGTTGAGCAGGCACTACAAGCAGTAGAGGCATGGGAGGTGCCTGAAGCGCAGAAGAGACAGCACGTGATAGAAAGCTTGAAAGGCGCAGCAGCAGAAGCAGTGAAAAAGCTTCCGGTTTGGCAATGCTGATTGCACAGCTCAGGACTGTTTAGCCATGTTACAAGAGGAGTTCGGTCAGCTAGAAAAGGTGACAGAGCTAGTGTACCAATTCGAACATACTTTCCAACAGCCGAATGAGAAGCTTTCAGAGTATGTGAGAAGACTAAACAAGATGCTTTGCAAGATCGTGTTAAAGAAAGGGATGTTGCCCCAAGACACAGATGCGGCAAGAATGAAGCAAGTGTTAAAGGGAGCGTTACGCTCGGATCCAGTCTGGCTTTACCTGAAAGCTTCTGGAGGGGGTATGTCACTGACTTACTCTGATCTGATAAAGATTATTAGGGATGAGGAGTCACTACAGATGGATCAACAAGTGATCAAGACACATACCTCGGCTGCACCAGTGATAGTCAACTCAGTGATGACAAAAGAAAGAGACCCAGAAGTAGACGCTTTAAAATCACAGATGTCTAAGGTGTTAGAGATGCTGACCTCCCTGATTGAAAAAGATTCAAAGGTTCCTGAGAGAGAAGGACCAAAGAAGGAGTTGTTCTCAGATGCTTTAGTGCCCATTCCCCTACAAGATTGGGGGGATGTGATCTGTTTTAACTGTGGAGGGATTGGCCATATTGCAGCTGTATGTTCCAGTCCCAAGAAAAAGAAAGCAGATAATCGCAAGCCGGCGGGAAACTCCAGAGGGCCCCGGTGAAGGAGTCAACCGGGTGCCCATCATCTTCAGTGAGCTCCAAACTGACTGAGAAGCCTAAGAAAAGAGAGGACAGAACTCCTCAAAAGAAGCACAGTATTCCACAGCGGGAATACACCCCAGAAAAAACATAGTGTCCCTCAACGGGTCTGTACACCCAGTAAAAGGAGGGAAATCAATGCATACCAGGCCCAAGAGAGACTTAAGTCCAAAGAGAAATGGAAGGAAGAAAGTCCAAAAGGGAAACGCAGAGACCCAAGGAATGAGACCCCTTCGAAGCGATATCCAGGGAAGCTGGTGGGTCCCTCCCCGATAGTACCTGTCCAAGTGGAGGGAGTCTACACAAGAGCCATATTGGATACTGGGGCGCAGGTGACCCTGTTGTACCGGGGCTTTTATGACAAACACTTAGGCCACCTGCCCATCAAGAAGATAGAGGAACTAGAAATATGGTGAATCGGGACCCAGAGCTTCCCCTATGATGGCTATCTGCCCATAAAACTGACCTTCGACTCATCTGTGGCCGGGAAGGCTGAAGTGTTTGACACTCTGGCAGTTGTGTGCCCTCGGCCGCCTGGAGCCAACAAGAGTTCCTTAATAATAGGGACGAACACGGACCTGGTCTGGAGGCTTCTGACTCCTCTTGCATGCAGGAAAGCCCCCACGGCCACCAAGATCCACCCCATGTTGAAGACAGCCTACCAGCGGTTGGTCTTGGAGCAACAGGCCCCGGAAGAGGGAGAGGGGAAGGTCTGGAGACTTGGAAAGAAGGGAGTGATGTTGCAGCCCGGCGAAGTAACCTGTCTCAGAGCCACTGTGAAGCTTACTTGGGAGCAACCGGGACCTTTTGTCATGTTGGAACCCGATCCAAAGGGAGAACACTTGGGTTTAGAAGTAATCCCAGAAGTGGTCCCACTGAGGGCTTTGAAGAAGGCCCACTGTAAGGTACCTGTGAATGTCAGGAATACTACGGATGGCCCCATGGAGATCCCAGCCAGGATGTTGCTGGGCCAGGTGAGCCCTGCTACCCCAGTTGCTCTGTCGGATGTGGAGAAGACGGGTGAAGGAGGGAATGTTTGGGAGAAACTCTCCATGGAGAACCCAAACCTGCCCAGGGCTTGGAAAGAGAGAGCCAAGGCCCAGTTGACCAGGTGGAAGAAGATCTTCTCTCAAGATGAGTTCGATGTGGGGTGTGTGAGGAGTGCCACCCATCGAATCCGCCTCCAAGAAGACAAGCCCTTCAGAGAGAGAGTCAGGCGAGTCCCACTAGCAGACCTGTAAGAACTGAGGGAACAACTCGGAGAACTCAAGAGGACCGGTGTGATCCGGGAGTCTAGAAGTCCCTATGCCTCTCCGATAGTAGTAGTCAGGAAGAAGAATGGATCGTTGAGGTTGTGTATAGACTACAGGACCCTCAACAGGAGAACCATCCCTGACCAGTACACCACTCCGAGGATAGAGGATGCCCTACAGAGCTTGTCTGGAGAGAAGTGGTTAAGCGTGATGGACCTCAAGAGTGGATACTATCAGATCCCTATGCATCCGGAAGACAAGGCGAAGACAGCCTTCATAACCCCAGTGGGATTCTTTGAATTCGACTGAATGCCCCAGGGACTGTCAGGAGCCCCAGACACCTTCCAACGTCTCATGGAAAAGACTGTAGGAGACATGAACCTTATCGAGGTCCTTGTGTACTTAGACGATGTCATTGTCTTTGGGAGGACCTTGGAAGAACACGAAGAGAGGCTGGAGAAAGTTTTGAGGAGACTCAGTGAGGAGGGACTCAAGCTTTCACCAGAGAAGTGTAGGTTCTACCGATCTTCCGTTAACTATCTGGGACACATAGTGTCTGAAGAAGGAGTGGCCACAGACCCCGAGAAGTTGGAGACAGTTACTTCCTGGCCACGGCCTACCACGGTAACAGAACTCAGATCCTTCCTGGGGTTCTGTTCCTATTATAGAAGGTTCGTGGAGGGGTTTGCCCGAATTTCCAGACCCCTGAATGAGCTACTCAAGACGGAAGGGGAAGAGGATGACTCGGGTCCCAGGAAGCCGGGAGAGTCAGTCCAAGACCAGTGGAACCAAAAGTGTGAAGAGGCCTTTCAGATGTTAAAAAAAAGCCTAACCACCGCCCCTGTCTTGGCCTATGCAGACCCAAAGAGACCTTATGAACTCCACGTGGATGCCAGTCATGACGGTCTGGGAGGAGTGCTCTATCAGGAGCATGAAGGACAACTGCGACCCATTGCCTATGTGAGCAGAAGTCTGACCCCCTCTGAAGAGAACTACCCCACTCATAAGTTGGAGTTCCTGGCCCTCAAGTGGGCGGTAGTTGACAAACTTAAAGACTACCTGTATGGGGCAGAATTCACTGTGAAAACCGACAACAACCCCCTTACTTATCTCTTTACCACAGCAAAGCTGGATGCCACAGGACATAGATGGCTGGCTGCACTGTCTGGGTTCAATTTTAGTCTGAAATACAGGGCTGGGTCTGGGAAACGAGACGCAGATGCCCTATCTAGAAGATCTCACGCCCCCACCGGTGATACAGAAGACTGGACCCAAGTGGCACCTGACGGGGTGCGGGCCCTTTGCCAAGGGGCTGAACTTCAAGCCAGAGGAGGCACAAGGGCAGAAGAGATAGGAGTTACCATTGTAGGAGTTCCCAAGCAATACTGTGGGGTAACCCAGTTGGAAGAAGATAATCTGCCAAAACTGTCAAAGAAGGAGCTGAGATGTGACCAATTGGAAGACCATATGGGGAGATTGGTCCTGGAGGCCCTGGAGAATCAGGATCCAAGTAAACTCCTGCACCATCCTTCAAAGGAAGCTCGCCTGTTAAGGAAAGAGTGGGGCAGGTTGCAGGTGCATCAGGGAGTGGTCTACCGAAGGGGCCCCTCTGATGACCTGGAAGACAAATGGCAACTGTTTCTTCCTGAGAAACACAGAGAGACTGTCTTGGTTGCCCTGCATGACAATCATGGACACCTAGGGGCTGAAAGAACATTCCAACTTGTTAGGAGTTGGTTCTATTGGCCCTGCATGAGGGCTGAAGTGGAGGAGTACTGCCATTCATGTGCACGCTGCATCCAGCGGAAGACTTTACCCCATCAAGCTGCCCCAATGGGCCATCTACAAAGTCAAGCTCCGCTGGATTTGGTATGCATTGATTTTCTCTGCCTCTAACCCGACCTGAGTGGACTAGGAAATGTTCTGGTGATAACCGATCATTTCACCCGATATGCCCAGGCTTTCCCAACCAAAGATCAAAAGGCCTCCACGGTGGCCAAGGTACTTGTGGAGAAGTACTTCGTCCATTATGGGCTGCCACAGTGACTTTACTCAGACCAAGGGAGGGACTTTGAGAGTCGGCTGATCCGGAAGCTCCTGGATTCCTTAGGGATCAAGAAGACCCAAACCTCTCCTTACCACCCACAAGGGGATGCTCAACCGGAGAGGTTCAACCGAACTCTGCTCAATATGTTGGGGACCTTGAATAGCGAGAAGAAACAGCATTGGAGCCAGCACATAGCGGCTATAGTACACGCTACATGCTACAGGCTACTCCCCCTACCGTCTCGTGTTCGGAAGAGAAGCAAGGTTACCTGTAGACCTGGCCTTTGGCACCTCCCTAGACCATTCCTCAGCCACATCCCACAAGGGATATGTGGACAGACTCAGACACAGTTTGAAGTTGGCTTATGAACAGGCCCAAGCGGCTTCGGACCAAAGGGGGGCCCGCAACAAGAGGAACTTCGACCTGAAGGTTCGGATCCAGGACCTGCAACCTGGAGACAGAGTTCTTCTACGAAACCTGGGAGTCCCTGGGAAGCACAAGCTTGCAGACAGATGGAGACCTGAACCCTATGTCATTTGTAAGAAGCTGCCGAGCCTACCTGTTTATAAGTTGAAGCCAGAAGGGAGGGTGGGCCCATTGAAGACCTGGCATGGAAATCACTTACTCCCACTTGCTGAAGCAGTTCGGATACCTCCTGCGAGGGATTCCCCAAGCCCAGACTCCATTCTGGATACCCCTAGGCCAAGTACTCGGTCTCTGTCTTCTCAAAATCGAGATGTAGAGACCTCTGAACAAAGTGAAGATGAGGGACAGGAACTTGGTTGGTTATGGCCTTCCCCAACTCCAGGAACTTCTGCTATAGATCTTCCCCCTACCAGAGATACTATAGACAGAACACTGAATGTGGAAGCTACTGAGTTCATTCCATCCAGTCCTTTGTCAGATTACTGGGAAGATGCCTGTGACACATACTCAGAGGAGGACCCAAGGGACACTATGTACCTCCGGGATCCTGAACCAAGTGTTTCAGAGCCAGCAGAATCCCTCAAGTCTGCTCCAGAAGAGGAGCCTGCAGTGTCCCAGCCAGAAGTCCCAAGAGAGCAAAGAGCTAGAAGAGTTATAAGGCCTCCTAAGTAGCTGACTTACTCACAAATGGGGAAGAGTTCAGAAGAAACAGTGGTTACTGCAAGGAGGAGTACAGAGCATCCAGTTACCTCCACTGTTCATTTGGTGGAGGGCAACCCCAACTCGTCCTCTGGCACAGTTAGGCAGGCCACTCATGATGGTGTGACCTGTGGGCAAGGGAATTCAACCTCTCAGTTTTGGTGGGAGTTCCCTTTGCCGACATTGTACACAGCATTGTCTAGATTTGTACGTAGTGTATGTTAAAAGTTATCTTTGGGGACCAAAGAGTTCAAGTGGTGGGAGTGTGTAGCGGGGTCTCCTTTAAGACTCCCGGGACTGCATTTCCCAGAGTCCCGTTCGGCACCCAGGGTGCAATGTTGCCACCACAGAGACTTGTGGGAGTATCAGGCTGAGTACTTACCGAGGCCGAGATGCAGAGAGTGGTTCACCCTTGCACCCAAGCGCACTCCGCCCCCTGGAGGTGAGACAGGGAGAGGACAGCACGAGGGAGCACTGGCCGCCAGCAGGTAGAGGTGTCTTGCTGAAGAATCTGGCAGGGATGAGTAGACCGAAGAACAGGCTGGGAGTCAAACACCAAGGGTAGACAGGTTCAATCAGCAACCAGTAGAAAGAGCACAAGTCCGATCAGGAGCTTAGCAGGAGGCACCAGACTAGTCAGGTTAAGCAAGAAGTCCAGGGTACAGGCAGAAGGTAGAGAGCTGGAGACAGGCAGCAGATCCGGGTCACAGGCTGAGGGTCAAGCACAAGGAGAGAGGCAGAAGTCCGTGAAGCAAGCTAAGGGGTCAGGTTCAGGAGAAGCAGAAGCATAGTCAAATCCGGTCCGGGTCACAACAGGAGATCTTAACTTATTTCAGGCACTAGGAAACACAGCAACGCTGACAAACCAGCAACCGGACAGTGTCACTGCGTCTGTTTAAATAGGCCCGCCTGTAGTCCCATTGGCGCGCTATTGCGCACGCGCGTTCGCCGTTGCGCCGGTGCGCGCACCCGAGAATGTCGAAGCGCCGTCCCGTCGCGTACGCACATGCGCCGTTGCGCCGTTTCACCACACATGCGTACTGAGCGCCGATTGGTGACAACAGATGGGGAATTTCCCTGACAGGGAGGGAGATAAAAGGAGGAGGCGTGGAGAGCTCGGGCTCTTTTGGACACCGCGCGGCTGCTGACTGGTCTTCCTGTGTGGATCTGCTGGAGTGCAGGGCCTGAAGCCTGGGGCCTTGCGCAACTTCCGAAGAGCCTTCCACCCCACTGCATATCCTGGGTGGCATCTGACTTTGTTTGCTGCGGACATCAGTTGGATCTGGGACCCGACCGTTGCAGACGCTGTGTGCGGAGACACAGCAGGTGGATTTCCCGGACTGGGATCGCGTCCGGAGTGGTGACCGAACACCTGCTCAATTCAATAGGCTGTACTGTGTTTAGGCCTATAGACTTCCTTGGCCCACCGATCCTTTATTTTGCTGTTCCATTGGAGACTGGTAGCAGGACAGAGTTAAAGGGTCTCCAGTATAGTGTTCCTTGTTATTTGCCTACTTTGTGGATTACAAATGTTGTTCCTGAACGTGCACCACCATTTCAAGTTTGCATGCAAAGAAATCCTTATTCTAAAGACTGAGGTTAATTCTGTGTCAGGCCTGACCAGGGAGGGGAGATAGAATATTGTTTAGTGCGCCACAGGGCGCGTAGATAATAATAGCTGCGCGTGGTGGATTACCGCGCTTTGCTATTAGTGTATGCTATATCTATTGCTGCAAGGCTCTGTAAGCAAGTTACCTGTTATGTTTTAACCTGTGCCTTTTAAACTAAAGTAAAACCGTTATACTTTGTCACTTGCTATCACTGTGTTATCATTGCACATAGTGCATATATCTCCTGAGAAGTTGGGGTGTGTGTACAATCAGGTATAGATTGTAATAGATACCATCCCTAGACTAACTGTGCCATAGGAGACTAGACAAGATTGCCGGGGGTTGGTGGAGCTGTACTCAGGGCCCGAAATCAAACCAGCGGCTCTCTTATCTGGGGGTAGCGCTACATAACAATAAATCATGTACTGTAAATTTTATGTTTCTGTCTATATCTGACATGGCGGTTGCCTCACTCAAAGTCCCACAGCTCTCCTTCTCTACAAACCTTCCACCCAGTTGTCTAGATTTTTATAGTGTTCTTGTGATTTTAAGATCCTTCAAAACTAGGAGTAATCCTCCAAATATAGTAACATTTGGGCTTAGGTTTGGATGAACTAAAGAATACACTATATTTCCAAAAGTATTGGGACGCCTGCCTTTTACAAGCACATGAACTTTAATGGCATCCCAGTCTTAAGGCCCGTACACACGATACGAAAATCAGATGGAAAAATTCGTAGGACGAGCTGTCTGACGATTTTCGGATCGTTAGTACGGTGCTTTCGCCAGCTGATTTCGCTTTTACGTCAGACAAAAGCTGGAAGTGCAGACTATAAAATTTTTGTCAGATGTGAACTCAACGTCCGATTTTCGTTTCATTAATACGGTTTTCGTACGAAAAAAATCGTAAGAGCAAGATTACGCATGCTCAGAAACGAAAGAATACATACAAAAATATTCAACTTTACGTCACTTCTGACATTGCATTCTTTTGTACGAAACTTTAATGCCGCGTACACACGATCGGAAATTCCGACAGCAAAATTCCAACCGTGTGTAGGCTCCATCAGACTTTTGCCGTCGGAATTTCTGCCAGCAAAAGTTTGAGAGCAGGTTCTCAATTTTTCAGATGGAAAAAATTCCAATCGGAGATTCCGATCGTCTGTAGCAATTCCGACGAGCAAAATTCCGACGCATGCTCGGAAACAATTTGACGCACGCGAGTTTCAATTTGTATGCAATCAGGCAAATTTTCTAATTAGGCTTCAGATTTACTGAAACCATGTAGTGCAAGGGCCTGCCTGATTGCATACAAATTTAAACTCTTAAGGTTTGACCTCAAATTATGTGGTATTGGTAAATCTGAAGACAAAAATCTGCAGAAAATGTACTAGTGTGTGTGGTGCTTTATATTTTCGGATGACGAAACATCCATTTTTTGTGACATGCTAGTCTCATGTCGATTTTCGTAAGACTGGGATGTTATAGCTGCCATGGGGCCGACTCAATATTGAATCCTGCAGACTTTTCTGCAGATTTCCATATTTTTTTTGTTCCAGTGAAGTGAACTCTTATGCCTCGTACACACGACCAGTTTTCCCGTCGGAAAAACTGCGATGAGAGCTTTTAGCCGAGAATTCCGACCGTGTGTATGCTCCATCGCAGTTTTTCCGAAGGGAAAACTGCCGTAAAAAAATGAGAGAGCGGGATCTCATTTTTCCCGTCAGGAAAAAATCCTAGCGGGAAAACCATTCATCTGTATGCTTTTCCGACGGGAAAAAAAACGTGCATGCTCGGAAACAATTTGACGCATGCTCGGAAGCATAGAACTTAATTTTGTCGGCTCATCGTAGTCTTTTACGTCACCGCGTTCTTGACAGTCAAAAGTTCACCGGACTTTTGTGTGACTGTGTGTATGCAAGGCAGGCTTGAGAGGAATTCCGTCTGGAAAACCATCGTTTTTTTTTCCGACGGGAAAACCGGTCGTGTGTACGGGGCATTTAAGGCGTCAGCATACCAAGACTTCTTGTACAATTTCATGCTCCCAACTTTGTTGGACCAATTTGGGGATGGCCCCTTCCTGTTCCAACATGACTGCACACCAGTGCACAAAGCAAGGTCCATAAAGACATGGATGAGTGAGTTTGGGGTGAAGGAACTTGATTGTCCTTGGCCTGCACGGAGTCCTGACCTCAACCCGATAGAACACCTTTGGGATGAATTAGAGCGGAAACTGTGAGCCAGAGCTCATCGTCCACATCGGTGACTGACCCCACAAATGCGCTTCTGGAAGAATGGTCAAACATTCCCATAGACACACTCCTAAACCTTGTGGACGGCCTTCCCAGAAGAGTTGAAGCTGTTATAGCTGCAAAGGGTGGACCAACTCACTACTGAACCCTACAGACTAAGACTGGGATGTCATTAAAGTTCAAATGCAAGTGTCCCAATACTTTTGGTAATATAGTGTATGTTAAAATGGTACTTATCTGATGGCGAAGCCACCAAATGAAGCTGTCATTCCAGCTACATATTAGTTTCAAGGTAGTGAAACATCTCTTCAGCTTCACTGTGAATGACTTGGCTGGTCCACTACCAATATGCTGGAGAATAAAGTCTTTTTTTTCCATAGGAAGTTTATTGAAGAATTTTACAAAAAATAAAGGAAATGTAAAAAACTGTATTAGGCAATTACATTACACTGCTGCTGGTAAACGGACGTTTCAACTGCTCCTGAACTCTCCTCTCTGTTATCTTGTCAGTACATGTACACTGGGTCGTTTATAGTCGTTTTTAGGCAGTTGAGTTTAGAGGCTTTTTGTGGAACGCAAAAAAGTGGGTTCAGAAGCTGTGTTTAACCACTTGCCGACCACGCCGTAGCCGACTAACGACCACAGCGCGGCTCGATAACTCTGGGAGGGCGTACATTGACGTCCTCCGAGAATCGTACTCCCGGGTGCCCCCTGGGGCACGCACACGGGAATATCCGTGACTGTCAGGTCCTGAGGACCCGGCGCATCACGGATCACGGTAAATGGCCGCTGTCAGCGGCCGTTTACCACAGTATCGCTCCATCAAATGACGGAGCGATCACTTGTAAACAAACCAGCATCATGTCCGGTTATTCTCTCCCCTCTCTGTACCGATCGGTACAGTGCGAGGGGAGAGGGGAGAGAACGGATGCAGCCGCACTGGCTGTGCTCAGTGACAACTACAGCCTCTGCCATCCCACCATCCCTCTGCCATCCCGCCATCCCTCTGCCATCCCGCCATCCCCCTGCCATCCCACCATCCCTCTGCCACCCCACCATCCATCTGCCATCCTGTCATCCCACCATCCCTCTGCCATCTCCCATCCCTCTGCCATCCCACCATCCCTCTGCCATCTCACGATCCCTCTGCCATCCCGCCATCCCTCTGCCATCTCCCATCTCTCTGCCATCCCACCATCCCTCTGCCATCCCACAATCCCTCTGCCAACCCGCCATCCCTCTTCAATCTTGCCATCCCACCATCCCTCTGCCATCCCGCCATCCCTCCACCATACTCTGCCATCCCTCCACCATAATCTACCATCCCTCCACCATACTCTGCCATCCCTCCACCATACTCTGCCATGCTCAGCCATCCATCCCATCCACCCCCAGTCATAATCAACCATACCCAGCCATACTCAGCCATACTCAGTGATACCCTGCCATACCCGGCCATACTCAGTGATACCCAGGCATACTCAGCCATACCCAGGCATACTCAGTGATACCCAGCCATACCCAGCCATACTCAGTGATACCCAGCCATACTCGGCCATACTCGACCGTACCCAGCCATACTCAGCCGTACCCAGCCATACCCAGCCGTACTCGGCAATACCCAGCCATACTCGGCAGTACCCAGCCTCAGTATGTGGCCAGGCTGTGGAAGTCTCCCACATGTGGTGTCACCATAGTCTATTTTGGGGTGTCATTTTTGGTATGTACATGCTATGTGTTAGAAATATTGTATGAATGGTCAACTTTGTGTAAAAAAAATGCGTTTTCGTTTTTTTTTCCACATTTTCCAAAAACTTTTAGAAAAAAATGACATGCTCAAAAGACTCATTATGCCTCATAGATTATACGTTGTAATAAAGAAAGGGGCATTTTGGAAAATTTAAATGAAGCAGTTAACTGGTTGGGGTTAGGATAAAATAATCAAATTTATTGTAGCACGAGTTTCCAATATTTTTGGTTAATCTCAATGGACGTACCTATCCACTATAGATGCTCACCTACAACCCTGACCTATCTATTGGCTACACTATGGAAATGGCAGCTTGTGTTCTGGGGATGATGTCTGTGCGTGCCTGCTTCGTACTGGAGTCAAAACCACCTCAGCTCCCGGGACGGACATCCCTTTTGGCCCCACTCTCCGCTCGCACCATAGTGTCTCCTCTGGCTGCACTTAGTACATTTTTTGACTTCATTACACTCTGTTTTTTCAGATACCCTATAGCATCCGCCCCGATGAAGTGTATTCACAGAAACGCGTCGGGCATCAAGGATGTAGCTATATACCTCAATAGGATTCTACTCAGATATACCATTTTAGGTTTCAAACTATTTTATATTCATTTACACCATGCTGTTATGTGCTGCCTAGCCTAGATATGTGCTTATTTTATGTTATTGTTTATTATAACTACCCATTGCTATATGATACCAAGACGTATATGTATTATGTGTGTTATGCTATGTGTGCATGTACATGCTACCTTTATACATGTGATTGAATATTACTATATACTCATGCTACAATAAATTTGATTATTTTATCCTAACCCCAACCAGTCAACTGCTTCATTTAAAGTCCCAAAATGCCCTTTTCTTTATTACTTGAACCAGGGATGGAAGCACATCTACAATGTGCTTCATTTAAAGTCACAAATTCCCCCCTTTGCTAGATTATACGTTGGGGTGTTTTCTTTCCAAAATTGGGTCACTTTTAGGGCATTTTCATTGTCCTGGTGCTCTAGGGCCTTCAAAAGTGTAATGCCGCGTACACACGATCTTTATTTCCGACAACAAATGTTTGAGAACAGGTTATCAATTTTTCCGACAACAAAAGTTCTTGTCGGAAATTATGGTTGTGTGTATTCAATTCCGATGCACAAAAGACCTACGCATGCTCGGAATCAATTTGACGCATGCTCGGAATCATTTAACTTAATTTTTCTCGGCTCGTCGTAGTGTTGAACGTCTCCGTGTTCTCGACGTTCGGAATTTCCGAGCAACATTTGTGCGCCCGTGTGTATGCAAGACAAGTTTGAGCAAAAATCCGTCGGAAAAAAATCCACGGTTTTGTTGTCGGAAATTCCGATCGCGTGTATAAGAGGTAGTCAGGAAATTAGATGTGTAATTTATGCTCCCTTTGTGCCGCCTTATCTGTGCCCATCAGTTCCGCCTTATCTGTGCCCATCAGTGCTGCCTTATCTGTCCCCATCAGTGCCGCCTTAACTGTGCCTATCAGTGCCGCCTTATCTGTGCCTATCAGTGCCCACCAGTGCAGCCTATCAGTGCCCACCAGTGCCGCCTCATCAGCACATATCAATGAAGGAGAAAAATGACCTGTTTGCAAAATTTTATAACAAACTATGAAACATGTTTTTTTTTTTTTCTTACATTTTTTTTTTTTTTTGTTTGTTTAGCAAAAAATAAAAACCCCAGCGGTGATTAAATTCCAATTCTATTTGTGTGAAAAAAATTATAAAAGTTTCATTTGAGTACAGTGTTGTATGACCGCGCAATTGTCATTCAAAGTGCGTCAGCGCTGAAAGCTGAAAATTGGTCTGGGCAGGAGGGGGGTTTAAGTGCCCAGTAAGGAAGTGGTTAAATCAATAAATATTGTGCATAACAATAAACACCACTAATTAAAGTGTCCGTGCAATATGACAGTCTCTTATATATTTACAATAGTTGATGAGAGAAAGTGCTGTTGTGTGCAAAAAAAATTAAAAAAAGTGCTAGAAATTTTCAAAAAGTGCTGTAGTGACCACACCAGAGAACGCACCAATCACTGACCCTGTCCATTTATAAGTGTGGCATAGTCAACTGTGTTGACTATGCTTCAGTTTATGAATAGACAGGAAGCCTCTGTACAGAGCTATTCCTGTCCATTCATTCTGTGCAGCTGAGGCTGCAGGGATGGAGATTGAGGGCTGAGTCCTCAATCTCCTTTCTCTGTCTCAAAGGTGGAACATCTGAGGTCTTTTTAGACCCCTGATATCCCACCAAAGCTTCCCAACAGGGCTCTTAAAAAAAATTATAATAATAATATTGTAAAGAAGAATGGTAAAAAAAGAATTACAAAAGAAAATAACATAAATAAAATAAAAAATCTGACACCAGTGGTCACAATGGTCACCCTGGTGTTCCGCCACTGAGCTTGGAAGGAAAGGCCCCACCTGGGGGTCAGGTGGGCCCTTCATGCTTTCTTGCGCCAGGGCCCTGAAGTTTCTGGTTATGCCACTGCCACAGATTCTCAATTAAACTAAAATCTGGAGAATTTGGAGGTTACATTAACACCTTCAACAACTTCCATAGCCTTGTGGTCCAGTTCTAATGCTAACATGCCCATTGTAGGCACTTTTGACAGTGCACACGGGTCAGCATGGGCACCTACAACTGGTCTGCGGCTACCCAGCCCTATACACCACAAACTGCAATGCTCTGTGTGTTCTCACTCCTTTCTATCAGAACCAGCATTAACTTTTTCAGCAATTTGAGCCACAGTAGCTCTTCTATTGGATCAGAATACACGGGCCAGTCTTCACTCCCCATGTGAATCAATGAGCCTTGACTGCCCAAGACCCTGTCCCCAGTTTTCCTTTATTGGACCACTATTGTTAGGTTCTGACCACTGCAGACCGGGAACACCTCACAAGAGCTGCAGTTTTGGAGTTGCGCTAAACTAGGGTTGCCACCCTCATCCCTTTAAACCCGAACACATATGAATTACACAGGTTCTGTGGCTGATTAAGGTGGTAATTAAACTCACTTGGTGCCTTATCTGCATTAAATTAGCCTCAGAACCTGTGTAATTCATATGTGTTTGGGTTTAAAGGGATGAGGTGGCAACACTACGCTAAACCCAGTCCTCTAACCCAGTGGTCATCAACCCTGTACTCAGGACCCACTAACAGGCCAGGTTTGCAAGATAACTGAAATACATCACAGGTGATATAATTTGCTGCTCAGTGATTTCAGTAAATATAAAAATGTGTAGTACTGCGCCAATCCTATAATAGAAAACTAGTTATGTGCAGCCAACCACTCAAAATCAGACAGGAAAAGGTTAAATAAATATTTAAAAAGTGTGGCGCCAATGAATGATGAGGAAGAACCTCAACCGTGCAATATACTGAAATAAGTATATGTATATTTTTAAATTGAACACAATGTAGTGATAAATATACCCTGTGACATGTGCATAATATACAATTTACATGAAAATACCATATAGCATAAAACGATGCCTCATCCACCTGTCTCTACTGACAGTCAGCAGGTGGTGAACCAATAGCTATATCGTGCATATACAAACAAAACAAACAAAACTTAATTCCAATGGGTGTCAAGTTCATATGGGGTAACTTTGATGAGTGTCTGCCAATATAATGGTCATACACTAAAGGAAAGTTCCAGCAAAGAATCTCCCGAAGAACTTGGGATAACCTTATCCGTATACCGGGAAGTATGTTGGATGTAGTAGACCACTAGGTATATACTTTCACCCGGGAGTGCCTTCACCATGGATCCATAAAGGAGAAAGGGATACTCTTACCAGCTATGATGGATCCAATGCGCCGTACGGCGGATGGATCTTTCAGGCTTTGTCTCTACCAGAGACAGGGGAGCGACAACCGGAGTCTGTAGAACGCCTCCTCTTAGAGCTGGCAGCACTTCTATTTTATCAAGAACGATCCAATCCCAAATCGAAAAGCACCTCAATAGGTCATAGCCATGAAAAACAGGGAAAAGATTCTCCACATGGTGTAAATCCAAAAATGATTTATTAAAACATCCGTTTTAAAGTTCAAGCAATGTGAACACTCGGTAAAAATTCTTAAAAAGCAAATATATAAAAAGCAAAATATAAGAAAAGCCACGACACTCCAGAGCACAGCAGTACAAAAACGAAGACAGCGTGGTCAAGTCAGCTGGAGCTGGTATTTTAGTCTGAATCTTCCCAAGGTAAGGCCGGGTTCACACTGGGGCGACACGACAGCCATCCTACTTTGGATCCGACTTTGCCCTGCGACATGAAGCCGACATATGTCCAACTTTCAATGAACAGGGATTCGACTTGGATCCCCGCCAATACCAGGCACTGTGTTTGGTATGAATCTTGAGGGGGAACTCCACGTCAAATTTTAAATAAAAAACCGGCATGGGTTCCCCCTCCAGGAGCATACCAGGCCCTTCGGTCTGGTATGGATTTTAAGGGGAACCCCCAAAATTCAAACCAGACCCTTATCCGAGCACGCAACCTGGCAGGCCGCAGGAGAAGAGGGGGGGACGAGAGAGCAGCCCCCCTCCCTCCTGAACCATACCAGGCCGCATGCCCTCAACATGGGGGGTTTGGGGCAGGGAGGCGACCTGCGGCCCCCCCACCCCAAAGCACCCTGCCCCCATGTTGATGAGGACAGGGCCTCTTCCCGACAACCCTGGCCGTTGGTTGTCGGGGTCTGCGGGCGGGGGCTTATCGGAATCCGGGAGCCCCCTTTAATAAGGGGGCCCCCAGATCCCGGCCCCCCACCCTATGTGAATGAGTATGGGGTACATCGTACCCCTACCCATTCATCTGGTGGAAAAAAATGTCAATAAAAAAACAACACAGGTTTTTGAAAGTAATTTATTGCACAGCTCCGGGGGTCTTCTTCTGACTCCGGGGGTCTCTTCCGACTTCGGGGGTCTTCTTCCAACTCCGGGGGTCTCTTCCGACTTCGGGGGTCTCCGGTGTCGTCTCCACGCTCTCCGGTTCTTTCTTCCAGCTCTTTTGCTAGCGGGGCCCGGTCTTCTCCGTCGCCTTCTTCCCTCTTCTCCTCTCCGGTTCTTTCTTCCTTCTGCCGGGCCTCCGCTATCTTCTTCCAGCTCTTTTGCTAGCGGGGCCCGGTCTTCTCCGTCGCCTTCTTCCCTCTTCTCCTCTTCGATGTTGACACGTCGCTTCCTCCCGCTGTAATGCTGGCTGTGCGGTGCGCTCCGATTTATATAGGCCTCTCATGACGTCACAGGGTGGCCCCGGAGCATGTGACTGTGACGTCATGGGAGCATGTGGCCACCTATATAAATCGGCGACAGAGAAGACCGGGCCCCGCTAGCAAAAGAGCTGGAAGAAGATAGCGGAGGCCCGGCAGAAGGAAGAAAGAACCGGAGAGCGTGGAGACGACACCGGAGACCCCGAAGTCGGAAGAGACCCCCGGAGTCGGAAGAAGACCCCCGAAGTCGGAAGAAGACCCACGGAGCTGTGCAATAAATTACTTTAAAAACCTTTGTGTGTTTTTTTATTGACATTTTTTTCCACCAGGTGAATGGGTAGGGGTACGATGTACCCCATACTCATTCACATAGGGTGGGGGGCCGGGATCTGGGGGCCCCCTTATTAAAGGGGGGCTCCCGGATTCCGATAAGCCCCCGCCCGCAGACCCTGACATCCAACGGCCAGGGTTGTCGGGAAGAGGCCCTGTCCTCATCAACATGGGGGCAGGGTGCTTTGGGGTGGGGGGGCTACAGGTCGCCCCCCTGCCCCAAAGCACCAAACCCCCTATGTTGAGGGCATGCGGCCTGGTACGGTTCAGGAGGGAGGGGGGCCGCTCTCTCAGCCCCCCTCTTTTCCTGCGGCCTGCCAGGTTGCGTGCTCGGATAAGGGTCTGGTCTGGATTTTGGGGGGACCCCACGCCGTTTTTTCGGCTTAGGGGGTCCCCTTAAAATCCATACCAGACCCAAGGGCCTGGTATGCTTTTGGCGTGGAGTTCCCCCTCAAGAGCAGCAGAGCACAAGTCGCATGCCAAAGTCGGATCATGCAAGACTGCGGTCCGACTTTGATCCGACTTCAATGATAGTCAATGGGCTGAAGTAGGATCAAAGTCGGACCAAAGTAGTACAGGGAGCATTTTGAAAGTCGGACCGACATGTGTTGGACCAGTTAAGACGGCTCCCATAGGGAAACATTGATTTTCACACGTCATGCGACATGAGCTCCCAGTGTGAACCCGGCCTCCTACATAAAACCTGGTCTGTTAGTGGGCCCTGAGGACAGGGTTGCTGACCACTGCTCTATCCATTCCAATTTGGCCCTGGCCAAGTTGCTCAAATCCTTTACGCCTGCCCATTTTTTCTGCTTTCAACTTAGTAACTTCAGGGACAACATGTTCACTTGCTGCCTAATATATCCCACCCACTTTCAGGTGCCATTGTAACAAGATAATCAATGTAATTCACTTTACCTGTCAATGATCTTAATGTTATGGCTGATCGGTGTAAGTCTGATTAAGAAGGATATACAGTAAATCCTCGGATTGCGAGTAACGGGGTTTACGAGTGTTTCGCAATACGAGCTGTTTAAAAAAAAATCCTGACTCGATTTGCAAGCGTTGTCTCACAAGACGAGCAGGATTCAAGCCTCTGCGGTGTGCAGTACCACATGTAGCAAGAAGTGCGGGGGCGCGGTGAAACTTGGAGATGCTCGGAAACACTGGGTTCCTGAGTGTCTCCAAGCATCTCAGAGCGTCTCTGAGCATCTCCTAGTGTTTTCTAGTGTCTCAGGCGCCCCCCACCACCTCTGGCCACATGGGGTACTGCATACACTAGCATTGACACTGGAACGAATTCTATGAGTTTCCATTGATTCCTATGGATTACAAGCATGCTTTTGGAAGGAATTATGCTCGCAATCCAAGGTACCACTGTACAGTATATCTTATAGGTGCAGCAAAAAGTTGAAAATGAAATACATACCCGTAATAGCACTGCAATTTTCAGATTACTAAGTGTTACTTGCAGCATAAATGGTACAGTATGTCCCCAGATCTGAGCTGCCACAGATGGGGAAGCATTGGCTGCTATAGATCATACTGTATAATACTCAGATTAAAGTAATTTGCCTAAACTTTCTGATTTATTTCACCCATTTTACTTTTAGCTTAGTTTCTTTACATGTGTCCAGATTTTTGCTCATGATAGTTTAAGAAATAGATTTTTGGACAGGAAGTCACCTGTGTACAAAAAAAAAATTCTCTCAAAAATAAAAAATAAAAATGTAAAAAAATTCTAAAGTTGACCTTTTAGTGACTTTAGAAGCCTGCAAATTCCTGAAATGTCCCAACATACAGTTAAAGGTTTTTTTTTTTTTTTTAAGTCAGCAGCTACAAACACTGTAGCTGCTGACTATTAATAAGGACACTTACCTGTCCTACTCGCCCGCGATGTCAGCCCCCCCGAGGGCGATCCCTCGGCGCGGGCAGCTCCCGGCGCCGCCATCCTCAGTAAGGGAAACGGGCAGTGAAGCCGTGCGGTTTCACTGCCCGTTTTCTACTGCGCAATCGCGAGCAGCGCGGCGCTTTGTGAATGGGCCGGTGTATTGTCACATTCCGCTCCCCGTCATAGAATGCTCCAGAAGTGACGTTGCGGCCAGAAATTTCGCACTGCGCATGCGGAATGCGTTCCAAACACTTGCGCAATGCGTTCCAAACGATTTGCGACAACACAGCAGTGAAACCGTCAGACAATGTCACGGAATCACATTCGGCTCCCCATCACAGATTGCTCCGGAAGTGACGTTCCGTCGCCGCCATCTTGCTACACCCCACACTCCTGCACAATAATGATAGAGTGAGAAGGGGGCAAGCGGACATCTTGTTACACCCACCGGAGTTTTCAATTTCACAGTTATTTTCAACACAAAACGGAGCTTATATGCTTAAATACAGTATTTGGAAATCCAACGGACTGTTTACATGTTAAATTTTAAAAGCAGCAGCAAACCTGCTGACCTTACATGATTGCTAATGTGACAGAACACCTCTGATTTTCACATTTAACACGTAAACAGTCCGTCGGATTTCCAAATACTGAATTTTTTATTTTATTTTCTTATTTTTTATTTCTAGATTTTTGGCGAAAAAAATTTTTTTCAGGGTGGAACTCCACTTTAAAGAAATTTCTGACACTAAAAAGCAGTCCCCGAGCTCCAGAGAAGTGACAATGCCAAAGCCTGAGTGAAGCATCTTTGAAGAAATTGATGTTATTAGTCTAGCTGCGAGCAAAAAAGAAAACATTTCCTCATTCTCCCCTCCCACAGTGATCGCTCACTGGGAACGTACATTGTAACTTTCTGTCAAATCACAGATGGAGAGGCAGCAACAAGGGACTGAGCTGTGTTTGACAACCTGCCTACACAGCCAAGAATATAATGGCTAACAAGGAGGTGCTGGGATTACATAATTGCATTATCCCTGGACTAGGATATGAAATTAGATATGAAATTAGATGCTGACTCTGGGTGATGCCTAAACAAGGACAGTGACAGGCTTCTGTAGAGAATGAAGATGAAGGCATTGTCAGGGAGAGGACTCTAACTTCTGAGAAAGGTAATAAATACCTGCAGATCAGCGGCGGCTGGTGCTCAAAATTTTTGGGGGGCACAGACAAACTGAAAAAAAAAAAACATCAATTGCCGCCTCACTGTGCCATTAAACGCAGCCACTGTGCCCATCAATCGCAGCCACTGTGCCATCAAATGCAGCCACTGTGCCCATCAATCGCAGCCACTGTGCCATCAAACGCAGTCACTGTGCCATCAAACGCAGCCACTGTGCCCATCAATTGCAGCCACTGTGCCCATCAAATGCAGCCACTGTGCCCATCAATCGCAGCCACTGTGCCATCAAATGCAGCCACTGTGCCCATCAATCCCAGCCACTGTGCCATCAAACGCAGTCACTGTGCCATCAAACGCAGCCACTGTGCCCATCAATCGCAGCCACTGTGCCATCAAATGCAGCCACTGTGCCCATCAATCCCAGCCACTGTGCCATCAAACGCAGTCACTGTGCCATCAAACGCAGCCACTGTGCCCATCAATTGCAGCCACTGTGCCCATCAAATGCCGCCACTGTGTCCATCAATCGCAGCCACTGTGCCATCAAACACAGCCTCACTGTGCCATCAAACGCAGTCACTGTGCCATCAAACGCAGCCACTGTGCCCATCAATTGCAGCCACTGTGCCCATCAAATGCCGTCACTGTGCCATCAAACCCATTCACTGTGCCCATCAATGGCAGCCATTGTGCCCATCAAACGCAGCCACTGTGCCCATCAAATTCTGCCTCTGTGCCCATCAAATGCTGCCACTGTGCCCATCAATTGCAGCCACTGTGCCCATCAAACGCTTCCACTGTGCCCATCAAACGATGCCTCTGTGCCCATCAAACGCTGCCACTGTGCCATCAAATGCTGCCACCGTGCCCATCAAATTCTGCCACCGTGCCATCAAATGCCGCCACTGTGCCACCAAATGCTGCCACTGTGCCCATCAAATGCTGCCACTGTGCCCATCAAATGCTGCCACTGTGTCCATCGAATGCCGCCATTGTGCCATCAAATGCCACTGTGACCCCCCCGCCCGCTTGCCGTCTGCACGGCACTTACCCTGTCTCGGTGGTGAAGCGGGTGATGGCGGCGAGCGGTATCCTCCATGCGTCTCCTCTCGTCCTCTCCTCCTGATATGCGTCCCATCACAGTGCCTGTTGTTTCAGCCAATCAGGTGATGGGTAACAGACCCAAGCACCTTATTGGCGGAGAGGCGGTTCGGTGTTAGGAAAGCGAATATTAATTCGCTTTTCTAACACACGTGGGTGCAATTCAGGTGCCCGGCATCCGAAAAGAGGCCGGGCGACTGAATAGGGGGTGTAAGCGGTGGCTAGGGATGAGCCGAACACCCCCCCCCCCCGTTCGGTTCGCACCAGAACCTTCGAACAGACCGAACGTTCGCACAAAATTTAGAACCCTATTAAATACAATGGACGCGAACGTTCGAAATCTTAAGTGCTAATTATAACGCCTAATATGCATGTTATTGTCCTAAAAAGGGTTTGGGGACCCGGGTCCTGCCCGGGGGGACATGTATCAATGTAAAAATAATCTTTTAAAACTGTCGTTTTTTCGGGAGCAGTCATTTTAATAATGCTTAAATTGAAAAAAAAAAGTGAAATATTCCTTTAAATATCGTACCTGGGGGGTGTCTAAAGTATGCCTGTGAAGTGCCACGTGTTTCCCGTGTTTAGAACTGTCCCTGCAATTAATGGAACAGTGGCTGCGTTTGATGGGCACAGTGGCTGCGTTTGATGGGTACAGTGCCTGCGTTTGATGGGCACAGTGGCTGCTTTTGATGGGCACAGCGACTGCGTTTTATGGGCACAGTGGCTGCATTTGATGGGCACAGTGGCTGCGTTTGATGGGCACAGTGGCTGCAATTGATGGTTTGTTTTTTCAGTTTGTTTGCGCCCCTCCAAAAATTTTGAGCGCCAGCCGCTAGGGTGACCACATTTCCATACTCCCATTCAGGGACACCCTCCCTTCCCTAAAATCAGCTTGTGCTGTAACGAATCAGTGATTGGACACAAGAGGCGGGATTTATGATTTCTCCAATCACAAGCAGGGGGCGGGGATTGTGCTCCTCCAGGCTTTCCCGGCCAGGACAAGTACTGTCAGTGAGTAAAGTGGTGATGTGGCAGCCTTTTTTGGGGGCATCAGATTGGCCCGGGGGGGTGGCTGTGTCAGTTTCAGTCCAGGACACTGCAAAATGCGGGACTGTCCCGGGCAATCCGGGACACGTGGTCACCCTACCAGCCGCCACTGCTATTCATGCAAGAGGAGCACCCATTCACAGACTCTGCAGTGTGAAAGAGAACTCTGGAGGGCTTGTAGGACCCTTTTACCAGTTCACAAGCAGACCAGGTCGCCCAGCGGCAATCGGCGATGATATGTGGCAAATACTTTTTCAGCTTATCACTAATAACAACTCTAATTATCTCTAAAGGCCTTCCGCTCTGAAAAGCACCTGAATCTTTTACAGCTACAGCTGGAATAAGTTATGCATGGATCTAGTACATAAGCCGTCGCCTTTGATCCACGCAGCGTTCTGCCACAACTAATTACAAGCATTACTAATATTATTAATTACTAAATATTTCACAAACGAATGATAACATTTCTGGGCGGTTTGAGTAGCTGTCACGCTGGATAAATTCTGAAAAGGATCCCGGGGTTTGTTTTCCTCAGTAACACCCAAGAAAATAACTGCGTTTATGAAAAAAAAAAAAAAAACCTGTTATTAACAATTGTATAAATTCTAGCACACATGGTTTATAAGGCTTTGGGGAAAATACTGGAGATTTAATTAGGTACTGTGCAGCATGGAGAGACGGCAGATCTCACTGCATTGTGCTGAGGACACCTGCTGTGCAATCAAGGGTTTCCTATTAAACACTTCATAAATCCCTGTTTTCATTTATTAAACTGTAATATTTCTAGGAAACTAACATATTTTATATGCAGATAATGCTGTGTGGTATGTTTGTCAATTTCCAAAGACAAAAAATATGTGCAAATAGATTAATAGTTAAAGCTGAAGTTTAATCTGCTTATGTTTTGCATTGGCTCCTCAATCCCCGTTCATCAACATGATCAGGAAAAAAAAAATACATATATATATATTTTTTTTTTGTTTTTATTACATACAGTAGAACCTTGGATTACGAGCATAATCCGTTCCAGGAGAATGCTTCTAATCCAAAGCATTCGCATATCAAAGCGAGTTTCCCCATAGAAGTCAATGGAAACAAAAATAATTTGTTCGACATTGACTTCTATGGCATGCAACACCGCATGTGGCCAGAGATGGGGGGCGCCGGAGAGACTCAGAAATACTCGGAGATCGTTTGGCTGCCCTCGGAAACCCCCCGGAAAGGCTCGGAAACACTCAGAGTATTTTCGAGTGTTTCCAAGTATTTCCGAACGGCTCCGAACGGCTTCGGCGCCCCCGCACCTCTGGCCAAATGCGGTACTGCACACCACAGAGGCTTGAATCCTGCTCAGATTGCGAGACAACACTCGCAAACCGAGTCAGGATGTAAAAAATAAATATTGCTCATATTGCAAAATGCTCGTTAACTGCGTTACTCGCAATCCGAGGTTCCACTGTACCTTAATTTGGTCCAATAATGTCTTCACTGGGTCTCTGTGCTTCTCTGTGCAGTGCACACAGATTACTTACAGGACTGCGGTAAACGGTCTGGACAGCTTCCCATAGAGGAGATGGAGGAACATCCGTTCCCCCATCTCCTCTGTGACCAATGAACCCGGAAGTGATGATAATTTCGACACTTCCAATTTCAGAGCTGTCATTCACAGTGTTTGTAACAGCCAGGGAAGCAGCTAACAAAGTATGATCTGTGCTTGGTTGGTTGCTTTGGAGGGCAGGGGAGACATCAAGGTACTAATTGACCTGTCACCTGCCCAGATCTATCACAAGGAGGCTTTTTCGTGTGATACTAATAAAGTTACATTAAAAACAATTTTTTCAAAACGTGTAAAAAAATCTATTTAAATAAAATAAATAAAAATAATTAAAGTTTAAAAGCATCTTGATCCTTCAACGCATACATGCAAACGCATCCACGGTGTAGATCTGGCAATTACAGTATATGTAAATGGTGATTGAACCACACATGTGAGATAACAAGCAATAAGCAAATTAGACCTGTGCAATTTGTTTCGTTCCAAATTCGTTTTTTAACGAGTTTCTACAAATTCGTTAATTCGGAAACATCCGAATGAATGAAAACCTGTTTAACAAATTTTTCCGAATATACGTAAATTCAAAAATCCGAAAACCCAAAATTTTTTAAATCTGAAATAATAATTAACTATTAAATTATAGGTATTGGTATTTATTTATTCTTAATTCGTTCCGTTCCATTTGTTTAGATGCGGTATTTGTTAATTCGGATAATTCGTAACATCGGATAAATTCGTATTCTTTACATTCACTAACAGCCAAATTTGAAAGGAAATTCCAATACCTATAATTTAATGGTTAGTTATTATTAGTTAGTTAGTTATTATTTAGAATTTTTGTATTTTCTTTCTTATTTTCAGATTTTCGAATTTAGGAATTTACTAATTTATTTTAAAAAAAACGAATGAAATGAAGACAATTTTTTTTTCCGGCAGTGCACATGTCTAATGCAAATGTCAAAATGAGAGAAATAATTCTAGTGCCATAAATCATGATTAACCCTAAACAGATAACCTGTAAAGGCTTTTAAAGCGTCACATATGGACAATTTAGGTACTGTAGTTTGTTGCCATTTCACAGGTGTGTGCAGTTTTTAACCAC
Source organism: Rana muscosa (assembly GCA_029206835.1). Taxonomy (NCBI): domain Eukaryota; kingdom Metazoa; phylum Chordata; class Amphibia; order Anura; family Ranidae; genus Rana; species Rana muscosa. Next base: position 1,234,438,394 of record CM055116.1, on the reverse strand, counting down.
TTGCCGACCGACGCACGAACATTTAAGTCGACAGAATGGCACGGACAGGCAAAAGGGCGTACAGGTACGTCCCTTTAAACTTGCCGCTGTGTGGTCCGTGACCATGCCCGCGGGACCCGATGGGACCCGCGGGACCCGGGCACGATGGGACCCGCGGGACCCGAGCACGATGGGACCCGCGGGACCCGAGCACGATGGGACCCGCGGGACCCAGGAACGATGTCCGCCGGTGTCCCGCGATCGTGTCACGGAGCTGAAGAACGGGGAGATGTCAGTGTAAACACAACATCTCCCCGTTCTTCCTAGTGACATGTCACTGATCGTCTGTACCCTCTCATTGGGAGCAGCGACCAGTGATGACGTGTCACTCGTAGCCACGCCCCCTAACAGTTAGAAGACCAAAAATTGCCGCTCCAGGCAGATTAAGTTTTGGAAAGATATTTCTCTCTCAGAGACCAAGGGTGCCGGCAATGCACATAGCAATGAAAACAAAAATGGTGGGGACAGCCGCACTCCAATCCAACGTGTGTTTATTGAAGAAAGACAGGCACTACAAAAACCAGCATAAACCAGGACATAGCTATGAGTAAACACTGAACAAGTGTGAAACGCGTCAGTTGTCCTGGTTTATGCAGTTGGATTGGAGTGCGGCTGTCCCCACCATTTTTGTTTTCCCTAACAGTTAGAATCACTCCGTAGGACACATTTAACCCCTTCCTCGCCCTCTAGTGGTTAACCCCTTCCCTGCCAGTCACATTTTCACAGTAATCAGTGCATTTTTATAGCACTGATCACTGTATAAATGACAATGGTCCCAAAATAGCGCCAAAAGTGTCCGATGTGTCCGCCATAATGTCGCAGTCACGATAAAAATCACTGATCGCCGCCATTACTAGTAAAAAAAAAAGATATTAATAAAAATGCCATAAAACTATCCCCTTTTTTGTAGACGCTATAACTTTTGCGCAAACCAATCAATATATGCTTATTGTGATTTTTTTACCAACAATTTGTAGAAGAATGCGTATCGGCCTAAACTGAGGGAAAAAAAAATTATATATTTTTTGGGGATATTTATTATAGCAAAAAGTAAAAAATATTGAATTTTCTTCCAAATTTTTGCTCTATTTTTGTTTATAGTACAATTAAATAAAAACCGAAGAGGTGATCAAATATCACCAAAAGAAAGCTCTATTTGTGGGAAAAAAAGGACGTCAATTTTGTTTGGGAGCCACGTCGCACGACCGCGCAATAGTCAGTTAAAGCGACGCAGTGTCAAATCGCAAAAAGTGCTCTGGTCTTTGGCCAGCCGAATGGTCCGGGGCTTAAGTGGTTAAAGAGAAGTTTGGCTTTTTTTTTTAAAATAAACAATTATTCTCACCTATATGGCTACAACACCAATCCCAGCTGCCACTTGCCTCTAATGCCGCGTACACACGACCGTTTTTAATGTCATTGAAAAAAACAACGTTTTTCTCAACGTGATTCTTCTCAAGCCTGCCTTGCCTACACACTATCGTGAAAAAAAATGCTTGAGCAAAGCGCGGTGACGTACAACACGTTCGACAACACGTATGATGGCACTATAAAGGGGAAGTTCCATTCGGATGGCGCCACCCTCGTGTTAGTAAAGTTTGGTGAGAGACGATTCGCGCTTTTCAGCCTCGTGCTCTTCAGTCCGTTACAGCGTGACGAATGAGCTATCTCCATTATGAACGCTAGTTTTACCAGAACGCTCCCGTCTCATAACTTGCTTCTGAGCATGCGTGTTTTTTTCCCGTCATTATAGCGTACTTACGGCTGTCGAGAAAAACGACGACGTGAAAAACGATGAGAAAAAATAGAGCATGTTCTAAATTTTTAATTGCTATTTTTCTCATCGAGAAAAATGCTCTGGAGCCCACACACGATCGTTTTTAATGACCAATTTAAAAAATTGCATTTTTCTCTTTATGAAAAACGGTCGTGTGTACGCGGCATTAGACCAAGAACTAAGCAATCAAACACCGCAGTTTGCTCAGTTCTCTGTCTTCAGCCTGCAGAGAGCTGGTGACTGTCAGTGGTAATCTCATTTCTTGAGGCCTTTAAATGACTCCTTTTTAGAAAGTAGAAATTCAGAGGCATTTAGTAAGGGGCATGGCGAGTTTTTTGAAGTTGTACATTTTTGTAATTTTTTTTTGGAATATTAGGAAATTTTTATATTTTTTCACATATTTTCTTTACATACTGTCACCGTTGCAGTACAGCGTCATCATACAACTGGTGTGGCGGTGATCAGGGGCACAGACTGGTGACAGTATGTAAAAAAAAAAAAAAAAAAACAGCATGGGGATTTGTGTGTTTACACACACAAACCCCCGTGCTCCCGCTCATGCACACGATCGCACATGGCCAGCAGGAATCGCGCCCGCCGGCCACGCGCATCGGCTTCCCCGCCGTGCAGGGGGCACGCACGCGCAACTCCGGCAGCGCTCGCGCGCCCTCTGCTGGCTCTCCTGGGCGAAGCCGTATATGTATGGGATTTCGCCCAGGAGAGCCATTCTGCTGCAGGGTTTCTGTTGTGATTATGATTTAAAAAGAGTAAACACAGTTGATTGATAATAAATGGCTTCAGCCAAACACTAACCATGAGTGAAAGAAACGTTTTTGTGTTATCATTCATATTCTCTGAAAAATGGCTATGAAATCATAAATTCTGCCAGGGTACGTAAACTTATGAGCACAACTGTAAATCAAAGAATATAAGAACTATACACTATAATACCACAGTGCCCCCTGCTGCATAGATAGGTATAATGCATACAGTATTGTCAGTTTATTAACAACATTACATGCTGTTGTTCTTTTCCAACACTAAGTAAATGATGTTAGTGCTGGAAGTGAGGCTTGCATCTCTAGAGTAGAGGTGAGTAAAGCTTGGCTTACTGTAAATGTTTAAGCCCATTTTCTGGGTCCCCCAAAAATTGACCACCTTGTGGTTTCCACTAGTATTAAGTTTAGTTTGTGTGTTTTTTTTTTCACTGCAAGCTTATATCTAACATTTCAGGACATACATTGCAGGGTCCTTTTTATATTCACCTCTTCTTCAGGCTGGGTGGTCGGTGATGCCAGTTTGGATGTCCCATGGTGATGCCAGTGCCTCTTTCTACACAAGTACAGTGGGAACCATAGGATGCTGTGGTGTCCCCCCCCCCTAAGGGGGCAAGGCCATAATGACCTTGCATTCACAGTACAGTCCTCAGTCTTTTACCTGGAAACCAAGAAGCCTGGTCTGCTTTATTATAGTACCAGGAGTACATTTAAAAAATAAAAAAAAATTTAGCCCAGAGTTGGGCTTTAAAGTTAAGTGCCAGGACCAGGTTAGTTTCTATACCAAGAAATAAAAATAATAATAATTCATTAACGATAAGTTAATAATGGCTAACCTTCAAGAGTCATGTTTCACATTTAATAAATCTAAATTCTGATAATTACAGTGAGAACTTGCATGAACTGATTTCTGGAACACTTTGATGACATACTGTAATCCGAGCGCCAGAACAAGTCGGTACTCGGCCATGCTAAATTTTCAAGTTATTTCACAGTGTACAGCCTATTAACCTTGTCAGTTCATATCATCTCATCAGCTTATTAACAAAGACAGAATTATGTACTGGCATTAAACGAGGCCATTAACTAATGTTTACTAATATTAAATTCCACTTTCAAAGCTTCAAAGACAAATTGAGCTATTTATTCCATATACAAATCTGACTACGTTAATGGGAGATAATTAACATTTACAATAGCCCTCTTTTTTTTTTTTTTTTAATAACTGCTTTTAGGTGAATGCTGCGTTTTTGTTTATTGTGATTAGGTATAAAAAAACAAAACAAGAGCTGATTTTAAAATTTTGTATGACCTTAAATTTTGACCTAATATCACGGATTTGGTTGGCCAGATGGAATACAAATATCAGCTATTTTTTAAGCGTTCTGATTCCCAAAAGGTGAAAGGTATCAATGGCTGCTCCAAATGCTGGTTCTGTCTTATTCTTGTGTCACGTACCTTGCTGTGGAGCCCGAGATGACGAGGGTGGCCTCTTGCGCAATTTACGTTTAAGCACCCCTGATAGTGGAGACAGGGACTACTAGGGCAGTAAAAGGGCGCAGGTGCCAGGAAGCTGTTGTAATGAGCTGAAGCTTGGAAACATAGAAGTCCTTCCAGTGATAGTATGGAGTCAGGTCACAAGCCTTGTTCAGCATCAGCCAGGCAAACAGGTGCAGGGTCCAGATCAAGTTCAAGGTCAGTAACGTGCCGGCAGCGAGGTACCAAGTTAGGAGGTGAGGACGTGGTCATAAATCCAAGTCAAGGTCGGTACCACAAGCGAGCAGCAGACATAACAGGCAGAGAAAATCCAAGAGAGGTGTCAGATATAGCAGGGTCAGGAACAAGGTTAGCAGACTTTCAAGAACCAGGAACCCGACCTGAAGACAATTCAGCACTGAGGCCTGGCAGACTCTAGGTTTAAATAGGCTGCTGGGCGCCACGATCTGTGGACATGTGTGCATGTGTACGCCGACGTGTGCGTGCAGGTATGCACCATTCTAGTCCTTGCATGTCTAGTTAGGGTTATGTGCTCATGGTTGTGCACATGCGCATAAGAATGAGCACCTGCTGTACGAAATCCCTGACAACTTGCTTTTGCTTTTGCCTGAGCACCTTTAGCTTGACTGCTAGTGCCACCAGGTACCACCTTTCTATCTTAGTGTAGCAACCCCCTAGAGAAGCCTTTCCCAACCTTCTTTTTCCCAGAGGAACCCTTGAAATAAATTTCAGGTCTCATGGAATGGCTGCTGAAACAAATTCGCTGGGGGCCAATGGGAAAAACACCCCTTGTATTAGTGGTCAATGGAAAGCATGCCCCATTACATTGATGCCCAGAATGCCCTCCTTACAGACAGACCATTGGTGTCATGCAGTTGGCTCTGCTTTGGAACTAGACACAATAAATATGATGGAACAGACGCCATCAAATAAGAGGTCAATCAGCCATATCTCAAAGAACCCCCAAAAACTTCTGGAGCAACCATGGTTGAGAATGGCTGCCCTAGAAGCTATTAGAGACCCCCAGAGGTGGATTTATATTTCACCTCAGGGTGGGATTCTTGACTTGTAGTTAGGATGTAAACTGTTGAGTGACAGTAACTTTTGGTCTGATCATTGGAGGAGAGCAGGCTGAGTTCCCAGCATAGCTAGAGAACTGACCACGCTGTGCTCTCATGCTTAGTGTGGTCAGTTTTTAATAGGAAAGAAGAGGAACTGGCAGGAACACCAACGATTTCACATAAAGGAAGCAATACAAAGATAACGGGATACTTTCTCATACAAGTACATGGTACAGCAGGCACATATCAGGAATATGAAGTGTTGGAGTAACAAACGCTTTAAGTACCTAAATTTGACCTGGTAACAGATTATTGTGTAGCGCTACCCCCATAAGAGCCACTGATTAGGATGGGTTCTCTGTTCTTTCCCTTGACCTTTCCCAAGAACTTCAGCCTTTCTAACACACCAAGTTGATTGTATAAACATACAATATTACTTAAAAATTACTGAAGGTAATACTAAGTCCCCAGTAGTAGCGCTATATAAAAGAAAACAGGCACCAAACCAGGTAGTAAAGGCAAACTTAATATATTGAAAAGGATTAAAAACTTTTGGGACTTTATATGAGGTGTAGGACATGATAGTTCATAACCTCCATCCCTAAATTGCAAGGCTAGCTCAAAAAAGGAAATTTTGGGACTTTATATGAAGCATGCGATATACATGGATACTGTCAGGGCTGGGCTCAGCCCTTCCTTCTCAGAGCTGGCTGCTCAGCTGTTGGCTGAGGCACAACCCATCTTTTGATTGGCTCCTTTCTCTCCACAGTGACTCACCTGTTGATGATCTGCTCTTCAGTCCTGCCTACTTAAAGCCGTCCAGCTCACTTCATCTCTGCCTTCGCCTTTGTCAACATCACATAGACTTTCTCCTGCATTCCTGTTGAAGACTGCCTCCGCTGACGTTCCTTCTGGCTCCTGATCCTACTTGCTGTACTACTATGTTTATCTCTGGCTCTCTGACATTGGCTTGGCTGACTACCCGATCCGGTTACTGAACTCTGGCTATGTTTTGACTACGCTTACTCTGTTTACCTTTTTATTATTATTAAACAAGTGTGATTTAACAGTACTTCTGTCTCGGTCTGATTCATGGTTCCTGACAGATACCAAGTATGTCTGACAAGTAGCTTATAATTGTATAACCGCTATATATCAAGGTAAACAAAGAATAATTTGTGTATAAAACAAATTGATTTATTCCATACATGTAATACGTAAAGGCATCATAGCATAATAAATAGTAATACATGATAATAACAGACTCATTTGATCCATGTGAGTAAAAAGTAAAACCATACATCACATTAACAGCGTAATACAATATGAGTTTGTAAGATGTTCATGCGTTGTAAACACGTAATTAGCATCCAATTGCTCAATGCGTTTCGTGGAATAGCTCCACTCATCAGGAGCAGATGCATTGTAAGAATCTAAAAATGGTAATAAATAATGGTAGTTATCAATGGGTCTCAGCATGGGAGAGGAGGTACAAAGAAAAAAAAGTAGTGGAAAGTAACCCACCCTGCTATGAATTAAGTCGGAGTCTGGATAAGTAATGGCGAGGACCGAAGGCCATCCAGGGTACTCATCAGTCCCGGGAGCTGAGGTGGTATATCCCAAGGCATATGATGACAAACAATCAGGGAACAATTAATCAAGAAAAATGGGGTCCATTGAAAGAGGGGTGATTTAACATCACCATAAACATATGTAGATAAGTGAATTAATATGTATAATATATAACTGGATAAAACACAGTGTACTGCCACTGTGCCCATCAAACTGTGCCCATCAAATGCTGCCACTGTGCCCATCAAACTGTGCTCATCAAACGCTGCCAATGTGCCATCAAATGCTGCTACTTTAACGATCAAATAGTGCCACTGTGTCCCCCCGCCCACTCGCCTACTGCCCGGCACTTAACCTGTCTCTGTCAGGCAGCGGGTGACGGCGGCGAATGGTGGGACCTTGCAGCGGCTCCTGTGTCCTCCGTGCGTCTCCTCCATTCCTCCCGGTAGGCATCCAATCGTAGCGCCTGTCATTTCAGACAATCAGGTGATGGGTAACAGACCCATGCGCCTTTATAGGACGCAGCTCTACTGTGTCTTGTAGTGCAAGAAGCATGCTGATAGAAGGAGAGAGCAGAGTGACAGAGAGCTGGGCTCATCAGTGTAGAGAAGCAGCACAAGCAGCCCTTAAGTACTGCAGTGTCCATGTGCTTCCTAGGAATATGCTCTTAGGAAGAAGAGAGAACAAAGTGATAGAGAGATGAGCTCATCAGTCTGCTGCTTTCCCTCTCCCTGTTCAGTCACAAGCTGAGGGAGGACAAGACGTTGTTTTTCCTGACGAGAATCTTGACAAGAAACTTGTCCTGGCCGAGTGTACACATGTACGATTCAAAAGAACCGCCGTTCTTTTGAATGGCACGAACGCGGTGACGTCATCGACTACGACGAGTGTGCGCTCGTCACATTCGATGCCGTCGCCGCTATCTTGCTACACCCTATGCCTATGCCTAGGAAGCTACCGCGCATGCGTCAAAGTCATTTTGAGCATGCGCGGGTTTCCACGGCGACAGGTAAGTGTACACACGCTCAGGTTTCTCGTCGAGAAACAGGCCGACGAGAAAAAAGACCGCAGGTCGTCTTTTTTCTTGTCGGGGAATCTGGGCAGTTTTCTTGACGAGAAAACTGAAACCCACGTACACACAGCCGGTTTTCTCGGCAAGAAAGCTCTCCCGGCAGTTTTCTTGTCATTTTTTGCCGAGAAAACCGGTCGTGTGTACGCGGCCTCAGTGTCACTTAACTGCAGCATAGAAAATCAGGCCTCCTGCCCTGCAAGAGAGGGCTGTGCAAATCTCAGGACTGGATGGACAGAAATGCAAATCCTTTGGCAGGTAAAGCATCTCTTATATTTGCATTTCATCTGTGTATTTAGCTGTTTGCCTGGAGTTCAGCTTTAACCACTTACCGACCAGCCGTCATCATTATATGGCAACAGGTCAGCTCGTTCCCACGAATTGCCGTACCGTACGTCGGCTCCTTTTAAGAGCCATGGCAGGCGCGGGCCCGTGGCCGCTGCACAGCGGGTTACCCGATGCACGTGGCCGCAGGCACGAGAGCCAGAACGGGGATCTGTGTATGTAAACACACAAATCCCTGTTCTGAAAGGAGAGGAAAGACAGATCTGCTGTTCCTAGTAATTAGGAACAGCAATCTGTCTCCTCCTCCAGTCAGTCCCCTCCCCCCACAGTTAGAAACACACATATGGGAACACATTTAACCCCTTGATCGCCCCTAGTGTTAACCCCTTCCCTGCCAGTGACATTTACACAGTAATCAGTGCATTTTTATAGCACTGATTGCTGTATATATGTCCCTGGTCCCAAAAAAGTGTTGTAGCGGGGTCTCTAAATTTAGGTGGGACACTCAGGTGTGTAAGTATGGGAATAGTGGACCACTTGTGTTCGTGGAGGATTGGATGGTGTAATAATCTCCTTGGCCTCTGGGTGGCGGGGTACCTGGAGGTCCAAGGTAGATTTGCCATTACAGTGCTACCCTTTTTGTCCCTTTCCGGAGATGGTACGGCGAGGGTGGGGAACCTGCCGTGGTGTCAATGGGAGGAGATAAAAGGGGGAGACGCCCTAACCACGAGGTCTTCAGGAGGATCTTCTTCACGCGCCCAGGCACCTTAGGCCTGGGTGCGGGCGGTTCCGGATTCCGGCCCAGGCGCCCTAGGCCTGACTGGAATGGAGTTGGACTCCATCCCAGGCACCTTCAGCCTGGGGTGAGGTACTAAACTAGGAGGCCTGGGGTCCAGTGACTTTGACTGGATCCCGCGAGGGTGGAGACGTCCGAGGGTCCCTGAGGTGGACGGGGCCCATGTCTGAGGTGAGGAGGCCGGGGAGGTTACCCATTTGGAGAGTCTGGAGCAGCATCAACCCAGTGACGGATGGGCCTCTGGTAACTCCCTTGGAGGGACATCTTCCCCTGATAGGGGCCGCAGCGCAGCAAAGGTACTCCTATCTATGTTCTCTTGAGTCGCTGGTAGAGACTCTCAGGTTCTAAGTCCTTTCTAGCTAATGCTATAGTAACCGCTGGCGAGATCGCAGTGGTTTAGCTGATACCCAGGATAGTGCCTCGACCTGCTCATTCCCCGTATCGAAAATGTTATCAAGTCGCAACCAGTTGGCTACTGAAGCACTGTTTATCGTGAGATGTACAATAAAGCAAGAGTTGGACTGTGATCGGTGTGTGGAACTCTGGTTAATGGGAGCAGAGGGAAGTGTTGACACAGCGGGACTTGATTCTAGACAAAAGCACATAGGCCCGAGGAAATATCTTGTACTGGCCTTCACCTCACCCACAGCTATGGGGAGGACATGGGCCGTAGCGCATCTCACCCTGTCGTGTGACATACCCCTAGACAAAGGAGATGGGGTGTGGCCGCTACACGTGGGGGCTCGTGAGTCCGGGATGATATGTGTTTTAACTTTGGAAGAAAGAATGGCTGTGTCTGGACTTTGCTGCCCGGAGGAGTTCCGAGCAGGTCGGCCATGTGGTTGGCAAAAGTGCATCCCTGCTCAAAGTCGTGGAAATGACCCTAGGACGGTAAAGGCCCATGCAGAGGAGCGAGAAGAGGGAGGAGTCCAGCCGTGTGAAGTACTACATGTGGGGGCTTTTATTGCACTGCGCCACGAGGCACCCTGTGACTGTACAGTTCGTGGGTGGAGCTTGATGGAAGCCTGCGAAAACGTGCAAGTCATGGGAGGAGTCTGGCCATGTGGAGGAACTCACGTGGAGACTTTGGCGCGTGGTCAGTGCGTGATGGAGCAGCAGACAGTCGGGATGGCCTCAAGCTCCCCGTGGATTCCGGTTCCCTACCCCACGAAGATGACTACGTTCGCTGCTCCCCTTACAGACACGGGGATAAGACTCAGGCCCTGAGGACAGTTGGCTTTGTACTCATGCAGAGACACGGAGGCCCTCGGCGTGATCTGTCCCGGATGCTCGGGACTGGTGGTCCACCTGAAGCCGTTCGGGCGTTGCGAGGCATGCAAAGAGTTCTTGTTCGAGGTGGAGCCATCCACAGTAAGGCCCCGGGCCCTTCGCCTCAACAGCCTCACAGGTACCGCTACTCTAGAAGGAGAGATCCAGGCCTTTGCGGAGGTTCCCGTACGCACTGACCAGGGCGATGTGACTGCCCAATCAGAGACTGAGAGAGAAAAATCCGAGGATGCTGCTTCGGTCACCACAGATTCTCTGCTCCCACCTCCAAAGAGGAAAGTCGGCCTGGTGCAGGCCTCCTGTGGTCGAGCTTCACCCCGTCGCTTGCCTGGCCTGGATGGATCCGGTTGGAAGAGTCCTGGACATCCCAGTTCTACAAAAGGTCAAGGTGAGCCAGGGGCAGGGACTGTGGTGGTGGTTGGAGGTGTCGGGGGTCCACAGCCGGTGGAGCCCACAAGGGAGGGTAGTACCACGTCTACCAGAGACTACCTTCCCGCCGAGATGTATGACACTTCCGACCTAGAGTCGCTGTCAGATTGTGGAGATGACGGTGAGATTGATGAACTGTTTCATCGGAAGGGCTGGGACAAACGCCCATTGCCTGTGTTACGTGTACCGCAGGATTCCCCTATGTCAATAGGAGACAGCACGCCCCGGGTACAAGCCCCGGAGTCTACGAGGAAGTCTAGTCCTCAAAGTGCCTTCCCACAATCTACAACATCGCCCGTCTTGATGGCGGGGATGCAGCGAGCCTCACTACGAGCCATGAGAGAAAAGCCATCAGAGGTAGTGAAAGTACCTCGGCACCCGGAGGCCATCGTTCAACCCGGAGAAGGTGAGCGGGAAGCCATGCCTCCTTTGGCCAGATTGCAACGACTTTTCTCACAGAGAGTCGCCCGTGAGTATGGGTGGGAATATCCCTACTTGCCTCGGGACTTACTTTTTGAAGTTGAGGTCATACGCCAGAGATGGTATGACGAATTTGTTTGGGAAAAGCTCAAAGTACCCCATGCACGAAGATATTTGTCCTGTTCGCCACCCGTGTCTAAAAAGTTTCGGGACTGCAGAGCAGATTGGATGTGGGGCCGCCATATCCACGCAGACAAGGTGCGCATCTGCATGAAAGATGGAGAGGATGCTGACTATTCAATTGAGGTTTTTGATAAACATCTGAAGCCCTTGTTCTTGCCTGACCCGAAGTTCTATTTGTGAGAAGAGACTCACTTGTTGTTTCCTTTCCTACAATCTTCTAGAAGTGTTCCAGCCGGAGCATCCGAACTGTGCCCTAGTTTTTTATTTGGGCTTTTGTTTTCTACTCTTCAGGAGGAATGAGAGCAGTTTTTGTTTGTTCTCTCTTCCTCACAGCTCAAAGACAGACTTTGGGGTAGAATTAGTGTAGGGACGCAGGAAGAATGAAGATTGCACCAAGTGTCATTACCGCGGCACTGTCACCAGGTGGCAGTGTTGTGCAACGGCTGTTTTTTTTTTTTTTTACACGCGCATCTCTTTACTCATTGGAGCGAATGGGTCTATTAGTTGATGGACCCATTCATTCCAAATTAACACAAAAAATGTCAGGATGTGGCTTTCTTGTGTGTTGTTTTTTTTCCCCTTCTGCAGGAGATTCGTCTGTCAAGACTGCTGAGTATGGGGTGGTTCTTAGACAGTGAAAGGAGGGATTGTATGTGTGTACATGATAGATGTTTTTAGAGAAAAGTTTTATTGTTTTATATTCCCTTTCCCCTTTGAGCAGGTCTTGGTATGGTTGAGGTCCAAAAATTTAGGGATAGCCTCTGGGGCTAGGCTTGTGTCATCACTCCATGGGAGACATGGGTTTGCACCAGACGCTGGGGAATCACAGGGGGGAGTATGTAGCGGGGTCTCTAAATTTAGGTGGGACACTCAGGTATGTAAGTATGGGAATAGTGGACCACTTGTGTTCGTGGAGGATTGGATGGTGTAATAATCTCCTTGGCCTCTGGGTGGCGGGGTACCTGGAGGCCCAAGGTAGATTTGCCATTACAGTGCTACCCTTTTTGTCCCTTTCCCGAGATGGTATGGCGAGGGCGGGGAACCTGCCGTGGTGTCAATGGGAGGAGATAAAAGGGGGAGACGCCCTAACCACGAGGTCTTCAGGAGGATCTTCTTCACGCGCCCAGGCACCTTAGGCCTGGGTGCGAGTGGTTCCGGATTCCGGCCCAGGCGCCCTAGGCCTGACCGGAATGGAGTTGGAGTCCATCCCAGGCATCTTCAGCCTGGGGTGAGGTACTAAACTAGGAGGCCTGGGGTCCAGTGACTTCGACTGGATCCCGCGAGGGTGGAGACGTCCGGGGGTCCCTGAGGTGGACGGGGCCCATGTCTGAGGTGAGGAGGCCGGGGAGGTTACCCATTTGGAGAGTCTGGAGCAGCATCAACCCAGTGACGGATGGGCCTCTGGTAACTCCCTTGGAGGGACATCTTCCCCTGATAGGGGCCGCAGCGCAGCGAAGGTACACCTATCTATGTTCTCTTGAGTCGCTGGTAGAGACTCTCAGGTTCTAAGTCCTTTCTAGCTAATGCTATAGTAACCGCTGGCAAGATCGCAGTGGTTTAGTTGATAACCAGGATAGTGCCTCGACCTGCTCATTCCCCGTATCAAAATGTTATCAAGTCGCAACCAGATGGCTACTGAAGCACTGTTTATTGTGAGATGTACAATAAAGCAAGAGTTGGACTGTGATCGGTGTGTGGAACTCTGGTTAATGGGAGCAGAGGGAAGTGTTGACACAGCGGGACTTGATTCTAGACAAAAGCACATAGGCCCGAGGAAATATCTGGTACTGGCCTTCACCTCACCCACAGCTATGGGGAGGACATGGGCCGTAGCGCATCTCACCCTGTCGTGTGACATACCCCTAGACAAAGGAGATGGGGTGAGGCCGCTACAGTGTCAAAAGTGTCCGATCTGTACGTTGCAATGTCGCAGTCCCGCTAAAAATTGCAGATTGCCGCCATTACTAGTAAAAAAATAAAATAATAATAATAAAAATGCCATAAATCTATCCCCTATTTTGTAGACGCTATAACTTTTGCGCAAACCAATCAATATACGCTTTTTACAATTTTTTTTACCTAAAAATACGTAATAGTATACATATTGGCCTAAACTGATGAAGAAATTTGTTTAAAAAAAATTTGGGGATATTTATTATAGCAAAAGGTAAAAAATATTGTATTTAGAAAAAAAAAAATTCGCTCTCTTTTTGTTTATAGTGCAAACTTTTTTAACCGCAGAGGTAATCAAATACCAACAAAAGAAAGCTCTATTTGTGGGAAAAAAAGGACGTCAATTTTGTTTGCATGACCGCGCAATTGTCAGTTAAAGCGACGCAATGCCATATCGCAAAAATTGGCCTGGTCATTAAGGGGGCAAATCCTTCTGGTCCTTAAGTGGTTAAATTGACCAGGTCTCTTCTTTTAAAGTCTTTTATGGCATCCCTGGCCTTTCCTTATTATTACTATTATAATGATAAATGAATGTTATGGCCAGATAACACTATTACACCAATAATATCATCTATATCGCTAATAAATGTTCTTGACCCACAAATCAATGGTGCAATGCATAACACGCCAACCTCCACTATAGTATGCTAATAAAATGATTGTCTTTTTATCCGCTACTCGATGCTTAGAACCAATCACTTTGACAAGGACTATCATGTCTCATCCTACACAGCAACGGCGTATAGTTATGATCCGCTGACAGATAATCTATTTCAATACACGTCAGCCATTTATCACAATCAAGAACAGGAATGAATGTCCGCTCCTTGGAGATCGATGATAAATATATGTTATAATTTTTCTTTTTACATTCATCATTAGCCAACAGGCTTTGCAGCAGTATAATGGAGCTGATGTTGCTAGGGCGTTATATCTATCAATCAACAATTTCTATGTGCTTTTGTTAGCCTGTTTGTCATACAACAGCATAGGGCAGCCCATTCACTTGACCAACGTGTCAGTGTAGCCCCCGCACCTTTTTTGGGCCCTGTGGTTTGGTGCGTTTATTGCATGACACAATGCACGCCTCCTATCCACATTTGGGTTGTCATTACGGATTAAGGGAGAAGCAGGGTCAAAGCTCTTTTGGCCATACTTCTCCTGGGGATCACAGGAGTGCACTTCGTTCTGCACTCCTGTGACACATATTTAGCCGATAGTGGGCTAAAGGCTGCTGTCCGTTGACATCACTCAGTCATCTCAGCCTCTCAGCAAGCCGCTAAGAGCATTAGCCAACCACTCTTGCACAGCCTGGCACTTCAGTGAGCGCTGGAGGGGCAGAGCAATGAGTCGGTGACTGACAGTCACTGGCTCTCTGCTCACTAAAGGCCAAGAACTGAGCTGTGTAGATGCGGTGGGGGACAGAAGCCACTGGAGGGACAGAGCAGAGAGCCGATGACTGACAGTTAATGGTTCTCTGCTCACTAAAGGCCGAAAACTGAGCCGTATAGACGAGGTGGGGGACAGATACAGCTGGTGGGAAAGAGCAGAGAGCCGATGACTGACAGTTACTGGCTCTCTGCTCACTAAAGGCCGAGAACTGAGCCGTGTAGACGAGGTGGGGGACAGATGCAGCTGGTGGGAAAGAGCATAGAGCCGATGACTGACAGTTACTGGCTCACTAAAGGCAGAGAACTGAGCCGTGTAGACGAGGTGGGGGACAGATGCAGCTGGAGGGGCAGAGCACAGAGCCGATGACTGACAGTTATCAGCTCTCTGCCCACTGAAGACCGAGAACTGAGCTATCAGTGTAGACGCAGCATCGGATTGATGCTGCATCCACCTAGGTAAGTATAAATATTGTTTTTTTGTAATCCTGAACTTGTCTTTTAATGGCACCGCAAGTATAATGCGCGTATTGGTGCGTTTCTGGGAACGCATACAGGAATGCACATTTCTGTGAAAATTCAAAGAATGTGCAGGTGTGACTGGGGCCTTTGTCCCCCTGAAAAGTCCCATAAATACCTGTTGCTCTTGCCAGTCTACCTAATGCAGCTTCTCTTGATGGTGTTGCTAGGATGCTGCACTGCTCCTGAATTCAAAGCAGAGTTCCCACTCTCATGTACATTGCTTGTACTTAAGTGAAATGGAAACATTATGCAGTGGTCATGGCTCTCTGCATTGTAACTGTTGATTCACAAGTCTTTAGTAGGGATGAGCTTCGAGTTCGAGTCGAACTCATGTTCGACTTGAACATTGCCTGTTCGCCCGTTCGCCGAACAACGAACAAATTGGGGTGTTCGCGGCAAATTCGAAAAGTCTATGGGAGAAATCTAAAGTGCTAATTATAAAGGCTTATATGCAAGTTATTGTCCTAAAAAGTGTTTGGGGACCCGGGTCCTGCCCCAGGGGACATGTATCAATGCAAAAAAAAGTTTTAAAAACGGACGTTTTTTTAGGAGCAGTGATTTTAATAATGCTTAAAATGAAAAAATAAAAGTGAAATATTCCTTTAAATTTCGTACCTGGGGGGTGTGTATGATATGCATGTACAGTTGCGCATGTTTCCCGTGCTTAGAACTGTCCCTGCACAAAGTGTCATTTTTGAAGGAAAAAAAGTCATTTAAAACTCACTAGAGGCTATAATGAATTGTCAGCTTTTATCAATACATAGAAAAGTCATTGATAAAAAAAAAAAAAAAAAAAGCGTGGGGGTTCCCCCAAATTCAATTACCAGGCCCTTTAGGTCTGGAATGGATATTAAGGGGAACCCCGACGCAAATTTTTAAAAAAATGGCGTGGGGTTCCCCCTAAATATCCATACCAGGCCCTTGAGATCTGGCATGGATTTTAAGGGGAACTCCACCCCAAATAAAAAAAAAATGGCGTGGAGTCCCCTCAAAAATACATACCAGACCCTTATCCGAGCACGCAACCTGGCCGGCCGCAGGGGAAGAGGGGGGGACGAGAGAGCGGCCCCCCCCCCTCCCTCCTGAACCGTACCAGGCCACATGCCCTCAACATGGGGAGGATGTCCCCATGTTGATGGGGACAAGGGCCTCATCCCCACAACCCTTGCCCGGTGGTTGTGGGGGTCTGCGGGCAGGGGGCTTATCGGAATCTGGAAGACCCCTTTAACAAAGGGGACCCCCAGATCCCGGCCCCCCCTATGTGAATTGGTAAGGGGTACATTGTACCCCTACCATTTCACGAAGAAAGTGTCAAAAAATGTAAATAAAAACACACAAACACCTTGAAAATGTCCTTTATTAAAAAAAAAATAATAATAAAAAAACAACAACATTCCAGCGATGAAATCCAGTGTCCCGTGGCGATCCCGATGTCCAGCGCTGTCCGTCATTGGTTGTGCCTGTGCGGACCTGATGGGGAACTTCCTCCGCTGTGTTTTAAATGTATAGACCCGCCCCTTCTAAAGTTCCCCATCAGGTCCGCTCAGCGGACCTGATGGGGAACGAGAGAAGGGGCGGGTCTATTAATGTATTACACAGCGAACGAAGTTCCCCATCAGGTCCGCCCCCTCGGTATGTCGGACCCCGCCTACGTCATTGGCCTGAGCGGGAAACTTCCTTCACTGTGTAATTTTAATTTACACAGTGAAGGAAGTTCCCCGCTCAGGCCAATGACGTAGGCGGGGTCGGACATACCGAGGGGGCGGACCTGATGGGGAACTTCATTTGCTGTGTAATACATGTATAGACCCGCCCCTTCTCATGTTCCGCATCTGGTCCGCTGAGCGGACCTGATGGGGAACTTTAGAAGGGGCGGGTCTATACATTTAAAACACAGCGGAGGAAGTTCCCCATCAGGTCCGCACAGGCACAACCAATGACGGACAGCGCTGGACATCGGGATCGCTGCGGGACACTGGATTTCATCGCTGGAATGTTTTTTTTTTTTTTTTTTTTAATAAAGGACTTTTTCAAGGTGTTTGTGTGTTTTTATTTACATTTTTTGACACTTTCTTCGTGAAATGGTAGGGGTACAATGTACCCCTTACCAATTCACATAGGGGGGGGCCGGGATCTGGGGGTCCCCTTTGTTAAAGGGGTCTTCCAGATTCCGATAAGCCCCCCGCCCACAGACCCCCACAACCACCGGGCAAGGGTTGTGGGGATGAGGCCCTTGTCCCCATCAACATGGGGACATCCTCCCCATGTTGAGGGCATGTGGCCTGGTACGGTTCAGGAGGGAGGGGGGGCGCTCTCTGGTCCCCCCCTCTTCCCCTGCGGCCGGCCAGGTTGCGTGCTCGGATAAGGGTCTGGTATGGATTTTTGGGGGGACTCCACGCCATTTTTTTTTTAATTTGGGGTGGAGTTCCCCTTAAAATCCATGCCAGATCTCAAGGGCCTGGTATGGATGTTTAGGGGGAACCCCACGCCATTTTTTTTTAAATTTGCGGCGGGGTTCCCCTTAATATCCATTCCAGACCTAAAGGGCCTGGTAATTGAATTTGGGGGAACCCCCACGCTTTATTTTTATTTTTATCAATGACTTTTCTATGTATTGATAAAAGCTGACAATTCATTAATAGCCGCGAGTGAGTTTTAAACAACTTTTTTTCCTTCAAAAATGACACTTTGTGCACTTTGTACAGTTCTAAGCACGGGAAACATGCGCCACTTTACATGCATATCATACACACCGCCTAGGTACGAAATTTAAAGGAATATTTCACTTTTATTTTTTAATTTTAAGCAATATTAAAATCACCGCTCCTGTAAAAACATCTATTTTTTAAACCTTTTTTTGCATTGATACATGTCCCCTGGGGCAGGACCCAGGTCCCCAAACACTTTTTAGGACAATAACTTGCATATTGGCCTTTATAATTAGCACTTTAGATTTCGAACGTTCGAGTCCATTGTATTTAATAGGGTTCTAAAGTTCACACGAACATTCTGTCTGTTCGCAGGTTCTGGTGCGAACCGAACAGGGGGGTGTTCGGCTCATCCCTGGTCTTTAGCTTGTCAATCAACAACTGGCCCCACTTAGTCCCGCCAACTGCTTTATGGTTGGACAGCACTGCATCTGTTGCTGAAACTCTCTACTGCAATGTCTGGGAGGGGGAGCTTGTGAAACACAAATGAAGGGGTAATGATTGTAATGCAGACTTTTCATAGTCTTTTCTATTACTCTTCTAAATCCCTGTTCTGTTCTTTCCTTTCATTCATTATTGGTAATGCTGTGTTACTAAATGTTATGGTGTTACTAAACCCACAACAATAAAATCAGTCCGTATATGCAGTAAAGCATGCTTGTTATACTCACTGTGGAACCTAAAGGGTTAATCCTCTGCATTGTGTAAAAAGCCTGTTTGATCCTGTCTTCACTGATCCTCCCCTTCTCTTACTGTCCCTAATCCATCTGCTAATAGAACAGAGCCTTGGGGGCACTCTAGAGAGTTTTGTTTTTGGGAGGATGCATGTGATTAGCACAGGGCCAATCAGCACTGTCCAGACAGAGGGTCAGGAGTCATGCAGCCTCATAGGACAGTCAGGAGAATTAAAACTCCTCTTACAAGCTTTAACCACTTACGGACCGCCTACCGTCGTTATTTGTCGCTACCTTGAAGAGGAATACTGTTGTTATGGTAGCAGCTAGCTACCATAACCCTAGTATCCTCTTCAAGAGCGGGCGGTACGCTTTCAGATAAAAGTGGTCTCTGCGGCAGATTCACCACGAGATCACTTTTATCAGCGGTGGGGTGCCGATATTGTTCGAGCGAGATCAATAATTCTAGCCCTAGACCTCCTCTGTAATTCAACACATACAACGTGCAGAATTTTTTAAACGTCGCCTATGGAGATTTTTAAGGGTAAAAGTTTGTCGCCATTCCACGAGCGGGCGCAACTTTGAAGCGTAACATGTTGGGTATCAATTTACTCGGCGTAACATTATCTTTCACAATATAAAAAAAATTGGGCTAACTGTTGTCTTATTTTTTATTTCCAAAAAGTGCATTTTTTCCAAAAAAAGTGCGCATATAAGACCGCTTTGTAAATACGGTGCGACAAAAAGTATTGCAATGATCGCCATTTTATTCTCTAGGGTGTTAGAAAAAAATATATAATGTTTGGGGGTTATAAGTAATTTTCTAGCAAAAAAAAAATGTTTTTAACTTGTAAACAACAAATCTCAGAAAGAGGCTCTGTCCTTAAGTGGTTAACCAGTGCTCGGCAAGACACTAATAGAAGTCACAAGACTGCTATATACTGCTGATGAGAAAAGGTATTTAGCATAATTGCATTTCCATGTTCTGTGTACTGTGGGAGACCAGATTTAGTGAATGCAGGCTCCTGGGTTTAGTAACACTTTAAAGCCCTCTTTGGGCTATTTTATATATATATAAATAATATTATATTAATTCATCCCTAGTCCTTCCTTGCTAAACATGTAAACCAGTATAAAAATCTACATTTGTCTATGTTTAACTCCCATAATTGAAAGACCGCTAGATATTCCACCCAATAATGTTAACCCCATTCTGTGTCATTAGAAAAGGGTCATGTATAATTTTGATACTGCATAATGGTTATGTGGACCTTTTATTGGAATTGTACTGTTGAACAAAGTATGTAATACTTTACTTACTTTGTATTTGTCAAAGCTTTAATAAAAATTATTGAACAAGAAACAGATGAAATTCAATATTACTTATAAATATTTAATATTTTAATATCCAGGAAGATGATGGAGCTCCATTCTATTCCCATACTCTCCTTAGCTGCTTTTCATAAAAACATATTTTTATAGGATTTAAAAGAATTAGGGGAAGTCAAGTGATTATAGTTTGATTCCTGGCTAAGTCTTGCCCACCTGTCCAACGTAACTGCGTCAGTGGCCAGTATGAGTACTTTCATTGTAATGGGGTCGGTAGTCTATGGAGTTGAACCATGAAGTCGGCCTCACTAACAAAAGAAATCTAAAACAAAGGTCAGAGGAAAGGCTTTTTTTGGGGTAATAAAGGTAATCGCAGACTAGGTGTGGTGTATGCTCTAAGAAGAACTTTGGGGTGATTTACTAAAACTAGAGAGTGCAAAATCTGGTGTAGCTCTGCATGGTAGCCAATCAGCTTCTAACTTTAGCTCGTTCAATTAAGCTTTGACAAAAAGAAAACAACCTGGAAGCTGATTGGTTTCTGTGCAGAGCTGCACCGGATTTTGCACTCTCCAGATTTAGTAAATCAGCCCCTTTGTCTTAAAGTTTTCAGTTTAAGTTAGAAAAGGCGGCTATAATGATACACTGTTAATTTGCCCAATTGGGAGTGGGCAATAATGCAGCATTGTGCTGAATAGGCAGGTGACAGTATCTCTTTAAAACTCCAAATCTGTAAAGCGCGTGTCCTGCTGCCCTCTACTGTCTGTAGTTGTAAATTGCTGTTGATTGTTAGCTACCACAGAGTTAGCTGGTTATAGTAAGGTGAGAAAAAGGAATAAAACTGCGCTAAACAAGCAAATTTGAGAGAAAAGCCCCAGATGCTCAATCTAATAGCTTAGTGTATATTGGGAGCTGCGATTTAAATTGTGAACTACCATACAAGGTGAAATTAGAAAAAATTGGGGGAAAATCGCGCTGACCCGTGACCAAACACTATGACAGTGATGAAATAAAATGACCAAAAGAACATAAGATCTACTAAATAAACAATAAAATCAAATGTATACAAAAGAGATTAAATGATGTGCTGTGATCTATATCAAATAAGTATAATCCATATAGTATAAATTAGTCCATCACAAAGATCCTTAAATAAATCCTTATAAGTGACACCAGTGCTCCGTGAAAATTCATATAAGTTGTTGTGTCCGCATACATCTGTGACTTTCCACCACCAAATAGCAGGATTTCTCCTTACCAGCTGTATATGCCCCCCCTGACAGAGGGTCAATTTAGGCAGAAATCAAAATGTATCTCCCACGAATCACCGCAGCACACAACACATAGGATTCCTAGGATGGCGTCCTCCGATTTCCATCAATGGACACGTGAATATAAAAAGAATGGAACACACTCCACAGTGCGTTAAACTTTCTAAAATTTATTCCATTAAAATAAAGATACACTTACAATTGTGCAGTTCAAAAATTCGCCTGTATTACGTCTGGTGTGCCGGCCGTAGCACATATAACAGACACCCGTCCTTGTCGGAAGTGATAGAGGTGACGTCAGTGCGTCGCTCCGCCCTACGTCCGTTTCGTAAAACCTTACTTCTTCCAGGGGCACCTATAGTAAGGTACTTCCTGTACCTGCTAGCTGTGTTAGAACCCCAGTTGAAGGACTGTGATATAATATAAAGTGGAGTTTCCAGGAGGTAGACACAGAATTGGACCACATGACTATCCATGCAGGGGCTGCTGTATCTTACCCAGACCAGAAGCACAGACTATTAGGTAACTGTTTCTGTGTTCTGGCTGTTTAAAGCGGTTGTAATCCCCGCTTGGTTATATTTACCTACATGTAAGCCACTAATAAGGCTTACCTGTAGGTAAAATTAATATTTCCTAAACGTGCACCATTTAGGAGATATTAACCTTGCATGCAGCCAGTGACATCACTGGCGCATACACTCTGAAGATCCAGCATATCTTGCCGGAATTTCAAAGCTTCGTGCCGGAACCAAGGGCCCCCGTGTGCATGCGTGGGAGTGACGGCATTGCTGTTGTGCCAATCACATAGCCGGATCGTGCAAACCCGGAAGAAAGACATGCAGTAACATTACAGCGCTGGAGGGCTTGGTTCCAAGGTGAGTATTTCATAATGTGCTAGTATGCAATGCGTACTAGCAAATTATGTCATTGCTTTGCAGGGTTTTTTTTTGTTTTTTTTTTGCACGATCTGCATTTTACAACTGCTTTAACTGTAGCTGCCATAACTTCTTGATCTGAATCCTAGTGACTAACACGTCTCTGTACTATTGTTATTATCTCACATGGAGGAGGGGTGGAGGAGGGGTGCGCTACCTCAAGGCTCACTTGCCTTCTATCTACCCATTAGAATGCATGTGCTTCTACTATGGAGGCTCTCATAAATTTACAAGAGTTAGGACTGCAGAAATGTTGGGGTGCCTTGGAGCCGCTCTGCAGCTTAGGCATGTATTTCCAAATGTGTGCTAATGAAACGTCTGTTTTTTAAACGTAAACTGTTAGACAGGATAATTCAGGATAATTAGACAGGTAGCAGACTGGCTGGTGAGTTGAGCTGGGAGTTTTCTTTGTTTTTTTCTTTGCTAATATTACCGGTATCTGTTTGTACAGTGGGTGATTCTACTATTACCGATCTTTTATCATATAAAGCTCTTATTATTTCCATATTGGTTTGCATCAATATATTTATATTTATATTTATAGTTAATGTATGGTTAATATGCTTATGGTAACCTACTTTCAATAAAGAGTAAAAGTGCAGCAGTGTGACATAAACCTCTCAAACATACTGTATATACAGTATACATCCTATATATCAAAAATCAAAAAGTGTTGTTAACCTAGTGACAGTGACTTAACAATGTTAGCAATATACAAGGATGACAATTTTCACAACAGATCAAAAAATAATGCTACAATCAACATTCCATCAACAATATAAACATTGTTCTCAGCCCAAGTGATCAAAGAAAAATTTCCTGTGAAATCAATATTTTTCTACCAGGACTATAGCGCACCTCCTCCCACACAATGTGATTATTAAAAGTCCACATTTATATTCCCTTGCGTGTCATTAACCTTCTCATCTTCCAATTCTATTTGTGTTGTGATCCACCTTCTTACTCATGCACACCACACTTCCCCCGTGTCTTAAACACTCACTGATAATATGGATCACTTAAATTAATAAATGGGTCTGCAAGCACTTTCTTTTATTAATCCCGGGGTCCCCTGATATCAAGTCTTCCATTTAACCACAAACCTCAAGAACCAGTAAACCAAGCCACAAGCTGGCTCAGAAGGTTCAATTCCTCCTCTCTACTTCAGAGTCTCTACTCCAGTATATTAACAACCTTCATTTCCCTCTCATTCAAATCCATAGCCATATCTCATAACTCCCATGAAGTCTTGCAAATGTCCTAAAGTCCCTTTATCTTAATCTGGTGAAAAATCCAGAAGATAAATGTTGCATCCCAGCAGTGACAAAATATGGTGATTAATGATATTCAATGCAGAAAAAATGGTGTTTAAACATGGTCTATCATTAGGCAGTGCTCCCCTCAGAGAATTGCACTCACCAGATAAGGCTGGCCAACGCAAAAAAAAATATTGTTAAACAGCGTTTTGTATCATCCACCTCTCCCTCATCCATTAGGATTGCATCTCAGGAAATAAAAACAAAAAGAGGCTCTCATTGTATAAACCATTTAAAATCTTAATTTACCGTATTTTTCGCTCCATAAGACGCACCTGACCATAAGACGCACCTAGGTTTTAGAAGAGGAAAACAAGAAAAAAATATTCTGAACCAAATGGTGTACTGAAATATTTTATATTATACTACTACTATAGGTGGGTGGTGGACACACAGCAATACCACCCCCCCCCCTATCAAATCAGCTCAGCTACACTATACCTGGGTGGTGGACACAGCAACCTCCCCCCCTTCCCAGATCAGCTCAGGGTGGCAGGGCAGACACAAACACCCCTTCAGCCTCTTCTATCACAACAGCTCATGTGACTGGGCAGTGGATATCATGCTAGCCCATATCTCCCACCCCCTTATCACCAGCTCAGCTCACCTCAGGCAGTGGAGGACACTGTCATTACAATTCACAACCCCCTCTGGCTGGCTGGCTCCCAGCCTCAGATGTACATGGGCAGCAGCTAGGAAGGAGGACTGGGAACATAGTTTACAACAGCAGCAGCTGTCGGGGGAAGGAGCAGGAAGTGAGACTGGACCAGACCACGGCGCCGGGGGTGGGGGGGGGGGTTCTGGCGAAAAAAAAAAAACAGCCAGGGTTCTCGCCGCTTTCAAGATAATGTCACCTCTGGCGGGTGTCATCCGATTTGGGTGCGGAGCGCACCCCCATAGCAGCGCTACTGACACTGACATGTTTTGACACCCGGCCGTCTCCCCCCCGCTCCCCCTTGATATGTCCCTGCCAGGATCCACCTCACTCCCTTTCTCTCTCCTTCACAGAGAAGCCGAGCACTGGTATTCTGACGCGGCGACGGGGGGGGGGGGTCAGCATTCGCTCCATAAGACGCAGGGACATTTCCCCACATTTTTTAGGGGGAAAAAAGTGCGTCTTATGGTGCGAAAAATACGGTAATATTAAAAAAAGCAAACGGATTATTGGGTGGGGTTGGGGAAGACCCAACTGTCATGGTACACGTTGGCACCAATGACAAAGTCATAGGAAGGTGGAGAGTCCTAAAAAAATGATTTCAGGGACTTAGGGAATAGATTGAGAAGAAGGACCTCCAAGGTGGGTTTTCTCTGAAATACTACTTGTGCCTCAAGCCACACCAGAGAGGCAGCAGGAGATTAGGGAACTGAACAAGTGTCTGAGGAACTGGTGGTAGGAAAGAGGGGTACGGATTCCTGGAGAACTGGACTGACTTCTCAGTTAGTTACCAGCTCTTTAGTAAGGACGGGCTGCACCTTAATGGGGACGGTACAGCTCTATTAGGAACAAAGATGACCACCAAGTTGGAGGGGCATTTAAACTAGGTGTTGGGGGGGAGGGTTTAGAGGTAGTGATAACCAGCAGTGAGCATAGGACAGAGGGGAAAAGTGGAGACACTAGGGATATTATACCCATGACATCTAATCCCAGGGTTAAAGTTACCAAATCAAAACCAAAGCATGAGAAATCATATGGAAAAAAAATATGCACTAATACAAAAGTCAGGGGAATGTTCATAAATGCCAGAAGCCTAGTCAATAAAATGGAGGATCTGGAGCCGCTATTACACGAGGAGGATGTGGACTTCATGGGAATAACAGAAACTTGGTTTGACAGCTCAGATCACTGGCTGGCAAACATCAAGGTGTATTCCTTGTACCAAAGGGACAGGGAGGGTAGGAAATAGGGAGGGGTGTGTCTATATATCAGGAATGATTTACAGGTAGAAGAGGGGAATGACATCAGTGATGGGGCAAGGGGGGAGGTGGAGTCTGTATGGGTGGAACTCGAAAGGGTGGAATTAAATGTTCTACAGGACAACTTCATGTCCCAATTGGTGGATTCCCTCACTAAGGGGCGGATCCAGAGTCTAGTCGCGGGAGGGACACTGCCAGAAAACAATTTTTTTTGCAGGCAATTTATCAGGGAAATGGCCGGTGTTGGCGTTTCAATCATCCTGGCACCATGGTCGTTATGGTGTCAGGATGATTGAAGTACATTATTTCTATTATTACATTGTAATATAAAATGAAATGGTTCAACTCACCATAATGCAGAACACGTCACAGGATCTACCCTTGTGGCTAACAGAGGCCGGTTTCCGGAAAGGATTAGAGAAGCTTAACATAAATAAATCACCAAGACCAGATGGCTTACACCTGAGAGTCCTTAAAGTACTCAGTCAGGTTATAGCCAGACCGCTATTTCTAATCCTCATGGATAAAAACTAATAGGATTTGTACCAGCTGATTGGCAAAAGCTCCACGTGGTACCAATATTCAAAAAAGGACAGAGATCTATTCCTGAGAACTAGAGGCCTGTCAGTCTAAAGTCGGTAGTTTGTAAACAATTTGATGGGATTTGCTGACGAAAACAGTATCATTAGCACTAATCAGCACAGGTTTATGAAAGGTTCCTGTTTCTCCTTCTAAGACCCCATTAGATGGGGATGTGATGACCCAATTGGCCGGGAGGAGAAGCGGGGACTGCCGGGACATGGAGGAGACGGAGGGGGGAACCCGCAGCCATGACCTAAATGGGGAAGTGACCGGGGGGGTTGGTGTGGGGTGGTGGCCTGGAGCGAGGGGGGGTAGAGGTCTCAGATTTGTTTGCCGCCCCTGATAGATGGAGCACCAGCCGCCACTGGGGAGGAAAAGTGCCTCAAGGGCTTAATAAGTTTGGAGACCACTGTCCTAGATGATGCTGAATGTCCTCCAGCCAGGAAATGAGACGGGCTCTAGCTGACTTGCTGAAGCTTCCAGGGTCCTTGATTGGTTGGTTTTCACGTGGTTGATCTCCTATAATTTGGAGATCAATACCATTGGGTAAGGGAACTGGCACACTTGATTTCAAGGTGGTTTGGGACTATTGCGCATAGATTTTCACTTATTTTCAAGATTTTACAAGTAGACTTGAATAAATGTTTTTTTGAAGTATATTCTTTTATCATGCACAAGTTTCAGTTACAGGGGGTCCCCGACTTGCGAACGAGTTAGGGACTTTCCTCCTGTTTGTAAGGTGGAAATGTTCGTAACTCGGGCCGCGCATGCGCAGACTGGCAATTACGGACATTTCCGATGTTTTCCGAATGGACTTTCCTCCTGTTTGTAAGGTGGAAATGTTCGTAACTCGGGCCGCGCATGCGCAAACCGGCAATTACGAACATTTCCGAGACTCCGCTTGTCGCGCATGCGCAGAATGGCAGATGGTCAGGAGGAGGAGTTGTTCGGAAGTCGGGCGTTCGTAAGTCGGGGACCCCTGTATATGTTCTGTGATGGACACTTTACCCTATATTTTGATGTATATTGTGTATGAAATCTTCTGTTATGAGTTATGATTATATACATTTTGGATTTGAGCACTGTAACAAAACGTCCCACCCACCACTTGAGTACTTTCGTTATATACCACTTCCTCCTAGTCTGAATATAGATATCAGATATTCCAACCACTGACAACTACAAACAAGACGATACTCATTTGATTGCTGAACATGGACTGTTTATTAGAACCAGAATACTAGTCTTATATACAGTTGAGGAGGAGGTTCCCCCCTCCTGCTCATATTACTCTAACAATACACCTGTAACCAGAACATAAATTAACATGAGCTAATTAATTAATCCCTTAAAGCAGTAGATGTGACTCCCTAACTACAATACACATTATCATACATATCAACACAGAACTCCTTCATACAAGACTCATTTACATTATAGCAGACAACAGACAGACAGGTGGCTGGAGTTGACATTAGCATCTTCTAACAGTATGTGTCCCAACATTATGAATCAGTCACTATTTCTAATATGGCATATACAGGGTTCGAGTCTGTGTGTCTTGGGGGGACATGGACCTGAATACAAAGTAACACCACCTCAAGGGTCCCCAGGCATGCAGCTCACAAAGAGCACCGTTCCCCCAAATGCCAGGGCCCATGATCGGTATTCAAGAAGCTAGCATTCAGTCCCCTCCAAAAGCCTCTGTCCCGGCTAGGTCTGTCACAAGCACTTTTGAAGTAGTTATTTTTAGATTTTGCCCTTGTGTCCAGAATATATAAGTGAATCATCACCCTTTTGCACTACGTGCACTATTCTGGTTTTAACTTCTTCAATGCCAGGCAGAGCTGTGTAAATCTCAGGAAAAGAACACAAATCCATTTTCTAGGTAATGCAGATTGTTTATATTCTGTTACAAGGTGCTCCCATTAACAGCAATGCAAGATAGAAAGCAGATGTAATCTGAGTAAAACAGGCTGCATTGAAAAAAGTGCAATGCATAGTGAAGGCTGCCAAAAATTCCAGTCTACACTACCCTTTAAGTGTAATTTCACGTTTCAACAGCTGTTCTTGAGATGCTTCCAAAATGTGTTCCAAAAGTCCATGTACACAAGCCCAGATCTTGTCTATGCATTTATTCTGTGTGTCTTGAATGTCTGACATATCTGCCCAGCCCACGTTCATCTGGATCCCCAAGCCATCCTCTTGAGTATTTCATCTCCTCCTCTAGTGATAGATGAAGCATTATGTGATCATCTTCTGCTAAGCTCTCTAGGGCTGAGCCTGTAATTGCTAGTTAATTGTTCCTATTGTCTTGTTTTTGTGTTATGTCCTTCTCCTGCCCTATGACCACTTGTCACAGCCAAGCTCTATTTTCTTCCTGTACATACCCTCAGCTTTTCCTATACACATAGTCTGTCTCATCTGTACCCCTAACTTACAGTGGTCTGTCAATGCTCTTTCCTATCGTTTGTGATTTGGAAATGGTCCACTACTTGTGCCTCAGTACGTCTTGGCCTTGCTGTCCACCATCCATGTTCTAGTATCTCTTAGACATGTACATTTATTTTCGTCCGAATGCATTTTTTTCCGAATTTCGGGTATTTTCGTTATCGTTTTAACAAACGAAAACGAACGCGCAGAATCCGAAATCTGAAAGATCCGACATAAAAAAATGCTTTATTTTTGTTTTTATTGCTACAACAGTTCGATATAGATAGGAGATTCGACATGACGCTGACAATAGCAATCTTTGTCTATCGAACCTGCGGTCGAATGTGCCTAACCTTAACTCTATTAGTCCAAGATTATTCTACATAGAGAGGAAAGATTCGACATAGAGAAAAAAGATTCAACATTATAGAGACAGTGTTGGGGTAGACCATTCGAAATGAACAACAAAGATTCGACGAAGCAGCGAAAAACATACAAACGTTGAATCTGTCATTGAAGTCTTATGGTGTCTGTCAAAAGTACTAAGAAGATTCGACAAGCAGCTAAACTGTACGACGCTGCAATCGTACATTTCCGGTCAAATGCTCGGTCCATAGGCTATAGAAGAATTTGAATGTTGGTAGACTAGTAATATTAATTTATAAATATAATTATTACTAGGCTTGTGCAATTTGTTTCGTAACAAATCGAAATTCGTCCGAATTTAGAAACTTTCGGACATTCGGAAGCATTCGAATTTCCGAACAAAGCAATTACGAATAAAACCGAATACAAAATAAATTATACCGCAAATAGCGAATGCCCGAATGTCTTCGGCATAATTCATTTTGAAAAAAGTTCCGAATGTACGAATCCATACGAAGCACAATAACACTCACTCTGCTCTGCTCTCTGCTTCTCCCTCACCGTGCTGAACTCCCTCTCAAAATGGTGTACAGGGGTGGAGGCTATAGCCGCATGTAAAAAACGAAAGTAAAATACGAGATTTCTAATCCATTCAAAGCACAATAACACTCTGCTCTGCTCTCTGCTTCTCCCTCACCGTGCTGAACCCTCTCAAAATGGTGTACAGGGGCGGAGGCTATAGCCGCATGTAAAAAACTAAAGTAAAATACAAGATTTCGAATCGTTACAAATGTATTTAGAAAAGTACAAATCCATTCAAAGCACATTAGGCATAATAGGCAGCGTCGTTGTGAGAGAGACACGGAAAATTACGAATCAACGAACCCAAAAAAAGTTACGAAAGTAGGAGTTGTGTCCAGAATCAACGAAAAACAATGTACCCTACCGAAAGTACGAATTATAAATCAACTAAAAATTCAACGAAAAATGTCGCTTGCGAAAATACGAATTAGTCCGAACACGAAAAATCCCGTCTAGCAAAATTACGAATGATTACGAATCAACAGGACCGAAAACAAACGAACCGAAACTAAACGAATTTTTCCGTTGTGCACAAGTCTAATTATTACTAGTGTCATACAACATTAGAATTCTTCTATAGCTTGTAGGCGGAACATTCGACCAGAAATGTACGATTGCGGCATCGTACAGTTTAGCTGCTCCGTCTAATCTTCTTAGAACATTCTACAGACACCATAAGCCTTCAATGACAGATTCGACCTTAATTAATTTGGATTTTTGGACGAATGCATTTTTTAACTAAACAAAATAAATAAAAACGAATTTCGGGAGTAACTAAATAAATGTATTTTTCGGACGAAAACGAAATTCCGAAACAAAATATTTCAGTGTGCACATGTCTAGTATCTCCCCCATTCCCTCGTTTTCAAGTCCATCATCCTCTCTGTTCCAATATGACCTCTTTGCATGCCAGGTGTAGGAAGATGTTTGTTGTACAGTGACTTCTGGAACATCTAAATCCCAATACTGAGTCTTCAATGAAAGGAAAACCACTGTTGGTTGAAAAGCACATTAACACCAAACACCCCTTCCTGGATACCTTTCTGGGAGAAAAACCCACCCTACCTAACTTTCCCTGTTATACTCAAGATCTTCCTCCTTTCTACATCAATATAATACTCTTGCTTACCAGGTAAAGGATGATGTCTGTTGTACAGTGGGTTCTGGAACATCTGAAACCCAGTAGGCACACTAAGCCTTCAATGAAAGGAAACCACTTAGCACACTAAGACCAATACCACTTCCTGGAAATCTTGCTAGGAGAAAACCCACCATACCTAACATTACCTGTTATCATGCTCAAGTCAATCTTCTTTCTGCTACACTATATTATTATTGCTTGTCAATAGGGATGAGCCGAACACCCCCTGGTTCGGTTCGCACCAGAACCTTCGAACGGACCGAAAGTTTGCGCGAACGTTAGAACCCTATTAAATACAATAGACGCGAACGTTCTAAATCTAAAGTGCTAATTATAACGACTAATATGCATGTTATTGTCCTAAAAAGGGTTTGGGGACCCGGGTTCTGCCCCAGGGGACATGTATCAATGCAAAACGAAGTTTTAAAAACGGCCGTTTTTCGGGAGCAGTCATTTTAATGATGCATAAAGTGGGGAAAAAAAAGTGAAATATTCCTTTAAATATCGTACCTGGGGGGTGTCTAAAGTATGCCTGTGAAGTGGCATGTGTTTCCCGTGTTTAGAACTGTCCCTGCACAAAATGACATTTCTAAAGGAAAAAAAGCCATTTAAAACTGCTTGCGGCTTTAATGTCATGTCTGGTCCCGGTAATATGGATGAAAATCTTTGAGAAAAATGGCATGGCAACTCTTAAAGGAGAGAATTTCCCTTCCTAGGGATAGATTTCCTCTCAACCCCTCACAGGTACTGTACTTGGAGCACAGCAATGAGCCCTGTTGCAAAGTATTGCATCAAAAATTGTAATTACACGCCCCTGTTAAACAGGGGCAGAAAAATTGGGCCTTAGGCACTGGTGCCACAACACTGCAACCCCTCACAGATACTAAACTTGGAGCACAGCAATGAGCCCTGCAAAGTATTGCATCAAAAATTGTAATTACACGCCCCTGTTAAACAGGAGCAGAAATATTGGGCCTTAGGCACTGGTGCTGGTGCCACTACACTGCAACCTCTCCCAGATACTCTAGTTGGAGTGCAGGAATGAGCCCTGCTGCAAAGCATTGGATCAAAAATTGTAATTACATGCCCCTGTTAAACAGGGGCTGAAAAATTGGGCCCTAGCCACTGGTGGCGGCACCCAGAAACAAAAAAAGTCTTCCAAGCTATCATCAAGAATCGGATCATTGAGGAGGAGGAGGATAGTCAGTCAACATAACAGGACAGTCACTCAGCATCAGTCTTGAAGGGATGTGACATTTGAAAATAAATTATTCTGTTATATCAGCTTCAGGTGTTTGGTAGCTGGTGGTGATCCAAGACTGGTTCATCTTTATGAAGGTCAGTCGATCAACCGAGTCGGTGGACAGACGCACCCTGTGATCCGTGACAAAGCCTCCAGCAGCACTGAATGTGCGTTCCGAAAGAACGCTGGATGCAGGACAGGCCAGTAGCTCAATTGCATACTGTGAAAGCTCTGGCCAGTGATCCATCCTCAACACCCAGTAAGCCAGAGGATTTTCGGTGGGAAAGGTGTCCAAGTCTGACCTTTCCCCTAGGTATTCCTGCACCATGTATATCAGACGCTGGCGATGGTTGCTGGAACCGATCATACCTTGGGGCTGCGGACTAAAAAATTGTCTGAACGCATCGGTCAGACGGCCACC
Organism: Rana muscosa; assembly: GCA_029206835.1. Lineage (NCBI taxonomy): Eukaryota > Metazoa > Chordata > Amphibia > Anura > Ranidae > Rana > Rana muscosa. The sequence goes on along the minus strand of CM055116.1, from coordinate 1,234,406,431 downwards.
TTCTCCACCGCTCCTTCTGCTACTGACCGAAGCCTCAGCAACTCATCGTCCAGGACCAGGAGTTTGTAACCTGCCAGTCTCTGGGAACGCATTGCGCAGACCTTTCTGCAAGGCCTCCCGGAGATGTCTCATCCTCTGCTCCCTCTGTGACGGCAAGATAAGGTCCGCAACCTTACCCTTGTACCGTGGATCAAGGAGAGTGGCCAGCCAGTAATGGTCCCTCTCCTTGATCCGAAGAATACGAGGATCCTTCCGCAGACTTTGCAGGATCAGGGAGGCCATGCAGCGTAGGTTAGCTGAGGCATTCGGTCCGGAGTCCTCTGGGTCACTAAGGACGACATGATCCGCAGCCACCTCCTCCCAGCCACGTACAAGTCCACGGGTTTGTTGTGACTGTAAATCATCCCTAAAAGACTGCTGCTGTTGATGCTGAATGCCATGCTCCACCTCCATGCTGACACAATCCTCCTCCTCCTCCTCGTCCTCTTCCTGTGTGATGGGTGGGACAGAAGGAACACTGTCTGGGTAAAGGGGGCATTGAGAAGCAAGGAAGTCCTCCTCTTCCTGCCTCTGTTCTGCCTCAAGTGCCCTGTCCATTATTCCACGCAGCGTATGCTCCAACAGGTAGACAAGAGGTACAGTGTCACTGATGCATGCACTGTCACTGCTCACCATCCTCGTGGCCTCCTCAAATGGTGCCAGGACAGTGCATGCATCCCTGATCATGCCCCACTGGCGTGGTGAAAAAAACCTGAGCTCCCCTGACCCTGTCCTGGTGCCGTAGTCGCACAAGTACTCATTGATGGCCCTCTGCTGCGTGTGCAGCCGCTGCAGCATGGCCAATGTTGAGTTCCACCTGGTGGGCATGTCACATATAAGGCGGTTCTTGGGCAGGTTCAACTCGTTTTGCAGCTCAGCCAGCCAAGCACTGGCATTATATGATCTGCGGAAATGCACACAGACTTTCCTGGCCTGCCTCAGGACATCCTGTAAGCACGGGTACCTGCCCAAGAACCGCTGCACCACCAGGTTAAGGACGTGAGCCACACAGGGCACATGGGTCAGTTGTCCCTGTTGGAGGGCGGAGAGGAGGTTGGTGCCATTGTCGCAAACCACCATTCCTGGCTTAAGCTGGAGTGGCGTCAACCACCTCTCGGCCTTCCCCTGCAGAGCAGACAGAACCTCTGCCCCAGTGTGGCTCCTGTCCCCCAAACACACCAGCGGAAGCACGGCATGGCATCTTTTTGCCTGCGTACTTGCGTAGCCCCTTGAACACCTACGGAGCACCGCTGGTTCCGAGGACAAAGCACAGGAAGAGGCCATGGAGGAAGAAGAAGAGGAGGGGGTGGAGGAGAGAGGTGTGTCACAACAACCAGTACTAGCATTTTGGAGACGTGACGGCGGAAAAACCTCCAACACTACTGCACCTTGTCCTGCATCCTTCCCAGCTGCCAAAAGAGTGACCCAATGGGCCGTGAAAGAAAGGTAACGTCCCTGTCCATGCCTGCTGGACCATGAGTCAGCGGTAATATGCACCTTACCGCTGACCGCCCTGTCCAGCGAGGCATGGACATTGCCTTCCACATGCCGGTAGAGAGCCGGAATCGCTTTTCGTGAGAAAAAGTGGCGTTTGGGAACCTGCCACTGAGGAACCGCACATTGCACAAACTCACGGAAGGGGGCCGAGTCTACCAACTGAAAAGGCAGCAGTTGAATTGCTAGCAATTTAGCAAAGCTAGCATTCAACCGCTGGGCATGTGGATGGCTGGGAGTGAACTTCTTTAGACGGTCCAGCAGCTGGGGCAGGGAAATTTGCCTGCTAGAATTGGACGTCTGTGTACTGCTAGCAGAGTGCCCGCAAGTACTTGGCTGTGACACACCTAATTCTACACCTTCATTCCTCTCAGTGCAGGTTTCAGAGAGAACTGAAAGTACAGTGGGGTTGGAGATCCCAGCTGATGAGGAGCAAGGAGAGGTCCGCTTTGTTCTTTGGTGTGGGTCTTTAAGATACGCTTGCCAAAGAGCTGCATGGCAGGTCAACATATGTCTGGTCAAGCATGTGGTGCCCAAGCGGCTGATGTTTTGGCCACGCGAGATACGCTTCAGACATATGTTGCAAACAGCAGCGGTGCGATCTGATGCACTCGACTCAAAAAAGGTCCACACCAAAGAACTTTTTGAATAACGGGTAGAGGCAGCGCCCTGCACAGGCGGAGCTCTGCGGTGTGATTCAGTCGGTGTGCTGCCCTTACGCTGGCCCCCCGAGGGCATCCTGCCTCGTTGGAGATGTGCCTCCTCCTCATCCTCCTCCTCCTCCTCTCTCCTATCAGGCACCCACGTGGAGTCAGTGACCTCATCATCCCCTCCCTCCTCATCACTGGAGCCAATCTGGCAGTATGCTGCAGCTGCTGGAACATAACTGCCAGATTGCTGTCCTTCTTGAGCATCCCCTCTCTCTGCTCTCACGCTACTGCCTTCCTCTAGCTGGGTATCATCATCAGACCCTTCGAAACGCTGGGCATTTTCCTGGAGCATGTACCCAACACTGTGCTCAAACAGTTCGGGGGACTCCTCAGGAGGACACGGTGGGTCTAGGGAAGGAGTGACTGATGATGACATTGATACGAGGGAAGAGGACGCTTTGGCAGCTGCTTTGCCAGTACCCTGAGCCTGGGTGAGAGAGGATGAGTAGGATGAGGAGGGCTTGGTCATCCACTCTACCAAGTCTTTGGCATGATGCGGCTCAACACGTCCAGCTGCCGAAAATAAGGACAAGCGTGTCCCATGGCCACGTGCTGATGACGATGCACCGCGTCCACGACCAGCACTGTTGTCTCTAGACACAGAGCCTGCTTGCCCTCTTTTGTTGGCTCCTGACTGTCTGCCTCTCCTTGTTTGCCTTCCAGACATTCTAATGGCCTGCAGGGAGATGGGAAAACCAGCAATAAGGGGTAGCTTCAGGTGTATACTGTGCAGGAGGCACACTACGCCCGCTGTAAGTGCTGCAGATGCCTGCCTGTGTTACACAACAGGAAAACACAGCAATAAGGGCTAGCTTCAGGTGTATATTTTGCAGGAAGCACACTACGCCCGCTGTAAGTGCTGCAGATGCCTGTTAGTGTAAAACAAAAGTAAAAAAACACGAGCAATAAGGGCTAGTTTCAGGTGTATAATGTGCAGGAGGCACACTACGCCCGCTGTAAGTGCTGCAGATGCCTGCCTGTGTTACACAACAGGAAAACACAGCAATAAGGGCTAGCTTCAGGTGTATATTTTGCAGGAAGCACACTACGCCCGCTGTAAGTGCTGCAGATGCCTGATAGTGTAGCACAAAAGAAAATTAACACGCTCAATAAGGGCTAGCTTCAGGTGTATAATGTGCAGGAGGCACACTACGCCCGCTGTAAGTGCTGCAGATGCCTGCCTGTGTTACACAACAGGAAAACACAGCAATAAGGGCTAGCTTCAGGTGTATATTTTGCAGGAAGCACACTACGCCCACTGTAAGTGCTGCAGATGCCTGTTAGTGTAACACAAAAGAAAAAAAACACGAGCAATAAGGGCTAGCTTCAGGTGTATAATGTGCAGGAGGCACACTACGCCTGCTGTAAGTGCTGCAGATGCCTGCCTGTGTTACACAACAGGAAAACACAGCAATAAGGGCTAGCTTCAGGTGTATATTTTGCAGGAAGCACACTATGCCCGCTGTAAGTGCTGCAGATGCCTGTTAGTGTAACACAAAAGAAAAAAACCACGAGCAATAAGGGCTAGCTTCAGGTGTATAATGTGCAGGAGGCACACTACGCCCGCTGTAAGTGCTGCAGATGCCTGCCTGTGTTACACAACAGGAAAACACAGCAATAAGGGCTAGCTTCAGGTGTATATTTTGCAGGAAGCACACTACGCCCGCTGTAAGTGCTTCAGATGCCTGTTAGTGTAACACAAAAGAAAAAACCACGAGCAATAAGGGCTAGCTTCAGGTGTATAATGTGCAGGAGGCACACTATGCCTGCTGTAAGTGCTGCAGATGCCTGCCTGTGTTACACAACAGGAAAACACAGCAATAAGGGCTAGCTTCAGGTGTATATTTTGCTGGAAGAACACTACGCCCACTGTAAGTGCTGCAGATGCCTGCTTGTGTTACACAACAGGAAAACACAGCAATAAGGGCTAGCTTCAGGTGTATACTGTGCAGGAGCTTTAGCAAAAATGACACTGACACTGTCCCCTGCATATCCTTCTCTCTCCCTGCACACAAGGTTTAGCAAAGAATATCACTGACACTGTCCCTGCCTATCCTTCTCTCTCCCTGCACACAAGGTTTAGCAAAGAATATCACTGACACTGTCCCTGCCTATCCTTCTCTCTCCCTGCACACAAGTTAAATGAACAAATAGCACTGACAATGTCCCTGCCTATCCTTCTCTCTCCCTGAACCGGAACACACTACACAAGGCCGCCGCGCTGGCGGCCTTTTATAGTGTGGGGTGTGTACTAAATCCCCCTGAGCTATAATTGGCCACAGGCATCCTGCCTATGGCCAATTATGGCTCTCCTCGCTGCCGGTGCTGTGATTGGCCAAGCATGCGGGGTCACAGTGCATGCTTGGCCAATCACAGCGCCTGGATTGCACTGCAATAGCGTAGTGCATTGTGGGCCGTTTGCGTCACTTGAATTTGGCGCGAACGGCCCAAATCGTTCGATCTTCGTCGAACGATCGAACAGCCGATGTTCGAGTCGAACGTATGTTCGACTCGAACACCGAGCTCATCCCTACTTGTCAAGTATAAAAAGATGTCTATTGTACAGTAAGTTCTGGGACATCTGAGTCCCATTAGGCATACTGAGCCTTGAATTAAAGGAAACCACTGTTGGTTAAAGAGCACACTGAAGCCAAAAACACCTTCCTGGATATCCTAAGGGGGGATCAAAGGTACCCTACCAACCATGAGTTTGTGTTTGTCAATATTGTTGTGCCAAATAACTGACCCCTGGCCCTTGTTCTGATTCCATGGCTTTTGCTTATATGACTACCAGCTTTCCTAGTTCAAGTCCCAGAAAGCAACAGGTCCATCAACAGTGATCATTACTAAATATTACTAACAGATTGAAATGTGTTCTATTTTCCACACAAATTGGACAAAAACGAATTTTGCCGATGAATACCTATCACTTGGCAAATTGCCAAAAGTTTTTTTCTAAGGGCTTTATCAGTATTTTGTACGACTTCTATTTTTCAATTGAACCTATCAAAGGGCGAAGAAAGAAGATGGTGATAGTGTTAAAACATGCTGCACACCGCTGGAAAATTGGGACTGGATTCACATTTTTGCATTTTTGCTTAATGCTATTTCTAATAAAGATAAATAAAAGAGCACCAAAACACATGTCATGTAAGAAGCATGTGCGCTTTGATTCATTTCCATTGGGAGTGCATACTGAGCCCTGACTTTCGTGCTGAGTGACCTTTAGCTAATCTTTTTTTATTATCTTGTACCCTGTATTTGCTGACTTGTTGATTTGTGTTAGATCCAGCTTCATTTGGACTTCAACTTGTTCCCGATCACTCAAAAGTGATTAAATGGTTGGTTCTGATTCTTCCCTAAGTTTACAACTGCTGAATTATATCTTTGTCTTGGTATCTTCTCCATCCATTGCTGATCCTGGTTCCTTAGTTTGTGTCAAATATTTTCTTTTGCCTGATTTCAGAAACTTCCTAAACTCCAAATTTTCACTATTTGCCTTATAAACTCATACCCAACCCAACCTTCAAGATGGCGAACTTGAAAAAGCAACTTGGATGTTACCTTACAGCAAAGCTCAGTTGCAACTTTAAGGGCTCTGGTGAAGACCAAATTCTCCTTAGAACCTTTGTCCCAGGGAAGCTCACATTCCTGCTGGTGCTGGCCATTATATTTTATCTCTGGTCTACCACCTGACACATGAATCTCACATCTTCATCATTTTGTGCTGCCATTTCTGATGGTGCTGGGGGAGTGTTAATGCATCTACTTGCAAAGTGATGGCAGGCGGTTAGTCAAGGAAAGCATGGATGTGCTCAGCGCAGAATATGGCTTCTTAACATTTCAATTGAGCTTCTAGAAAGTGGATTTTAAGAGGTGGGCTCTGTAGCAACAGCTGGCTGGGAACAGATAGAAACACAAAGTTAAAGCATATAACGGCAGCGCACTGTAGATCATCATCAAATAACACCAAAAAAGGTTTATTGACGTGATAACAGCAAAGGGTTGCGACGTTTCAGGGCTTATGCAGGACCCTTTCACATGCCTGGTTGCAACCCTTTCCTGTGATATGAAAGTATAAAAGGGGTAGATCCGCACTATGGACTAACTGATAGCTGCTGCCTCCATTGGAACAGCTACCAAGGTAGGTGTTAAAGTATAATAGAGATAGTGAACGTGGATGTGGCACTACTAGTGTTAAGTGTATTGCATACTTCAATCTGTGTTTTTTTCCGTGTTTTAATCACAAAGCTTATATAAAACAATTATGTGACCAAAAAAAAAAAGAAAGAGAGAAATAAAAATATTGTATACTGAAACTCTGGACAAAGTTCCAACTAAAACATCAATATACATTCATATGCCATCAAATACATGTGAATACCAGAAGACTTAATAGTTCAGAAATGCACCATCAAAATAGCTAAATACTGGAATTTTTAGACAGTATGCCAACTAAAACATCAATATATATTTATATGGCATTAAAAAAAATAAAGGCGCCAAAAACGTAATTAGTGCAAAATTACATTAAAGTGACAAGTGCTAGAATTAATTCGGTGAAAAGTGACATGTGCTTGGAGTTATTAGTCCTTAGTATAGTATTGCACATGGATCACGTGAACGATATATTTAATTGTGCTTCACAAAATCACAGGATCCCCAAAAACACATGGAGTCAGAACATGAATTCCTCAGGTTGGGACTTTAAACTGGGCCGCAAACAGTTTGATAGTAAAAAAGTATTAAAAATTTATTGCACCTTGATAATATATAACAACATGAACATGGGGATATACACAACAAACACAAATATTGGGAACAGAAATGGAAACCAGCTGCAAGGAAAAGCCCAGAGCTTTGTCAGACAGACAGAACGTCCAACACGTTTCGAAAAACAAAACGCAGATCTTCTTCAGGGACAGAGGGCTTGCGGGTTCCAGATCTGTGGCTTATATCCCAAATGTTGATGCTCCACCCATAAAGACGAAGAACATAACTCAAAAATAAAAAGAAAGCTATGTCCGTCAGAGCAGCGCACAAGCAACAGAAAACGTGAATGACATCAGCCAGAGGTCCGTATAATGTGGCATGGTCTTAATGTGTAAGTGGTATAATGCTATAGAGGAGAGGTAGAATAGTACTTTCCCCTCGATACAGGACCGGTTGATAGAGAGTGTATATCAAAAATTAAATCATCCAGAACATCATGGGTTAAAGATGGTTGTATCCATCAGCCAGATATCTGAATGTGCCTTATGGATCTTAAAGTTGGAATCAAAATGATGTGGCTGGAGGTGTCTGGCAAGGTAGAGCCTGTCTGACAAAGCTCTGGGCTTTTCCTTGCAGCTGGTTTCCATTTCTGTTCCCAATATTTGTGTTTGTTGTGTATATCCCCATGTTCATGTTGTTATATATTATCAATGTGCAATACATTTTGAATAATTTTTTACTATCAAACTGTTTGTGGCCCGGTTTTAAGTCCCAATCTGAGGAATTCATGTTCTGACTCTATGTATCAGGGATGTGGTCCACAATCAGTTTAAGCCCAGGTTCACACTGGTGCGATTTGACATGCGATTTGACATGTCAAATCGGCGATATTTGCCGCAAATTGCGGGCAATGGCACCGTCCTAATCGGTGCGACGCCGCATCTGCGGCGCTGCACCGATTTCAAAAAGTAATTTCTGTACTACTTTTTGCGATTTCCGGCCACGATTTACATTGACATCTGTGCAGAAACCTGCACAGATGTCCCTGTAATCGTGGCCGAAATCGGGACTGACAGGCAGGAGTGAAATCGTGCGAGTTCAGCTGAACTCGCACGGCTTCACTCCCGCAGCCCCAGTGTGAACCTGGGCTAAGTAATTCGTTGAGGTAGAGGGTCTCTTTAAACCCAAGAACACATGCAGTGTCTCCAATCATGCTCCCCCTTATGTGCCGTACTCACCAGAAAGCTCTCCCCTCTAGGAGGTATCCAGCATTCACAGCAACAGTGGCTGCAACTAGGTTCCCAGTGTAAGCAGCTGGCTGTTGCTCTTTACTCTTTAAATTCCACTGCCCCAGCAGCTTCACGCATATAAGGAAACAATAACAGAAGCTTCCATAGCGTTGGTTAAATTTATTTAAAAGTAAAAAGTAGTGCACAAAATAATGATGAACGGTTTGTGTATAGAAAAGTCAGGAAGTCCAGGACGCGATGCGCTCCACGGACTCAAACTGGAAGTGATGCAATGACGCTGTGGCTCTTCCCTACGCGTTTCCTCACTCAGACGTCATCGGGAATGTTGGAACGATATGCAGGCACCAGCTGAATTTATTCACCACAGTAACAGATTTTTATTTGTTCACAACTAATTGTAATTTTGCAGAGATAAGTCCTCTTAGGTCAACGCGTTTCAATGCACTTCTTCAGGACATATGGAGGAAGAATTCACCAGTAACTAGAGAGAAAAAAAAAAGTAAATACCAATCGCTACTACTTATAAACACATACAAAATATTTAGAGGTGGTGGATTGTGTTGCTCTGTGCAGCTCTGTAAAAAAAAAGTACTGCATGCTGTATTTTTTATTTTTTTTCATTACATGACTGCAACAAGGTGGTGTGAACTGGCTTGATAGGAGAAAGGTATTTTGTGGATGAATTTCTCCACAGCTTATGCAGCTGCAGAAATCAGTGAAGTCATGTTTTGAAACCTATTTACTACTTGTTAATTATATATAAATATTTGAATGTATATAGCCTGGTCATAGTTCTACTTTAACCGCTTGCCGAACACAGCTCTCCTGCGCTGGATCACGTACCTAGTACATGATTCAATGCTTCCAGGTAGGGGGCACTGTATCAGGTTGGCACGGCTGCATGAATCGCCATCATTGTACGTCGGCCAGTTTAAGAAGCTATAGGGGGCGGAGCCACCTGCGATCGCTCCTCAGAGAGCCAGAACGGGGATCTGTCAATGTAAACAGACAGATCCCCATTCTAACAGGGGAGTAGAGAGACATCTGCTGTTCCTAGTGATCAGGAGCAGCGATCTCTCTCCTCCTCTAGTCAGTACACTGCCCCCACAGTTAGAAACACCCCCCTAGGGAACACTTAACCCCTTGATCACCCCCTAGTGGTAACCCCTTTCCTGCCAGTAACATTTATACAGTAATCAGTGGCTATTTTTTAGCTCTGATCTCTGTATAAATCTCACTGGTGCCAAAAAAGTGTCAAAAGTGTCCTATCTGTCCGCCGCAATGTTGCAGTCCTGCTAAAAATCGCTGCCGTTACTAGTAAAAAAAAAATTAAAATTAAAATGCCATAAATCTATCCCCTATTTTGTAGACGCCATAACTTTTGCGCAAACCAATCAATATACGCTTATTGCGATTTTTGTACCAAAAATATATAGAAGAATACATATCGGCCCTTGAGGGTAGGGACCGATGTGAATGTACAATGTATATGTAAAGCGCTGCGTAAATTGACGGCGCTATATAAGTACCATATCAATAATAATAATAATAATATCGGCCTAAACTAAGGAAGACATTTTTTTTTTTAATTGGGGATATTTACTACAGCAAAAAGTAAAAAATATATATATATTTTTTTTAATTGTTGCTCTTTTTTTGTTTTTAGCGCAAAAAATAAAACTGCAGAGGTGATTAAATACCACAAAAAGAAAGCTCTATTTGTGGGAAAAAAGGGACATCAATTTTGTTTGGGTACAACGTCGCACGACCAAACAATTGTCAGTTAAAGCGAGGCAGTGTCGTATTGCAAAAAATGGCCTGGACATTAAGGGGGCAAATCCTTGCATGGTTAACACCAACCAGTTTCATTAGTACAGTGACAGTGCATATTTTTAGCACTAATCACTGTATTAGTGTCACTGGTTCCCACAAAGTGTCAGAAGGGTCAGTGAGTGTCAGAATGTCTGCCACAGTATCACAGTCCCGCTATAAGTCGCTAATCGCCGCCATTACTAGTATAAAAATAAGAAATAAATAAAGATTCCAGTAGATATACCATAGTTTGATGGTATAACTTTTGCACAAACCAATCAGTATACGCTTATTGAGATTTTATTTTACCACAAAAAATGTAGCAGAATTAATATTGGCCTACATTTATGAAGAAGCTTGATTTTTTACATTTTTTTATTGGATATTTGTGGGAAAAAATTACGTAAATATTATTTGGGTACAGCGTTGCATGACGGTGCAATTGCCAGTTAAAGTAACACAGTGCCGTATCTCAAAAAAAGGCCTGGTCATGAAGAGTGGAAAATCTTCCGGAGGTCAAGTGGATAAAGTTAGTTTAACCACTAGTCCACCGCCCGCCGTCATATGACGGCGGGCGGTGGACTATTTGAAAATTTTAAAATCTGGAATTTGGGAAATTCTAAAATCCGAATGAACAAAAATCCAAAGATAAGAACGAAACTTAGATAATTAGAAAACCCCAAAATTTGAAAATCTGAAATAATAACTATTACTAACTATTAAATCATAGATATTGGAATTTCCTTTCAAATTTGGCTGTTAGTGAACGTAATGAATACGGAATTTATCCGAAGTTAGGAATTAGCTGAAATACCAAATGACGCATCTAAACGAATGGAACATAGCAAATTAATAATAATAATTAATAATAATGTTTTATTATTATTCTTTATTATTATTTATTTGTTACGTTCCATTCGTTTCGACGAGGCTATTGTTATTTCAGATAATTTGTAACTTCGGATAAATTTGTTACATTCACTAACAGCCAAATCTGAAAGAAAATTCCAATACCTATGATTTAATAGTTTATTATTATTAGTTAGTTTGTTATTATTTCTGATTTTGGAATATTCTGATTTTCTGATTTTCAAATTTGCTGATCTTTGTTCTTATTTTCGGATTTTTGTTATTTCCAAATTTTCTTTCTTATTTTCGAATTTTCCCATTTTCCAAATTTCCGAAGTTTCGGATTTTTGAATTTCCGAACTTTCAAACCTTGGTATTTTGAATTTCCGAATTTCCAGATTTTGAATTTCCAAATGTGCTTTGAATTTCCAAATTTTAGAATTTACAAATTTTTTGAATTTACAAATTTATTCGAAATAACTAATTTTGATCATAACGAATGACCCGAAAAACATAAAAAAAAAAGAATGAACCTAATTAAAAACAGGAAAACATTTTTCGGCAGTGCACATGTCTACTTTGGTCTCTGGTGATGTGAATGCTGCTTATTGGCTGTCAAAAGAGCCCATTGGTGGGGTCCTTACAGTATCCTTAAAACTTCCAATGGTGGCATCATGGCAACACAATGTGAGGGCCGGGATGCAACAAAAGAGGTCAGCAGGCAGAGGGTTACTGGTCTCCATTACCAGATGAGATGCTGCCTTGGGTAACATGATGGAGAACTCCAATAAGTAGAAAAATGGTCTTAGAGGATTTTTTTTTTTAAATGTGTGAACAGGTATGAGCAAATAAGGTGGTAGGGATTGGTGGGGCTTGTTTTGCAGTAATGTTCTAATTGTACATGGCCAAGGGCTATGTGTATTGTAGCCACACGGAAAGCAAAACTACAGTGGAACCTCGGATTGCGAGTAACGCGGTTAACGAGCGTTTCGCAATACAAGCACTGTATTTTGAAAAATCCTAACTTGGTTTTCGAGTGTTGTCTCGCAAAACTAGCAGGATTCAGGCCAAAGCGGTGTGCAGTACCGCATTTGGCCTGAGGTGGGGGGCGCCAAAGCCGAGCGGAGCCGAATGGCGCAGATCGTAGCCGATAGGCGCAGTTCGGAAATGCTCGGAAAGACTCGGAAATACTCCATTCCCGAGCCTTTCCTCTGGCCGCATGCGGTATTGCATGCCATTAAAGTCAATGCGGAACTAATTGTTTTCATTTTCATTGACTTCAATGGGGAAACTCGCTTTGATATGCGAGTACTTTGGATTACGAGCATTCTCCTGGAACGGATTATGCTCGTAATCTGAGGTTCCAGTGTATTTAAAATTTTAAAAAAAATACTTTTATCTCCCTTAAGACAACTATTTTAACTTACCTAAAGTCAAATTCAATTTGTAGACATTTTCTTTTCCAAGTACAAAGACTTCACTGATCTAATATTTATTTATTCAAATAATGTTGTATGTGTTGGAAAGCCTGTGCCCTTTTCTAAAGCCATTGACTTCATTTGGCAACACTGACCTTTTCATTTATTTTCCCTAAAAAAAAAAAAAAGTACAGTTGATTTTTTTTCCCACTTAGCTATTTAATAAAATGGCAAAAAAACAATATAACTGATATCTGTTTTATGCCTCGATGTCAATAAAATATGTAATTGTTTATCTTTGGTCCAGCTGCATATGTTTTACTTTTTTATCCATAAAATATTTTTGTTATGATGGGGGACACATGGGAAAAAAAACACCAAAACAAGTTCTTTTGATGTCCCCATTTAAAGCTTGGGTCCTGCCAAGTTTCAATACACTCGGTGATGTTTGCCAGATTTCTTACTTAAGCAATAAATGCTCAAAATAAAATAAAAAGGAAAAAAAATATTTTATAAGTACATCTTAAACTTGCATTTTAATTTTGAAGAGAAACAAGAAAATAAAAAAAAATGTTGACAACAAACTTCACAGGACAAAAATTGGTATGTTGCTTCAGGACGGCACAGAGTTTGTCCAAGTTGGCATGTCGTTGAAATGTTGCACCTTGGACAGAATTGCAATGTTCCAATCAGCCCATGTTAAAATAAAGAATAAATGAGGTACGTGGTTTAAAAAAAGCTTTCCTTGTTTTCTACATACTGAATAAAAGGCAACAGATGCCTCACCCTAAATATATATACCTTCCCCAGGGGAATGTTCTCACAATGTGGTCTTATGCCAAGGTCTAGTAGTTTCATGGCTCTAGACAAGTGGTTCTCAATCTTTCTAGTGCCATGACCACTTGATAAAATTTCCCAAGTTCTGTGGACCCCGAACAGTAAAATTTTCGTAGCGTGGGTTGTCAGCACCCAAGGCAAGACAAGTAATTTGCACCCTTAACACATGGGCGTTTAGCGTTCCCCGAGTCCCTTCCACTCGTACAGTGTTAAAACCCCCTTCTGGTACATTTTAGGATCTTTCTCTTTGTTCTCTTTTCTTTCACTTTTATCTCTCTCTATCCTAATTTCTTGGGGTTTTTTTCCCATCCCTCTCTCTAGCCATGTTTCTTGTTATTTCTCTTATTCTTTCTCTCCCTTTTTCTTGGTTCCTCCCCCTCTTTTCCTCTCCTCTCCATGTATTCTCTTTTTTTATTTCTTCTCTTACTCCTTGGTGGGGGGTGGGGGGAATGGGATGAGTGGCAGTGCTGGCGGGGAGTTGGGATGAGTGGCAGTGCTGGGGAGAGTTCTGATCAGCCAACTTAGGTGCTCTTGATCAAGGTCATCTGCTGTTCTTAGAACTGTAGTGGGGACTTCTACAGGCAACTATAATCACAGGTAGTTTTACTCACTGTGTCTCCAGCTTTACTGTGTCTCCGACTTTGCAGTGTCTTGTAGCAGTGACACCTATGCCGGAATCAGGAGATAGGGTCTCCTCCAGTCCCTCCCACTTCACATTCCTCATCAGCCAGCTGACTTCTATTCTCTGCCCCCCAGCCATGCCGTGAACTGAATGGGCGGCTGCGAAGAGGCTGAGTGGACAGCCGCGGGCTCCAGGAATAGCCCGGCTGGACAGCCGCAAAAGGCTGGAAGAGCGGTGTGGGCTTCAGGAACAGCCCAGGATTTGGTGACCCTGGCAAATCATCATTCGACCCCCAGGTTGAGAACCACTGCTCTAGATGTCTAGAATGTTTTCTGTCTCCTATTACACGTCCTCCTCCACCTAGCATCCAGTGTTCTTATTCTAGATAAAGGGATATTTTCTCCAACCAAAGAACTGGACCTCAGTTACACAGTATGATGGGAGAAATAGGGCAATCATTTTATAGGTAGACGTGTGTGGTTTGTTTTGTTCCAAATTTAAATTCTGACTAATTTTCCATTATTCTGAGATTTATATGTATACAATATTCTGACATACAATAGTAACAAATTTAAATGAATCCAAAAAAATGAAAAATAAATTTCAGACGAATTCAATCAAATTAGAAATGTTTTTGAAGTTATTTGAATTTGAATCGTTTTCAAATTTGATTCAAATTCTAATTTCCGAATAGTATAAAATAGAATAGAAAATAAAGGAATAGAAAATAATATAGAAGAAAAGAATAGAAGATAATAGAAAAATAGAAGAGAAAATAAAGAAAAAGAATAGAAAAGATAATAGAATAGAATAGAAAAGAAAAGAATAAGGCCCCGTTCACACCTATGCGAATTGGTTGTGGCTTACACCGCATCTAATTCGCATAATATTCTAAAATACATTGATTTTAATGAGGCTGGTTCACATATGTGCGATGCATTCGCACTGCGCATTGCCCAAAAAACTTGTGCGTTTTCTAGGCATTGCGGTGCGGCTCAGGTGCGACTTCAGGCCCATTATCTTCTATTGACACGCATCTGATTCGCAGATGTGTTCAGTTCTCAACAGGATTTCTCTCCTTCTCCTCACTACACTTCCCCCCTCCCCCTCCTCTCTCCCAGGTCACCAAATTCCCAGCTAAAACGGAGAAGATCTGCTGAACAGCTCTCTTATATCTTTGCAGAGATAAGAGAGCTGGAATTCGCACCACACAAGTATGAACCCAGCCTAAAACAGAACAAAATAGAATTGAAAATAAAGGCATAAAATAGAACAAAATAGAAAGAATATAACCATCATTCGAAATTTGAATTTTGAATAGAATAAATTCAGATTCAAATGGAATACATTCAAATTTGAATAGAATAGTAACTAAGATAAAAGAATAAAAAAATAGAATTGAATAGAATAGAATAAAATGAATATAACCATTTCCCAAAATTTGAATAGAATAAATTTAAATTTGAATAGAATAGAAAAGAATATATTACAATAGAATAGAAAAAACAATATAATAGAATAAAATAGAAAGAATATAACATCTTCCAAAATTCTAATTTTGAAAAGCATACATGTCAATGCAAATAGTATAGAATAGAAAAGAATAAATTAGAATAGAAATTAAAAGGATTGAATAGAAAAAATCAATAGACTAGAATAGAATAAAATAGAAAGAATATAACCATCTTTAGAAATTTGAATCTCAAATAGAATAAATTAGAATTTAAATAGAATAGTGAAGGATCACATAGAATAGAAAAGAATAGAAAATAAAACAATAGAATAAAAAAAGAATATAACCATCTTCCGAAATTCGTATTTCGAATAGAATAATTTTGAATTTGAAAAGAATAGAAAAAAACGTAATAGAAAGATTATAACTATCTTCCAAAATTCAAATTTCAAATAAAATAAATTTGAATTCAGATGAAATGTGATTCATCTTCTAACTTGAATTTCATTAAAATTTTCCAAATTCGGTCAAATTGAGTTCGATTCGACCAAAATCCGAAAATTTTAATCAAATTAGAATTTGTATAAACAAAACAAATTCCGAAAACAAATTAAATGAATGTAACAAAGTTACCTAAACAAATTTATGTAAATAACGAATCAAAACGAAACTTAACAAATGTTTTTGTTCTGCACATGTCTAGCTATAGGCACCATTACCCTCTATGGGTAGGAGTATGTCTTAAGCCCCATACACACGGTCTGACTTTTTGACAACAAACTTCTAAATTTCCAGGTTCTCAAAAAAATCTGACCGTGTGTACGCTCCATCGGACAAACTTTTTTGGTTTTCATCCGACAAAAGTTCGCTCTGCAAACGGACAAACTTTTCGGCAACAAAAGTCCTACGGTGCAAGGTCCTATCGAGAAATCCATCGGACTTTAGTCCGAAGTACAAATACGCATGCCCAGAATGTTAAAAACAACCAACAATAGCAGAAGTTGACCAAAGGGTGGCGGTAAAGAGCAGAAAAGAGCAGAATAACCACGTGATTTTGGGAAAGTTTGCTGAAAAAGTCCTGTCGTGTGTATGCATACCAAGTTCACGGCCAACGCCCTTCAAACAAAAATCCACGGAAAAGTTTGTTTGAAGTCTGACCGTGTGTATGAGGCTTGAGAGGAGTATGTCCATTGTATAAGCTTCCCTTGCTCAGTAACAGAAAGATACAAGATCCCACACCCCATCCAGTCACTAGTCGGGACACAGTGTAGGGTGGTGAATTTATACAACAGATAAAAGCTTGATCACATTATCGTATGCAGAGGAAACTGTATACATTAATGTATTTAACATAACTGAAGAGCAGCCAACATAAACTATGCTAATCCACCTCTAGAAACTATTAGCTGACAGTAACATAACTAACATGAGCTAATGAACTAGGCACCTAAACCAGTCTAGGTGACCAGACCATTCAGCACCTACAACTTTGAATGCAAAGTACTGTATGATACACTTTATTACAAGTATAAACACATAGATGAGAAGGCAAACAGAAACAATGGGGGATCCAATTAACAATGGGAGGAAGATATTTAGAAGGCACACTATGGGATGGACTTACTTACAATAAACACACTATGGCAGGCGACCCCTAGTGGTTTGAGCTTATTACATTAACATCTCTAGTCATTGCTGGTTTGAGGCATAGAAGCCCCAAATATGTATATGAAACCTCCATTTTCCAGAGTCTGTGTGTTTTGGGGAGATATGGACTTGAATACAAAAAAGACCACTCCCAGGTTCCCCCAGGCTCACACCTCCCAAAGAGTAGTGTTCCCTTAAAATTCTGGGCCCATAGTCTGTAGGCAAGAGGCCACCCTGCAGTCCCCTCCAAAAGCCCCTGTCCTGGGTGGGTATGTCACAATTATATTAGTTAACGTTTATGCAAGGCCTTACAATAAACTTCTCTTATAGCTAACAGCCTTTAAAGCGGAGCTCCACCCTAAAGTGGACCTTTTGCTCATCAGAACCCTCCCCCCCCTCCAGTGTCACATTTGGCACCTTTCAGGGGGGAGGGGGGTGCAGATACCTGTCTAAGACAGGTATTTGCACCCACTTCCGGGAGTCCTCTCTGCGGGTATTCTGCGGGTAGTGCGTCACTTCCCGCAGAACGCCCGTTGTGTTCTGGGAAACACATGGCTCCCAGAACACAATGGTGACCAGTGAGGATGGCGCTGCACGACTTGCGCATGCGCCATAGGGAACCGGGCAGTGAAGCCGGAATGCTTCACTTCCTGATTCCCTCACCGAGGATGGCGGTGGGGGCAGCAGATAGACGAGCGATCGCTCGTCTTCTGCTGCAGACGTCGCTGGACTCCAGGACAGGTAAGTGTCCATATATTAAAAGTCAGCAGCTGCAGTATGTGCAGCTGCTGGCTTTTAATATTTTTTTAATGGCGGAGCTCCGCTTTAACATTGAGTTGAGGCTAATTATTATTATTATACACGATTTATATAGCGCCAACAGTTTACGCAGCGCAAATACTGTGTGACATAAAAAAAATTGCAACTTCTCCAAACTGTAGCTTGGGGGCCATATGTGGGGGCATTGTTTTTTCCCACTGACATCGGGACCTTTTTTACGCCCAATGGCTATAGTCCAGCCCCTCAAAGTCGTAAGGACAGTAAACCAGCCCTTTGTTTAGAAAGTTTGAAGATCTCTGCTCTAGGGCCTCTGCTTAAAAAAAAATATATATAATGTTTGTGGGTTCTAAGTGTAGCGGGGTGTTAAATTTAGGGGAAGTGTCTGAGTGGTAATTAGGCTCAGACACACTAATTGTTAGGGTAAATGGACCATTTCTGTTCATGGGAGATGGTGTTGGTGTGCAGTTCCCTGTGGCCTACAGGTGGCGCTGTTGCCATAAGCCAGGGTTGAACCAATGATACAGGGCTGTGCCCTTTTTGTCCCCTCTCAGCAGTAGTACGGCAGGGCGGGGAAACTGCTGTGCCTGTCGGGAGAGAGTATAAAAGGGGGCGGCCATCTTCCATTGGGGTCGTCGTTCGTGGGTCCGCGCCCAGGCACCTTCAGCCTGGGTGCGTGTGTTACCTCCGGGTGCCCTAGGCTCGGAGGCCTGGTTCCTGTTCCATCCCATACACCTTCAGTCTGGGGTGAGGTACTATCTTCAAAGGCCCGGGGCCCAGCAACCTTCAGCTGGGGTCCGCTAGGGATCGAGAGCTCCCAGGGTGCCGCCTTGCGAGGGGACCCGTATCTGAGATGAGGGCCTCTGGTAACTCTCCGGAGGGATGGTTTTCTCCTTTACATGGGCCAAATACTTCAAGAAGGTAGTTCACCAAGTCAGTGGCAGTGACTTCATAGGGCAAGGCCCTATTAACCAGGTCAGTGGCAGTGACCCGTTCACCAAGTCAGTGGCAGTGACTTCTATTCACCAGGTCTGTGGCAGAGACCAACCTCACGGTCTGTGGCAGAGATCGTGGGCCAAAACTGTTCGTGAAACCTGAACAGTCCGAGGAAATTATTAGAGTTTGTGCCTGGACCTCCTCCCACCCAAGCTGTCCTGTGTCTTGTTCCAACCTGTCTGCTGTTAAGAGACTATTTGTTATCCAGTGTGAAATAAATATAGAAGTTGGACTTTCAGTTGGTGTGGACAGTTACATTACTGGGGAGAAATAAAGACTTGCATCTATTCAAGATAGAGGTGAGAATCATCCTCGGGAGGATTCAACTCCAGCCGCAGGCAGGCCCGAAACTAACACCGCTCAACCTCCTCACACAGGAGGGTACGGGCTTGTGATGCGATGTGCCTCTCTCTGCCTGCGAGGAGCCTAATTAAATGCAGGTAAAGACAGGGGTCTGTGCGCTACATAAGTAATTTTCTAGCAAAAAAAAAATGCTGATTTTAAGTAGTAAACAAAAAGTGTCAGAATAGGCCTAGTCTTCAAATGGCCAGGCTGCAGACATTATGGAGGCCATCAGATGGGGTATGTAAGGACCTGCTTTTTTAGCTGAATATGAACTTTAAGGATAATAACTCTTTATTGAAGAATGCCCCTGATGTCAAACTGTTGGCACATGCAAAGTTTTAGCAGGTTGAAGAGCACTTCCACATTTTGTGATGTGTAACTGAAGGGGCTAGGTCTAGAACTAAATATTTCTGTCCAGAGACTCAAACTAGCATTACAATAATGGTAGAGGAAGCCCCCACAGTTCATGCAGATTTAAACAAAAAGTATAATTTCCTTATTTTTCTGACAAGGGTGCAAAAATTCTTAAAAACTTAAAGAAGCAAATGAGATAGAAACAAATATTTACCAGATGAACCTCCTGTAATGGATTCACCACTGAGATCATTTGTATTAAAATGTTTACATTGAATGTTAAATTTAGAAGACATCATGCGACAAATAATGCAAACAAGATTGTGTTTAGGCATGCAATGTGGAATAAATAAAGATGAAAACATATGTACGCTTTGAAGTCGAAGAAACGTCAGCCGCAAGTTGCGAAACCTGAATTCCTCTCTGTGCACTGTGCTAGGAGTTTGACATAAAGCAGAATTTGGAAAACTATTTTTCTAAAACAGAAATTAAAATGTATGTAAACCTTAACAAAGAACTTATCTTATTTGCTCCCCTTTGATCTGCTAAATATACAGTACCACTGAAATTGTTTTGCTTTATTTGTTCAAAAGGCGCAAAAAATATACAGAAACATTTCAATAATGGATGGGACTTTTTCCCACCACAATTATACAGGGGAAAAACAAAGTAAAATTTAAAACGTTATTTTTACATAATGTAACAGACCCAAGCAAGACAGGAGCCTTTGGAGGGGTAACCTCTAGCCTACTTGCTTTTAAGGAGGCTCTATTCTTGGGAGGTGTGCTTCTGGGGGACCCTTGGAGTGGTCTTGCTTCAGATTCAAGTCCATGTCTCCCCAAAACACACAGACTCTGGAAATCTTGGACCTGCATACATATTTGGAGCCTTTGTAATAACTGTTTTAGACTGTAAAGTCCCGTACACACGATCGGATTTTCCGAAGGGAATTGTGTGATGAAAGGCTGTTGTTGGAAAATCCGACCGTTTGTATGCTCCATCGGAAAAATTGTCGGATTTTCCGCCAACAAATGTTGGATAGCATGCTTCAAAATTTTCCGACAACAAATGTGTGTTGTCGTATTATCTGATCATGTGTACAGAAGTCCTTCGGAAAAAAATCCAAAGTACAAACACACATGCTCAGAAGCAATGCTAACCATAACACAACATTAGCAGAAGTTGCCCAAAGGGTGGCGCTAAAGATCTGAAAAATCACGTAGTTTCGTGTTTGTTGGCCGACAATTCTTTGCCGTTTGTATGCAAGACATGTTCATCGCCAACGCCCTTCGGACAAAAGTCCTAAGTTTTGTCCGCGGAAAATCTGATCATGTGTACCAGGCTTAAGACTCAGAGTAGATGTTACTATCATCTGCTCAAACCAACCTGATACTGGGGTCTCCTGTTATAATCTGTAAGAGGTGTTATGTGTATCTTTGCCCCACCCAGGTGTGAATTCCCATTGTTAATTGAGTCACTCATTGTTTCTGTCAGTCTGCTCATCTCTTGGAGATTTGATTAACATTGTGTCCACTTTACCTTGTTATCGAACAATTGTGGGTCGTTATGTGTTTATGCTTATGATATTGTGTAATGTACTTTGTGCATCCAGGGGATAGGCTGAGCTCCCCAAAATATGCAGGTCAGACCTCCTGGCCTCCACCCTACAGATTCCAGAAGGTTCTCTAGCCTTCCAGAACCAGGGGGATGCACCAGAGACCTGCCTGTATGAGTCAACCAGTCCTGAACTGTAGTAAACGTTTGACCCAGATCCAGAGACTCATTTTACCATGAACCAAAATATAAATTTGCCTGAACTAATAGAATGCATTAGCATAAACAGAACACAATATACAGTAGGCACCTGCCTACATATGGGCTCCCATTAACAAAAAAAAAAATGGTATGCTGCAGCACTACATTTTAATTTTATTTTCATTTACAGTTTTCTGTAGTTGAAGAGCACACTCCCTAAAGTTTCAGGGGCAAGGTTCCACCAGAGGGGGCGCACTGCAGCCCTGGACCAATAAAGCACTCTGTGGCTGACCCACACTTTGCACAAAGGTGTCTAGATAAGCGTTTTCATCAGAGCCCAGTGCCCTGCTTCATGGGTAAAAACTTTCTAGATAAAAAAAACCAAATTAATTAAGTAAGAAAATGTAGATGTTCATTCTCCTAGGACAATAGCTTGAAAACTGAGACATGCTTGGAATGAGAAGAATTATACTAGGCTGTCCATTTTTGCTTGCTAATGTCCCATTTCAGGCAGACAGCAGCATAATGTACCCATATATTTCATCCTGTGTCCTTTAATCTGCTGCCACCCATATATTTATGTGGCTGCAAAAGGGTGGGATTTAATGTCCACATGCCGCACATACTGCATGCTCCAAGCACAGAAACCGAGCTGGGAAAGACAGCTTTCAGTCTAGACCAGGGGTCTCCAAACATTCTAAACAAAGGGCCGCTTTATTGTCCTTCAGACTCTTGGAGGGCCAGACTTTGGCTAGCGGGGGGTGGAAAATTTCCTAGCATCAGTGGGACTAAACATATGGTATTAGGGGGAGAATAGTGCCCCATCGTTGGTATCATAGGGAGGAATAGTACCCCATTAGTGGTGTCAGTGGGAGAAATGGTGCTCCACTGTCAGTGTCAGATGTCAGAACAGTGTCTCGTATCAGTGGGAGGGATACTGGCCCAAGGGCCGGATAAAGGCAAGCAAAGTGCCGCATCCGGCCCTCGGTCCGCTGTTTGGAGACCACTGGTCTAGACGAATGACTGGCAACCTGCCGGACCAGCTCTTGATTATGTGACAACTGTGACGACCAATCAGCAGTCACATGATCACTGCCCATTCCAGCCCCTGGGCATTCAGAACTTTTTAAAGGGATGCCGGGGTGAGTGGGAAGGGATTAATGTACAATTAGGAAAAGGAGCAAATCAGTTTATGTGCTCACAAGAATCATGCCGACAGAAGAAGAGAGTAGAGTGATGCAGATGAGCAGAGTGACAATGATGAGCTCATCACTGTGCTGCTACTCCTTTCACTGTCCGGTCACGGGCTGTTGCAGGTCCAGGAAGACCCGAACACAAGAAAAGTGGGTTGAATGATGCTGGTTAACAGACTGAGGCCATCTAGTGGCAGAAAATAGTATTATGGGCGACAAATCTGGATTAAAGGTCAATATTGCAGCAAAAGGTTTCCAAGTTTTATTGTCTGTCCTGAGCCAGGTCTGAATATAAGTATCGAGCAAAATATAAACAAAACCATGTGTAAAAAAATTAAAATGCTGAATACAATTACAATATTAACCATTTAAAGGCAGAGTCTCGTTTTGAGATTTGGTGTTTACAAGTTAAAATCATTTTTTTTTTTTTGCTAGAAAAGTAATAAAAATTATTTTATTAATATTACAAAGAATGTAAACATCCCTTGTAATAGAAAAAAAGCATGACAGGACCTCTTAAATATGAGATCTGGGGTCAAAAAGACCTCAGATCTCATATTTACACTAAAATGCAATAAAAAATAAATAAATAATGATTTTTTCTTTTTTTACCCTTTTAGAGCATTGGGCCAAAGTGACGTTTGACGTCGCTTCCACCCTCCAATTCTATGGAGCCAAGTGGGGGCCATCTTTCCCTCACTCGGCATCCAGGCTGTGAGGGGAGCAGACGCGATCGTCTCCGCAACGGCTCTGGTAAGCGGTGGAGAGGACCGTAGCGCGGCAAGAGGGGAGTAGCCCCTCTCAAGCCAACGATAAAAGTGAACTAGTGGCGAATCCCGTGCTAAGACCACTTTATCTGAAAGCCGACCGCCCGCTGAAGAAGAGGATAGAGGGGTTATGGTAGCCAGCTGCTGCCATAACAACGGTATTCCTCTTCAAACAGCCGCCGTATAATGACGGCGGCCAGTCAGCAAGTGGTTAACCATGTATAGTTGTCACAAACTTACATTTTTTACAAAAGTTGTCCTGTACGTAGTGACATTGTAGTACCTCAAAACTATAGTCAACCATAAAAAAAGTTTTTTTTTTGATGAAGTCATCATTCAAAGATATATTTTTGTTAAATTATATCTCTAACAATCTTTGCAGGGTCAGTCAGATGTAGTCGATAATGGAAACAAGAATAAAAAAGAGAACTAAAATAAATATACAGCCTTACAAACTCTGTCTGAGGGATTTGGGTTATTTTATCACAGTGACCATAAACTATTTCACATTTGGCTTCCACCAGCTGTGTTTATTTAGTATTTCCTTTTTTTTCTGCCTCCTTCATAAAAAACATGACAACCACATGAGTAACTGGAGCAGAGTGAAAAAAAAAAAAGGATTTTAAATGGAGTCATAATTTATGTGCAAAGCAAAATGACTTTTCTCTTTATTAATGTAAAACAATTTTGCTAGAAAACATGCTACAACAAAATGAAATATGCAATGAGTTTTGTGCTATATAAAATACTTAGGGATGATTCTGCCTGGATTCAGGTCATAAAAAGTTTCATGAATTTTCCTGGAAGTTTGGAAATTTTGCAACAAATCCTATTTACGTGTACGTCTATTGGGGGAAGGGAGGGAGCTTCTTATGAATTGTTGACTATTTGTAGGGCTAACAATCAAGCTATTCTCAGCCAAAATGCTTGGGAAGCTGGGCACTGCCATGGGGGGTGCACCAACGCCAAAATAAAAAACATAACAAAAAAGTGTCATTCCTTGCATAGCTCCATGTCTGCTTGAGCTCACTCTTTTATGGGGGGCTGGGTTATCCATGCCTTCAAATTATTGGCTCTTGCGACCAGTACTAGTGATGAGCCGAACACCCCCGGGTTCGGTTCGCACCAGAACCCGCGAACGGACCGAAAGTTCGTATGAACATTAGAACCCTATTAAATACAATGGATGCGAACGTTCGAATTCTAAAGTGCTAATTATAACAACTATTATGCATGTTATTGTCCTAAAAAGGGTTTGGGAACCCGGGTTCTGCACCAGGGGACATGTATCAATGCAAAAAGAAGTTTTAAAAACGGTCGTTTTTCGGGAGCAGTCATTTTAATGATGCATAAAGTGAAAAAAAAAAGTCAAATATTCCTTTAAATATCGTACCTGGGGGGTGTCTAAAGTATGCCTGTGAAGTGCCACGTGTTTCCCGTGTTTAGAACTGTCCCTGCACAAAATGACACTTCTAAAGGAAAAAAAAGCCATTTAAAACTTCTTGCGGCTTTAATGTAATGTCTGGTCCCGGTAATATGGATGAAAATCTTTAAGAAAAATGGCATAGCTACCCCATGACCCCCCCCCCCCTACCCCAGCCCATTACCAGCCCCTTTGGGTCTTGTATGGATATTAAGGGGAACCCCGCACATAAAATAAAAAAGGCCCTATATACTCTGAACAGCCGTATACAGGCGGTGCATACAAGACAGGGACTGTAGGTTTGTTCTTATGTAGAATGTGTTTGTAATTTTGAACAGGTACATTGTTGAACTGTAGCTCCAGCCCAAAAATCTATTTTTAAACTTTTTGGGAAACATAGGTAAGGGTTATCACCCCTGTAACATTTGTTTTGCTGTCTGTGCCCCTGTTCAGAACATTTCACCTCACTTTCCGTCCCAATGACAACTGTTTTTGAAATGTGGTGTTTTTCTTGAAACAAGGATTGCTGATAAAGCATCAGTACAGAGGAGACACCTTTCTCCCATATTTATTCTTACAGGAGAGAATTTTCCTTCCTAGGGGTAGATTTCCTCTCACTTCCTGTTGTCTTCTTTCGTTTGCAAGTAGGAGTCGTTTGTAAGTTGGATGTTTGAAAGTAGGGACCTGCCGTATATACTCTGCAGAAATAGGCCCCTTAGTTGTTGGTGTTGGCACAACACTGTAAGCACTCACAGTTACTCTTGGTTGGTGCTGGAACGCCCTGCTGTCAACTATTATATCAGGAATTTTAATTACATATAATTGTTGAACAGTGGTAGTAAAAATTGGGGCTTTGATGGTGGTGCTGGTGCCACAACACTGTAAGCCCTGACAGTTACTCTTGGTGGGTGCAGCAATGGGCCCTGCTGTGAATTATTAGATCAAGAATTGTAATTGCATGCCCCTGTTGAACAGGGGCTGAAAAATTGGGCTTTTCGTGGTGGTGGTGGTGGTGGTGGTGTTGCCACAACACTGTAAGCCCTCAGAGTTACTCTTGGTGGGTGCAGGAATGGGCCCTGCTGTGAATTATTAGATCAAGAATTGTAATTACATGCCCCTTTTGAACAGTGGCTGAAAAATTGGGCCTTTCGTGGTGGTGGTGGTGGTGGCGTTGCCACAACACTGTAAGCCCTCAGACTTACTCTTGGTGGGTGCAGGAATGGGCCCTGCTGTGAATTATTACATCAAGAATTGTAATTGCATGCCCCTGTTGAACAGGGGCTGAAAAATTGGGCCTTAGGCACTGGTGGCACAACACTACAACCCCTCACAGATACTGTACTTGGAGCACAGCAATGAGCCCTGTTGCAAAGTATTGCTTCAAAAATTGTAATGACACGCCCCTGTTAAACAGGGGCTGAAAAATTGGGCCTTAGGCACTGGTGGCACAACACTACAACCCCTCACAGATACTGTACTTGGAGCACAGCAATGAGCCCTATGGCAAATTATTGCTAAAAAAATTGTAAGTACACGCCCCTGTAAAACAGGGGCTGAAAAATTGGGCCTTAGCCACTGGTGGCGGCACCCATAAACAAAAATGATCTTCCAAGCTATCATCATCAATCGTATCATTGAGGACTCGGAGGAGGAGGATAGCCAGTCAACATAACAGCACAGGCACTCAGCATCAGCATCAGTCTTGAAGGGACGTGACATGTTAAAATCAATTAGTCTGTTATATCAGCATCAGGTGTGTGGTAGCTGGTGGTGATCCAAGACTGGTTCATCTTGATGAAAGTCAGTCGATCAACCGAGTCGGTGGACAGGCGCACCCTGTGATCCGTGACAAATCCTCCAGCAGCACTGAATGTGCGTTCCGAAAGAACGCTGGATGCAGGACAGGCCAGTAGCTCAATTGCATACTGTGCAAGCTCTGGCCAGTGATCCATCCTCAAGACCCAGTAAGCCAGAGGATTTTCGGTGGGGAAGGTGTCCAAGTCTGACCTTGCCCCTAGATATTCCTGCACCATGTTTATCAGACGCTGGCGATGGTTGCTGGAAGCGATCATACTTTGGGGCTGCGGACTAAAGAATTGTCTGAACGCATCGGTCAGACGGCCACCTTCCCCGCCGCTCCTTCTTTGACTGGCCGAAGCCTCAGCAACTCGTTGTCCTGGACCAGGAGTTTGTAACCTCCCAGTCTCTGGGAACGCGTTGCACAGACCTTTCTGCAAGGCCTCCCGGAGTTGTCTCATCCTCTGCTCCCTCTGCGACGGTAACATAAGGTCCGCAACCTTACCCTTGTACCGTGGATCAAGGAGAGTGGCCAGCCAGTAATGGTCCCTCTCCTTGATCCGAAGAATACGAGGATCCTTCCGCAGACTTTGCAGGATCAGGGAGGCCATGCAGCGTAGGTTTGCTGAGGCATTCGCTCCGGAGTCCTCTGGGTCACTAAGGACGACATGATCCGCAGTCACCTCCTCCCAGCCACGTACAAGTCCACTGGTTTCTTGGGACTGTAAATCATCCCTAAAAGACTGCTGCTGATGATGCTGAGTGCCAGCCTCCACCTCCATGCTGACACAATCCTCCTCCTCCTCCTCCTCTTCCTCCTCTTCCTCTTCCTGTGCGATGGGTGGGACAGAAGGAACACTGTCTGGGTAAAGGGGGCCTTGAGAGGCAAGGAAGTCCTCCTCTTCCTGCCTCTGTTCTGCCTCAAGTGCCCTGTCCATTATTCCACGCAGCGTGTGCTCCAACAGGTGGACAAGAGGTACAGTGTTACTGATGCATGCACTGTCACTGCTCACCATCCTCGTGGCCTCCTCAAATGGTGCCAGGACAGTGCATGCATCCCTGATCATGCCCCACTGGCGTGGAGAAAAAAAACCAAGCTCCCCTGACCCTGTCCTGGTGCCGTAGTCGCACAGGTACTCATTGATGGCCCTCTGCTGCGTGTGCAGCCGCTGCAGCATGGCCAACGTTGAGTTCCACCTGGTGGGCATGTCACATATAAGGCGGTTCTTGGGCAGGTTCAACTCCTTTTGCAGCTCAGCCAGGCGAGCACTGGCATTATAAGATCTGCGGAAATGCACACAGACTTTCCTGGCCTGCCTCAGGACATCCTGTAAGCCCGGGTACCTGCCCAAGAACCGCTGCACCACCAGGTTAAGGACGTGAGCCACACAGGGCACATGGGTCAGTTGTCCCTGTCGGAGGGCGGAGAGGAGGTTGGTGCCATTGTCGCAAACCACCATTCCTGGCTTAAGCTGGCGTGGCGTCAACCACCTCTCGGCCTGGCCCTGCAGAGCAGACAGGACCTCTGCCCCAGTGTGGCTTCTGTCCCCCAAACACACCAGCGCAAGCACGGCATGGCATCTTTTTGCCTGCGTACTTGCGTAGCCCCGTGAACGGCTACGGAGCACCGCTGGTTCATAGGACAAACCACAGGAAGAGGCCATGGAGGAAGAAGAAGAGGAGGGGGTGGAGGAGAGAGGTGTGTCACAACCAGTAGTAGCATTTTGGAGGCGTGGCGGTGGGACAACCTCCAACACTACTGCACCTTGTCCTGCATCCTTCCCAGCTGCCAAAAGAGTGACCCAATGGGCCGTGAAAGAAAGGTAACGTCCCTGTCCATGCCTGCTGGACCATGAGTCAGCGGTAATATGCACCTTACCGCTGACCGCCCTGTCCAGCGAGGCCAAGACATTGCCTTCCACATGCCGGTAGAGAGCCGGAATAGCCTTCCGTGAGAAAAAGTGGAACCTGCCACTGAGGAACCGCACATTGCACAAACTCACGGAAGGGGGCCGAGTCTACCAACTGAAAAGGCAGCAGTTGAAGCGCTAGCAATTTAGCCAAGCTAGCATTCAACCGCTGGGCATGTGGATGGCTGGGAGTGAACTTCTTTCGACGGTCCAGCAGCTGGGGCAGGGAAATTTGCCTGCTAGAATCGGACGTCGGTGTACTGCTAGCAGAGTGGCCGCAAGTACTTGGCTGTGACACACCTAATTCTACTCTTCATTCCTCTCAGTGCATGTATCAGAGAGGACTGAAGTTATAGTGGGGTTGGAGATCCCAGCTGATGCGGTGCAAGGAGAGGTCCGCTTTGTTCTTTGGTGTGGGTCTTTGAGGTAGGCTTGCCAACGAGCTGCATGGCAGGTCAACATATGTCTGGTCAGGCATGTGGTACCCAAGCGGCTGATGTTTTGGCCACGCGATATACGCTTGAGACATATGTTGCAAACAGCAGCTGTGCGATCTGATGCACTAGCCTCAAAAAAGGCCCACACCAAGGAACTTTTTGAATGACGGGCGGAGGCAGCGCCCTGCACAGGCGGAGCTCTGCGGTGTGATTCCGTCGGTGTACTGCCCTTACGCTGGCCACCAAAGGGCATCCTGTCTCGTTGGAGATGTGCCTCCTCCTCATCCTCCTCCTCCTCTCTCCTATTAGGCACCCACGTGGAGTCAGTGACCTCATCATCCCCTCCCTCCTCATCACTGGAGCCAATCTGGCAGTATGCTGCAGCTGCTGGAACATGACTGCCAGATTGGTGTCCTTCTTGAGCATCCCCTCTGTCTGCTCTCACCCTACTGCCTTCCTGTAGCTGGGTTTCATCATCAGACCCTTCGAAACGCTGGGCATCCTCCTGGAGCATGTACCCAACACTGTGCTCAAACAGTTCGGGGGACTCCTCAGGAGGAGGACATGGTGGGTCTAGGGAAGGAGTGACTGATGATGAGTCTGACATTGATACCAGGGAAGAGGACGCTTTGGCAGCTGCTTTGCCAGTACCCTGAGCCTGGGTGAGAGAGGATGAGGAGGAGGAGGAGGGCTTGGTCATCCACTCTACCAAGTCTTCGGCATGATGTGGCTCAACATGTCCAGCTGCGGAAAAGAAGGACAAGCATGTCCCATGGCCATGTGCTGATGACAATGCACCGCGTCCAAGACCAGCACTGTTGCCCCCAGACACAGAGCCTGCTTGCCCTCTTTTATTGCCTCCTGACTGTCTGCCTCTCCTTGTTTGCCTTCCAGACATTCTAATAGATGGCCTGCAGGGAGATGGGAAAAAAGCAATAAGGGCTACCTTCAGGTGTCCTTCTCTGTCCCTAGAAACAAGGACTTGCACAGTGAAAGAAACTGACACTCTCCCTACCTACAGTTTTCTGTCCCTAGAAAAAATGTTTTTTTTAAGCACAATATAGCACAAGGAGAATTCACTCACTGTCCTTCCAGGTCCCTAGAAACAAGGACTTGCACAGTGAAAGAAACTGACACTCTCCCTACCTACAGTTTTCTGTCCCTAGAAAAAATGTTTTTTTTAAGCACAATATAGCACAAGGAGAATTCACTCACTGTCCTTCCAGGTCCCTAGAAACAAGGACTTGCACAGTGAAAGAAACTGACACTCTCCCTACCTACAGTTTTCTGTCCCTAGAAAAAATGTTTTTTTTAAGCACAATATAGCACAAGGAGAATTCACTCACTGTCCTTCCAGGTCCCTAGAAACAAGGACTTGCACAGTGAAAGAAACTGACACTCTCCCTACCTACAGTTTTCTGTCCCTAGAAAAAATGTTTTTTTTAAGCACAATATAGCACAAGGAGAATTCACTCACTGTCCTTCCAGGTCCCTGGAAACAAGGACTTGCACAGTGAAAGAAACTGACACTCTCCCTACCTACAGTTTTCTGTCCCTAGAAAAAATGTTTTTTTTAAGCACAATATAGCACAAGGAGAATTCACTCACTGTCCTTCCAGGTCCCTAGAAACAAGGACTTGCACAGTGAAAGAAACTGACACTCTCCCTACCTACAGTTTTCTGTCCCTAGAAAAAATGTTTTTTTTAAGCACACTATAGCACAAGGAGAATTCACTCACTGTCCTTCCCAGTCCCTAGAAACAAGGACTTGCACAGTGAAAGAAACTGACACTCTCCCTACCTACAGTTTTCTGTCCCTAGAAAAAATGTTTTTTTTAAGCACACTATAGCACAAGGAGAATTCACTCACTGTCCTTCCCAGTCCCTAGAAACAAGGACTTGCACAGTGAAAGAAACTGACACTCTCCCTACCTACAGTTTTCTGTCCCTAGAAAAAATGTTTTTTTTAAGCACAATATAGCACAAGGAGAATTCACTCACTGTCCTTCCAGGTCCCTGGAAACAAGGACTTGCACAGTGAAAGAAACTGACACTCTCCCTACCTACAGTTTTCTGTCCCTAGAAAAAATGTTTTTTTTAAGCACACTATAGCACAAGGAGAATTCACTCACTGTCCTTCCCAGTCCCTAGAAACAAGGACTTGCACAGTGAAAGAAACTGACACTCTCCCTACCTACAGTTTTCTATCCCTAGAAAAAATGTTTCTTTTAAGCACACTATAGCACAAGGAGAATTCACTCACTGTCCTTCCAGGTCCCTGGAAACAAGGACTTGCACAGTGAAAGAAACTGACACTCTCCCTACCTAGAGTTTTCTGTCCCTAGAAAAAATGTTTTTTTTAAGCACAATATAGCACAAGGAGAATTCACTCACTGTCCTTCCAGGTCCCTGGAAATAAGGACTTGCACAGTGAAAGAAACTGACACTCTCCCTACCTAGAGTTTTCTGTCCCTAGAAAAAATGTTTTTTTTAAGCACACTATAGCACAAGGAGCATTCACTCACTGTCCTTCCAGGTCCCTGGAAACAAGGACTTGCACAGTGAAAGAAACTGACACTCTCCCTACCTACAGTTTTCTGTCCCTAGAAAAAATTTTTTTTTAAGCACAATATAGCACGAGGAGAATTCACTCACTGTCCTTCCAGGTCCCTAGAAACAAGGACTTGCACAGTGAAAGAAACTGACACTCTCCCTACCTACAGTTTTCTGTCCCTAGAAAAAATGTTTTTTTTAAGCACAATATAGCACAAGGAGAATTCACTCACTGTCCTTCCAGGTCCCTGGAAACAAGGACTTGCACAGTGAAAGAAACTGACACTCTCCCTACCTACAGTTTTCTGTCCCTAGAAAAAATGTTTTTTTTAAGCACAATATAGCACAAGGAGAATTCACTCACTGTCCTTCCAGGTCCCTAGAAACAAGGACTTGCACAGTGAAAGAAACTGACACTCTCCCTACCTACAGTTTTCTGTCCCTAGAAAAAATGTTTTTTTTAAGCACAATATAGCACAAGGAGAATTCACTCACTGTCCTTCCAGGTCCCTAGAAACAAGGACTTGCACAGTGAAAGAAACTGACACTCTCCCTACCTACAGTTTTCTGTCCCTAGAAAAAATGTTTTTTTTAAGCACAATATAGCACAAGGAGAATTCACTCACTGTCCTTCCAGGTCCCTGGAAACAAGGACTTGCACAGTGAAAGAAACTGACACTCTCCCTACCTACAGTTTTCTGTCCCTAGAAAAAATGTTTTTTTTAAGTACAATATAGCACAAGGAGAATTCACTCACTGTCCTTCCAGGTCCCTAGGAACAAGGACTTGCACAGTGAAAGAAACTGACACTCTCCCTACCTACAGTTTTCTGTCCCTAGAAAAAATGTTTTTTTTAAGCACACTATAGCACAAGGAGAATTCACTCACTGTCCTTCCCAGTCCCTAGAAACAAGGACTTGCACAGTGAAAGAAACTGACACTCTCCCTACCTACAGTTTTCTGTCCCTAGAAAAAATGTTTTTTTTAAGCACACTATAGCACAAGGAGAATTCACTCACTGTCCTTCCCAGTCCCTAGAAACAAGGACTTGCACAGTGAAAGAAACTGACACTCTCCCTACCTACAGTTTTCTGTCCCTAGAAAAAATGTTTTTTTTAAGCACAATATAGCACAAGGAGAATTCACTCACTGTCCTTCCAGGTCCCTGGAAACAAGGACTTGCACAGTGAAAGAAACTGACACTCTCCCTACCTACAGTTTTCTGTCCCTAGAAAAAATGTTTTTTTTAAGCACACTATAGCACAAGGAGAATTCACTCACTGTCCTTCCAGGTCCCTGGAAACAAGGACTTGCACAGTGAAAGAAACTGACACTCTCCCTACCTAGAGTTTTCTGTCCCTAGAAAAAATGTTTTTTTTAAGCACACTATAGCACAAGGAGCATTCACTCACTGTCCTTCCAGGTCCCTGGAAACAAGGACTTGCACAGTGAAAGAAACTGACACTCTCCCTACCTACAGTTTTCTGTCCCTAGAAAAAATGTTTTTTTTAAGCACAATATAGCACAAGGAGAATTCACTCACTGTCCTTCCAGGTCCCTGGAAACAAGGACTTGCACAGTGAAAGAAACTGACACTCTCCCTACCTACAGTTTTCTGTCCCTAGAAAAAATGTTTTTTTTAAGCACAATATAGCACAAGGAGAATTCACTCACTGTCCTTCCAGGTCCCTGGAAACAAGGACTTGCACAGTGAAAGAAACTGACACTCTCCCTACCTACAGTTTTCTGTCCCTAGAAAAAATGTTTTTTTTAAGCACAATATAGCACAAGGAGAATTCACTCACTGTCCTTCCAGGTCCCTAGAAACAAGGACTTGCACAGTGAAAGAAACTGACACTCTCCCTACCTACAGTTTTCTGTCCCTAGAAAAAATGTTTTTTTTAAGCACAATATAGCACAAGGAGAATTCACTCACTGTCCTTCCAGGTCCCTGGAAACAAGGACTTGCACAGTGAAAGAAACTGACACTCTCCCTACCTACAGTTTTCTGTCCCTAGAAAAAATGTTTTTTTTAAGCACAATATAGCACAAGGAGAATTCACTCACTGTCCTTCCAGGTCCCTAGAAACAAGGACTTGCACAGTGAAAGAAACTGACACTCTCCCTACCTACAGTTTTCTGTCCCTAGAAAAAATGTTTTTTTTAAGCACACTATAGCACAAGCACAAAACACACTGACACTCTCCCTACCTATCCTTCTCTTTCCCTAAACTAAAGGAATCCAGGTTAAGCAAGAAAGAAATAAAAGTCACTGTCCCTGCCTATGCTGCTCTATCCCTGCTCCGGAACACACTACACTAGGCCGCCGTGCTGGCGGCCTTTTATAGTGTGGGGCGTGTACTAAACACCCTCAGCAATAATTGGCCACAGGCATCCTGCCTGTGGCCAATCATTGCTCTCCTCGCTGCCGGCGCTGTGATTGGCCAAGCATGCGGGGTCACAGTGCATGCTTGGCCAATCACAGCGCCTGGATGACACTGCGATGGCGTAGTGCATTGTGGGCCGTTCGCGTCACTCGAATTTGGCGCGAACGGCCCAAATCGTTCGATCTTCGTCGAACGATCGAACAGCCGATGTTCGAGTCGAACG
Source organism: Rana muscosa (assembly GCA_029206835.1). Lineage (NCBI taxonomy): Eukaryota > Metazoa > Chordata > Amphibia > Anura > Ranidae > Rana > Rana muscosa. The sequence continues at coordinate 1,234,372,670 of CM055116.1, read as the reverse complement.
TATGTTCGACTCGAACACGAAGCTCATCCCTAACCAGTACCAGGATAGGTTCATTCACCACCCAGGGCACTGTTAGTGCATGACGTAGAATGGGTGTACCATCCATTCTCTGCTCCTTTGCTCCAGTTGCCAATGGTTGGCATTTCGTGTGCACTGCACATGCATGGCCAATTGCTTTGCTTTGCCAATTGCTTTGCTTTCTTTCGAGCAGCTAGAAGGAAGTTGTGCATGTATAGTTTGCTTTTGTTTGTCAGTTGTGGGCAGATGGGATGGAGATTGGGCATGTTGGAGCAGGGCATGACAACAGTAGCTTTCAGAGCATTCCACTGACTGCTGGTTGTCAGCCACTGATCTGGAACGTGTGATAAGGGGTCCCCCCCCATTTCACCACTGCAACCAAGGCTCCTCCTGCTCACCCCTTGTCCCAGCCCTGCTTGTGACTTAGCTGACCATTATAGGGTTGCTCCTTACTTCTGGTGTTGAACCTGCAAAGTTTTTGGCTAAAAGTTTGCCATTCACGAATAAACCCGTTGTAGCGGAGAACCAAAACCTTATCCCCCCAACCTCACTTTGTAGAGATTTTGTCAGGAACATCATGTCAGCCGTCAGAAAGCTCAAGCCAGCTGTAAGGCTTATGCCCATGTTAATGCGCATATATCATATATATAAATGTGCACACCTTTTCAGGCACAGCGGCTTAACAGAGTGCAAGAGTGTGCGCACACATCTACCACAGATACTGACACGTAGTTGACTATTTAAACCTGGGCCTTTCAGCTTCTATCTCTGTTATCCCTGGTTCTAAATCCTGCTTGATACTGGTATTGACACAGCTTTTGTCTGACCTGCCTCAGGATTACCTGCCTGTTTTTGTCAGTGAATTACCTGTGTTACTGACCTTGGACTTGACTCTTGACCAAGATTTTGCCTGTTTATTCTGTACCATCACTGCCTGCAAGCTACCAACCTCTACTTGTCTCTGACCTTGATCCTGCTCTTGATATGGTGCGTTCCTGCTCGAGTACTACCAAAAGTGGCTTGTGACTCAACTCTGCTCTCTACTGGTCTGGGTGAAGTCGCGGTAACCTCATTGCTGCACTTCTGCTTACCTGACACCAGCGCTCCCAAGTTCAAGTCTGCGGTTCCAGCTTCCTTGCACCTGTACCCTTGGATTCCCCAAGTAGTCTCTGTCTGAGCTTTCAGGTGTGCTTGAAAGGGAATTGTGCAAGAGGTCATCGTCATCATCTCAAGATCCTCATACAGACGAGTGATAAATTTCCTCTCACTTCCTGTTGTATCTCTAAAACAGGAAATAAAACAATATCTCCTCAACGGGACACAGAAAGCAAAATATGGGGTTTTATTTATTATAAACTTTATTCCAAACTAACAAGTTTTGGCCATTTACATTACCTTTAAAGTGTCTGTATATCCAAAATCCAAATATGCACCAATAATATTGTTCAATATAATTGTGTTCTTTGTATTTTCCAAAAACATTGCATAAAAGTATAAATACTTGCTGATCCTGCTAGTTTGTTCAACCTCCTGCATGCTTCTGCTGCTTCTCATTTCACTATCCATTCACAGTTTGGGGGCAGGACAAGACCTGTAAGTGTTACTAAACTGCAGCAGAGAATAATTAGGTCTTCTACTTTACCATACAGGGCTGTGCTGTGTAAATCTCAGGACTGCATGGAGAGAAATACAAATCCTTTGGTAGATAAAACAGATCTCATGCATGTTTGAACTTAGTTGTTTTCTTTATGATAATAATTACAAACTGAATTATGAATATTGACTAATTGGTTCAATTTATTATATTGTATGGTCAGTTAATATATTTACTTATAATCATGTTGAATAATACTTTAATGATGGTGCCAAATTGGTATGTTGACTGGTAATGAATGACGACATCCAGATATTATGAATGGTTATGACTAATTATGTTGGTAGGTTATGGTCAACTTTAACGTTTTATCTAGTTGATCATGATGATTAATAATGATAACTGACCATCATTATCAAGGGCATTTGTAAAATAGGGAAAACAGAAACAGAGGCCAATGTTACACTATGGATTTGATTTCCTAATGGCGAATAGACTCTTTCCCTTGCAAGGGAGGTTACACTTTGCAAGGGAATTTATCCCAGAGCTTAGTGAATGAAGTGAAGCTCTGTTAACTACCATCATCCAATAACATGTAAGCAAAAATTCTGTTTTATTATTTTCCTTGCGCCCAATTGGGTATTCTTTGAAAAGCGAAATTTTACCACATTCGCCTTGTTCTGGGGAAGATTCCCTTGCAAAGTGCTACCACCCTTGCCTTTTTAACTTTAATAAAACAAGGAATTTAAATGATGTCTGATGGAGAATTTCATGTGGTTTTGTTTAACAACAACTATTGCAGTAGGGAACAGACACAAAAAGGTACACTCAGCATCTTTCCAAATAACAGTTCTGTTTACTTTATAACCATGCTTATAGGTAGGTACAGGGCCGCTGATAGGCCAGTACAACTGGCCCTGTTGTACTGGGCCCGGCCAGCAGGGGGGCCCGGGCAAACTCCACAGAGTACTAATTAATGTATAAAAAAAAAAAAACTTCTACAGCCCTGACCAAACATCATTATCTGCCACAAGCAATCCGGCAAAAACCCCCCCCCCCCCCCGTGTTTTTTTAAATTTTATTTATGATACCTCGATACCTGCAGTGTTCGGTTCGTGCAGGAAGGGACTATTTTTTCTATTTCGGGCGCGGAAGAATGTCTCTTCTCTCCTGTGCCCGCTCCTCGTGCTGGCTCAAGTCCCGGCCAGCATGTCCTTCCCTGGCGCCGCGGAGTGATTCCTCTCCCTCTGCTCTTGGCGCTCTGCTCTTCGCTCGGCTGAGAGAAGAAGCAGTGAAACAGACGAGCGCCGGCTTTAGCAGAAGAAAAAAAAAAGCAGCATCTTTGACTGTGAGTGTGACACAGACTGACACTCCAGTGAGGCCAGGCAACAGCACTGCAGGATCAGGGAGGAAGTGACTCCTGGGGCCCGGCTAACAGGTATGTGCTTGCTTGGGGGGGGGGGCGGGGTTGGATTCAAGATCTGTGTATTGAGAGTAGTGCCGAGCTGTTGGAAATTGGTATACTAATCCTCTATGTCAGTTCCTAATTCACAAATGTGAAAAAAATTAAATCCTGGAAAATATTAGTTTGTTCCTATACCACTATGGTATTAGCAGTAAGTGCTGAAACTATGTTGAAGTGCAAAAGTGCATTGTTAGCGCATAAAATCCGTGTATATGTGCATATAAAACAATATCTAAGACAATGATAAAGTGCAAGAAAAGGCACATATACTCCGTGACATAAGGTGTAAGCAATAATAAAATAATGATAAAGTGCAAAGAGTGAAATCCGTGTAGAGAGATGGTACTGAGCAGTACCTGTACTAGCAGCAATGCTGCAGTATGGTAAAGTGCATAAGTCTATCCGTGACTTAGATTACTAAGCAGTATAAGATGTGCAATTGCTGAGTCCATACATGACTGTCCTTAATAAATATATGTGCAAAAAATGCAAAGATGATATTGCAACAGAAGAATCCAAACAGTCTCTTAAGGTGAAGGGTGATGTTAAATTAAGGTGCTGAGTGATGTTTATTGTGACTTCCACGCTGTGCTTCTAATAAAGGATGGCCCCTTACCTCACTGCTGTGAGGTTACAGCATGTGATAAAACCCTCTATCGCTCCTGCTTCCTGCTGTCCGGATGGTACCTTGGAACATGGGGGTGTGTAATGCCTGGTGGGAGTTGATCCTCTAGCCGTGGGGTCTCCAGGATGGTGTGCATAAATGGGGGGGGGGAGGAAGGCGAAGGAAGCCCAATATAGTGTAGTATTTTCGTATAAAAAATGTATTACATTAATATATATATAAAGTACTCACATTTGTTTACTTGTTATGTGCATATAAAATACGAGCGCCGAGCTTGTCCGCGTCACCACCGGAGGTGACGCGGACGAGCTCTGCGCTCGTATTTTATATGCACATAACAAGTAAACAAATGTGAGTACTTTATATATATATATATTAATGTAATACATTTTTTATACGAAAATACTACACTATATTGGGCTTCCTTCGCCTTCCTCCCCCCCCCCCCCCCATTTATGCACACCATCCTGGAGACCCCACGGCTAGAGGATCAACTCCCACCAGGCATTACACACCCCCATGTTCCAAGGTACCATCCGGACAGCAGGAAGCAGGAACGATAGAGGGTTTTATCACATGCTGTAACCTCACAGCAGTGAGGTAAGGGGCCATCCTTTATTAGAAGCACAGCGTGGAAGTCACAATAAACATCACTCAGCACCTTAATTTAACATCACCCTTCACCTTAAGAGACTGTTTGGATTCTTCTGTTGCAATATCATCTTTGCATTTTTTGCACATATATTTATTAAGGACAGTCATGTATGGACTCAGCAATTGCACATCTTATACTGCTTAGTAATCTAAGTCACGGATAGACTTATGCACTTTACCATACTGCAGCATTGCTGCTAGTACAGGTACTGCTCAGTACCATCTCTCTACACGGATTTCACTCTTTGCACTTTATCATTATTTTATTATTGCTTACACCTTATGTCACGGAGTATATGTGCCTTTTCTTGCACTTTATCATTGTCTTAGATATTGTTTTATATGCACATATACTCCGTGACATAAGGTGTAAGCAATAATAAAATAATGATAAAGTGCAAAGAGTGAAATATGTGCCTTTTCTTGCACTTTATCATTGTCTTAGATATTGTTTTATATGCACATATACACGGATTTTATGCGCTAACAATGCACTTTTGCACTTCAACATAGTTTCAGCACTTACTGCTAATACCATAGTGGTATAGGAACAAACTAATATTTTCCAGGATTTAATTTTTTTCACATTTGTGAATTAGGAACTGACATAGAGGATTAGTATACCAATTTCCAACAGCTCGGCACTACTCTCAATACACATTCTACTCAGGTCACGGTTCTTTCACCTTTCAGTGTCTTGTAGCAGTTGATGTACTTTAATTGTTTATATATAGTAGCGCGTAGATACCTTTTTATACCCTGGATTCAAGATCTACTGCAGCAGCATCTTTACATTATGGCATTGGCGGCATTAGCGTCATGGGTGGCACTGTCTGCAGCACAATATGGCAGTGGCCGCATAGGTGGCACTGTCTGCAGGTAGCACATGCGTTATGACCCATAACGCATGTGCTGCCTGTAGAGACAGTGCCGCCAATGCCGTAATGTGTTGCAGACAGTGCCACCCATGACGCTAATGCCATAACGCATGTGCTGCATGCAGAGACAGTGCCACCCATGCCGCCAATGCCGTAATGTGCTGCAGAGACAGTTTCAAGGCGGGTCTGGGGTGGGGCCAGGGGTGGGGCTGAAGAAGGGACCAGGGGCGGGACCAGGGTGGAGCTTAAGGGGGCCCCGTCAGGCAGGCTGTATGGGGCCCCATGATTTCTATCAGCGGCCCTGGGTAGGTAACCCATTAATGTTCCAATTGAACGCTTCAGGTAACTGTCAAGAACTGAACCCAGGACCCTGGCTGTGTCTGGCAGTTAGCACTTCTTGCTGAGCCACCTGAGATGCTGGACAGCTCCCTGCATGATCCCTTGAACAAACTTACCTTCTTTCTTGTTTCTGGTAAACCTTCAACTTCTTGCTCCTCCCATTAACTTACTATTTAAGCCATGCATTTGCACTTCTGGTTTGTCATACTATTGTGTTCTTCTCCAGCCAATATCTTACATTTCTGCTACCATCCGCATCTTCCTTACCATTCGTTACTGACCTTTGGCTTGTTCCTAGACTATGCTTTTGCTTGATCCCAACCTGCAACCATTTGTTACCGACCTTTAGCTTTTTTACTGACTATGCTTCTGCTTGATCCCTACCAGCTACATCTGATACTGCACCCCAGCTTGCTCACCTCCTGGTGGAGCAATTGTGAGGACCACGATCTGGCACTAGCATTCAGCAAAACCCACCTCCACCATCAGGTGAAGACCAGTTAGTGCTTAGACCCCTTGTCTTGGGTGAGTCTGCATTACCCGCTAGAGTAATCTACTTGTGTATTTATTCTGCTGGTTTCTGTGTGAGCCTGTCCACTTCTATAGCCACTGGCCTCCGAGACTGACCCCTGATTGTGATAGTAACAAGGGACATAACTGCAGCAGTGCATAGGCAAGCTAGTTTCTTATCAGTACACAACTAGACATGTGCAATTTGTTTCATTCCAAATTAGTTTTTCGCCAAAATTAACTGCTTGGTACCAGAAACCACAGCATACTTTTAGAGGTCTAGTGGAGTAAATGCCTCGATGGGTTATGTTGGGTGGACATTATGTTATAGCTGATCTGTGTATATTATGACATCCTATTAGTATAAATCCCCAAATGTTCGTATGTCTGCAGTTACGTCTGTAACAGATTCTGGATCTCCCCTAATAGGCAAAACATCATGACATTGGCCACCCAAACTGATCCACTAGGGGTTGATTTACTAAAACTGAAGAGTACAAAATCTGGTGCAGCTCTGCATGGTAGCCAATCAGCTTCTAACTTCAGCTTGTTCAATTAAGCTTTGACAAAAAAAAAATCTGATTGGTTTCAATATAGAGCTGCACCAGATTTTGCACTTATTAGTTTTAGTAAATCAACCCCACTGTGCCATTTAATAATCTCTGGATGCACTATTGGTTGGTTGACTTTCTTTACTTTCTAAGAGGTATGATACCATTGATTCAATGGCACAGTTTGGGGAGCCAATGAAAGAGGTGGAGGAAATCTGCAGGCCTAAATCACTTTCTGTCTTAGGTTGACAACGCTTCTCCTCCGTAGATACAGTGTAGTAAGTGAGAGTTGTCACAATTGAATAGGAAGTGGGTTACTGGCTGGATCAGCAGATAAAATTATCCACTTGCCAACCAACTGCCGTCATTATACTGCGGCAGGTCGGCATGATCCCGCAAATCACCGTAGGTGTACGTTGGCACCTTTAAGGACGAAAGCGGACGTGCCCACTGCACAGCGGGGGACCCGATGCGCGTGGCCGGTGGTTGCGATGACCGCCGGCTACCCGCGATCGCGGGCACGAGAGCAAGAACAGGGATGTGTGTGTGTAAACACACACACATCTCCATTCTGACAGGAAAGGAGAGACAGATTGTCTGTTCCTAGTAATTAGGAACAGCGATCGGTCTCCTCCTCCAGTGAGTCCCATCCCCCCAAAGTTAGAAACACCTCCCAGGGAACACATTTATCCCTTTGATCGCCCCCTAGTGTTAACCCCTTCCCTGTCAGTGACATTTATACAGTAATCAGTGCATTTTATAGCACTGATCGCTGTATGAATGTCAATGGTCCCAAAAAAGTGTCAAAAGTGTCCGATCTGTCCGCCGCAATGTCGCAGTCCCGCTAAAAATCGCTGATCACTGCCATTACTAGTAAAAAAAAATATGACCAGGCCATTTTTTTGCGATACTGACAATTGTGCGGTCGTACGCCGTTGTACCCAAACAAAATTTACGTCCTTTATTTCCCCCACAAATAGAGCTTTCTTTTGGTGGTATTTGATCACCTCTGCGGTTTTTATTTTTTGCCCTATAAACAAAAAAAGAGCGACAATTTTGAATTTTTTTTAATATTTTTTACTTTTTGTTATAATAAATATCTCCCCCCCCCCCCCAAAAAAAAAAAAAAAAAACACATTTCTTCCTCAGTTTAGGCCGATATGTATTCTTCTACATATTTTTGTTTAAAAAAAAAAAATCGCAATAAGCGTTTATTGATTGGTTTGCGCAAAAGTTGTAGCGTCTACAAAATAGGGGATAGTTTTATCGCATTTTTATTAGTAATGGCGGCGATCAGTGATTTTTATCTTGACTGCGACATTATGACGGACACATCGGACAATTTTGATGCTATTTTGGGACCATTGTCATTTATACAGCGATCAGTGCTATATGTGTAAATGACACTGGCGGGGAAGGGGTTAAACACTAGGGGGCGATGAAGGGGTGAAGTGTGTCCTAGGGAGTGATTCTAACTGTGGGGGGGGCTGGGCTACCAGTGACATGACAGCGATCACTGCTTCTGATCACAGGGAGCAGTAGATCCCTGACATGTCACTAGGCAGAACAGGGAAATGCCTTGTTTACATAGGCATCTCCCCGTTCTGCAGCTCCGCGACACGATCGGGGGACACCGGCGGACATCGAGTCCGCGGGGTCCCACGGTCACGGAGCATGCGGCGTTGTTTTGCGCAGCCGTGCCATTCTGCCGACGTATATGTACAGGCGGCGGTCAGCAAGTGGTCAAAAGAAACAAATCGTGAAAGAAAAAAAAAACGAAAGCAGTAACAATATCTAAAAAGGTAGTAAGCTGCAATATATTTCTGCTCTTGGGTTTGGATACACTTTAGATTAAATTGAGTGGACAGTTGCAGAGTAGGTTGAATGGCATTAACATTTCAGTGTCTGGTTCCACTTGTTGCCTTTTAAAATATTTTTTTTATCTAATAAAGAATAGGAAACTAACTGGCTACACATCATCAGCACAACAAGCGGGACATAATATAACCGTTGCTAGCAGCATCCAAATAAATCCATTTCGTTTTTTTGGGTAGGATTCAATATCCTTCTATAATTGCATATCTCTCTTAAATTGACTACATTCTCACATAAAGGTCCTAGCCTGATTCTTGTCCAAAATACTTTTAAATCCCCAGGTTTATTCAAGCAAATGCAGATGTTAAAAGCAGGCCAAGACAGCTTAATGGGCATATGAATTTAATTAGATCCATACCAATTTAAAAGTTAATGTTTACAATTCATACAAAAATGTTATAGATTTTTCCTTTAGCCTGATTGTCTGGGGTAAACTCCTTGCATTTAATAATTTTCCTTGGACCAAAGCCATTAACTACAGTAATTGAAAACTTGTCAAGCTCAGGCTGTATCTGTCTAGCTAGCTGTCCATAATTTAGCATGCGTAGAATAGGTGAGAAGTAGCTTTGGATGGCGAGATGAATGGAAATTTAGAACGAAGAGCCAGATGTTAGCTTAGAAATTATTTTTCAAGATGTAAAAACATTTCAAAATAAATTTCTTCAAAAAGGGTCGCTTTTAATGATATTTCAATAAGGAAAGCTATTAGCGTTCTAAGTTAAAGACGATCAAAGTCAGCAAGGTGGAACAGTTATACAAAAGTAAAATAGGACATTAAAATAATTTGACAGGTTAAATGAAAGTTTAACAATTTATTTTATCTCCCGAACATATCTCTAAAAATTCAACCCCACGTTTTATTTTTAACTTTTTTTTTATTTTTTTATTTCATATATTTTTTTATTTTTTTTTATGACACTTTGTTGACCTCAAAGGTTGGACTTGTTGCCAGTTATTTTCAGAGTCCATATTTCTTTTTACGTTCCTTAGCATGTACAGTCACACATTATTCGTTTACAGTGTTCTCCCCGCTTTTTGCAACACAAAACAACTTCTCCTTCTGGGAATATGTTGGCAAGGGCTTTGGGCAGCTGGAAATGATCAGGAGTGTAATTATTTCCTGTGTTGATGCACATCTGGAAAATCAATCTTGGAGACGATTTGAAACGGCGTTAAACATGCCTGGGAAGAGGTGATCTTAACGGGATCAAAGGGGGGGGGGGGGGGGACTCTTATATAAGCTGGCATGATAGCTAGGAAACACTGGAGAGAAAGAAAAAAAAAACATGCATTTTATTTAAATGTTTAGTCACAACTTCTCAGTATTAGAAATTAATAAAAATAATAAAGACAATAATAATTAATAATAACAACTATTATGAAAGTGAGGGCTTCAAAATAAAGATTGAAGGATCACAAAAATATTGTATGTAGTTAATGATAGTATTCAATATATGTTTTTTTTTTTTTTTCATTTATGTTTAATGTAATAATTTTATTTTATACTCAATATATTAATTATTTAGTTTTATTTCTCTAGTATTTATAGTTATTTTCCACACTGACAAGCTGTCTAGCAAAAGTTGACTGTGGTTGGAACTAGACATGTGCAACTAGTTTAATTCCGAAATAGTTTTTTTAACAAATTTCGACAAATTCGTTAATTTGTAAATATCTGAATGAACAAAAACCGTTTAACAAATTTTTCCGAATATTCTTAAATTAGAAACTTCATAAATTTGAAAGTTCGAAAACCCAAAAATTCTGAAATCTCAAATAATAACTAACTAATAATAACTTAACTATTACTAACTATTAAATTATAGGTATTGGGATTTTCTTTTTAAATTTGTCTGTTAGTGAACCTAACAAATACGAAGTTATCCAAAGTTGCGAATAATCCGAAATAACGAATGCCGTATCTAAACGAATGGAACGTAACAAATTTATAATAATAAATAACAATAATAAAAAATATTTTATTTAATTATTATTATTTATTTTTAATTTGTTCCGTTTCATTTGTTTAGATGCAGCATTCGTTATTTCGGATAATTCATATCTTTGGATAAATTCGAAATTCGTTATGTTCACTAACAGCCAAATTTGAAAGGAAAGTCCAATACCTATGTAGCAATACCCCTGTAGCAGGCCGCTGGTTTAGATTTTGGGCTTTGCACGTTACCTCTAAGTTCGTTGTCAGGGGAAGAAAGTCTGTAGAAACTGCAATGTCCACACAAGATGTAAAACCTTCAACTGTTGGGTTTTATTTTTGCTGCAGTAACTTGTATAGAAAGTAGAAGGTATGAGAAGATAGGGGAAGGTTCAGGTACCCATTGCAGAACACACAAAAATGTCTAAAGTTATTCACCACACTCACTCTGGAGTGGGTATTGCTCACCCGGATAGACCCCTCTCACCTGGCCTAGCAGCCGGGATGACGCACGAACCAGTATGAGAACAGTCTCTGCCACAGACCGTTTGAGAACAAATATGGATAGCCAGGAATCCTCTGCCACAGGATTTCGGTCCCAAACTTCCAGCCGTGCAGTAAAAGAACCTTTAAGCCGATCCGGCAAACTGCTGGGCTTTTAAAGTAGTGGATCCCTTCTTAACGAAGTCACCAGGCCTATCCCGAGACCTTAGCACTTTGCTGGTCTCCTCCAGGGCAGGTCGTCCCCCAGTTCCCTTCGTTAAGCAGCTTCCTCCCTCTTGGTGGACAGCTTGGGATCCCATTTAGGATTGTAGGCCCCAGTCATCATAACTGGGCTTACTCGCTAGAGATGCAGCCTCGGGCCAACGTGGCCCCGGGCTGAGAACACACACACATACCTTGTGCCAGGAGGGCCACAAAGCGAACGACCCCGCGCAATGGTGTCTGTCCCTTAGGTATCCCTCCCCAGCATGCACAGCGGGGCACCACTCCCACTGAACCGCTGCCGAGAAGGGACACCCAATACACCATGGTCTGCCTGTGTTCCAACATGGGCCTGAGGTGGTACCGCCACCTTCAGGCAACAGGGGAAAATGCTATCAGGCACCACCATAACCCGGACAGAGGCAATTTGAATATAATTACACAAGTCTGAGCCCAACTATTGGCTGGGGCTAAATTTTGGGGCTAAATATTGGGGCTAAATTTACAATAGCGCCCCAATAATCGGGGGCAGGGCGCTATACCTATAATTTAATAGTTATTTATTTTTAGTTAGTTATTCTTTCAAAATTTCGGATTTTCTTTACGAATTTTCGAATTTACGAATTTTCAAATTTACGAATTGTGATCATAATAATTGACCTGAAAAACGAAAGAAAAAAAAAACGAATGAAACAAAGACTAAAATGAACAAAATTTTCGGCAGTGCACATGTCTAGTTGGAACAAGCTTTAACACTGGCTGGGGTGATTGAACAGTTGCAAAAAATGTTTTTTATATCATTGTAGCCATTGTATTATAAGTGAAATATTAAATGTGCAAAACCGCACTAATGCCAATCAAACAAATCAATGTAGAAATATCGTGCAAAGCAGCAACTCAACCATGTGATATTAACATGCAATTAAATATACATATATCAGAGCTGCGTTAAGCTGACAGCAAATCACAGTGACAAAATATTAGAAAGGAAAACACTAAAAGTATATAGTATAGTGAAGTCCACGTAAATAAGCAGAAATTATTATTTAACACTTGTCACCAAATCACACACCTTTACTGTACGTCATTGGCTTCAAGTGGTTGTACCGGAGGGATGCCTGCAGCTGCAACCCGGTAACGTTTTTAGAGCAGAAGGTGGGCTTTCTGAAAAAACAACCAATGCGATTGTTATCACAAGCAGCGGGAGGGGAAGTCTCCCCCCTCCCGCCGCTCACCAGGAATCTCCTGTCCCACCAGTAGACACCTGTGACCAGCAGACATGTCCGCCGGCTGGCCGGAGACCCGAACAAAGCCGGAATCGGCTGTACTAACCCGGAAGCGACGTCACAACGTCACTTCCGGTTTACTCAGGAGCCAACGGTTCCATTTTTCAAAAATCAAAAGTATTCAAAAATGCTGATCTTTGCGTTTTGAATACTTTCAAGTGCAGAGGAGGGGTTTGGGGGTATAGACCCCAAATCCCTCCATAAAGAGTACCTGTTACTGCCTATTACCGTCACAAGAGTAATTTACATATTTCCTTGTGACAGCAAAAAAAGTGATAAAAAAAATAAAAAGTTTAACCACTTAAGGACCGAGCCTCTTTCTGAGATTTGTTGTTTACAAGTTAAAAACTGGGTTGTTTTTTTTTTGCTAGAAAATTACGTAGAACCCACAAACATTATATATTGCGGTCGTTGCAATACTTTATGTCACACCGTATTTGCGCAACGGTCTTACAAGCGCACTTTTTTTGGAATTAAAAAATAAGACAACAGTAAAGTTAGCCCAATTTTTTTATATTGTGAAAGATAATGTTACGCCAAGTAAATTGATACCAAACATGTCACGCTTCTAAATTGCGCCCGCTCGTGGAATGGCGACAAATTTTACCCTTAAAAATCTCCATAGGCGATATTTTAAAAATTCTACAGGTTGTTTTGCATTACAGAGGAGGTCGAGGGCTAGAATGTATTGCTCTCGCTCTACCGATCGCGGCAATACCTCACATGTTTGGTTTGAACACCGTTTTCATATGCGGGCGCTTCTCACATATGCGTTTGCTTCTGCACGCGAGCTCAACGGGATGGGGCGCATTTAAAAAAAAAAAATTTTTCTTATTTATTTTACCTTTTATTTTTTAAACTGTTCTTTTACAAAAAAAAAATGGTGTCACTTTTATTACTATTACAGGGAATGTAAACAACCCCTGTAATAGAAAAAAAGCATGACAGGACCTATTAAATATGAGGTCTGGGGTCAAAAAGACCTCAGATCTCATATTTACACTAAAATGCAATAAAAATGCAATAAAAAAAATGTCAAAAAATGAAAAAAAATGTCCCTTTAGGAGCATGGGCGGAAGTGACGTTTTGACATTGCTTCCGCCCTGCTATGGTATGGAGACGGGTGGGGGCCATCTTCCCCTCACTCGTCTCCGTACCCAGAAACAGAGGGGACCCGATCGCCTCCGTCGCTGCAAACGGCTCCGATAAATGGTGGAGGGCCGATAAAGGTGATCTTGCGGCAAATCCGCCGCAGAGACCACCATTATCGGAAACCAGACCACCCGCTGAAGAAGAGGATACCTGGGTTATGGCAGCTAGCTGCTGCCATAACAAAGATATCCCTCTTCAAACAGCCGACGTATATCGCCAAAGTATATCGCAGTGCGGCGGTCCGGAAGTGGTTAAAGGGACAGTGTAAAAAAAAGGTAAGAAAAAAAAAGTTTTAAGCGCCCCAACCCTCCCTGCTCACGTGCCAAAGCGAACACATAGTCGCACCCACAAATGTAAACAGTGTTGAAATCACAGATGTGAAGTATTGCCGAAATAGTTTGAGTGAGAGCAATAATTCTAGCCCTAGACCTCCTCTGTAACTCTAAACAGGTAACAGTTACAATTTTTTAAAGTGTCGCCTAAGGAGAATTTTGAGCACTGTAGTTTGTTGCCATTCCACAAGTGTGCTCAATCTTAAGCATGACATGTTAGGTATATATTTACTCTGCGTATCATCTTTTACATTATACAACAAAATTGGGCTAACTTTACTGTTTTATTTTTTTTAATTAATTGAAGTGTATTTTTTCCCAAAAAATTGCATTTGAAAGACCGCTGCGCAAATACGGTGTGACATAAAATATTGCGACGAGCGCCATTTTATTCTCTAGGGCAGTGTTTCTCAACTCCAGTCCTCAAGGCGCACAAACAGGTCATGTTTTTAGGCTTTCCATTATTTTGCACAGGTGATTTGATCAGTTTCACTGCCTTAGTAGTTACCCCAGCTGTTTCATCTGAGGGAAATCCTTAAAACATGGCCTGTTGGGGCACCTTGAGGACTGGAGTTGAGAAACACTGCTCTAGGGTCTCTGCTAAAAAATATATATATAATGTTTGGGGGTTTTAAGTAATCTTCTAGCAAAAAATATAGATTTTAACTTGTAAGAAACAAATGTCGGAAAAATGTCTGGTCGTCAAGAGGTTAAAAGTCCATAAAAAGACATCCACCATCAGCAGCATCATGAAGCCTTCTTGTGTAAATCCTCCACCTCTAGTATCAAGAGCGCTTAACAAATATTGTTGACCCTCCAACTCTAGAGAGGTATAATAAGCTTTGAACGTTAAATTAGTGGGTACGATGCCCGGGGGGTGTGTAGAGGCGACTCGGTGCACATCTTGTGGCATGTATGCCTTCCTCAATCATCTGCTCGAGGGCGAATAATACAAAGACACTGAATTTCAAAAAGAGCCAACTTCCCTAAACTGCACGCTTTGCTAGAAGATATTAAAAGGGGTAAAATCCTAGAAACAAAAAACAAGGAAGAAAAAATGGGAGTGCTTTAAGAGCATACTAAATAAAGATATTGGCCAGTGCATTCCAATGGGAAATAAATTTAAAAGAGCTAATAACAATTCTGCGTGGCTCAACTCCAATGTAAAAATGCATATAAAAGCAAAGGAAAAGGCCTTCAAAGAATACAAAGCTGAGGGGTCAGCATTCCAACTTTACAAAGAATGCAAAAAATAAATGTAAGGGTGCAATCAGGGCGGCTAAGATAGAACACGAAAGGCTCGTAGCAGAGAAGAGTAAAAAAATCCCAATAAATTCTTTAAGTATATAAATAGTAAGAAAGGGATGCCAGAACATATTGGCCCCATAAGGGATGATGAAGGGAATCTGGTTACAACAGACAGAGAGATGGTGAAGATTTTGAATATATTCTTCTCCTCAGTCATCACAAGGGAAACGGGGGGCTACAGTAACCAAGACTGTAATGTTAATTTTTATAGCATGTCACAGGAAGCACCCTCATGGTAAACAGAGGATAGAATTAGGAATAGACTTGGAAAACAACATAAATAAGTCACCAGGACCAGATGGCTTGCATCTGAGGGTCCTTAAGGAACTCAGTCAAGTGATAGCCAGACCATTGTTCCTAACTTTTGTGGACAGTTTACTGACTTGAATGGTACCAGCTGATTGGAGAAAAGCCAACGTGGCACCAATATTTAAAAAAGGGCCAAGATACATCCCTGGGAACTACAGACCAGTTAGCCTAACATCAATAGTCTGCAAGCTATCAGAGGGGATGATAAGGGACTATATAAAAGATTTCTGTAATTAAAACAGTATCATTAGCAGACAGTAATCAGCATGAATTCATGAAGAATCGTTCTTGCCAGACCAATCTATTACCCTTCTATGAAGAAGTGAGCTGCCATCTAGATAATGGAAGGGCTGTGGATGTGGTGTATCTAGATTTTGCAAAGGCATTCAATACAGTTCCCCACAAGCGCTTACTGTACAAACTGAGGTCTGTCGGCATGAATCATAGGGTGAGTACCTGGATTGGAAACTGGCTACAGGGGCGAGTCCAAAGGGTGGTGATAAATAGGGAGTACTCAGAATGGTCTGGTGTGGAAAGTGGGGTCCCCCAGGGTTCTGTCCTGAGACCAATCCTGTTTCATTTATTCATAAACAATCTAGAGGAGGGGATAAACAGCTCAATCTCAGTATTTGCAGACAATACAAAGTTAAAGGGGTTGTAAACCCTCGAGGAAAAAACTTCTGTAGTGCAGCAGCCCCCCAGTGCCCCCCTTATACTCACCTGAACCTGATCTTTCCAGCTCCAGCCGCTGTCTCTGGTCCTCATTGGATAGATTCTATTTTGTATACTTTGCCTATGTATTGCACACTGCGTACGTAGTGTAGTGTACACGGCACTAATAATGTTTTCATTCTTTCAAGTCCTGATTAGCACTTAGCCTGCCTATGTTACGCCCTTGTTGCCATAAAAGTATGATTGTAATATTAATGTGGTATCTTTGTAATCATGTGTATAAAAAAACTTCAACTGCGTTGCATAAACTGAACAGTTATGTTTGCAAAGATGCTGAGTGTATCTTTTGTGTCTGTTACCTACTGCAGTAGTTGTTATTATTTGGAACCACCAATCAATATGAGGATAAGAGTTGTCCATCTATAAAATTTCTAGAACACACCTATGGGACCAGGCAGCGCTTAAACCAGTATATAGTCAATAGGCAGTGACAGATACTCTTTACTGAGACATCTGGGGTCTAATAAACCCCAGAACTCTCCTCTGCCCTTAAAAGCTTTGTATCATACCAAGATCGGTATGATCCAATGGCTTTTTCAAACCAGTAATGGTTTGTTTACAACCAACGAAACTAGAAGTGATGTTTCGGCCCAGTCAGCTCTATGGTCAGCCAGCTGCAGTCCTGGGTTCCCCGGTAAAACAGGAGAGCCTGGGAAGGCAACAGGAGGTGGCGGTAGGGGGGACCCCCTCCCGTCTCTTTTAAAAGCAATCCAGGCGCTAGGAAAGTGCTCCGCTGGCTCTAAAAAAACAAAACAGCCAGCTTCAGGCAACCTCCCAGAATAACCACTAAAAGTCAGGTGACGTACAGGTGTGTCGCCCTGTGGCAAGTGTTAACATACAAGAGAAAGCATCATTTTGAATTTATAAAGTGCATAGGGATATGATTTATCATAAGTGTTATATAACAGACCTATAAGGACATAAAAAGAAAAAAAAAGCATGGGTTTCTTATACAAATTATGGGGTCTCTCCATTTTGTGGATGTTGCACAAAATATTTTCCTCCTAAATTTACAGTATATGAACTCCATATGATTGAGCGGTTACATAAAATATAATATCGCAAAGGCATTCACTACAAGCAAATATATTATTTTACTCAAGATGTGCCTTGTCGGTCCAAAGCCTAGAAAAAAAATAAAATAACTTATAATATTGGAGCGAATCCTATAAAAACAAATTTCTGGTTTTATTTTGATGTGAGAAGGGAAGTGTCTGGGAAAGTCTTGTGTAAATAAAGTCGTGTTAGTGGACATCGAGCTCTTTGGTGAATATTTTCTGTAGGTGTGACCTGAGTACAACTTGTTAAATAGAGAAGCTTGTCTGCTTAAATTTGATCCATGTAATAATGGGGATTTTAGAATACTTGGTGAAAGTCAACATTATACAATCCAGAATGTATACGTGCCTCCCGTTTATCTTTGGCATATCTGAAGGATGCAAATATAGAATAAATCTTTGTGTTGGCCAGTTGCCAGTGGCTATGGATCTCCCGTAAAACACTCAATTATTTAGCTTGTCTGAATTCCCAGAATTTTACTAAAGGGCAAGATGGAGTTTCCCAAACGAGATTAGGGATGGGTGCAAAACTTTAGTGAATTTGATTTCAATGCGAAATTAGTGGTTTCTTGTTGACTAAAATTCCACTGAACTTGCCCGCTTGCTTTGTGTAGTACAAAAAATAAAAATAAAAATAAATAAACAATATTTATATATACGTTGCGGGTTTGAAGTAGTTTACTGGGGTTATGGCTGAAGCTATCAGCCTTAACCCTGGAATTTTTTTTTCAGCCAGTGATTGGCATGAACATTAAAGCAGTCCAAGCGGATCAAGAGCCACAGGAACGCATTTCAAAGCGATGGAAGGGGACTAAACCCCCCTCCCCCTCCTCCGGGCTTACCATATTTATGGAGAAAAAATATGGCAGTGCAGCCAGCTGATCATAGAGGTGATAAAAGACCAGATCGTCTTTGATCGCCTCTATGGCCTTGGAGGACCAGAGCGATGCCATTACGTCACTTCCAGTTCAGGGTAAACTTTTTTTTTTTTAAATCAAAAGATCAAATTTCTTTTTGTTGATCTCTTGCTTTTAAAGGTAAAGGAGAGATTTGGGGTCTTTTTGACTCAAAAATCTCTTCATAGAGAGGACCTGATGTCCTTATTTCTATAACAATGGATGTTTACATAAAAAATTAAAGGGAAAGTGTAAAAAAATAAATAAAAATTAAAGCGCCCTATCCCTCTGTGCTCATGCGCAAGTCGCACGCGCATATGTAAACGATTTTCGCACCACACATGTGAGGTATCGCCGCAAATGTTATAGCGAGAGCAATAATTCTAGCACTAGACCTCCTCTGTAACTCTAAACAGGTAACCCAAAATTTTATATATAAAATATAAAGCGTCGTCTATGGAGATTTTTAAGTACCGTAATCTGTCACCATTCCACGAGTGTGTGCAATTTCAAAGCTTGACGTGTTAGGTATCCATTTACTCTGCATAACATCAACTTTTATATTTTACAAAAAAATTGGGGTATATATTGTGCTTTGTTTTTTATTTTAATTCATTAAAATGTATTTTTCCCAAAATATTGCGCTTAATGATGAAGACGTAATGTAACAAAAAATTGCAATGATCGTCATCTTATTCCCTAGGTTGTCTGCTAATATATATATATATATATATAATGTTTGGGGGTTATAAGTAATTTTCTAGCAAAAAATACTGATTCAAACTTGTAAACAAAAAGGCTGGTCTTCGAGTGGTTAAAGTTTCCCACTTATGTGCTGGAAGCACTTTGTGTGCTGAACTTTAATTCAAATAACTGTTGTTTTAAGACAACGGCAGTATGATGTTCACAATGCCAATTTCACCCCTTGTTGCTTTTCCAGAAACCATTAATATTAAATTAACAGCTTCTCCATCCCGGCTGCAATAATTGGGCATTTGATGTTTGTAAACAAATGTCTTTTCATGTGCAGCGTGATTGACAACTTGTTTATCATTGTGTTTCACCTTATCAGAGTGCATTGAATGACTTGTGTTTACAGTGCAGCTCATTTGCAATAAAGTCCATTGAAAAAATAAGATTATGATTGCACTTTTTTATTAATGAGTTCTATTGTAAACACAGGTAACTGAATATATTTTGACAAGGTATAAGGAGAATATAATATTGTACTTAAAGAGAAGCTCCAGGCTCCCCCAAAAAATATAAGGACACTTACCTGTCCAGGGATCCAGCGATGTCCTCACCGGAGCCGATTCTTCAAGCGCCTTTGGGTGCAGGTGCCGGCATCTTAAGTAAGGGAAACTGGCAGTGAAGCCTTGCGCCTTCACAGCCGGTTTCCTATTGTGCATGTATGAAGTACTTTTTGAATGGTCCCACAATCTTATGGGATCTTTGATGTCCCAGAAAGCTCCAGGAGAAGGAGGGTGGCCAAACTTTCAGCTCAGATTGCCGCAGTGCATCTGACAAGAAGTGGGAGCGGGTACCTGTCAAAACCAGGTACCCGCTCCCATCTCCCCCCCGAAAGTGCCAAATGTGGCAGTGGAAGGGGGGGGGGGTGCAAACAAGGCAGAACTTCCCCTTTTGGGTGAAGTCCTGCTTTAATTAAAGGCTTCTCACTTTTGGCTGCACTGAATGGGCATTTGATGTTTATAAACAAATACCCATTCATGTACTGAGTGTAAATGACAACTTGCTTATCATGATGTCCTCTCATTTCGCCTTATTAGAGTGTAGGGCTGAACCGATACTAATACTGGTATCGGTACCGGTGCCAATACTAACAAGTATCGGTACTCATGCAAATGCTCCGATACCTGAAACCGATACTTTCAGGCTCGGTTCTTTCAGCTGTCAGCGGGATTCCCCCATTGACAGTTGAATTTTTTTTTAAAAAGCCGGCAATTAGCAGTTGTTAACAACCAATGACTCATTCAGCTGTCAGTGGAGTTCCCCTGTTGACAGCTGAAGTGTAAACCAATTGGAGCTGTCAAAAAAAATAAAAAAAAGGAGCAGCCGGGCAATGATTATTAACAACATTGCTCAGCCACTGAAACAGAAAGATAAAAAGAAACATTGTTTCTTTTTGTATCTTTCTGTTTCTTCATCTACAGACCAAAGGGATGAACTTCGATCTAAAGATGAAGTCAACAACCTGTTTTTTTAAATAAATGTTCCTCCGTTTTAACCCCTTATTAACCCTTAATTTACTCTAATCAGCCTTAATTAACTTCCTTATTCTCCTTCGCCATTTAATTATTATTTTCCTGCTGATTTTTTTTTTTGTTCACTTCTATTTTATAATCTATTAATAATTAAAACTTTTTTTTTGTTTAATTTGTTCGTTAATATTTTTACACCTTTAACATAGATTTACACATTTTACATTTAAAAAAGCGTAACATTTACAAAAAATAAATGTATTTCATTTGTGAATAACTTTTCAATGCTTTGTACCATTGCTGACAACTTAAGTGTAAACAAAACAGTTTCAGTAGGTATTGGTAAGTGGTATCAGCAAATACAAAAAAAAAAAAGAAGTATTGGTACTCGTATTTGTAAAAAAAAAAAATGGCATCGGTACATCCCTATCAGAGTGTATTCAATGACAGCTCATTGACAATGAAGTCAATTGAATTTTTTTTTATTTTTTTTCTAATTACTGGACTTTTTTTTATCAATAAGCTCTACTATAAACACAACTCATTGAATATACTTTGACAAAATAAAATGAGAATATAATACTTAATTAAAGGCCT
Organism: Rana muscosa; assembly: GCA_029206835.1. NCBI lineage: Eukaryota > Metazoa > Chordata > Amphibia > Anura > Ranidae > Rana > Rana muscosa. The sequence continues at coordinate 1,234,351,634 of CM055116.1, read as the reverse complement.
CTCACTCTGCAATGAATGGGAATTAGATGTTTGTAAACAAACGTCCATTCATGTCCAATGTCCAATTCATTCATTGTCAGAGTGTATTCAATCACTTGTGTTTACAGTACAGCTCATTTATAATGAAGCCCATTGAAAAAAAAAAAATATATTATTGGACTTTTTTTTTAAATAATGAGCTCTACTGTAAACACAGCTCATTGAATATACCTTGACAAGGTAAAACGAGAATATAATACTTAATTAAAACCTTCCCGCCCGGCCTATAGAGGATTGACGGCCAGTCGGTGGCTTTACAGTTCTGACTGGACGGCATCCTTTAGAACGGGCCGCCCGTGCGCACCCCACTGGGGAGACGCACATCGGACACAGCCCTGATTATCAGTGCAGCCCCATCAGTGCTGTCCTTTAGTGCCCATCAGTGCTGCCAATCAGTGCCCATCAGTGATGCCTGTCAGTGCCCATCAGTGATGCCTGTCAGTGCCAATCAGTGATACCTGTCAGTGCCCATCAGTGCCTCCTCATCAGTGCCTCCTATCAGTGCCCATAAGTGCTGCCTATGAGTCCCCATCAGTGCCGCCTCATCAGTGCCTCCTATCAGTGCCCATAAGTGCTGCCTATCAGTGCCACCTCCTCAGTACTGCCTCATCAGTGCAGCCCCATCAGTGCTGTCATTTAGTGCCCATCAGTAATGCCTGTCAGTGCCCACCAGTGGTGCCCTTCAGTGCCCATAAGTGATTCCTGTCAGTGCCCATCAGTGCTGCCTGTCAGTGCTCATCAGTGCTGCCAATCAGTGCCCATCAGTGATACCTGTCAGTGCCCATCAGTGCTACCTTTCAGTGCCCATCAGTGCCTCCTCATCAGTGCCCATCAGTCCTGTCTATCAGTGCCTATCATTGCCGCCTATCAGTGTCACCTATCAGTGCTGCCTATCAGTGCCCATCAGTGCCACCTCATCAGTGCCACCTCATTAGCACACATCAGTGAAGGAGAAAAATTACTTATTTTACAACCGCATATAGGAGAGGACGGGAGAAGACCCATGGAGGACACCACTAGCCATCACAGTGGCCACCATTCGATGGGCACAGTGGCAACATTTGATGGGCACAGTGGGAGCATTTGATGGCACAGTGGCAGCATTCGATGGGCACAGTGGGAGCATTTGATGGCACAGTGGCAGCATTTGATGGGCACAGTGGCAGCATTCGATAGGCACAGCTGGAGCATTAGATGTCACTGTGGCAGCACTCGATGGGCACAGTGGCAGTATTTGATGGGCACAGTGGGACATTTGATGGGCACAGTGGGAGTATTTTATGGGCACAGTGGCGGCGTTCGATGGGCACAGTGGCGGCGTTTGATGGGCACAGTGGTGGTGCTTGATGGGCACAGTGGCAGCATTCGATGGGCACAGTGGGAGCATTTTATGGGCATAGTGGGAGCATTTGATTGGCACAGTGGCAGCGTTTGATGACACAGTGGTGGCGTTTGATGGGCACAGTGGCTGCATTTGATGGGCACATTGGCAGTGTTTGTTGGCACAGTGGCGGCGTTTGATGGGCACAGTGGTGGCGTTTGATGGGCACAGTGGCAGCATTTGATGGGCACAGTGGCAGCATTTGATGGGCAATAGTGGTTGCAATTGATGGGCACAGTGGCTACGTTTGATGGCACAGTGGCGCCATTTGATGGGCACAGTGGCGCCATTTGATGGGCACAGTGAGGCTGCAATTGATGTGTTTTTTTCAGAATTTGTCAGTTTGCTTGCGCCCCCCCCCCAAAAAAAAATTGAGCACTAGCCGCCACTGCTATGCCCTGTGAGTAGGCACTGCTGTGTCACACATGTCACAGAGCCAGCCTTCTGAAATAAAGCTAAATGGAAGGGGCTTCAGGAGGCAGAGCCAGTACAGGAATCACTGCTTGCAGGCAGCAAGGTACCATGGGATATATAGTCCTTAGAAATATTGAGGAGAAGATGCAAAGCATGCAGGGAATTCAGGAAGTTATGGAAAGAGACGGCCAGCACTCACAACATGAAAGGAGATTTTTCAAGTAAGATTGTATTGGATTGTTAAGAATAGCTGTTTTTTTATTGCTATTACAATGCTGATGTTATAAAATGAAAGTGTAAGCAAGACCATACATCTCCTTTAAAAAAAAAAAGCTATTGAATGAATCATCCCACAAGACTCAACATATAACTGAAATGTTACCTTTTTAATTTATCTTTGGCCTTGAATTCCCATTTAATACCTTTTTGCTGACTGACCGGATAACCAATTTCAACCTGTGGCTTTATCTGTCAGTGTATGTCAGTGAAATGTCCGGACGGAATAGGGAGTGTATTGGAATCTCGTCAAATACAGAAAATTAATTCTGATTTTATTCTGTAGCACGTAACGCATTTTCCTGCAGTGAACTGACACAGAATGACACACTCCATGTTATCTGATTTAGTGGTGCTCCTGTGTGACTCCGTTCTTTACATAGACTACCCCTATGGTCTTTCCCTTTCTCCCAGAGATTGGGTTACAATGGATCTTTGCCTGCAGCAAGGATAACAGCATGGGGCTCAATGATTGACAGGTGTGGACAACCAAGTAGACAGCGAAAAAAGGGGCAATAATAAGTGAAACGCATATTTTCAGCGTAATATTAATCATTAAAGCAGTATTAAACCCACAAACAAAAATGTAATATACAGTGCATCCAGAAAGTATTCACAGCGCTTCCCTTTCTTCACATTTTGTTATGTTACAGCCTTATTCCAAAATGGATTCAATTCATTATTTTCCTCAAAATTCTACAAACAATACCCCATCATGACAACGTGAAAGAAGTTGGTTTGAAATCTTTGCAAAATGTATTAAAAATAAAAAAAGGAAAAAAATCTCATGTACATAAGTATTCAGAACAGCCTTTGCCATGACACTCAAAATTGATTCCCGCTATAAATCGCTGATCACCGCCATTACTAGTAAAAAAAATAATAATAAAAATGCCATGAATATATCCCTTATTTTGTAGACGCTATAACTTTTGAGCAAACCAATCAATAAGCGCTTATTGAGGTTTTTTTTTACCAAACATATGTAGAAGAATACATATTGGCCTAAACTGATGAAGACATTTTATTTGTTTTGTTTTTTTTTTTATATTTTTTAGAGCAAAAAGTAAAAAACGTTTTTTTTTTTCAAAATGTGTTTGTTTATGGCGTAAAAACATAAAAACCGCAGAGGTGATCAAATACCACCAAAATAAAGCTCTGTTTGTGTACAACGTTGCGTGACCACGCAATTGTCAGTAAAGGGACGCAGTGCCGTATCGCAAAAAATGGCCTGGTCATTAAGGGGTAAATCCTTCTGCGGTTGAAGTGGTTAAAGTAACGCAGTGCCGTATCGCAAAAAAAAAATGGCCTGGTCATGGGGGGGAATCTTCCGGAGGTCAAGTGATTAAACAGTTATGCCGCGTACACACAGTTGGAATTTCCGACAAAAAATGTTCGGGTGAGCTTGTTGTCAGAAAATCCTCTTCTCTCTTTTGGGTTTTATATGCACTGTTAAATGTATCACTGTGTATATGCCATTTGTATTGGAAGCACACTGGCTGGGAATTTCCTACTGTCCACTAGATGGTGCTGTGAGGGATGCAAATGCCGCCCTGCATTCCTTGCAGACACCCGACGGGTAAGCTCCGCCCGCACATGGCAAGTAGCAGGTGGAAGCAAATCTGCCGGCCACACCAACTTGTGTGTGAGGCGGAGCTTCTTTACGTCCCCACTGTCGGCTTTGCTAGGCAGGTGGGGAATTTACACCCGCCGGTGACGCGGCGGCATGTGACGTCATTGCACCCCATGGGCGTGGCTATGCCACACGCCTCCGTGTCAGGGAGATGCCTTGCAGCCCCGCAATCAGCTGTTTGCTGTACGGCTGATTGAAGGGGCCGCCTTGAATCAAATTGATTGGACCATTCCACTCAAGTACACTACTTAAAGTGGTTGTAAACCCAACTACACAACTTGCACCTACAGGTGAGCCTAGATTAAGACTTACCTGTAGGTGCAAGAAATATCTCCTTAACCTACATGGTTAAGGAGATATTTGCAGAAAACCCTGCACCGATGTCTATGGTGCAGGCGCACTGAGCGTGCCAGTTTTCTGAATGGGAGAATGCCGGCCCCGCGCGCATGTGTGTGACATCATCACGGCTCCGGCCAATCACAGCGCCGGAGCGGCGATACCCGGAAGAAGGTCGGAGGTTACATGGCGGCGGAGGGGGACGAGGAGCGCTTCGGAGGCTTCGATCTGAGGTAAGTGCCATATAATGAGCTAGTATGCATGCTCATTATGCCTTTTTCTTGCAGGTGTTATTTTTTATTTTTTTGGAAAAGTTGGTTTACAACCACTTTAAGATGCAGACACTCAGCTGGCAATTGTCAGTCTTTTGACTGCCGCCCTGAGGTCTGCATCTTGTCGATATTTGTACAGCTTGAAAGGTAAATATATGCAATTTACATAGGCTGACTGGAGATTACTATCTCTGTATAGTTTGCCTACTCTTTACTCCCCTTCTCTTTACCTGTACATAGGACTAACTTAAAGTGTCCTCTCTTTACAAATGTTCCTTTGAATAGTACACCTTGGCTGCCAATTTCCAAGCAGGCGTCTCTTCTGGATGCATTGCAGTGTCTGGCTCCGAATCCATGCACGCCCATCTTCCACCTCTGTGGACCCCTCAGCCAGTCTGCATCTACAGTGCTGTTTTTATCTTGCCGTGATTTACAATGAATCGCATTTATGTAAGTATCTTTAGCCTTAATATGGATTACTATGTAAAGTGCAATTGTTAGCACTCTCTCTATGTTATTATACAAATACTGTTACACAATTATATCTACATTACAGACAATAATTAAATCACTCACTGTATAAACCTCCCCTGATGAAGGAATATTACATATCAATGTGAACATCCGAAACATGTCAGGATGTATGCTGTAAATCTATCCGTCTGACCTCAAACTGTACTTGGGCAGTGGATTATAAGCTTTGGGTGGATACAATTATCTTGTACACTATCGATTCATTGATGTAATTTTAAGTGAGTGTTGCGTTTTGTTTATATATCTTTACTCCTCATACTTCTTTCTGCCTTAAAAGTCCTAAGGGGCAACTCCTTGTGCACTACAGTAGGTGCCGCCGATTTTGTGTCAATCTCGCCTCTTCTAGCGGCGAGATTGACACCCTACGAGCCCCGTCACGAGAGCCAGCGCCAAGCTGTCTCGTCATCGGGAAAGGAAAAATTTTGTTTTTCCTTTCGCAATGAGCAACACGCATTGCTGACATTGAGGCCGGTAGACGGAGATCCGACGTGGATTCCTGCCAATACCAGGCACTGTGTTTGGTATGAATCCTGAGCGGGAACTCCACGCCAATTTTTAAATAAAAAAACGGCATGGGTTCCCCCTCCAGGAGCACCTTCGGTCTGGTATGGATTTGAAGGGGAATCCCCTAAGCCAAAAAAAACGGCGTGGGGGTTCCCCTCAAAATCCAAACCAGACCCTTATCCGAGCACGCAACCTGGCAGGCCGCAGGAAAAGAGGGGGCAGTGGCGTCTCTAACTTTCATATTTAGGGGGGGCACATGGGGGGACAGGGACAAAAGTAGGGGGGCCAACTATAAAATTCAATATATATATATATATATATATATATATATATATATATATATGTAGCGATACCTCCAACTAAAGAGGCCGCAGAATTAGATTTTGGGCCCTGAGTGCAGCTCCGCCAACCCCCGGCAATAGGCTCTATCCCCTTCTGGCACAGCTAGTACTAACAATCAATGATAGGTCCTATGCAATAGAATAACTAAGCAAGGACACAGTAATGAATTGTAATAGGTAAAGTGTTTTACTCATCAATTCTCAATATGAATAAAAGGGGTAACAATAATCACAGTTCTAAACAATCACTCCTAAGGGCAGCGTCCTGCCACTCTAACACACTATATAGTAACACACGCTACAAGTGCGCCATACGGGCGACCGTTAACTAAGTGCCCTATGGCGCAGCAATCAAACACGCTAGAATCCCCACCAGGCCTGGTTCTAATATTTAGCTTAGTCCTTCTTTCTTCACCGGCAGGTCTGTAATGGTGGTGCACTTAAACAGAGTATAACTTTGTAATCCAAGGGGTATGAAAATAACTTATAGGCCACGGCAGTCTATAGGCCTATACACAGCAACAGTATCTAAGCTGGGCTTATGCCCTCTCACCCGCCGGACTACGGATCCAGTCCGGGAAAACCTCCACCGGCCGTGTCACACACTCTCAATCTCTCCAACGATCGGGTCCCCGATCCGACAAGGCGGTAGCTCACAAAGTCAGATGCCACCCAGGCTCGCAGAGGGAAGGATGGAAGGCTCTTCGGTGCAGAGCAAGGCCTCTGGCTTCAGGCCTTGCCCCTCCGACACATCCGCACAGGAGGATCCGTCCGTGAAGTCTCGTGTCGCCAAAGAGACCGAGCCCGGCCCCGCCTCTTCCTTTTATAACCCCTCCCATGAGTCTCTGCGGTGGAACGTCACAACAAGAATGGGGTTATGGGTAATGTAGTTTCTTCCCAATATAGGGGAACACCCCGCTACATATATATATCCTGGGGCCCTTTACTACGATCCCACAATGGGCCCTTTCACATGTTCTGCAGTGAGCTCCCTTCCTACTATACTGGGGCCCCACCAGGGTGGCAGAAAACAAGAGATATATGTCACCAGCACACCAAGCGCTGTGCAGTGTGGGCTTCCTGTCAGGCTCTGGCATGTGGAATTTTGAACATGCCCAGCCCATCTCTAACAACAAATTGTGCTGGCCCTCCTGAACATCAGCCCCATAAAGTAACCAGCACTGGGTTCCAATGTGCTGCCGCCCCTGCCATGGAGACAGAGACCAGCGCTGTAAATAGCCGGGACAGGATAGCAACTCTGGTTGTTCCAGCACTGGTCCACACTGGGAACATTCCCCCATCCACCTATAATGTGTAGATTGGGGAATTGGATCATTTCCTTTTTTTTTCATTCAACCTAATAGTTGAATGAAAAAAAGTGATCAATGTATGGGCTGCCTAAGAGCTAAGACCAGCCATAGACAGTTTAAATATCAGCTGGTTCAGCAGGAACTGGCTGAGATTTGTACCATTAATGAGCAGATTCTCTTATGATTATCACTAGTGGTTGCTATAGCCACTAGTGATAATCACTGTTTGTCGGGAGAATACAATTGCTGGGCAGGAGAGATATTCCCCTGTCAGCACTGTCTGTGTTGATGGGGGAATCATGCAAGTTTCTTTCCTGCAATCTGTGGACACAGGAAAGAAATTTGCACCGTCTATTACCTGCCTAACTGAAAGTGAAAGTAAATTGTGAATGTCTTGAAAGAACAGGAGAGGGGGAGGGAGACAGATGGGGGAGAGAAGGGATGGAGATAATGCAGTTCAGTGATTACAGTGTACTGCAGTCTGCAGTGCACACACTTACCCACGGTCCAGGCTAGAATCTCAGGCATCATTCACACACAGCCAGGAATGCTGCTGATTTTCATATTTCCCGCCCACACATCCCCTCTCTTCAGATACAGCACGCCGGGATAGTGTGGGCGGGACTGGAAGGAGGAGGAGGAGCTGTATCCCTCCCTGCTCGTATGTGAGGAGAGTGAGCTGGGGTGGCTGGACTCGCTGGGCTGTGAAAGAGTGTCATAGACTGACACTCGGCTCAGCTTGCAGTCACCATTCTCGGAATTTACAGGCTGGTTCTCCTGTCCTAAGGACGGGAGAAATCAGTCTGTTTTTTCAGTAACTGAGATGAAGGCTTGGGCCCCCCTCCCCCCCTCCCACAGTGCTCGTGGTGTCCTTCCTGCAACTCGCTCTTCTCCGTGCCAATGAGGATGCAGGAAAAAGAGCAGATCGGGCGGCTGTGGTTGTGTGAGCGCTCGCATTATGCAGTGTCAGCGAGCAGAGTGAGGGGGGAGGAATCCCCCGCAGGAGCTGACTGGGGACGCTCTCCCTCTCAGGAGAGACTATGATACCCCAGCAGCAGCCCGAGCGGAAAAAGAAATGCAAAAAAAAATGTGTCCGTTGGTTGTCAGGGTCTGCGAGCGGGGGCTGATCGGAATCCGGGAGCCCCCTTTAATAAGGGGCCCCCAGATGCCGGCCCCCCACCCTATGTGAATGAGTATGGGGTACATCGTACCCCTACCCATTCACCTGATGGGAAAAAATTTCAATAAAAGAACACACACAGCTTTTTAAAGTAATTTATTACACAGCTCCGGGGGTCTTCTTCCGACTCCGGGGTTCTCTTCCGACTTCGGGGGTCTCCGGTGTCGTCTCTGCGCTCTCTGGTTCTTCTCTCGCTCTCCGGTTCTTTCTTCCTTCTGCTGGGCCTCCGCTATCTTCTTCCAGTTCTTTTGCTAGCGGAGAGGCCCGGTCTTCCCCGTCGTCTCATCCGGCTCTCCGTTGTCCTTCTGCCGGCCCCTCCACTATCTTCTTCCAGCTCTTTTGCTAGTGGAGGGGCCCGGTCTTCCCATCGCCATCGGCGTCTTCTTCCCTCTTCTCCTCCTCGATGTTCACTCGTTGCTTCCTCCTGTTGTAATGCTGGCTGTTCGGTCCGCAACGATTTATATAGGCTGTCTCATGATGTCACAGTCACATGCTCTGGGTGGCCCCTGGGCATGTGACTGTGACGTCATGGGAGCATGTGACTGTGACGTCATGAGAAAACTATATTTTCATTGATTTGCAACGATTCGTATTTTCGTGTCTAATTTCAGTTGATTGGAAAATCCTACTTTTGTAGATTTAATTACATTCGTACTTTTGTTAGAATACGTTTTCCGTTTATTCAAAACACTACTTGTAATTTGTACTTTCGTGAGATTGACTGGCTCATTTATTCGTACTTTCGTAACATTGTTTTCGTAGATTAGTAATCGGGGCATAATTCGTAATTTTTACATAATGTGTCAGAATAGGAGAAAACAAAAATATGTCAGAGATATTACAAAATACAAATATAGAAACTAGATTCTAGACAGAGTATGCTTAAGAGACAAAGAATTTTTCACAAGTCACAACTTTACTCACAAATCCAACAGAACAGTGCAACCTACCCAACCACAACCTATCTGGACTGTGGATGGAATGCACTGCAGTCTAACACAGAAAAACACACAAGGGAATGAGAAACAAGCTCATTGGGGGAAGAGACAACCTCTTCAGGGGAAGGGACAAGCTTATTGGCCATTGGCCAACGTCCAGAAGTAATTCAGAACTAATGAAATAGAATTTAAGTTTTTTCGAATTTTCGTTGTTTTGATTTCCGTTTTCCGAAGATTCGTAATTTTTTTTCCGTTCATTTTGATTTTCGTTAATATGGATCTTTGTTCGTTATTTTCGTTGCTTTGTTTTACGTTTTACGAATATTCGTAATTTCGCATTTTCGTTCATTTTGAATTTCGTTATTTTTTGATCTTTGTTCGGTATTTTCGTTGTTTTTATGTTTTTGTTTTTTACTTTTTCGTATTTTGGCTGTTTCAAATTTACTAAATTCGTATTTTCGTTGTTTTCCATATTCGTTCTTTTCGATAATTCGTTGTTCGTTTGTAATTTTATCAAACCGCTCGTTTATTCGTATGTTTACGGATCAACGAATATAACGAATTTTGACAAATAACGAATTCGTAACTAAAGGAATTGCACATGTCTACACGGAAGACATCCCTGTATGGGGAATTGTAAATATCTCCTAAACCGTGTAGGTTTAGGAGATATTTCCAGCACCTACAGGTAAGCCTTAATCTAGGCTTACCTGTAGGTGAAAGTGGTCTGTAATGCTGCGTACACACGATCGGAATTTCCGACAACAAATGTTCGATGTGAGCTTTTGGTCGGATATTCCGACCGTGTGTAGGCTCCATCGGACATTTGCTGTCGGAATTTCCGACAACAAATGTTTGAGAGCAGGTTCTCAATTTTTCCGACAACAAAAGTTCTTGTCGGAAATTCCGATCGTGTGTATCTGACGCACAAAAATCCTACGCATGCTCGGAATCAATTTGACGCATGCTCGGAATCATTGTAATAAATTTTTCTCGGCTCGTCGTAGTGTTGTACGTCTCCGCGTTCTTGAAGTTCGGAATTTTCAAGCAACATTTGTATGACTGTGTGTATGCAAGACAAGTTTGAGCCAAAATCCGTCTGAAAAAACCCCACGGCATTAGGGTTTACAATCACTTTAAAATTGGTAAGTTGCAATATAATAGATTTTTGGTTTGGGGTTTATGGCTTTAACCTCAATCCTGTTTTTGGATTTTGCTTACACAGTCCCTTGATCACATGCCTGAGGAAGGGTCCCTGAGGGGTCCTGATCATAGAAAAATAAAGAACTTTGAAACAAGCTTTTCAGTGTAAATATGCAAATAATAACTCCTGCGCTACCACACAAAAATTTTACTTATGTCTTAATATCTGTGCTTAAACTTCCAGAAACAATTTGCTGCAAACACTTTAAATGTGTTCCCACACCAGACTAATAAAGACACCTTATAATATTAGTGTTGCGTTGCTTCGAAATATGCTTAAAAATTAAAACACCTAGTGATAGTATTAGTGTTGCACTATTTAGCACCAAAAACAGTGCTACTATTACAAACAAAATGGTAATAAATTATCAAATTATGATAAGTACCGTATATACTCGAGTATAAGCCGACCCGAATATAAGCCGAGGCACCGAATTTTACCACAAAAAAATGGGAAAACTTATTGACTCGAGTATAAGCCAAGGGTGTCCATCTGCATGCCTCACTGTGCCTCACTTTACCTCACTTTGTCCATGTGCATGCCTCACTGTGCCCATGCCTCACTGTGCCCATGCCTCACTGTGTCCATGACCATGCCTCACTGTGCCCATGCCTCACTGTGCCCATGACTAGACTGACGTTTAACATGGGAGTCTATGGAAGGGGTGTCCGGCTTTGAAAAATCAGTGCTCCCCGGCCGTATATCCCCCAGACAACAAACTTTGCACACTTGTAGAGGAAGAGTGAGGCTACCTGTGTGCCAAGCTTGGGGTCCAGGGGACCTACGGCCGGCCAGTACCATGTCCCCAAATTCCAGGAGATCAGGCGCAAAAAGGTGACTCGAGTATAAGCCGAGGGGGGCATTTTCATCACAAAAAAATGTGTTGACAAACTCGGCTTATACTCGAGTATATACGGTATCTATGGCATTGAGCAGGATGATTTGGAGGTTCTCCTTCGGGATGATTCTCTCAAAAAAACACTACCAGTGATCTACAAGTCTCTACTGCCCTCCGTTCATGAGGGTCTAGATGCTCTGCTTACTCTGTGGTGCTCGGAGGAGCAGGAATTGGATAATGAAGCATTAATATTGACTAAAGACAGGTTGATCCAATTTAAAATAGTGCACAGAATTTATTTTACACCGCAAAGACTACATCATATCTACCCTAGTTCCTCTTCTTGCTGTTGGAGGTGTTCTAGCGAGTCGCGACCCTGCGGGATTTGCCCATATCTTTTGGGAGTGCCCTCAGATTAGTAGCTATTGGCGGGATGCGACCCAATTCATATATACTCTGACTACTATGCATGTCCCTGTAATGGTTGGCATTTGTCTCCTGGGGTTAGTTGACTCTTTGGCCGTTAATAGGGCTATGCGTACTTTATTGGGTTTCTTATTATTTTATGCCAGGAAGGCAATAGTGCACAAGTGGAAATCAACCACGGCCCCTACTTTGTCCTTCTGGAAGCATCTAATCAATAGGGTTGTACCCCTATACAAAGTTACCTATTTGTCTCGGGGGTTGCTCTACAAAACTTGAGAAGGTCTGGCACTTGTGGACAGACTCAGACTATACAGCTGACGATTAGGAGTCCATGGACTGAATCTATTCACCCTTGATATGGTTTAGCCTAATGTCGCATACACACGATCGGAAATTCCGACAAGAAAAGTTTGATGTGAGCTTTTGGTCGGAAAATTCCGACCGTGTGTAGGCTCCATCGGACATTTTCTGTCGGAATTTCCGACAACAAAAATTTGAGAGCTGGTTCTCAATTTTTCCGACCACAAAAGTTCTTGTCGGAAATTCTGATCGTCTGTATGCAATTCCGATGCACAAAAAAACACGCATGCTCAGAATAAAGCAAAAGAGCCGAACTGCCTATTGAACTTCATTGATCTCGGCTCGTCGTACGCCTTGCACGTCATCGCGTTCTTGACGGTCGAAAATTCAGACAAGATTTGTGTGAATGTGTGTATGCAACACAAGTTTGAGCCAACATTCCGTCAGAAAAAAATCCACGGTTTTCTTGTCGGAATTGCCGATCGTGTGTACGCGGCATAAGATATATACGGTTTTGCTCCTTTGCAGCGACTCACGCTTCAATAGATCGGGTATAAATCCAACTACGACTAAATGTTCTCCTGATGTATCACTCTGTTGGTTGAGAGGGAGCAGGAATCTCCTTGTAGTTCATTAATCCTTAAAATAAATGATTAGAACGGCCGGGCGCAGTGTATGGAACGTTTTTTTTTTTGTATTTGATAAGTTGTATTATTTAGCAGTTTGTGTTATCTGTATTTGTTAGCTGGGGAATGCCCAAAGGCTATGTTCTGTACTTATACAAATCATCTTCAATAAAAAAAAATAAAAAAAAAGTATCTATGGCATTGAAAGTCTTTACAATCATAAGGAAATTTTATCCAGGTTTGTGATCCCACAACGCCAATACTGCAAGCAAACAGCACGCATGCTCCACCTCTGTATTGAATTTGCCTTCACCTTAAGGATAGGGCCTCCAGGGATTGTACTCCTAAGCCTGAGGGTCACCAGTAAGCTTGAACAGGTGAAATTATGCCACTTCAACAAAATAAGTATGTTCCCCCTTTTAAGAGGTTTACACTCCAACTTTTCAACTACAAATGGGCTAAAAACACATGAGGAACCACCATAGTGTAGTAATTAACCACTGAAGGACCGGAAGGATTTTCCCCTTAATGACAAGGCCATTTTTTGTGATACGGCACTGCGTCACTTTAACTGACAATTGCGCGGTCGTACGACACTGTACCCAAACAAAATTTATGTCCTTTTTTTCCCACAAACAGAGCTTTCTTTTGGTGGTATTTGATCACCTCGGCGGTTTTTATTTTTTGCGCTATAAACAAAAAAAGACCGTCAATTTTGAAAAAAAAAACAATATTTTTTACTTTTTGCTATAATAAATATCCCCCAAAAATTTTAAAAAAATAATTTCTTCATCAGTTTAGGCCGATATGTATTCTTCTACATATTTTTGGTAAAAAAAAATACGCGTATACAGTGGAACCTCGGATTACGAGCATAATCCGTTCCAGGAGAATGCTCGTAATCCAAAGTACTCGCATATCAAAGCGAGTTTCCCCATTGAAGTCAATTGAAACAAAAATAATTTGTTCCGCATTGACTTTAATGTCATGCAATGCCGCATGCGGCCAGAGGCGGGGGGGGGGGGGGCTCCGGAGAGCCTCGGAAACGTTCGAAAAGGCCCGAGGACACCTCGGCTGACCTTGGCAAACCTCAGAAAGACTTTGTTCCCGAGATTTGCCAAGGTCAGCCGTGCTGTCCTCTGGCCTTTCCGTGCATTTCCTTTCACTGCGATCAGCGACGTTCGGCTCAGGCCAAATGCGTTACTGCACACCGCTTTGGTCTGAATCGTGCTCATTTTGCAAGGCAACACTCGCAAACCGAGTTACGATTTTTAAAAATACAGTGCTCGTATTGTGAAACGCTCGTTAACTGCGTTACTCGCAATCCAAGGTTCCACTGTATTGATTGGTTTGCGCAGAAGTTATAGCGTCTACAAAATAGGGGATAGATTTATGGCATTTTTTATTATTATTTTTTTTTTTACTAGTAATGGCAGTGATCAGCATTTTGTTAGCGGGACTTTGACATTGCGGCGGACAGATTGGACACTTTTGCCACTTTTTTGGGACCATTGACATTTATATAGCGATCACAGCTAAAAACAGCCACTGATTACTGTGTAAATGTCACTGGCAGGGAAGGGGTTAACACTAGGGGGCGATCAAGGAGTTAAGTGTTCCCTGGGAGGTGTTTCTAACTGTGGGGGGAGTGTACTGACGAGGAGGAGAGAGATCGCAGTTCCTAATCACTAGGAACAGCAGATCTGTCTCTTCTCCCCTGACAGAATGTCTCTTCTCCCCATGATGGGGATTTGTCTGTTTACATTGACAGATCCCTGTTCTGTCTCTCTCAGGAGTGATCGCGGGTGGCCGGCAGACATCGTGCGTGCCCCCTAGTGGTCTTAAAGTGGCCAACGTACTATGCCGGCAATTTGCCCAGGAGAGCCAACCTGCCGCAGAACAACTTCGGTGGCTGGTCTTTAAATGGTTAAAATCAACAATTTTTAAAAAAAAATATTATGCACTCACATATTCAGTGGTCTTTCCAGCACTGAAAAGAGTATTGGTACACTAGAAATTACTCTAAGCACCACACACTCCGGTATCCGCAGTGATTACACCCCGCTCCGTCCCAACGCGTTGCATCATCAAATCACATGACTTCATTGGTGCGCTGGCAACATATTTTATCCATATTGTACACCATGACCAGTTAGGTTCCATTGCAGCATCCTTTAGGCCCCTTTCACACTGAGGCGTTTTTACTGCGTTTTCACGGTAAAAACAGCGCTGTAAAAATACCTGAAATAATCCTGCCCCATCATTCTCAATGTGAAAGCCCTGAGAGCTTTCACACTGAGGCGTTTTGCTGGCTGTGCGTTGGAAAAAATCCTGCAAACAGCTTTTTTGGAGCATCTTTGGGGCGCATAAAATAGCGCTGTAAAAACGCCTATCCCCATTGAAATGAATGAGTACCGCTGTAAAAACGCAGTAAAAACGCGGTAAAAAACACCCAGAAGCTGTGGGAAGGTCACATGACCGCAGTAGAGTGGAGGATGGGGGGGGGGTACCAAATAATCCTTTTTACCGCAAAAACGCGGTAAAAACGCATATGCGTTAGCGCTGTTTTTACCGCAAACACGGTAAAATCGCGGTAAAAGACCTCATAATTTTTTTGCGGTTTTTCAACGCCTCAGTGTGAAAGGGGCCTTAATCACCTGGTCTATTCCAGTACGGTGTGCGAGAGGAATATACCACTTTTCTCTAGTAAGCCATTAATGCTATATATAAGTCTAGGGGGCTATAACAGTGAAAAATATACAGTATGTACCTTACTTCTTACTTCCTTAGAGTTGGTCCTCTCTTCTGCTTCTATGATGTGGGAAGGACCTAAAAGTTTTCAAAGACACTGAGACTGCTGGTCCCACATTGTAGATGGTGGCATGAATGAGGGGGCAACTCAATATTGGCAAAAAGGAGTGGCTTCATGAGCTGGAGAGGAAGCATAGGCAAGCGCAGGGGGTGTGCCTGGGCACACCCTAATCACTATGTGCGGTGCAGATTCCCCCTACTGCCTGGACTTTCCCCTGGTGTTGCCCCCACCTGCCCCGCAGTGCTGCTGGCTTCTATCCTCACCTCCCAGCTGCTGGGGATGTTTCAAGATGGAGAGAGGGGGAAGGGACTAGTTAATAGGTCATTTACCAGCCCCTTTCTTTTCTTAATGAACACAGTGAACACACTCACTCCCTGTGTTCATTCATAACTGAAGCATAGTAAACTGTGTTTACTGTGCTGCAGATTGTGAATGAACAGGAAGCTGCTCAGCACAGAGTATTTCCCATTCATTCACTGCCCCGTGCAGTTGAAGCTGCAGAGAAAGGCATATGTGTTTGAGCTTTGGGGTAATGCAATAGGCTGCACACACCTATGAGAGGAAGTCTCTGAGAGCAAGAAATAAGGGCAAGTATTTTTTTTTAACTACTTGAGGCCCGTGCTATAGCCAAATGACAGCTTCAGTGCGGACCTGAAAATCTGGGAGGCCGTCAATAGACGGCCTCCCCTTTGCGCGCTCCCCGCGTGCCCCTGCAGGGCACGCGCGGCGCGCACTGTGATCACCCGAGTCACTGAGACTCGGGTGATCACCGATCCGAGTAAGGGGCCGATCCCGACCCCTTACCATGTGATCAGCTGTCAGCCAATGACAGCTGATCACGTGATGTAAACAAAGAATCGGTAATCGTTTTTTTTTTCCTCCTCACACTGACAGCGTGAGGAGGAAAAAAAGCCGATCACCGGCTCTTTCACAAGGGACATCGGTCCCGATGAGGAAGGAGGCAGATGTGCCTCATCAGTGCCAGTAAAATGCTACCTGCCAGTGCCCACAGTGCCACCTAACAATGCCCACAGTGCCACCTAACAATGCCCACAGTGCCACCTATCAATGCCCACAGTGGTGCCACCTATCAATGCCCACAGTGCCACCTATCAATGCCCACAAGTGCCGCCAATCAATGCCCACAAGTTCCTACAATCAGTGCCTCATCAGTGCCACCTAGCAATGCTGCCTATCAGTGTAACCTACCAGTGCCCATTATTGCCACCCATCAGTGCCCATCACTGCCACCTATCAGTGCCACCTATCAATGCCACCTATTAGTGCCACTTCTCAGTGCCCACCAGTGCCACCTATCAATGCCCTTCAGTGCCACCCATCAGTGCCACCTCTCAGTGCCCACCAGTGCCGCCTATCAGTGCCCACCAGTGCCGCCTTATCGGTGCCCACAAGTAACGCCTTATCGGTGCCCACCAGTGCAGCCTATCAGTACCCATCAGTGCAGCCTCATCAGCGTACATCAATGAAGGAGAAAAAGTACCTGTTTACAAAATTTTATAACAAAATATAAAAATATATATATATATTATTTTTAAAAATCAGTCTTTTTTATTTATTTTTAACAAGAAAAAGAAAAAACCACAGAGGTTATCAAATACCACCAAAAGAAAGCTCTATTTGTGGGGAAAAAATGATAAAAATGTAATTTGGGTGCAGTGTTGTATGACTGCGCAATTTTCATTCAAAGTGCATCAGCGCTGAAAGCTGAAAATTGGTCTGGGCAGGAGGGGGGTTTAAGTGCCCAGTAAGCAAGTGGTTAATATAGCCTCCTAGACTTAAAGCTGAACTCCGGGTATTGGAAAAAAAATCTACACTTGTAGTGGGCCCCTACACCCTCCCCCCCCCCCCCTCCATTACAGGGGTTAAATCCTCATATAGTCTAGTAAGGCTCCATTTTTTATTTATTTTTTGTGTTTGCTGCGTTGCATTTAGGGCAGCCCATTAATTTCGATGGGCTGCCATACATGTGAAATGCACAAAAAAAAGTGAAAGCACGTTTCTTTTTTAAAATTGTGCTGACCAAAACACATGGTTACTTAGTTACCACGTATTTTGGTGCATGATTTGCACGTGCGATAGCAATGTGCCTTGGGGTGCCATTAAGAATTAAAAAGTATGCACGTTTTTTGTGCGTTGTATGAATGTGTTCCTGTTACGCACAGATGTGGACCTAGCTTAATACTTACTCTATTCCTGGTTACGGCAGACTCCCTTCATCCACACAGCCAGTCTCTAAGGCACATGCTCGCCTCTTTGACATACTCTACAGCAGGGATATGCAATTATCGGACCTCCAGCTGTTCCCAAACTACAAGTCCCATGAGGCATAGCGAGACTCTGACAGCATCAAGCAGGACACCCAGAGGCAGAGGCATGATGGGACTTGTAGTTTGGCAACAGCTGGAGGTCCGCTAATTGCATATCCCTGCTCTACAGGTTAATAGCCCTGCATTGTATGTGATGACATCAAGGGACAACCCATCAGTCTTCCCAGAGACCAGAGGTTTGAGTAGAGGACTACTACATCCCTAGCCCAGGAAAAATATTAGACCTACAGAGAGTGAGTGGCTTCTGCAGGGACATGAGCAGCCATTGGCAGAGCACAGGACTAAGGGTCCGTTTACTGTCGGAACTGTGTTGGTGACTGATTGAGACTTTCAGGAAAAAAACATTATTCACTTCCAGCCTCATGGTGGCTTAATTCCATCTTCTGCTCTGAAGAATGAGAGTAGGGATGAGACCGATGTTCGGGTCGGGTGTTCACCTGTTCGTCGAACAGCGAACATTATGCAGTGTTCACGGTAAATTTGAAAGCCGCGGAACAGCGTTTAAAAGTCTATGGGACACTATCATGAAAAACCAAAAGTGCTCATTTTAAAGGATTATATGCAAGTTATTGCCATAAAAAGTGTTTTGGGACCCGGGTCCTGCCCCAGGGGACATGTATCAATGCAAAACTGAAGTTTTTTCGGGAGCAGTGATTTTAATAATGCTTAAAGTGAAACAATAAAAGTGAAATATTCCTTTAAATATCGTGCCTGTTGGGTGTCTCAGAACTGACTGAGCAATGGAGCTAAACTCCCAAAATGTGTTAGCTTTCCGAACAGATGGTCCAATAATGGGACGTACCTTCCATGGCTGAAGCATTCATGCTACATGCCTGCTGTTTTTATGTGTTTGTGAGTATTTATTTGTCTTTGGGGATTTAATAAATAGTTTGGTGGTATTACAAAAGAGCTTGCACCCTCTTGTGAGTTACATAGTTACAGTTACATAGTAGGCAAGGTTAAATAAAGACAATAGTTTATCCAGTTCAACCTGTGTAGATGTACGTGTGTCAGTGTCAATAATCATTTCCCATATCCCTGTATGTTGTGTTCTTTAAGATGCATGTCCAAGAGTCTTTTAAAAATATCAATACTCCCCGCTGACACCACCAATTGTGAACGAGAGTTCCACATCCTTATCGCCCTGACAGTGAAAAACCCCTGCGCAGCTTAAGGTTAAACTGCTTCTCCTCCAATCTCATTGTGTGGTCCCATGTCCCCTTACACTCTCTGGGACTGAATCATTTTTTTTCCTACCAGTGAGGTGTAGCGGGGTCCTCAAATAGATGGGATACACCTGGGCAATAGTGTGACCCAGGTGTATAATTGTGTTAGGATTCAGACCCCTTTTTATCTCGTGGAGGATTGGAGGATGTAATATTCTCCTTTGCCTGTGGGTGGCGAGGTACCCACAGGCTTCAGGTAGAATCATCTTCGCAGTGCTCCCTGTTTTGTCCCTTCCCGGAGATGGTATGGCTGGGGCAGGGAACCCGCCGGGCCGTTGATGGGAGGAGATAAAAGGGGGAGACGCCCTTGCCACGAGGTTCTTGAGGAGAAGGAGGTCCTCGGAGGAGGAGGGCTGCGGTCCGCACCCAGGGCCCTTAGGCCTGGGTGCGGGAGATCCAGGAGTCTGGTCCAGGTGCCCATGGCCTGGTCCGGAGTCATGTTGGCATCCATCCCAGGCACCTTTAGCCTGGGGTGAGGTACTATCGAGGAGGCCTGGGGCCCAGTACCTTCGACTGGGTCCCGCTAGGGTGGACTGTCCGAGGGTCCCTGAGCGGAGGGACTCGTACCTGAGGTGAGGAGGCCGGGGAGGTTACCCACTGAAGACCCGGAGCAGCACCAACCCGGTGACGGTGGGCCTCTGGGAACTCTCTTGGGAGGACACATCCCCTGATAGGGGCCACAGCGTATCGAAGGG
Organism: Rana muscosa; assembly: GCA_029206835.1. NCBI lineage: Eukaryota > Metazoa > Chordata > Amphibia > Anura > Ranidae > Rana > Rana muscosa. The sequence goes on along the minus strand of CM055116.1, from coordinate 1,234,332,001 downwards.
AGCTCCATTGCTGTTCATAGGGGTTGCTAGAAGAGACCCTATCTTTAGAACTTAAACTTTAGGAAGTGCCTCGATCTGCTCATCCCACCGTTGGAAAGGTTATAGGTCCCAACCAGTCTGCTGCAATAAGAACTGTTTATCGTGCTTTGCTATTGGAGTGCCAAATAAACGAGTGTTGGACCTTTCTCCGGTGTGTGAACTCCAGTTACTGGAAGCAAAGGGGAGGCGGGTGAGCTTGTGGTTACAGACTCAGTGCATTCACAGAACACACCGGCCCGAGGAAACATCAGGAAGTGGCCTTCACCTCCCTACTACAATGGGGAGGACATGGGTCGTGGCGCATCTCACTCTCACAACCCCTAGACATGAGTTGGTGTGTAAAACCGATAAGGAAGAAGAGAGGGTGAGGCCGCTACACGTGGGGGCTCGTCAGTCCGGGATAGAGTGTGTTCTAAAGATGGACTTGAGAATGTCTACATTTGAACTTTGCTGCCCAGAGGAGTTCCGAGCAGATCGGCCATATTACTGGCCAAAGTGCGTCCCTGCTCGGAGTTGTGGAAATGACCCTAACACGGGAAAGGCCCATGCGGAGGAGCGGAAAAAGGGAGAGGTCCAGCCGTGTGACGTACTGCACGTGGGGACTGTTAACGCACTGCGCCACGAGGCACCCCATGGCGACATCGTTCGTGGGCGGAGTCAAGAGGAAGCCCGCGAAAATGTACAGCTCATGGGAGGAGTCTGGCCAAGTGTGGGGATACACGTGGAGACTCCGGCGCGGGGTCAGTGTATGATGGAGCAGCAGATAGTCGGGATGACCTCAAGTGCCCCGTGGGTTATGGTTCCTCACCCCACGAGAATGACTTATTTTGCTGCCCCCATCACAGACACGGGGATAAGACTTAGGCCCCGAGGGCGGTTGGCTCTGTACACTTGCAGAGACACGGAGGCCCTCGGTGTGATCTGTCCCGGCTGCTCGGGACTGGTGGTCACCCTGAAGCCATTCGGGCGATGTGAGGAGTGCAGAGAATTCCTTTTTGAGGTCGAGTCGTCCACAGCAAGGCCCCGGGCCCTTCGCCTCAACCACCTCACGGGTACTGCTACTCCGGAAGGGGAGATCAAGGCCTTTGTCGAGGTTCCTGTGCACGCTGACCAGGGCGATGGACTGCCCAACAGAGAAAAATCCGAGGATGCTGCCTCGGTCGCCACAAGTTCTCTGCTCCCACCACCGAAGAGGAAAGTTGGCCTAGTACAGGCATCCTGTGGACGTGGTCGAGCTTCACCCCACTGCTTGCCTGGCCTGGATGGCGCCGGTCGAGAAGGAAGTCCCGGACATCCCAGTCTTCTACAAGGGTCAGGTGAGCCAGGGGCTGGGACTGTGGTGGTGGTTGGAGGTGTCGGGGGCCCATTGGAGGTGGAGACCCCCAGGGAGGTAGATTCTGTGTCCATCGGAAGATATCTGCCTGCGGAGATGTATGACACCTCCGACCTAGAGTCGCTGTCTGATTGCGGAGATGATGGCGAGATAGACGAACTGTTCAGCCGCAAGGGCTGGGATAGAGTGCCACTTCTTGCTTCCCGTGCGGTACGGGATTCACCGATGTACACAGGAGACAGCACGCCTCGGGTGGAAGACCCGCAGCTTACGAGGGAACCTACCCCTCCACCTGTGTCCTCATCTACTGTTACCTCACCTACTTTGGTTGTGGGGGCACCCCGCGCTTCTCTGAGAGCGCCGAAAGTCAGTTTCAGGGAGCTGGTAAAGGCACCTCGGCATCCGGAAGCTATTGTGCTGCCTGGAACTGGAGAGAAAGCCACTATGCCACCTTTGGCCCGCTTGCAGAGACTGTTTTGCCACAAAGTAGCTCGGGAATATGGGTGGGAGTATCCGTATCTGCCCCGGGACTTGCTGTATGAGGTGGAGGTCTGGAGAACAAGATGGTATGACGAGTTTGTGTGGGACAAGTTGAAGGTGCCTCATGCTCGTAGGTACCTGGAATGTATGCCGGCAGTGTCTAAGAGGTTTGAGGATTGCAAAGCTGAATGGAAATTTGGGCGCCATATCCATGCTGACAAGATAGTCATTTGCAGAAGAGAAGGAGAAGATGTCGAGTATTCGATAGAGGCATTTGACAAACACCTGAAACCCCTGTACCTGCCGGATCCAAAGTTTTACTTATAGGAGAAAAGAACTCCTGTTTATTTCCTTTGTGCACTTGAACTTTCTGGAAGAGCCATTCCCAGACACCCAGGACTGTGCCCTGCTTTTGTTTTTGTTTGGGCTTTTCTTTTTCTCGTTGGAGACTTGGGGACTGTTGTGTTTTCGTGTTTCCCCTTTTCTTCATGTGCCAAAGGCAAGGACATTTGGGAATAGTGGCAGAGTAGGGAAAAGCTGGAAGAACGAAGATTCGTTGAGTGTCATGACCGCGGCGTTGTCACCAGGTGGCAGTGTTGCGCAACAAATGTTTGGAAATGTTTCACACACACATCACCTTGCTTGTTGGAGTGAGTGGGTCTCTCGGCTGACGGGCCCACTCATCCCAAATGACACGAAATTATGGTAGGATGTTGTTTTTTTCTTTCCCTTGCAGGAGAATCGTCAATCAAGATCATTAAGAGTGGGTGGCTCTTAGACAGTGTGGGAGAGGGGTTGTGACTATGCAAATGTTTAAAGTGTTTTATGACATAAGTTGTTTTGTATGTTTCCCATTCCCTGAGCAGGTCTTGGCACTTGGGAAATTTAGAGGAACTGCTTCAGGGGTTTCACTCCATGCCACCACTTATGGGAGGCATGGGTGTGCACCTGACGCTGGGGACCAGTGTCAAATTACAGGGGGGAGTGTGTAGCGGGGTCCTCAAATAGATGGGATACACCTGGGCAATAGTGTGACCCAGGTGTATAATTGTGTTAGGATTCAGACCCCTTTTTATCTCGTGGAGGATTGGAGGATGTAATATTCTCCTTTGCCTGTGGGTGGCGAGGTACCCACAGGCTTCAGGTAGAATCATCTTTGCAGTGCTCCCTGTTTTGTCCCTTCCCGGAGATGGTATGGCTGGGGCGGGGAACCCGCCGGGCCGTTGATGGGAGGAGATAAAAGGGGGAGACGCCCTTGCCACGAGGTTCTTGAGGAGAAGGAGGTCCTCGGAGGAGGAGGGCTGCGGTCCGCACCCAGGGCCCTTAGGCCTGGGTGCGGGAGATCCAGGAGTCTGGTCCAGGTGCCCATGGCCTGGTCCGGAGTCATGTTGGCGTCCATCCCAGGCACCTTTAGCCTGGGGTGAGGTACTATCGAGGAGGCCTGGGGCCCAGTACTGTCCGAGGGTCCCTGAGCGGAGGGACTCGTACCTGAGGTGAGGAGGCCGGGGAGGTTACCCACTGAAGACCCGGAGCAGCACCAACCCGGTGACGGTGGGCCTCTGGGAACTCTCTTGGGAGGACACATCCCCTGATAGGGGCCACAGCGTATCGAAGGGGGCTCCATTGCTGTTCATAGGGGTTGCTGGAAGAGACCCTATCTTTAGAACTTAAACTTTAGGAAGTGCCTCGATCTGCTCATCCCACCGTTGGAAAGGTTATAGGTCCCAACCAGTCTGCTGCAATAAGAACTGTTTATCGTGCTTTGCTATTGGAGTGCCAAATAAACGAGTGTTGGACCTTTCTCCGGTGTGTGAACTCCAGTTACTGGAAGCAAAGGGGAGGCGGGTGAGCTTGTGGTTACAGACTCAGTGCATTCACAGAACACACCGGCCCGAGGAAACATCAGGAAGTGGCCTTCACCTCCCTACTACAATGGGGAGGACATGGGCCGTGGCGCATCTCACTCTCACAACCCCTAGACATGAGTTGGTGTGTAAAACCGATAAGGAAGAAGAGAGGGTGAGGCCGCTACAGAGGTTTTTGTAAATCGCTATCATGTCCCCTCTCAAGCGTTGCTTTTCCAGCGAGAATAAATTTAGTGCTTGTAGTCGTTCCTCATAATTAAGGTCATCCAGTCCCCTTATTAATTTAATTGCCCTTCTTTGGACTCTCTCCAGCTCCAGCACATCCCTTCTGAGGATTGGTGACCAGAACTGGATGGAATACTCCAAATGTGGCTGGACCAGAGTTTTTTAAAGTGGCAGGATTATAGTTTTATCCCTGGAGTATTTCCCCTTTTTTTATGCATGCTAAAATTCTGCCGGCCTTAGAAGCTGCAGCTTGACATTGCATGCTATTGCTCAGTCTATCATCTACTAGGACCCCCAGATCTTTCTCCATCCTTGATTTCCCAGAGGTTCTCCCCCTAGTGAGTAGTTTCTTGTGTGTGTTAGTGATGAGCCGAACACCCCCGGGTTCGGTTCGCACCAGAACCCGCGAACGGACCGAAAGTTCGTACGAACATTAGAACCCTATTAAATACAATGGATGCGAACGTTCGAATTCTAAAGTGCTAATTATAACGACTATTATGCATGTTATTGTCCTAAAAAGGGTTTGGGAACACGGGTTCTGCACCAGGGGACATGTATCAATGCTAAAAGAAGTTTTAAAAACGGTCGTTTTTCGGTAGCAGTCATTTTAATGATGCATAAAGTGAAAAAAAAAAAGTCAAATATTCCTTTAAATATCGTACCGGGGGGGTGTCTAAAGTATGCCTGTGAAGTGCCACGTGTTTCCCGTGTTTAGAACTGCACAAAATGACACTTCTAAAGGAAAAAAAAGCCATTTAAAACTGCTTGCGGCTTTAATGTAATGTCTGGTCCCGGTAATATGGATGAAAATCTTTAAGAAAAATGGCATAGCTACCCCATGACCCCCCCCCCCCCCCACCCCAGCCCATTACCAGCCCCTTTGGGTCTTGTATGGATATTAAGGGGAACCCCGCACATAAAATAAAAAAGGCCCTATATACTCTGAACAGCCGTATACAGGCGGTGCATACAAGACAGGGACTGTAGGTTTGTTCTTATGTAGAATCTGTTTGTAATTTTGAACAGGTACATTGTTTAAGTGTAGCTCCAGCCCAAAAATCTATTTTTTTTGTAAAATCATTTTTATTAAGTTTTCAACACACAAAAATAGCCCGCATATGGGCCAGACAGTTGCCCACACAGGGGCCATAGTCCCGCTACAGGAACAGGTCGTAGCATGGGACAACAGTAAACATACATGTAGCGGGGTCCTCAAATTGATGGGATACACCTGGGGAATATTGTGACCCAGGTGTATAATTGTGTTAGGGTTCGGACCCCTTTTTGTTTCGTGGAGGATTGGAGGATGTAGTATTCTCCTTTGCCTGTGGGTGGCGAGGTACCCACAGGCTTCAGGTAGAATCATCTCCTGCAGTGCTCCCTGTTTTGTCCCTTCTCGGAGATGGTATGGCTGGGGCGGGGAACCCGCCGGGCCGTTGATGGGAGGAGATAAAAGGGGGAGACGCCCTTACCACGAGGTCTTGCGGAGAAGGAGGTCCTCGGAGGAGGAGGGTTGCGGTCCGCACCCAGGGCCCTTAGGCCTGGGTGCTGGAGATCCAGGAGTCTGGTCCAGGTGCCCATGGCCTGGTCCGGAGTCATGTTGGCGTCCATCCCAGGCACCTTTAGCCTGGGGTGAGGTACTATCGAGGAGGCCTGGGGCCCAGTACCTTCGACTGGGTCCCGCTAGGGTGGACTGTCCGAGGGTCCCTGAGCGGAGGGACCCGTATCTGAGGTGAGGAGGCCAGAGAGGTTACCCACTGAAGACCCGGAGCAGCACCAACCCGGTGACAGTGGGCCTCTGGGAACTCTCTTGGGGGGACACATCCCCCTGATAGGGGCCACAGCGCATCGAAGAGGGCTCCATTGCTGTTCATAGGGGTTGCTGGAAGAGACCCCATCTTTCCTGTTCTGTAACAGCCGGATTGGCTTAGGCGCCGCTGGTCATAGTACAGTGGCATAGAACTTAAACTTTAGGAAGTGCCTCGATCTGCTCGGCCCACCGTTGGCAAGGTTATAGGTCCCAACCCGTTTGCTGCAAAAGAACTGTTTATTGTGCTTTGCGTATTGGAGTGTCAAATAAACAAGTGTTGGACCTTTCTCCGGTGTGTGAACTCCAGTTACTGGAAGCAAAGGGGAGGCTGGTGAGCTTGCAATTACAGACTCAGTGCATTCACAGAACACACCGGCCCGAGGAAACATCAGTAAGTGGCCTTCACCTCCCTACTACAATGGGGAGGACATGGGCCGTGGCGCATCTCACTCTCACAACCCAGGAACCCCTAGACATGAGTTGGTGTGTAACCGATAAAGATGGAGAGAGGGTGAGGCCGCTACACGTGGGGGCTCGTGAGTCCGGGATAGAGTGTGTTCTAGAGATGGACTTGAGAATGTCTACATTTGAACTTTGCTGCCCAGAGGAGTTCCGAGCAGATCGGCCATATTACTGGCCAAAGTGCGTCCCTGCTCGGAGTTGTGGAAATGACCCTAACACGGGAAAGGTCCATGCGGAGGAGCGGAAAAAGGGAGAGGTCCAGCCGTGTGACGTACTGCACGTGGGGACTGTTAACGCACTGCGCCACGAGGCACCCCATGGCGACATCGTTCGTGGGCGGAGTCAAGAAGAAGCCCGCGAAAATGTACAGCTCATGGGAGGAGTCTGGCCAAGTGTGGGGATACACGTGGAGACTCCGGCGCGGGGTCAGTGCATGATGGAGCAGCAGATAGTCGGGATGACCTCAAGTGCCCCGTGGATTATGGTTCCTCACCCCACGAGAATGACTTCCTTTGCTGCCCCCATCACAGACACGGGGATAAGACTCAGGCCCCGAGGGCGGTTGGCTCTGTACACTTGCAGAGACACGGAGGCCCTCGGTGTGATCTGTCCCGGCTGCTCGGGACTGGTGGTCACCCTGAAGCCATTCGGGCGATGTGAGGAGTGCAGAGAATTCCTTTTTGAGGTCGAGTGGTCCACAGCAAGGCCCCGGGCCCTTCGCCTCAACCACCTCACGGGTACCGCTACTCCGGAATGGGAGATCAAGGCCTTTGTCGAGGTTCCCGTGCGCGCTGACCAGGGCGATGGACTGCCCAACAGAGAAAAATCCGAGGATGCTGCCTCGGTCGCCACAAGTTCTCTGCTCCCACCCCCGAAGAGGAAAGTTGGCCTAGTACAGGCATCCTATGGACGTGGTCGAGCTTCACCCCGCTGCTTGCCTGGCCTGGATGGCGCCGGTCGAGAAGGAAGTCCCGGACATCCCAGTCTACAAGGGTCAGGTGAGCCAGGGGCTGGGACTGTGGTGGTGGTTGGAGGTGTCGGGGGCCCATTGGAGGTGGAGCCCCCAGGGAGGATGCTGCGGAGATGTATGACACCTCCGACCTAGAGTCGCTGTCTGACTGCGGAAATGATGGCGAGATAGACGAACTGTTCAGCCGCAAGGGCTGGGATAGAATGCCACTTCTTGCTTCCCGTGCGGTACGGGATTCACCTATGTACACAGGAGACAGCACACCTTGGGTGGAAGACCCGCAGCTTACGAGGGAACCTACCCCTCCACCGGTGTCCTCACCTACTGTTACCTCACCTGCTTTGGCTGTGGGGACACCCCGCGCTTCTCTGAGAGCGCCGAAAGTCAGTTTCAGGGAGCTGGTAAAGGCACCTCGGCATCCGGAAGCTATTGTGCTGCCTGGAACTGGAGAGAAAGCCACTATGCCACCTTTGGCCCGCTTGCAGAGACTGTTTTGCCACAAAGTAGCTCGGGAATATGGGTGGGAGTACCCGTATCTGCCCCGGGACTTGCTGTTTGAGGTGGAAGTCTGGAGAGCAAGATGGTATGACGAGTTTGTGTGGGACAAGTTGAAGGTGCCTCATGCTCGCAGGTACCTGGAATGTGTGCCGGCAGTGTCTAAGAGGTTTGAGGACTGCAGAGCTGAATGGAAATTGGGGCGCCATATCCATGCTGACAAGATAGTCATTTGCAGAAGAGAAGGAGAAGATGTCGAGTATTCGATAGAGGCATTTGACAAACACCTGAAACCCCTGTATCTGCCGGATCCAAAGTTTTACTTATAGGAGAAAAGAACTCCTGTTTATTTCCTTTGTGCACTTGAACTTTCTGGAAGAGCCATTCCCAGACACCCAGGACTGTGCCCTGCTTTTGTTTTTGTTTGGGCTTTTCTTTTTCTCGTTGGAGACTTGGGGCTGTTGTGTTTTTTTGTGTTTCCCCTTTTCTTCATGTGCCAAAGGCAAGGACATTTGGGAATAGTGGCAGAGTAGGGAAAAGCTGGAAGAACGAAGACTCGTTGAGTGTCATGACCGCGGCGTTGTCACCAGGTGGCAGTGTTGCGCAACAAATGTTTGAAAATGTTTCACACACACATCACCTTGCTTGTTGGAGTGAGTGGGTCTCTCGGCTGACGGGCCCAGTCATGCCAAATGACACGAAATTATGTTAGGATGTTGTTTTTTTTCTTTCCCCTGCAGGAGGATCGTCAATCAAGATCATTGAGAGTGGGTGGCTCTTAGACAGTGTGGGAGAGGGGTTGTGATTATGCAGATGTTTAAAGTGTTTTATGACATAAGTTGTTTTATATGTTCCCCATTCCCTGAGCAGGTCTTGGCACTTGGGAATTTTTTTTAGAGGAACTGCCTCAGGGGTTTCACTCCATGTCACCACTTTATGGGAGGCATGGGTGTGCACCTGACGCTGGGGACCAGCTTCCAATCACAGGGGGGAATGTGTAGCGGGGTCCTCAAATTGATGGGATACACCTGGGGAATAGTGTGACCCAGGTGTATAATTGTGTTAGGGTTCTGACCCCTTTTTGTTTCGTGGAGGATTGGAGGATCTAGTATTCTCCTTTGCCTGTGGGTGGCGGGGTACCCACAGGCTTCAGGTAGAATCATCTCCTGCAGTGCTCCCTGTTTTGTCCCTTCTCGGAGATGGTATGGCTGGGGCGGGGAACCCGCCGGGCCGTTGATGGGAGGAGATAAAAGGGGGAGACGCCCTTACCACGAGGTCTTGCGGAGAAGGAGGTCCTCGGAGGAGGAGGGTTGCGGTCCGCACCCAGGGCCCTTAGGCCTGGGTGCTGGAGATCCAGGAGTCTGGTCCAGGTGCCCATGGCCTGGTCCGGAGTCATGTTGGCGTCCATCCCAGGCACCTTTAGCCTGGGGTGAGGTACTATCGAGGAGGCCTGGGGCCCAGTACCTTCGACTGGGTCCCGCTAGGGTGGACTGTCCGAGGGTCCCTGAGCGGAGGGACCCGTATCTGAGGTGAGGAGGCCAGAGAGGTTACCCACTGAAGACCCGGAGCAGCACCAACCCGGTGACAGTGGGCCTCTGGGAACTCTCTTGGGGGGACACATCCCCCTGATAGGGGCCACAGCGCATCGAAGAGGGCTCCATTGCTGTTCATAGGGGTTGCTGGAAGAGACCCCATCTTTCCTGTTCTGTAACAGCCGGATTGGCTTAGGCGCCGCTGGTCATAGTACAGTGGCATAGAACTTAAACTTTAGGAAGTGCCTCGATCTGCTCGGCCCACCGTTGGCAAGGTTATAGGTCCCAACCAGTTTGCTGCAAAAGAACTGTTTATTGTGCTTTGCGTATTGGAGTGTCAAATAAACAAGTGTTGGACCTTTCTCCGGTGTGTGAACTCCAGTTACTGGAAGCAAAGGGGAGGCTGGTGAGCTTGCAATTACAGACTCAGTGCATTCACAGAACACACCGGCCCGAGGAAACATCAGTAAGTGGCCTTCACCTCCCTACTACAATGGGGAGGACATGGGCCGTGGCGCATCTCACTCTCACAACCCAGGAACCCCTAGACATGAGTTGGTGTGTAACCGATAAAGATGGAGAGAGGGTGAGGCCGCTACATACACAACCTACTAAACCTACAACCCCAATACGGGGAGGGGGATCAGTTCAGGGTGAACAGTGCTCAAAGTGGTATCAGGAGGAAATAGCATCCTGGGGGGGGGGAATCGATCAACACCCCAACAGGCCAGTCGGCGACTGCTGGCCTATACACTCAGCACTGCAGCATTAGCCGTGGTAGCATCGTCCAACCAACATGTCCATATCTTCTCAAACTTTTGTGGGCAGCCCCTACCGGAGTAGGTGTCCTTATAGAGGGGTAAACTAGCATTAACCAGGTTTTTCCAAAACCCAACAGAGGGGGGAGATGACTTTTTCCAATGCATCCTGATAGCTTTACGAGCATAGTACAGTAGCAGGGAGATGAGTATCTTTTTTGATCGGAGCACCGGCAGTTGTTCCACTAGTCCCAGCAGACAGTATCTAGGGTCATAAGCAACATGAGTTTTTGAGACCTTAGCAATTACCCGGAGAACTTCCGCCCAATAGTGGGCTACCGCTGAGCAATCCCAGAAGATGTGGAAAAAATTCCCCACCTGATGTGAGCAGCGCCAGCACTCCGAGGAATGTGACGGTGACATCTGGTGCAGTCTATGAGGTGTATAATGAGCTCTGTGTACAATTTTGTATTGTACAAGTTTATCCCGTGCTGAGACTAGATGGGAGAAGGGAAAGTCCCAAATCTCCCTTCAGTCGTCCTCGTCCAGCCCCGGTATGTCCGCCACCCATTTCCTGCGGAGGGAGGACAACTCGGGGGCGGCGGCAGCCAACAAGGACCCATAGAGTTGGGACGTGGGTTTTTCCAGGTCCTTCACTCGAAGGGTGGATTCGAGCTCAGAATATTCCAAGACAACCGGTTGGCCCAAGAACTGACATCTGAAGGCATGGGCAATTTGCAGGTACCTGAAATGGAGCTGTGGAGGAACCTGAAAATTAGCACGTAAAACATGGAAGGGGGAAAGCTCCCCGTTAGTGATCACATGTTTGAGAGTAAGAACTTTGTATTTGGCCCAGGCCTGCGGATCAGGGATGGTGTTGAACTGCGGGAGGTTGGGATTCAGCCACAGGGGGCTGTGGGGAGACCAGGAGTTAGGCTGGGGTGTCCTCAGCTCCTCTCCCACCCTCCATGCCCGCAAAGTGGTTCGCATAGAAGGTGTGAGATGGTGGGGCGCCCTAGGACCCCTAAACAGCAGCCCCTGCAGGGCCTCCAGAGACCCCACTATAGCCGCCTCCAGCACCACCGCAGAATTGGTCAAGTCCGGCTGCAGCCACCAATGGGCGGTCACGAGCTGGGTGGCCAAAAAGTACTTGTGACAGTCAGGGAGAGCCAAACCTCCATTGTCCACAGGCCTGGTCAAGGTAGCGTATTTAAATCTAGGTGGCCTAGGCCCCCAAAGAAAGGTGAGGAAGAGCCGCCTTAGAGAATTAAAGAAAGCCTTGGTCAACCATTGCGGGGAATTCCGAAAAATATAAGTAAATTTAGGGAGGACTTTCATTTTAAGAAGGTTAATACGGCCAATGAGGGAAAGGGGGAGATTGCTCCATGCCTTCAGTTTGGTCCTAACTGCCACCAGGACAGGGTCAAGATTGAGCCGCACAAAGCTTGCACTCTCTTTGGAGACAACAATGCCTAGGTAAGTAAACTGATCGACCCACTGAAGCGGAAGGGAGGGGGGTGAGGAGGACCTGGCCCCCTCATCCACCGGGAACAGTTGAGACTTGTGCCAGTTCACTCGCAGCCCAGTGAAGGCGGAAAAGGCTTCCATGATCCCAAGAGCACCCCGCAGAGAATCACCAGCATCGTTCAAAAAAAGCAGGAGGTCATCTGCGTAGAGAGCCACTCTCTCCTCCAACCAGCCCACCCTAAGACCACGGATCTCAGCCGAGCTCCTAAGGGCTTCTGCAATAGGTTCCATGGCCAGGGCGAAGAGGGCCGGGGAGAGAGGGCATCCCTGTCTGGTGCCCCTCTGGAGTGGGAACGGGGGAGACAAGGTGCCACTGAGCTTGATACGCGCCAACGGATCAGTATAGAGCGTACGCATCCAATCAATGAACTTAAGAGGGAATCCCATTCTCCTAAGCACCTCCCACAGATAAACCCATTCCACTGTATCGAACGCTTTCTCCATATCAAGTGTGGCAATAGTCCTAGTACCTTGGTTGTCATGTGGAGCATGGATGTTAGAAAACAGCCTACGAATGTTTACATCTGTGGATCTACCGGGCATGAAGCCAGTTTGGTCAGAGTCAATCAAGGATTTGATAACCTTGCTCAGTCTAGTGGCCAGTAGTTTGGTAAGAATTTTTAAATCACAGTTAAGGAGGGCGATCGGCCTGTAGGAGGCACACAGCCTAGGGTCTTTATTAGGCTTTGGGATGAGAACAACATGCGCTTCTCTCATTGAGGGCGGTAGGGAGCCCTGTTGCAAGCAGGCCTGAAACAGCTGTGCCAGCTTAGGGGCAATAAGTTCAGCATGGGTACTATAATAGTCTATGGGAAGTCCATCTGGGCCCGGGGCTTTGCCTGTCGGGAATGATTTAATGGCCCGAACAACTTCCTCTGGAGTGATATCTGAGACGAGGAGTTGCCTTTCCGCATCAGAGAGCCACCCCAGAGCCAACGTATCCAGTATAAACATCATGGGTGCAGGGTCAAAGTCTGCGGGGAGCGAAGAGACATACAGGGAGGTATAGAAAGCTGTAAATGCAGAGAGAATATCCTCCTGAGAGTGGACCAAAACGCCATCATTCGTGAGGATCTCTGGTATGACTGTCGAGGGCCTATCCTGCTGCGCTAGAAGTGCAAGTAGTTTGCTATTCTTGTCCCCAAACTCAAAATATTCCTGTCTACTACGTTGTATACCCAACCTGGTAATTTCGGACACTTGGAGATGAAGTTCCCGCCGAAGCGAGGACAAACAATCAAAATTAGAGGCCGTAGCTGAGTCAGTGTATTTAGTCGTGGCCTCGTCAACCCTGTGCTGCAGGTTAGAAACCGCGTCTCCAAGCTCCGCCTTCACCGCAGCCACAGCAGAGATATATTGTCCCCTGCCGTGAGCCTTGGAGGCATCCCACGTCACCTCCAGGGAAGCCGACCCCTGATTGTGTGCCCAGAACTCCTGCAGGAGAGGAGAGACTCTATCATGGACCGCCTCATTGTTAATCCAATGGGGCTGCAGCCGCCACATGGCTCTGTCCCGGGACCTGTCAGCCCCAATGGTCAATTTAAGTGGATGGTGGTCGGAGAGGCCAGAGGGGAGGTAGCTCGCCTCACAGACACGAGCTAATAGGGAAGAGTTGGCAAAAGCCAAATCAATTCGAGATGAGGTTTTAAATGTGGCTGAGAAGCAAGAATACATTCTGTCACGAGGGTGAAGCCACCTCCAAACCTCCTGAAACCCCGTCGCCTGGGCCCATGTACCAAGATCAGAATTAAAGGTCGGCTGGGGAGTAGGTCTATCCAGGTCCCGGGACAGAGTGGCATTGAAGTCTCCCATGAACAGGACATGTGCAGGGCAATGCGGGGCAATCCTCTCGTACAGCGTGTAAAGAATCTGAATCTGGCTCGGCGGAGGCAAATAGACATTCACAATTACATATTTCTGTGTGTACAAACTCAATACAACCATAACAAATTTACCCTGGGGATCTAAATGGACATCATGAATTATACACGGAATTCGTTTACTAATTAGAATAGAGACCCCGCGGGAGTATGAAGAATAGGTTGCATGAATAGCCCTCTGCACCCAGGGTTTTTTCAAAGCAAGGACCTTACTGCCAGTCAAGTGGGTCTCCTGCAGCAGCACTATGTGCGGGTTGTGCATTTTCAAATATTGGAACAAGATCGATCTCTTATACTTAGAGTTAAGCCCCCTGACGTTCCATGATAGAATGGTCAGCAGCTCAGTATCTGGGGGAGCCATCATGAAACACCAGGGGGAAATAGACGCAGGATGGACCCAGGAGGCCCAGACCCATTGGGGAGAGAAACAACAGCAAGCAAAGTCATTGGGATCTGAGTCCAGTAAAACATTTGAGCAGCATAGTGTACATTGAGAGTAGCAAAATATAGAAACCCCTCACCCCAGAACAAGTAACTCCCTACCCAGACATCATACAAACCTGGTTCAAAGGCCAGAACAAACAGGGGCCCGAGAACCGTAAAAACTGATGCAGGGTTTCGTCCCAAAACAAAAACGAACATAGAATCTTCAGGCCACAAGGGCCCCTAGAAGACGGCCCACCGGGCCAGGGGGGGAGGTAGAAGCACTTCCCGGAGTATCCTTCTCGGGACTGTGGGAGCAGTCCAAAGTGTGGGAAGGTGAGGGATATCAGAGGTCACTTGTATACCGTGGTGTGGCCGAGCTGCACCGCTTCTGATGCAAAATAGGAAAGGGTGAAAAACGGGATGCCATCATGAAGAGGGTAAGGTAGAACAGTAGGACAACTCGAAGAACTCTTGAATCAACAGGAATCCAGCCAGGCAGCAGCTGCAGCAGGGGTCTCAAAAAAACGGGTAGAGTTGCCATCAATCACCCGGAGCTTGCTGGGGAACAGAAGGCTGTACTTTAGGCCCTTCTCCCTGAGGCGTTTGCGTACCTCAGTGAAGGTGCGGCGTCTTTGCTGTATTTCAGGAGAGTAGTCAGGATACAAGGAGATTCTGGAATTTTCATATTTAAGCTCCCCAGCGTTTCTGGCAGCAGCAAGCAACCTGTCTCTGTCCCGATAGTTCAAGAGCCTGAGCAGGAAGGGTCTAGGTGGCGCCCCCTGGATAGGTGGGGTAGTGGGGACTCTGTGGGCCCGCTCCACTACAAACGTGGGGGGGAGATCCTTGAGGCCTAGCAGGGTGGTAAGAAACTTCTCTGTGAATTCAGCAGGATTAGCACCCTCAGCCCTCTCGGGAAGACCCACCACCCGCAGATTATTCCTCCTGAGTCTGTTCTCAATGTCAATTGATTTCTCCTGCAGAGCCTGTACCTGTCTCTGGAGGATTCTGAGATCTCTCGAGTCTTCCCTCACTGTGTCCTCCACCTGGGAAATGCGGGACTCTGCCTCCGACATCCGGGTCCGGAACCGGTCCATATCCCGGCGCAGGAGGCCCACCTCCATGGACACTGCATCTATCTTGGTGGTTAGCGTGTCTTTAAGTGAGGTAATCGCCGCCAACAGGTCCGAGTTAGATGGCGCCACGTCTCCCATACCTGCAGCCGCCGTCTGTGCGCCCGCCGCGACAGAGAATGGAGAGGGAGGGGGAGAGCGTGTGGGCAAGATGGCCGCCGATGGGGGGGAGCAGGCTGCAGGCGGCTGACGTTTGCTGTACTTGCGGCGTCCAAGAGCCATTCAGGAGGACCCGGGTGGGAGCGGAGAAGTGTGGGGTCCCTCAGATGTCCTTCGGGCTGAAAATAAGAGATAATCCCGGTGCCAGGATAAAGGTAAGGATTAGGCAGAAGCGGAGCTGAGCCACCACACGTCCACTCGGCTTCACATCCGGACACGCCCCCCCAAAAATCTATTTTTAAACTTTTTGGAAAACATTGGTAAGGGTTATCACCCCTGTAACATTTGTTTTGCTGTCTGTGCCCCTGTTCAGAACATTTCACCTCACTTTGCGTCCCAATGACAACTGTTTTTGAAATGTGGTGTTTTTCTTGAAACAAGGATTGCTGATAAAGCATCAGTACAGAGGAGACACCTTTCTCCCATATTAATTCTTACAGGAGAGAATTTTCCTTCCAAGGGGTAGATTTCCTCTCACTTCCTGTTGTCTTCTTGCGTTTGCAAGTAGGAGTCGTTTGTAAGTTGGATGTTTGAAAGTAGGGACCTGCCGTATATACTCTGCAGAAATAGGCCCCTTAGTTGTTGGTGTTGGCACAACACTGTAAGCACTCACAGTTACTCTTGGTTGGTGCTGGAACGCCCTGCTGTCAACTATTATATCAGGAATTTTAATTACATATAATTGTTGAACAGTGGTAGTAAAAATTGGGCCTTTGATGGTGGTGCTGGTGCCACAACACTGTAAGCCCTGACAGTTACTCTTGGTGGGTGCAGCAATGGGCCCTGCTGTGAATTATTAGATCAAGAATTGTAATTGCATGCCCCTGTAGAACAGGGGCTGAAAAATTGGGCCTTTCGTGGTGGTGGTGGTGGTGGTGGTGTTGCCACAACACTGTAAGCCCTCAGAGTTACTCTTGGTGGGTGCAGCAATGGGCCCTGCTGTGAATTATTAGATCAAGAATTGTAATTACATGCCCCTGTTGAACAGGGGCTGAAAAATTGGGACTTAGGCACTGGTGGCACAACACTACAACCCCTCACAGATACTGTACTTGGAGCACAGCAATGAGCCCTGTTGCAAAGTATTGCTTCAAAAATTGTAATGACACGCCCCTGTTAAACAGGGGCTGAAAAATTGGGCCTTAGGCACTGGTGGCACAACACTCCAACCCCTCACAGATACTGTACTTGGAGCACAGCAATGAGCCCTATGGCAAATTATTGCTAAAAAAATTGTAATTACACGCCCCTGTAAAACAGGGGCTGAAAAATTGGGCCTTAGCCACTGGTGGCGGCACCCATAAACAAAAATGATCTTCCAAGCTATCATCATCAATCGTATCATTGAGGACTCGGAGGAGGAGGATAGCCAGTCAACATAACAGCACAGGCACTCAGCATCAGCATCAGTCTTGAAGGGATGTGACATGTTAAAATCAATTAATCTGTTATATCAGCATCAGGTGTGTGGTAGCTGGTGGTGATCCAAGACTGGTTCATCTTGATGAAAGTCAGTCGATCAACCGAGTCGGTGGACAGGCGCACCCTGTGATCCGTGACAAATCCTCCAGCAGCACTGAATGTGCGTTCCGAAAGAACGCTGGATGCAGGACAGGCCAGTAGCTCAATTGCATACTGTGCAAGCTCTGGCCAGTGATCCATCCTCAAGACCCAGTAAGCCAGAGGATTTTCGGTGGGGAAGGTGTCCAAGTCTGACCTTGCCCCTAGATATTCCTGCACCATGTTTATCAGACGCTGGCGATGGTTGCTGGAACCGATCATACTTTGGGGCTGCGGACTAAAGAATTGTCTGAACGCATCGGTCAGACGGCCACCTTCCCCACCGCTCCTTCTTTGACTGGCCGAAGCCTCAGCAACTCGTTGTCCAGGACCAGGAGTTTGTAACCTCCCAGTCTCTGGGAACGCGTTGCACAGACCTTTCTGCAAGGCCTCCCGGAGTTGTCTCATCCTCTGCTCCCTCTGCGACGGTAACATAAGGTCCGCAACCTTACCCTTGTACCGTGGATCAAGGAGAGTGGCCAGCCAGTAATGGTCCCTCTCCTTGATCCGAAGAATACGAGGATCCTTCCGCAGACTTTGCAGGATCAGGGAGGCCATGCAGCGTAGGTTTGCTGAGGCATTCGGTCCAGAGTCCTCTGGGTCACTAAGGACGACATGATCCGCAGCCACCTCCTCCCAGCCACGTACAAGTCCACTGGTTTCTTGGGACTGTAAATCATCCCTAAAAGACTGCTGCTGATGATGCTGAGTGCCAGCCTCCACCTCCATGCTGACACAATCCTCCTCCTCCTCCTCCTCCTCCTCTTCCTGTGCGATGGGTGGGACAGAAGGAACACTGTCTGGGTAAAGGGGGCCTTGAGAGGCAAGGAAGTCCTCCTCTTCCTGCCTCTGTTCTGCCTCAAGTGCCCTGTCCATTATTCCACGCAGCGTGTGCTCCAACAGGTGGACAAGAGGTACAGTGTCACTGATGCATGCACTGTCACTGCTCACCATCCTCGTGGCCTCCTCAAATGGTGCCAGGACAGTGCATGCATCCCTGATCATGCCCCACTGGCGTGGAGAAAAAAAACCAAGCTCCCCTGACCCTGTCCTGGTGCCGTAGTCGCACAGGTACTCATTGATGGCCCTCTGCTGCGTGTGCAGCCGCTGCAGCATGGCCAACGTTGAGTTCCACCTGGTGGGCATGTCACATATAAGGCGGTTCTTGGGCAGGTTCAACTCCTTTTGCAGCTCAGCCAGGCGAGCACTGGCATTATAAGATCTGCGGAAATGCACACAGACTTTCCTGGCCTGCCTCAGGACATCCTGTAAGCCCGGGTACCTGCCCAAGAACCGCTGCACCACCAGGTTAAGGACGTGAGCCACACAGGGCACATGGGTCAGTTGTCCCTGTCGGAGGGCGGAGAGGAGGTTGGTGCCATTGTCGCAAACCACCATTCCTGGCTTAAGCTGGCGTGGCGTCAACCACCTCTCGGCCTGGCCCTGCAGAGCAGACAGGACCTCTGCCCCAGTGTGGCTTCTGTCCCCCAAACACACCAGCGCAAGCACGGCATGGCATCTTTTTGCCTGCGTACTTGCGTAGCCCCTTGAACGGCTACGGAGCACCGCTGGTTCAGAGGACAAACCACAGGAAGAGGCCATGGAGGAAGAAGAAGAGGAGGGGGTGGAGGAGAGAGGTGTGTCACAACCAGTAGTAGCATTTTGGAGGCGTGGCGGTGGAACAACCTCCAACACTACTGCACCTTGTCCTGCATCCTTCCCAGCTGCCAAAAGAGTGACCCAATGGGCCGTGAAAGAAAGGTAACGTCCCTGTCCATGCCTGCTGGACCATGAGTTAGCGGTAATATGCACCTTACCGCTGACCGCCCTGTCCAGCGAGGCCAAGACGTAGAGAGCCGGAATAGCCTTCCGTGAGAAAAAGTGGCGTTTGGGAACCTGCCACTGAGGAACCGCACATTGCACAAACTCACGGAAGGGGGCCGAGTCTACCAACTGAAAAGGCAGCAGTTGAAGCGCTAGCAATTTAGCCAAGCTAGCATTCAACCGCTGGGCATGTGGATGGCTGGGAGTGAACTTCTTTCGACGGTCCAGCAGCTGGGGCAGGGAAATTTGCCTGCTAGAATCGGACGTCGGTGTACTGCTAGCAGAGTGGCCGCAACTACTTGGCTGTGACACACCTAATTCTACACCTTCATTCCTCTCAGTGCATGTTTCAGACAGGACTGAAGTTATAGTGGGGTTGGAGATCCCAGCTGATGCGGTGCAAGGAGAGGTCCGCTTTGTTCTTTGGTGTGGGTCTTTGAGGTAGGCTTGCCAACGAGCTGCATGGCAGGTCAACATATGTCTGGTCAGGCATGTGGTACCCAAGCGGCTGATGTTTTGGCCACGCGATATACGCTTGAGACATATGTTGCAAACAGCAGCTGTGCGATCTGATGCACTAGTCTCAAAAAAGGCCCACACCAAAGAACTTTTTGAATGACGGGCAGAGGCTGCGCCCTGCACAGGCGGAGCTCTGCGGTGTGATTCCGTCGGTGTACTGCCCTTACGCTGGCCACCAAAGGGCATCCTGCCTCGTTGGAGATGTGCCTCCTCCTCCTCCTCTCTCCTATTAGGCACCCACGTGGAGTCAGTGACCTCATCATCCCCTCCCTCCTCATCACTGGAGCCAATCTGGCAGTATGCTGCAGCTGCTGGAACATGACTGCCAGATTGGTGTCCTTCTTGAGCATCCCCTCTGTCTGCTCTCACGCTACTGCCTTCCTGTAGCTGGGTTTCATCATCAGACCCTTCGAAACGCTGGGCATCCTCCTGGAGCATGTACCCAACACTGTGCTCAAACAGTTCGGGGGACTCCTCAGGAGGAGGACATGGTGGGTCTAGGGAAGGAGTGACTGATGATGAGTCTGACATTGATACCAGGGAAGAGGACGCTTTGGCAGCTGCTTTGCCAGTACCCTGAGCCTGGGTGAGAGAGGATGAGGAGGAGGAGGAGGGCTTGGTCATCCACTCTACCAAGTCTTCGGCATGATGTGGCTCAACATGTCCAGCTGCCGAAAAGAAGGACAAGCGTGTCCCATGGCCATGTGCTGATGACAATGCACCGCGTCCACGACCAGCACTGTTGCCCCCAGACACAGAGCCTGCTTGCCCTCTTTTATTGCCTCCTGACTGTCTGCCTCTCCTTGTTTGCCTTCCAGACATTCTAATAGATGGCCTGCAGGGAGATGGGAAAAAAGCAATAAGGGCTACCTTCAGGTGTCCTTCTCTGTCCCTTTACTTAAGGATTTCTAAATATGGTTGAGGATGATTGCTTTCGCACAGAATAGCACAACGACAATTTCCCTGACTGTCCAAAAAACAAGGATTTCAAAGATGTTCCTATAGTTTTCTGTCCCTAGAAAAAATGTTTTTTTAAAGCTGATTGATGATCAATGCTTTAGCACACTATAGCACAAGTAGAATTTCCCTCACTGTCCTTCCCTGTCCCTAGAAACAAGGATTATCACAGTGAAAGAAACTGACACTCTTCCTACCTATAGTTTTCTGTCCCTAGAAAAAATGTTTTTTTAAAGCTGATTGATGATCAATGCTTTAGCACACTATAGCACAAGTAGAATTTCCCTCACTGTCCTTCCCTGTCCCTAGAAACAAGGATTATCACAGTGAAAGAAACTGACACTCTTCCTACCTATAGTCCTGCCTGTGGCCAATCATTGCTCTCCTCGCTGCCGGCGCTGTGATTGGCCAAGCATGCGGGGTCACAGTGCATGCTTGGCCAATCACAGCGCCTGGATGACACTGCGATGGCGTAGTGCATTGTGGGCCGTTCGCGTCACTCGAATTAGGCGCGAACGGCCCAAATCGTTCGATCTTCGTCGAACGATCGAACAGCCGATGTTCGAGTCGAACGTATGTTCGACTCGAACACCGAGCTCATCCCTAGTGTGTGTGTTTTTTGCAGTTGACTAAAGATCTGTGGTGGGCTGCACATGAAGAGGCATTATGCACCTAAGTATCCTTAGGAGTGCTGGAGTGTTTTTGTGGATCTAGCTGCATTTCTGCTTACCTGACAACGCTCCCGGTACTGGCTTCCTGGCACCTGCTCCCTTCCATTGCCCTAGTATTCCTGGCCTCAATTTCCAGGGTAGCTCAGATGGGAAGTGTGCAAGATGTCCTCCTCATCATCTTGAGCTCCTCACACAGTTACGTGACAGAAAGACAGTCTAGTAGTAATAGACCTTATCCCTGAACCCATTAGGTGTGTGCAGCCTACTGCATTAGGGTGTGCAATCCAAAGCTCAAACACACATGTGTTTTTATATATAGCAGCAGGGCAATGGACAGTGTCAGTAGAGCAGTGGATGATGTCATTAGGGCAGAAATTGGTGTCAGTAGTTTATTTGTATGTAGCGATACCCCCTAGGGGGCTGCTGATTATATTTTTGGGTCCTGCTGTTACCCCACCTTTCACCGTAGTAGATACTAAGAGTCTATGTTAGGAAATGTCAAACAGATGTGAGCACCAGTCACTTCAGTCTTTTTCCAATGCTTTAATAAAAGGAACTTGCAGTAGTAGAAGGATAGAGGGTTAAGGGAAGTTCAGGTACCTTATTGAAGATCACGGATTAATTTCTTGGATCCAAAGGAGAAACAACTTTCTGTCAGCGGATCTTGCAACAACCGGATAGGCCTCTCACACAGACCCAGCAGCCGGTATGTTGCACGGACAAGTCTCTGCCACAGACTTAATGATCGGTGGGACTCCTGGATAATCCTGTGCCAAAGGATTTTTTAGCCAGAAGTTAGTTAGTTGTAGCACAACTGCACAGTACCAGAACCTTTAAGCCATCTGGCAGTACTGTGAGGTAGATTAACTTAGGTGCATCCTCCAAACGAGTCACCAGGCCCTTCCTGAGGAACCAGCCTTCAGCCCGGTTCTCTCCAGCAAGGGTCCCCCCCTGTTTCTTCTCAGTTTGCTTGGCTTCTTCCGTGCAGGCAAGACAGCACAGGACCACCTCCGGATAAGTAGGCCCCAGACAGACTTCTGGGCCTACTTGTAGTAACACAGCCTCGAGCCAGCAGGGCCCGAGGTAGAAGAGAGCAGCTGTCACACACCTTAGGCCAGGAGGGCCATGAGGTCAGAGAGAGATAATCATGGCGTCTGTCCCTTAACTATCCTCTCCCAGAATGCACAGCAGTTAGAACACTCCCACTGGGCTGTTTCTGGGGAAAGAATAGTCAATGCAATTCAGCTTGCTGTATTTCTCACACTGGCCTGTGATGACAGTGACACCCACTGGCAACAGTGAGAAATGAGTACAACATAGCCAAAATCAGAACAGAAGCCAAATTTAATTTATACAATCACTCTGAGCTATTTACAGCTCAGATGAACCTAGATTTACACATAGCCCCTATTCTTCAGGAACAGGGCGCTATATACTCCCCCCACTACAATAGACGATGTCCTCATCGTCAAAAAAAAATTACTCTCAAGCCAGAGAGTAGGTATCTGAACCAAAAAAACTCGGATGGGAAAGGGAAGGGTAAGGTAGTAAAAGAAGAATGTTTACAGATTCAAACATTAACACACAGTATGGGTACATCAACATATGTTACAGGAACCTCACAATCTATCTAACCAGCCACACTCTAGCAGCTTGTTAGGAGATCTGGTTCACCTGAAAAAGAACAAAGTTATGCACACAAAAATATAAAACAGCATCACTGATCAATTGGGCCCCAGACAGACTTCTGGGCCTACTTGTAGTAACACAGCCTCGAGCCAGCAGGGCCCGAGGTAGAAGAGAGCAGTTGTCACATACCTTAGGCCAGGAGGGCCATGAGGTCAGAGAGAAATAATCATGGCGTCTGTACCTTAACTATCCTCTCCCAGAATGCACAGCAGTTAGAACACTCCCACTGGGCTGTTTCTCGGGAAAGAATAGTCAATGCACTTCAACTTGCTGTATTTCTCACACTGGCCTGTGGTGACAGTGACACCCACTGGCAACAGTGAGAAATGAGCACAACATAGCCAAAATCAGAACAGAAGCCAAATTAAATGTATACAATCACTCTGAGCTATTTACAGCTCAGATAAACCTAAATTTACACATAGCCCCTATTCTTCAGGAACAGGGCGCTACATGTATTATTTTTTTATTTTTTACTTTTTTTACATTTTTTTTTTCTTTTATTATTTTTTACAATTTTTTTTTTACAATTGTTTAGGAGCCCCATTGGGGGGCTTTGTTGAAATATCAGGGGGCTAAATAGACCCCTGATGGCTCACTTATGAGACAGAGAAAGGGAGTGAGGACAGAGATTCCCCCATCCCTTTCTCTGCAGACAGGCAGCAGGGGAAATCTGCGCAGCACAGGGTGATTAGGGTGTGCCCAAGCACACCTGGCACACCCTGTGCGCACACCTATGCCTGCACCCCAACACTAAATGAGCATTTGACCCTTGCAGTGGCCCCCAAAAAAGGGTGGATTTTGTTTGCTTTAACAAATGTATTACTGTGTTACAAGAGAATAGGGGGGGGGTTACCACAGGGTAATGACCGGAGTTCAGCTTTAAATCATTTCCTTGTAAAATGATTTACTGTCAAAAGGAGGTTGTGAAAATATGTATATCGCTGGCAGGCAGGACATTTTAAATCCTCTGTAATATTCCCTCTGTTCATTCTGCCTCTCAGTTTCTTGGTTGTATGTAACAACAGATGTTCTATAACCATCATCATTCCCACTACGCACCGATGCTCTTGGTCGGCTTGATGTAAACTCTTACGAGTGCTCATAAACTGAAGTACAGATGAGCCCTTTAAATACGTTTATTGTATTTAGCCGTACAATACTAACATCTGCTTCGCAAGCACATGTAGATGACTGTGTCTTCATTGCATAGTCTGGGATTTAACTAATAGAATCACTGGAGATAGATAAAATATTTATTAAAAGGCTACAGCTGGAAGAGAAAAAACAATATTCACATGAAAATCAGAAAGAGATTAGTTTATGAAGAAAGTCATAAATCTGGAATTATTAACTTGGCTTAAAGGGAAAGTCAATTTTACATAAAAAAAATATATTAAAAAATGACAGTAAATATATAAATGCCAATATATATATATATATATATATATATATATATATATATATATATATATCTATCTATATATAAATATATATATACTCATACACGCAGCGGGTAAAACAAGCATTGACCACGTCACCATTTTTCTAAGTATATATATTTCTAAAGGTGCTATTGACATGAAATGTTCACCACACGTCGGCAACAACACATGCAATCCATACATACAAAGAAACCAAAACAAATAACTCCAGAAATTAAGTTATGTTTAATAAAATGGAATGACAGGGGGAAAAGTATTGAACACACGAAGAAAGAGAAGTGCAAAAAGGCATGGAAAGCCAAGACACCAGCTGAAATCAATCAGTAATTAGAAAGCAATTCTGCTCCTTGTCAGTGAAAATTAATATCAGCTCAGCTGGTGGCCTATAAAAAGGTGTCTCATTACTAAGGTGTCACACAAGAAACATCTCATGTTGAGTTAAAGCAAAGTGCTCTCTCAAGACCTTTACAACCTATTGTTACAAAAGATACTGATGGCATTGGTTACAGAAGGATTTCTAAACTTCTGAATGTTCCAGTGAGCACTGTTGAGGCCATAGTCCGGAAGAGGAGTGAAAAGATTTATCAGAAGAGTTGTCCAGTAGCCAAGCACTACTTGTGGGGAGCTTCAGAACCTGGGGTTAGCAGGTACAATTGTTGCAAAGAAAACAATAAGTAATGCACTCACCCGCCATGGCCTGTATGCACGCTCACCACGCAAGACTCCATTGCTGAAGAAAAAGCATGTTGAAGCTCATTTAAAGTTTGCTGCATAACATTTAGACAAGCCTGAGAAATACTGGAAGAATATAGTCCGGTCAGATGAGACCAAAATTGAACTCTGGATGCCATAATGCACACCATGTTTAGAGGTAAAACATTACCCCAAAAACACCCTCCATACCAACAGTGAAGTTTGGAGGTGGGAACATCATGGTGTGGGGCAGTTTTTCAGCATACGGCACTGGAAAACTTAGTGTTATTGAAGGAAGGATGAGTGGAAAATGTACCAAGGCATTCTTGATAAAAATCTGCTGCCATCTACCAGGATGATGAAGATGAAACGAGGGAGGACATTTCAGCAATGATCCCAAACACAAAGCCAAGGAAACTCTCAATTGGATTCAAAGAAAGAAAATAAAGCTGCTAGAATGGCCCAGCCAATCACATGACTTCAATCCTATAGAAAATCTATAAAAAGAACTAAAGATCAGATTTCATAGAAGAGGTCCACGGAACCTTTAAGATTGGAAGACTGTTTGTGTGGAAGAATGGGCCAAAATCACACCTGAGCAACGCATGGAGGCATCTTGAAGCTGTCTTAACCAACAAAGGATTTTGTACATAGTACTAAATACATTTCATAAAAAAGAAAAAAACAAAAAAGAATAGATCATACACACCCAAAGGGGTTACCTTAACCACTTAAGGACCGCCGCACACACATATACGTCGACAAAATGGCACGGCTGGGCAAATGGGCGTACAGGTATGTCCCCTTTAAGATTCGGCATTGTGGGCGCGTTTTTATAGCACTGATCGCTGTAAAAATTATAATGGGCCCAAAATAGGGTCAAAAGTGTCTGCCATAATGTCGCAGTCACAATAAAAATCGCTGATCGCCGCCATTACTAGTAAAAAAAAATTATTAATAAAAATGCCATAAAACTATCCCCTATTTTGTAGACGCTATAACTTTTGCGCAAACCAATCAATAAACGCTTATTGCAATTTTTTTTTACCAAAAATATGTAGAAGGATACGTATCGGCCTAAACTGAGGAAAAAATCGTTTTTTTTTTAATATTTTGTGGGCATATTTATTAAAAGCAAAAAGTACAAAACATTGCTTTTTTTTCCAAATTGTCACTCTATTTTTGTTTATAGCACAAAAAATAAAAACCGCAGAGGTGATAAAATACCCCCAAAAGAAAGCTCTGTTTGTGGGAAAAAAAGGACGTCAATTTTGTTTGGGAGCCACGTCGCACGACCGCGCAATTGTCAGTTAAAGCGGCGCAGTGCCGAATCGCAAAAAGTGCTCTAGTCCGGGGCTTAAGTGGTTAAAAAACATATTTATTACGCATATACTACAAAAAGAGTCAGCATTACATACCTAAAAGCCCCCCACAACCCACTCAATACCACCCTGCCTAGAAATCTCCCATATATGGTCCCTCCCCAAACTAATCCCAGGACACTACCAAAAGGGGATAGCAGTCCTCCAATGGGAGCTAGGACACCACCCACCCCTAACACAACCGCCCCTTGACTACCCCTATGTCCCCATACACTTACATTATATACATATAGATGCTAGTACTGGGTTAGAATGTCAGAATTTTTATATTTCTTCTGATATATCTCAACAGAGTGCAAAACCCCCTGAAGATGACCATGACAGCATTGGTCGAAACGCGTTGGGGTATTTATATGGACGCCAATTTTACAATTGTACACAATGTATTGTATTATTCAACATTTGTTAATATTGATTGTATATCTTTTAAACTGTCTGTAACAGAATATTTTTTTAAGAATTTAATACTAATATGCATAATAAAAGACCATATTTATATTTTTATTCTCATTGACCATTACACCATGTCACTAAAAAAAACTCTGGGGGAATTCTCCCATTTTTTGCATGTCCCAGCTGTATAACCATTTATATACTGCCCTATCAGGGAACTGGTACGTTCAGTACCCCTCCTTAGAACCACAGCGGGTGAGTGGGGCACTAAACAAAGCACAGCCACTGAGGACAAATACTACCCAGCACTAAACAAAAAGGCACGTCATAAACTCAGCACTATAATCCTTTTAGAAATATTCAGTGAGATCCTCTGGTAATCATGACTCTATTTGCTGTGACCCAATCAGGGTCTATAACTTGGAATAGAGGAAAGTTTATAAAGTTGGTTGATGACTGAGGCAAATAGTAATTAAGGATCAAATAATGCTGTAAAGAGCCGTAATTCTAGTCCTTAAGGCAGGTGTATCAGTCAATATAATTGATCAGAGCTGGTGGAAACAACAGATTCACCCGAGCAGGATTAGACCAGCCACCTGGTATGAAAAGAGGAGCACATAAGACATACTCATGACACTGTTCATAGAGTCCCAGTTCATAGGACTCCCAAATGGTTGATCAGGTCTGGCCTGCTGGAAGGGAGGTCCCATGCCACGTGGGTATCCTACCCCTGCAACACTAAGCAGCCGATATGACCAGTGACATACACCATAGGGTCTCGTGCACTCACTGCCCTGGATTGTAACGTCTCGTCTGGCCTCCTCCTCCTGTGCCAATGTCTGGTTGCATACCGCTGCTCCTGTCAAGTGAGTCGCTCGCTGCAGGCAGAGACCCCACTCAACACTGGCCACCATGATCAAATGCTGCGACGAATCGAGCTTACATCACATTTGGCCAACCTCAGCTGTAACTCGCGAATCAGAATTTTTTGTATTGGTCCTGGTGGAACATGCTGTAACTCAGAGAGTCGGGGGCTCGTCCTTTCGTCGACATGTTTAGTTCCGCCCACCGGTTAGTTAGCATGTTCAAAACTTTTTCCCTTTCCATTTTATTACACATAACTTAATTTCTGAGGGGGTTGGGGGGAAGGGTAACGGAAAGACAAAGGAGGGGGGGGGGAGGGAAGTTTGGACGGAAGAGAAAAAAGAATAGGGGGGAGGGAAAACTTTGGAATGGCGCACAGGCCTAATGACTCAATCCTACAACTGAGGAGAGAGAAAGGAAGAGGAGGGTCTCAGCTGTAATGCCCCCTGATCTGATTGATAGTAGGCTATCCATGGAGACCAAACTTCAGCAATTTATCATATTTATCTTCCAATATGTCTGTCAATTTCTCGTTGACCATGAAGCCATTTAGGCAGGTTATGACCTCCTGGAAACTATAAAATATAATCGTTTTCTTAGTGTCAAAAAAGGGAATTGCTTTGCTTGTTTTTTTACGCACCGCCTGTATAGGTTTATGTAGTAAGGCCTCAACTGGGTCCTTCTTTAGATTACAGTGGAGGAACGTGTCAATCTAGGTGTACACCCGAATCCATAGTCTACGAGGCCTCTGACATGTCCACCATATTGGGCCATCGTGCCCTCCTGCCCACAGAGTCAAAAACAGAGGGGAGTGTCCAGGAAGACATCTGGAAATACGAACCGGTGTGAGGTCCTTAGGCTTTTAAGCTGAATGATGCCTAGCATCACACTACCTGTAAGAATGAGCAATGGACCTGTCCCCTGAGGAGGTATTACTATGTATTAAAGCAGGCCTTCCATAAAAAATTCAAGGTCCACTTTCCCAGCACCCAAATTTAAATTAGTTTCAAATAAATGAAAGATGTTGCAATATAAGACCTCAGTCCTGGCTTTCGATGCTTTTGGAGATACAGGTGATGTCACCCACGCTTATCGCTACCTCCTGGCAAACTCGAATTCCCAAAAGAATGCACCCTAGCCCATCGCAGGAGTATATTCCAATGGGAGTTCAAATGCCCAGTAGGAAGCAGTGAGGCTGGGTGACGTCACCTGTACTTCCCCAAAATGTCAGAAGCTAGGACTGAGGTGAGTTTTTTTTAACTAATTCCATTTTTTGGAACTCATTTTGTTTTGTCTGGGTGGGTCTGCAAGGAAACTAAACCTTCAATTTTCATGGAAGGTCCATTTTAAATATGTATTGTGTCAGAGAATGGCACTGGCACCATCCTGTCAGTGCTGCTCCCTGCATCATTAACTAGTCTTCTACCTTAGGAGTTCTGCATACACCCAAAAAAAACTTCACCAAAGTACACAGGGCATACGTAGCACACCCTGCACCACCTTGTGCAGCTGCTTTCTCAACCCTGCTGCTTTTACTGACAACTGCTGTGCCCTTCTGATCAGCGTTTCTAAAAACTGTTCAGTAGGGTGATTCAGAGATACAAAGTAGCATTTAGTTACTTTGTATTTACTCTGTTTCATTCATCTGAAGACCAGCTTTGCTTTTTTATTTTTTTTCTGCATATAATGCCAGACTTTATGCTTGAAAAAGAGGCGCGGCCATTCTTCCACCAATGGCTTGCTAGCTTTGAAACATGTCGCATGTGTGTGACGTCATTGCTGGGCACCGTGCTGTGATGCTCTCCAAGCCTCACCAAGCCTCACTCTGAATACACGGCCGTGTTTACTTCCTACTTTATAAAGATAGAGATAGAGTGCACACAGCACGGCTTGCCATACCCACTGATGCTTGTCCTTCTCCACTACACCTTACCTGGAACCCATAACTTCTTCAGACGGACTTTTTCTGATAGACCAAGCCTGGATCACTGAAGAAAACCACGCTGTGCTCAGCCATCCCACTCCATCCTGCACGGATCTGATGTGGTGCCAGCTTTACAGGACTTGCTGTGACTTGCAGTCCCACTCCATCTCTTCAGCCCAGCAACTGGACCTGAATGCAACTTACCTGTTCTCCATGTGAGTGGATGTTGTTGTTTATTAAATTATTCTTATGATATATACATACCTCCCAACTTTTAAAAGTCCCACCGCGAGACATCCCACGTTGCCTCACCACAGTTGTTGAGCGGGGGGGGGGGGGGTTGGGGCCACGGGTGGTCGTCTCCAATCGCCAGGAGAATGTCACGGGAGAGGTGCATCTTACCACTTATCACTGTCGTGGGGCTGCAGGAAAGAAGTGTCAATTCGGGAGAAACCTGTTGTTTTTTTCCTAGCATACTGGAACCAGCTTTTGGTTTTCTTGGTGGCTGCCCTGACTGATCCCCTGCCATATAGTTCTATGTGTGCATATATATGTGTATACACGCACCTTCTTACCTCTGCCCTTGGACTATTGGGTACTACTACTTAAGGTACCTGTGCTTTGCGCCTTTTTTACTTGTTTAATAATGCCAGGTACAGCAATCATGCAGATGAAAAAAATGTTTTATTTTTTTTTACATTTAAAAATTTGTTCCTATTTAACCATTTAATCCTAATCATTCCTAAAATGGAACCAAACTCTCTCAATCAATATTATATATTTTAGGTCCTTATGCTGCTAGCATTAGTAAATAGATAGAAAAGTATATTACATTTTTTACAATTCTTCAGTTGCTTCCTGATTTCAGGCCTAAGCCAAAATGATGTCATACATCCCAGGAGTCTTCATAGGCATTATTTTTTTCTTTATATCTGGAGGAGGGGCTTTTTCAGAAAAACACACCCACCTGTCTGCAAGCCTGAGCTAAGGGCAGAGGGATTTCAGAAAGTAATGTTGCATGAATCCTCTGCCCTTAGGCCTGGTTCTCACAGGGGCGGCACGACTTTGGGGGCGACTCGGTGGCGCGATCTCAAGACGACTTGAGGCGTTTTGCATAATGACTTCTGTATAGAAGTCAATGCAAGTCGCCCTGAGTCTCCCCCAAAAGTAGTACAGGAACCTTTTTCTAAGTCGGAGCGACTCAGGTTGCTCCTATTAGAACGGTTCCATAGCACAGACCGGGACGCGACTCCGCAGGCGACCGAGTCACCTGAGGAGTCGCCCCTATGTGAACCGAGCCTAACTCAAGATGGCCGTGGCTAGAAATGCTAAAGTGATGTTTGTCAAAATGATTTCTCAACAAAATAAAGCATGAGGACATGGATGGATGGGCGAGTTTGCTTTGAATAATAAAAATGTGTTTCAATTTGTGTTACTCAGATACAGTTTAGTTCTGCCTTAATTAACTCCTTCCCCCTTTCTTTTTTTAGCTGCGATAATTGTGCATTTTTTTTTAACTATACCTTTTTTAATTGGTTTTGTTCGTTATTTTTTTTTTGGTGTCACATTAAAAAGTGTACAAAATTTTTAAAAAAAACTTTCATATTTGTGAATATCTTGTGAATATCTTTGCAAAACTTTGTACAAAAAGATTAGTGTGAATGAGGCAAACAATGGAATAAAATGTATACTTTTTATTTACCTTTTTCTTAATTAATAGTGGTCAAAGTAGAAAAAAATATGTGCGTTTAAATTTTTTATACAGGTTACATGGAAAAATAAATATTTTTTTCAGAAAACTATCACCAGAAGAAAGCCTTGTTAGTCCTGAAAAACATCAACAAATAGTTTAGCTGAGAATCACTACTCCTGTAAAACAGTTCAGAACCCAAACAGCTATTTGTGATTCTCCTCATAAACATTGTCCCTCTTAGAAAGGTTCAGGGTAGCTCTGGTAAAACATGTGAAGTGCTGAAGTGATCCAAAGATAAATGGTCCACCTCACTAGAACTGGAGTACTCTAGTAACAATCAGGGAGGCTCCCCACCGTAGCTCTGTCTTATTGGGCCCTGGCCCAGCTGCCTGCACACTGGTTCCGACAGTGGAAGGCCTCTCGCCTGGCTGCAGATCATTCACCAGGCTACCTCTGCCTCATCAGGTGTGGCCTCTCTGAGTTGCTAAGAAGGAAAGTGAAAACCTATTTTTTTTTCGGGGCATGTCCAAGGAACCCAGGGAGTTGTGTGAAATTGAGTAAAATTGAGTATACACTTGCATCTACAAAGTCCAGAAGGAGTGTAACACCGCTCAGACTGTGGATAAAGATTTCCTTGTGGTTGCTGGCCCGGCTCACCACTGTTAGTGATGAGCCGAACACCCCCGGGTTCGGTTCGCACCAGAACCCGCGAACGGACCGAAAGTTCGCACGAACATTAGAACCCTAATAAATACAATGGATGCGAACGTTCGGATTCTAAAGTGCTAATTATAACGACTATTATCCATGTTATTGTCCAAAACAGAGTTTGGGAACCCGGCTTCTGCACCAGGGGACATGTATCAATGCAAAAAGAAGTTTTAAAAACGGACGTTTTCCGGGAGCAGTCATTTTAATGATGCATAAAGTGAAAAAAAAAAAGTCAAATATTCCTTTAAATATTGTACCTGGGGGGTGTCTAAAGTATGCCTGTGAAGTGCCACGTGTTTCCCGTGTTTAGAACTGTCCCTGCACAAAATAAAATTTCTAAAGGGAAAAAAGTAATTTAAAACTGCTTGCGGCTTTAATGCAATGTCTGGTCCCGGTAATATGGATGAAAATCTTTAGGAAAAATGGCATAGCTACCCCATCAACCCCCCCCCCCCCCAGCCCATTACCAGCCCCTTTGGGTCTTGTATGGATATTAAGGGGAACCCCGCACACAAAATAAAAAAGGACCTATATACTCTGAACAGCCGTATACAGGCGGTGCATACAAGACAGGGACTGTAGGTTTGTTCTTATGTAGAATCTGTTTATAATTTTGAACAGCTGCATTGTTTAAGTGGAGCTCCATGGCAAATTCCTTTTTTTTAGCTTTTTGTAAAACATAGGGAACGTTTATCACCCCTGTCACATTTTTTTTGCTGTCTGTGCCCCTGTTCAGAACATTTCACCTCACTTTGCGTCCCAATGACAACTGTTTTTGAAATGTGGTGTTTTTATTGAAACAAGGATTGGTGATAAAGCATCAGTAGAGAGGAGACACCTTTCTCCCATATTAATTCTTACAGGAGAGAATTTTCCTTCCAAGGGGTAGACTTCCTCTCACTTCCTGTTGTCTTCTTCCGTTTGCAAGTAGTAGTAGTTTGTAAGTTGGATGTTTGAAAGTAGGGACCTTCCGTATATACTCTGCAGAAATTGGCCCCTTAGGTGTTGGTGTTGGCACAACACTGAAAGCACTCACAGTTATTCTTGGTGGGTGCTGGAACGCCCTTCTGTCAAGTATAATATCAGGAATTGTAATAACATATAATTGTTGATCAGTGGTAGTAAAAATTGGGCCTTTGATGGTGGTGCTGGTGCCCCAACACTGTAAGGCCTGACAGTTACTCTTGGTGGGCGCAGCAATGGTCCCTGCTGTGAATTATTAGATCAATAATTATAATTGCATGCCCCTGTTGAACAGGGGCTGAAAAATTGGGCCTTTGGTGGTGGTGGTGGTGGTGGTGATGGTGGGGCTGGTGCCACAACACTGTAAGGCCTGACAGTTACTCTTGGTGGGCGCAGCAATGCTCCCTGCTGTGAATTATTAGATCAATAATTATAATTGCATGCCCCTGTTGAACAGGAGCTGAAAAATTGGGCCTTTGGTGGTGGTGGTGATGGTGGTGCTGGTGCCACAACACTGTAAGGCCTGACAGTTACTCTTGGTGGGCGCAGCAATGGTCCCTGCTGTGAATTATTAGATCAATAATTATAATTGCATGCCCCTGTTGAACAGGGGCTTAAAAATTGGGCCTTTGGTGGTGGTGGTGGTGGTGATGGTGGTGATGGTGGTGCTGGTGCCACAACACTGTAAGGCCTGATAGTTACTCTTGGTGGGCGCAGCAATGGGCCCTGCTGTGAATTATTAGATCAATAATTATAATTGCATGCCCCTGTTGAACAGGGGCTGAAAAATTGGGCCTTAGGCACTGGTGGCACAACACTGCAACCCCTCACAGATACTGTACATGGAGCACAGCAATGAGGCCTGTTGCAAAGTATTGCATCAAAAATTTTAATTACACGCCCCTGTTAAACAGGGGCTGAAAAATTGGGCCTTAGCCACTGGTGGCGTCACCCATAAACCAAAATGATCTTCCAAGCTATCATCGTTAATCGTATCATTGAGGAGGAGGAGGAGGATAGCCAGTCAACATAACAGCACAGGCACTCAGCATCAGCATCAGTCTTGAAGGGATGTGACATTTTAAAATCAATTAGTCTGTTATATCAGCATCTGGTGTGTGGTAGCTGGTGGTGATCCAAGACTGGTTCATCTTGATGAAAGTCAGTCGATCAACCGAGTCGGTGGACAGGCGCACCCTGTGATCCGTGACAAATCCTCCAGCAGCACTGAATGTGCGTTCTGAAAGAACACTGGATGCAGGACAGGCCAGTAGCTCAATTGCATACTGTGCAAGCTCTGGCCAGTGATCCATCCTCAAGACCCAGTAAGCCAGAGGATTTTCGGTGGGGAAGGTGTCCAAGTCTGACCTTGCCCCTAGGTATTCCTGCACCATGTATATCAGACGCTGGCGATGGTTGCTGGAACCGATCATACTTTGGGGCTGCGGACTAAAGAATTGTCTGAACGCATCGGTCAGACGGCCACCTTCCCCACCGCTCCTTCTTTGACTGGCCGAAGCCTCAGCAACTCGTTGTCCTGGACCAGGAGTTTGTAACCTCCCAGTCTCTGGGAACGCGTTGCACAGACCTTTCTGCAAGGCCTCCCGGAGTTGTCTCATCCTCTGCTCCCTCTGCGACGGTAACATAAGGTCCGCAACCTTACCCTTGTACCGTGGATCAAGGAGAGTGGCCAGCCAGTAATGGTCCCTCTCCTTGATCCGAAGAATACGAGGATCCTTCCGCAGACTTTGCAGGATCAGGGAGGCCATGCAGCGTAGGTTTGCTGAGGCATTCGCTCCGGAGTCCTCTGGGTCACTAAGGACGACATGATCCGCAGTCACCTCCTCCCAGCCACGTACAAGTCCACTGGTTTCTTGGGACTGTAAATCATCCCTAAAAGACTGCTGCTGATGATGCTGAGTGCCAGCCTCCACCTCCATGCTGACACAATCCTCCTCCTCCTCCTCCTCCTCCTCCTCTTCCTGTGTGATGGGTGGGACAGAAGGAACACTGTCTGGGTAAAGGGGGCCTTGAGAGGCAAGGAAGTCCTCCTCTTCCTGCCTCTGTTCTGCCTCAAGTGCCCTGTCCATTATTCCACGCAGCGTGTGCTCCAACAGGTGGACAAGAGGTACAGTGTCACTGATGCATGCACTGTCACTGCTCACCATCCTCGTGGCCTCCTCAAATGGTGCCAGGACAGTGCATGCATCTCTGATCATGCCCCACTGGCGTGGTGAAAAAAACCCGAGCTCCCCTGACCCTGTCCTGGTGCCGTAGTCGCACAGGTACTCATTGATGGCCCTCTGCTGCGTGTGCAGCCGCTGCAGCATGGCCAATGTTGAGTTCCACCTGGTGGGCATGTCACATATAAGGCGGTTCTTGGGCAGGTTCAACTCCTTTTGAAGCTCAGCCAGGCGAGCACTGGCATTATAAGATCTGCGGAAATGCACACAGACTTTCCTGGCCTGCCTCAGGACATCCTGTAAGCCCGGGTACCTGCCCAAGAACCGCTGCACCACCAGGTTAAGGACGTGAGCCATACAGGGCACATGGGTCAGTTGTCCCTGTCGGAGGGCGGAGAGGAGATTGGTGCCATTGTCGCAAACCACCATTCCTGGCTTAAGCTGGCGTGGCGTCAACCACCTCTCGGCCTGACAGGACCTCTCGGTCCAGACAGGACCTCTGCCCCAGTGTGGCTCCTGTCCCCCAAACACACCAGCGCAAGCACGGCATGGCATCTTTTTGCCTGCGTACTTGCGTAGCCCCTTGAACGCCTACGGAGCACCGCTGGTTCCGAGGACAAACCACAGGAAGAGGCCATGGAGGAAGAAGAAGAGGAGGGGGTGGAGGAGAGAGGTGTGTCACAACCAGTAGTAGCATTTTGGAGGCGTGGCGGTGGAACAACCTCCAACACTACTGCACCTTGTCCTGCATCC
The DNA here is from genome assembly GCA_029206835.1 of Rana muscosa. Lineage (NCBI taxonomy): Eukaryota > Metazoa > Chordata > Amphibia > Anura > Ranidae > Rana > Rana muscosa. The sequence goes on along the minus strand of CM055116.1, from coordinate 1,234,296,683 downwards.
TTCCCAGCTGCCAAAAGAGTGACCCAATGGGCCGTGAAAGAAAGGTAACGTCCCTGTCCATGCCTGCTGGACCATGAGTCAGCGGTAATATGTACCTTACCGCTGACCGCCCTGTCCAGCGAGGCCAAGACATTGCCTTCCACATGCCTGTAGAGAGCCGGAATAGCCTTCCGTGCGAAAAAGTGTCGTTTGGGAACCTGCCACTGAGGAACCGCACATTGCACAAACTCACGGAAGGGGGCCGAGTCTACCAACTGAAAAGGCAGCAGTTGAAGCGCTAGCAATTTAGCCAAGCTAGCATTCAACCGCTGGGCATGTGGATGGCTGGGAGTGAACTTCTTTCGACGGTGCAGCAGCTGGGGCAGGGAAATTTGCCTGCTAGAATCGGACGTTGGTGTACTGCTAGCAGAGTGCCCGCAAGTACTTGCCTGTGACACACCTAATTCTACACCTTCATTCCTCTCAGAGCAGGTTTCAGAGAGGAGTGAAGGTATAGTGGGGTTGGAGATCCCAGCTGATGCGGTGCAAGAAAAGGTCAGCTTTGTTCTTTGGTGTGGGTCTTTAAGGTAGGCTTGCCAACGAGCTGCATGGCAGATCAACATATGTCTGATCAAGCATGTGGTGCCCAAGCGGCTGATGTTTTGGCCACGCGATATACGCTTGAGACATATGTTGCAAACAGCAGCTGTGCGATCTGATGCACTCGCCTCAAAAAAGGCCCACACCAAAGAACTTTTTGCATGACGGGCAGAGGCAGCGCCCTGCACAGGCGGAGCTCTGCGGTGTGATTCCGTCGGTGTGCTGCCCATACGCTGGCCACTCAAGGGCATCCTGCCTCGTTGGAGATGTGCCTCCTCCTCATCCTCCTCCTCCTCCTCTCTCCTATTAGGCACCCATGTGGAGTCAGTGACCTCATCATCCCCTCCCTCCTCATCACTGGAGCCAATCTGGCAATATGCTGCAGCTGCTGGAGCATGACTGCCAGATTGGTGTCCTTCTTGAGCATCCCCTCTCTCTGCTCTCACGCTGCTGCCTTCCTCTAGCTGGGTATCATCATCAGATCCTTCCAAACGCTGGGCATCCTCCTGGAGCATGTACCCAACACTGTGCTCAAACAGTTCGGGGGACTCCTCAGGAGGAGGGCATGGTGGGTCTAGGGAAGGATTGACTAATGAAGATAATGATACCAGAGAAGAGGACGCTTTGGCAGCTGCTTTGCCAGTACCCTGAGCCTGGGTGAGAGAGGATGAGGAGGATGAGGTGGGCTTGGTCATCCACTCTACCAAGTCTTCGGCATGATGTGGCTCAACATGTCCAGCTGCCGAAAACAAGGACAAGCGTGTCCCATGGCCATGTGCTGATGACAATGCACCGTGTACACGACCAGCACTGTTGCCCCCAGACACAGAGCCTGCTTGCCCTCTTTTTTTGCCTCCTGACTGTCTGCCTCTCCTTGGTTGCCTTCCAGACATTTTAATGGATGGCCTGCAGGGAGATGGGAAAAACAGCAATAAGGGCTACCTTCAGGTGTATACTGTGCAGGAGGCTTAGCAACAATGACACTGACACTGTCCCCTGCCTATCCTTCTCTGTCCCTAAACACAAGGATTGAAAATATGGTTCAGCAAAATAGTTTTAGAACAGAATAGCACACTGACACTTTCCCTCACTGTCCTACTCTGTCCCTCCCTACAAACAAGATTTAGCACAGAATAGCACACTGATAATTTCTACGAGTGTCCTTCTCTGTCCCTAAACTCAAGGATTGAAAATATGGAACAGCAAAATTGGTTTAGAACAGAATAGCACACTGTCAGTTTCACTCACTGTACCTCTCTGTCCCTCAACTCAAGGATTGAAAATATGGAACAGCAAAATAGGTTTAGAACAGAATAGCACACTGTCAGTTTCACTCACTGTACCTCTCTGTCCCTCAACTCAAGGATTGAAAATATGGTTCAGCAAAATAGTTTTAGAACAGAATAGCACACTGACACTTTCCCTCACTGTCCTACTCTGTCCCTCCCTACAAACAAGATTTAGCACAGAATAGCACACTGATAATTTCTACGAGTGTCCTTCTCTGTCCCTAAACTCAAGGATTGAAAATATGGAACAGCAAAATTGGTTTAGAACAGAATAGCACACTGTCAGTTTCACTCACTGTACCTCTCTGTCCCTCAACTCAAGGATTGAAAATATGGAACAGCAAAATCGTTTTAGAACAGAATAGCACACTGTCAGTTTCACTCACTGTACCTCTCTGTCCCTCAACTCAAGGATTGAAAATATGGTTCAGCAAAATAGTTTTAGAACAGAATAGCACACTGACACTTTCCCTCACTGTCCTACTCTGTCCCTCCCTACAAACAAGATTTAGCACAGAATAGCACACTGATAATTTCTACGAGTGTGATTCTCTGTCCCTGAACTCAAGGATTGAAAATATGGAACAGCAAAATTGGTTTAGAACAGAATAGCACACTGTCAGTTTCACTCACTGTACCTCTCTGTCCCTCAAATCAAGGATTGAAAATATGGTTCAGCAAAATAGTTTTAGAACAGAATAGCACACTGACACTTTCCCTCACTGTCCTACTCTGTCCCTCCCTACAAACAAGATTTAGCACAGAATAGCACACTGATAATTTCTACGAGTGTCCTTCTCTGTCCCTAAACTCAAGGATTGAAAATATGGAACAGCAAAATTGGTTTAGAACAGAATAGCACACTGTCAGTTTCACTCACTGTACCTCTCTGTCCCTCAACTCAAGGATTGAAAATATGGAACAGCAAAATAGGTTTAGAACAGAATAGCACACTGTCAGTTTCACTCACTGTACCTCTCTGTCCCTCAACTTAAGGATTGAAAATATGGTTCAGCAAAATAGTTTTAGAACAGAATAGCACACTGACACTTTCCCTCACTGTCCTACTCTGTCCCTCCCTACAAACAAGATTTAGCACAGAATAGCCCACTGATAATTTCTACGAGTGTCCTTCTCTGTCCCTAAACTCAAGGATTGAAAATATGTAACAGCAAAATTGGTTTAGAACAGAATAGCACACTGTCAGTTTCACTCACTGTACCTCTCTGTCCCTCAACTCAAGGATTGAAAATATGGAACAGCAAAATAGGTTTAGAACAGAATAGCACACTGTCAGTTTCACTCACTGTACCTCTCTGTCCCTCAACTCAAGGATTGAAAATATGGTTCAGCAAAATAGTTTTAGAACAGAATAGCACACTGACACTTTCCCTCACTGTCCTACTCTGTCCCTCCCTACAAACAAGATTTAGCACAGAATAGCACACTGATAATTTCTACGAGTGTCCTTCTCTGTCCCTAAACTCAAGGATTGAAAATATGGAACAGCAAAATTGGTTTAGAACAGAATAGCACACTGTCAGTTTCACTCACTGTACCTCTCTGTCCCTCAACTCAAGGATTGAAAATATGGTTCAGCAAAATAGTTTTAGAACAGAATAGCACACTGACACTTTCCCTCACTGTCCTACTCTGTCCCTCCCTACAAACAAGATTTAGCACAGAATAGCACACTGATAATTTCTACGAGTGTCCTTCTCTGTCCCTAAACTCAAGGATTGAAAATATGGAACAGCAAAATTGGTTTAGAACAGAATAGCACACTGTCAGTTTCACTCACTGTACCTCTCTGTCCCTCAACTCAAGGATTGAAAATATGGTTCAGCAAAATAGTTTTAGAACAGAATAGCACACTGACACTTTCCCTCACTGTCCTACTCTGTCCCTCCCTACAAACAAGATTTAGCACAGAATAGCACACTGATAATTTCTACGAGTGTCCTTCTCTGTCCCTAAACTCAAGGATTGAAAATATGGAACAGCAAAATTGGTTTAGAACAGAATAGCACACTGTCAGTTTCACTCACTGTACCTCTCTGTCCCTCAACTCAAGGATTGAAAATATGGAACAGCAAAATAGGTTTAGAACAGAATAGCACACTGTCAGTTTCACTCACTGTACCTCTCTGTCCCTCAACTCAAGGATTGAAAATATGGTTCAGCAAAATAGTTTTAGAACAGAATAGCACACTGACACTTTCCCTCACTGTCCTACTCTGTCCCTCCCTACAAACAAGATTTAGCACAGAATAGCACACTGATAATTTCTACGAGTGTCCTTCTCTGTCCCTAAACTCAAGGATTGAAAATATGGAACAGCAAAATTGGTTTAGAACAGAATAGCACACTGTCAGTTTCACTCACTGTACCTCTCTGTCCCTCAACTCAAGGATTGAAAATATGGAACAGCAAAATAGGTTTAGAACAGAATAGCACACTGTCAGTTTCACTCACTGTACCTCTCTGTCCCTCAACTCAAGGATTGAAAATATGGTTCAGCAAAATAGTTTTAGAACAGAATAGCACACTGACACTTTCCCTCACTGTCCTACTCTGTCCCTCCCTACAAACAAGATTTAGCACAGAATAGCACACTGATAATTTCTACGAGTGTCATTCTCTGTCCCTAAACTCAAGGATTGAAAATTTGGAACAGCAAAATTGGTTTAGAACAGAATAGCACACTGTCAGTTTCACTCACTGTACCTCTCTGTCCCTCAACTCAAGGATTGAAAATATGGTTCAGCAAAATAGTTTTAGAACAGAATAGCACACTGACACTTTCCCTCACTGTCCTACTCTGTCCCTCCCTACAAACAAGATTTAGCACAGAATAGCACACTGATAATTTCTACGAGTGTCCTTCTCTGTCCCTAAACTCAAGGATTGAAAATATGGAACAGCAAAATTGGTTTAGAACAGAATAGCACACTGTCAGTTTCACTCACTGTACCTCTCTGTCCCTCAAATCAAGGATTGAAAATATGGTTCAGCAAAATAGTTTTAGAACAGAATAGCACACTGACACTTTCCCTCACTGTCCTACTCTGTCCCTCCCTACAAACAAGATTTAGCACAGAATAGCACACTGATAATTTCTACGAGTGTCCTTCTCTGTCCCTAAACTCAAGGATTGAAAATATGGAACAGCAAAATTGGTTTAGAACAGAATAGCACACTGTCAGTTTCACTCACTGTACCTCTCTGTCCCTCAACTCAAGGATTGAAAATATGGTTCAGCAGAATAGTTTTAGAACAGAATAGCACACTGACACTTTCCCTCACTGTACCTCTCTGTCCCTAAACTCAAGGATTGAAAATATGGTTCAGCAAAATAGTTTTAGAACAGAATAGCACACTGACACTTTCCCTCACTGTACCTCTCTGTCCCTACAAACAAGGATTAGCACAGCATAGCACACTGTCACTGACACTCTCCCTACCTATCCTTATTTGTCCCTAAACACAAGGAATCCAGGACTAGTAAAGGAAAAATAATGACACTGTCCCTGCCTATGCTTCTCTTTCCCTGCTCCGGAACACACTACACAAGGCCGCCGCGCTGGCGGCCTTTTATAGTGTGGGGCGTGTACTAAACCCCCTCAGCAATAATTGGCCACAGGCATCCTGCCTGTGGCCAATCATTGCTCTCCTCGCTGCCGGCGCTGTGATTGGCCAAGCATGCGGGGTCACAGTGCATGCTTGGCCAATCACAGCGCCTGGATGACACTGTGATGGCGTAGTGCATTGTGGGCCGTTCGCGTCACTAGAATTTGGCGCGAACGGCCCAAATCGTTCGATCTTCGTCGAACGATCGAACAGCCGATGTTCGAGTCGAACGTATGTTCGACTCGAACACGAAGCTCATCCCTAACCACTGTCAATAGTAATTGAAGAAAAAGATTATTGGTCGCACACCATGGAAGGAAGAACTTCTGTAGAATAGTTACTTTTTTGTCAAGGTGCCAAAGGACGTAGACAGGACGTTACAGGAACATTGGTAGACCGGTTTCACACGGATAACTCGTGCTTGTTCACTACATGACCATGGTGAGATAATGGGCACTCTACATTGGTGGGGGTGGGTGCAGCATGGTACAGCGGCAATAACACACAATCAGCCCTGATGCAATTGAAAGAACTTGTGTTGAAGTCAAGATAAAGCAGTTCAGAACAAGCCCAACCGGGAACACTCACTGATGACAGCAGCGTGTAGTGGAGCAACATCTCAGCTGAGCTGACAGCATTTGTCTTGAGGGGTGGAATGCGGCCTGGCCGGACCGTGCCCAAGTGGAGAGGTTTTTTAGAAAGAGTGGCGGATCCCTATACTTTCCCTATTTGCCTACAACCTTTCCCTACCGCTAATACTTTCCTTGGCAGACGAGTGACCTGTCCCTACATTATCCACACACTAATGCGTGCCACACCCAGGAGCCAGGGTCTTAAATACACTCTGCCTGACCCAAGATGGTCACCAGAGTACCATGGGTTGTGAGCATCCATTTTGCTTTGCGTCTATTAAAGGTTCTTGCAGTAAACCCAAGAAAGCTTAAACCTTTGTAGTGTAAAAATATTTGCTTTACTAAACAGAAAAGCTGCACATTCAACTACAGGAAACACAATTCATAGCATGCAAAGTAATACAAAACATGCATACAATATACACATGCCCAACCTATCTATCCTTCCCAACAAATAAGCATGGACCATGTATATGATGCATAAACATACTTATCAGCTACCTAACTTGGGTTTCCTAGTGATGGAATCTTCTCATGACTCCTTGCTTACAAAACATCTGTTGTGTCCGAAGATTCAAAACAACTCTGTCCTCCTTTGTCTCCAGAACAAGTGTTGTTTCTTGGTCTCTCAAGCACATGGCTTGTTAAAAGTCCTATTCCCTTCCCCACTATTTCCTGCTACCTCATTTTATGCAAGGAGCTTCACAAAGTAGCCCCAACAGGTTAATTAGCATGTGAAAAGACAGTTAAATCAATCAATGGGAAGTCCAAAAATAAAATAAAACTGTAGCAGCGCTTGCAATCAAAATATTCATAAGAAAGTCTTCTATCTACATGTGTAGATAGGAAATACAGTTTGAAACTGATGTGGACAGTGACGATTGATCAGCCAATCTGTGTGGTAGTGCTCCTTCCACCATACAGTGCGTTCACCTCGTGGGGGGATCATAAACCCCAATAGGGGATGCACTCACCAGATAGTTGTTAATAATGGGCCTTAAATCAATCTCAATGGCTTTGTTCAGTTGTCATCCACCGGTACAACAGGTCTCCAATGACATTGGAAAGAAAGTAATGGCCACATAGAGTAGTACTGCTTCAAAAAAAGTTTTATTAAAGAAACCCCCTTATAAAAGCATAGTATCCCTTATGAGAGTATGCGTACCAAATAAACAATCATAACAAGCATTGGATATTGTGCGCGTGCACTAGGGGTGTAGTACAGCGGTTTTACCAGTCTCCTGGTGGCTTCCTGGTGCAGCGTCCCGTGGAGCGCACGCGTCACTTCCGGTTGGTTGCGCACGCGTCACGTGACTCCTCAACAACCAACCGGAAGTGACGCGTGCGCTCCACGGGACGCTGCACCAGGAAGCCACCAGGAGACTGGTAAAACCGCGGTACTACACCCCTAGTGCACGCGCACAATATCCGATGCTTGTTATGATTGTTTATTTGGTACGCATACTCTCATAAGGGGTACTATGCTTTTATAAGGGGGTTTCTTTAATAAAACTTTTTTTGAAGCAGTACTACTCTATGTGGCCATTACTTTCTTTAACATGTCATTGGAGACCTGATGTACCGGTGGATGACAACTGAACAAAGCCATTGAGATTGATTTAAGGCCCATTATTAACAACTATCTGGTGAGTGCATCCCCTATTGGGGTTTATGATCCCCCCACGAGGTGAACGCACTGTATGGTGGAAGGAGCACTACCACACAGATTGACTGATCAATCGTCACTGTCCACATCAGTTTCAAACTGTATTTCCTATCTACACATGTAGATAGAAGACTTTCTTATGAATATTTTGATTGCAAGCGCTGCTACAGTTTTATTTTATTTTTGGACTTCCCATTGATTGATTTAACTGTCTTTTCACATATCTATGTTATTTTAAGCAGCAGCTATTTTATTGTGTCTCGTCATTTTATTTCTGGACTTTTTTATCTTGGTGTTTTTATCCTAAGCACAGAGTGGTGCTTTTAGTAGGGGCGGAGTTCTTTTAGTACCTTTACATACAGGTTAATTAGCATACCAATAGGAGAGGCCTAGCTTCTAAAACAACACATGGTCTTAAAATTTAACAATTGACATATCTAAGCTATGAAAATTACTCAAAATAGCCAAGCAACACAGCAACCAACCAAATCGCTGTCCCAGTGGCTCAGAAAACCATAGAGGAACCATGTTCCTCCTGACTTGCCCTCCCTCTGCACTGCCGATGCAATTGTGCGCCACCTGCAGTGGAAAAAATAGACTGCACCTGCCTACTACTTTGGGCTTGCACTCAGAATAGCAATACATGATGAAATCTCATCTGTTAGCTACGGCACGGAAAAATGGATAAGACGCACAGTATGTGACCATTTCAGTGATGACCAGCCAGAAACAGCTCTATATAGTTGAGTTTGAAGCTGTATCTGTACAGAAAACCACTGGTTCTGGATGTGCAGATTGACCATAAGGACATAAAGGAATGCTTTGCACTATCCTAAAAAAAAAAAAAAAAACACCTTATTTTTTTCTCTGATGGAATTAAGACCTTCAAATGCCTCCTGCTTTAAGAAGGTACTTTTCTATGTATAATCAATAAAGTGGACCTATACTTGAAACGTGGGGATTTGCTGTCTGATGGGGACTATTTAGTAAAGTTAGTTGTGGCCAAGTAGCACCTTTATATTTTCCATTAAAGTGGATGTTAACCCCCCATACCCCCAGTGAAGTGAACAGCCTCAGATGATAAACAGAGATGAACCAAATCTCCCTACATACAGTAGGTGCCGCCGATATTGTGTCAATCTCGCCTCTTCTAGCGGCGAGATTGACACCCTACGAGCCCCGTCGCGAGAGTCAGCGCCGAGCTGTCTCGTCATCGGGAAAGGAAAAATTTTGTTTTTCCTTTCACAATGAGTGACACGCATTGCCGGTAGACGGAGATCCGACGTGGATTCCCGCCAATACCAGGCACTGTGTTTGGTATGAATCCTGAGCGGGAACTCCACGCCAATTTTTAAAGAAAAAACCGGCATGGGTTCCCCCTCCAAGAGCATACCAGGCCCTTCGGTCTGGTATGGATTTTAAGGGGACTCCCCTAAGCCGAAAAATCGGCATGGGGGTCCCCCTCAAAATCCAAACCAGACCCTTATCCGAGCACGCAACCTGGCAGGCCACAGGGGAATAGGGGGGACGAGAGAGCGGCCCCCTCCCTCCTGAACCGTACCAGGCCGCATGCCCTCAACATGGGGGGGTTTGGTGCTCTGGGGCAGGGGGGCGACCTGCGGCCCCCCTACCCCAAAACACCCTGTCCCCATGTTGATGGGGACAAGGGCCTCTTCCCGACAACCCTGGCCGTTGGTTGTCGGGGTTTGCGGGCGGGGGCTGATCGGAATCCAGGAGCCCCCCTTTAATAAGGGGACCCCCAGATGCCGGCCCCCCACCCTATGTGAATGAGTATGGGGTACATCGTACCCCTACCCATTCACCTGGTGGAAAAAATGGCAATAAAAAGACACAACACAGCTTTTTAAAGTAATTCATTGCACAGCTCCGGGGGTCTTCTTCCGACTTCGGGGGTCTCCGGTGTCGTCGCCGCACTCTCCGGTTCTTTCTTCCTTCTGCCGGGCCACCGCTATCTTCTTCCAGCTCTTTTGCTAGCGGGGCCCGGTCTTCTCCGTCGCCTTCTTCCCTCTTCTCCTCTCCGGTTCTTTCTTTCTTCTGCCGGGCCTCCGCTATCTTCTTCCAGCTCTTTTGCTAGCGGAGGCCCGGTCTTCCCCTTCGTCTCGTCCGGTTCTCCGTTGTCCTTCTGCCGGGCCCTCCACTATCTTCTTCCAGCTCTTTTGCTAGTGGAGTGGTCCGGTCTTCCCGTCGGCGTCTTCTTCTCTCTTCTCCTCCTCGATGTTGACTCGTCGCTTCCTTCCGCTGTAATGCTGGGTTTTGCGGTGCGCTCGGTTTATATAGGCTTCTCATCACGTCATAGTCACATATTCCGGGTGGCCCGTGAGAAGAATCACGTCGAGAAAAATGCAGTTTTTTTCAATGACATTAAAAACGGCCGTGTGTACGCGGCATTAGTCTTTTGCTGGTGGAAATTATGACAGAAAATGTTGGATGGAGCATACACATGGTCGGAATATCCGACCAAAAGCTCACAGCCAACTTTTTTTGATGGAAAATCCTATCATGTGTACAGGGCATAAGGCAGTCTACAGGTAATACTGGTGTCTAGATTTTGATCCTCTGCTAGATATTTTTGGGCATGGCTTCCACAGTTTAGGTCCTCTTTAAACCCCTCCTTTTCAAAAGCAGCAAGACTTATTGGTATTACCCTGCAGCAAATTACCTTTGTGGCTCACAGTGTATCCAAGGTAATTGCCAGCTGCACTATAGTATACCCAATAGAATATAGAAAGAGTTGCAAGAAATACCCGATTATACTATCATTAGTGTAGAAAAGAGTGTACAAAATAAGGTATGTGCATTTGTAGAAGAAAGCTTGAGTAGACTTTTTTGCTATAATGAGTACAGTTGGTCTGTTCAGAGGGGAGATGGGGGAGCTCTTGCGTGACTTCAAATGTGGTGGGAATTGACAGATAAATCCGACTGTTAACAATTGTCTTTGTAGCCACAATGATGGGGAGATGTGCTAATTTAGTTAGGGATTGGATAGATGTATTAGATTCATGGTCCACTGACCAGTAATTGAAAAGTAAGAACTTTTTATCTACTGCAATTTTACAAATGCTTCCAAAGAGGCCAAAAAATAGAATCCCAAAGTTTGAAAAAGGCTACAGCCAGTAGGAGAGGTCTGCCTTGGGAGCTTGACATTTGGGCACATAAGTGTATAGTGGGCAGGTTGAGATATATATATTTATTAATGAAGGTATACTTGATGTATAAATAGAAAGAAAGCTTTTGGGTTGTGTGATCTGAAAGTTTTTTTTTATAATTATGATTATTATTATACAGGATTTACAGTTAGGTCCATAAATATTGGGACATCGACACAATTCTAATCTTTTTGGCTCTATACACCACCACAATGGATTTGAAATTAAACGAACAAGATGTGCTTTAACTGCAGACTTTCAGCTTTAATTTGAGGGTATTTACATCCAAATCAGGAGAACGGTGTAGGAATTACAACAGTTTGTATATGTGCCTCCCACTTTTTAAGGGACCAAAAGTAATGGGACAGATTAACAATCATAAATCAAACTTTCACTTTTTAATACTTGGTTGCAAATCCTTTGCAGTCAATTACAGCCTGAAGTCTGGAACGCGATGACATCACCAGACGCTGGGTTCCATCCCTGGTGATGCTCTGCCAGGCCTCTACTACAACTGTCTTCAGTTCCTGCTTGTTCTTGGGGCATTTCCCTTCAGTTTTGTCTTCAGCAAGTGAAATGCATGCTCAATCGGATTCAGGTCAGGTGATTGACTTGGCCATTGCATAACATTCCACTTCTTTCCCTTAAAAAACTATTTGGTTGCTTTCGCAGTATGCTTCGGGTCATTGTCCATCTGCACTGTGAAGCGCCGTCCAATGAGTTCTGAAGCATTTGGCTGAATATGAGCCGATAATAATATTGCCCGAAACACTTCAGAATTCATCCTGCTGCTTTTGTCAGCAGTCACATCATCAATAAATACAAGAGAACCAGTTCCATTGGCAGCCATACATGCCCACGCCATGACACTACCACCACCATGCTTAACTGATGAGGTGGTATGCTTTGGATCATGAGCAGTTCCTTTCCTTCTCCATACTCTTCTCTTCCCATCACTCTGGTACAAGTTGATCTTGGTCTCATCTGTCCATAGGATGTTGTTCCAGAACTGTGAAGGCGTTTTTAGATGTTGTTTGGCAAACTCTAATCTGGCCTTCCTGTTTTTGAGGCTCACGATGGGTAACATCTTGTGGTGAACCCTCTGTATTCACTCTGGTGAAGTCTTCTCTTGATTGTTGACTTTGACACACATACACCTACCTCCTGGAGAGTGTTCTTGATCTGGACAACTGTTGTGAAGGGTGTTTTCTTCACCAGGGAAAGAATTCTTCGGTCATCCACCACAGTTGTTTTCCGTGGTCTTCCGGGTCTTTTGGTGTTGCTGAACTCACCGGTGCGTTCTTTCTTTTTAAGGATGTTCCAAACAGTTGATTTGGCCACACCTAATGTTTTTGCTATCTCTCTGATGGGTTTGTTTTGTTTTTTCAGCCTAATGATGGCTTGCTTCACTGATAGTGACAGCTCTTTGGATCTCATATTGAGAGTTGACAGCAACAGATTCCAAATGCAAATCGCACACTTGAAATTAACTCTGGACCTTTTATCTGCTCCTTGTGAATAGGATAATGAGGTAATAACACACACCTGGCCATGGAACAGGTGAGCAGCCAATTGTCTTTTGGTCCCTTAAAAAGTGGGAGGCACAAATACAAACTGTTGTAATTCCTACACCGTTCACCTGATTTAGATGTAAATACCCTCAAATTAAAGCTGCACGTCTGCAGTTAAAACACATCTTGTTCGTTTAATTTCATATCCTTTGTGGTGGTGTATAGAGCCAAAAAGATTAGAATTATGTTGTTGTCCCAATATTTATGGACCTGACTGTATATAGCGCCAACAGTTTGTGCAGTGCTTTACAAAATGAAGGCAGACATTACAGTTACAATACAATTTGGTACAGGAGGAATCAGAGGGCCCTGCTCGTTAGAGCTTATAATCTAATGCCGCGTACACACGATTGGAAATTCTGACAGAAAAAGTCAGATGTGAGCTTTTGGTTGGAAATTCCGACCGTGTGTAGGCTCCATCGGACATTTGCTGTCGGAATTTCCGCCAACAAAAGATTTGAGAGCAGGTTCTCTATTTTTCCGATGGAAAAAGTTCTTGTCGGAAATTCCGATTGTCTGTATGTAATTCCGACGCGCAAAATAACACGCAAGCTCATAATCAAGCAGAATTGCCGAACTGCCTATTGAACTTCATTGATCTCGGCTCGTCGTACGTCTTGTACGTCACCGCGTTCTTGACGTTCGGAATTTCCGACAAGATTTGTGTGACAGTGTGTATGCAACAAAAGTTTGAGCCAAATATTCCGTCGGAAAAAAATCCACGGTTTTGCTGTCGGAATTTCCGATAGTCTGTACGTGGCATAAGAGGGAGTGTCAAGTGATACATAAGGTAATAACTGTGGGGGATAAGCTGGTGGAGAAAGTAAAAAACTGTGATGGCCCAATCTTTTAATTCTTGTTGATTGTTACCGAGAAGTCCCTGGGTATTAGGTAGTGAAAGCCCTGTATGTCCACAAAGTAGAATGCATATATTTAGATGATGAGGAAGGACATTTTTTTTTTTTTTTACAGGTTTATCTCCGCAAAATGCAAAATCCAATTTTAAATTTTTCACTCATCCCTCTTGGAGATGTGATGGATGTGCTAAACAAGTATTACCAAAGCAGGTTGCTGCATCTTTGAGCACACAGTCCTACTCTACACATTCTAGAAAGATGTAATTCATTCTCTTATGCCGCGTACACATGGTCGGAATTTGTGAGCTTGTTGTCGGAAATTCCGACCGTGTGTAGGCTCCATCGGACATTTGCTGTCGGAATTTCCGACAACACATTTTTGAGAGCTGGTTCTCTATTTTTCCGACAACAAAACTTGTTGTCGGAAATTCCGACCGTGTGTAGCCAATTTCCGACGCACATAAATTCTACGCATGCTCGAAATCAATTCGACGCATGCTTGGAATCATTGAACTTATATTTTCTCGGCTCGTCGTAGTGTTGTATGTCACCGCGTTCTTGACAATTGCAATTTGCGAGCAACATTTGTGCGACTGTGTGTATGCGAGACAAGTTTGAGCGAACATCCGCCGGAAAAAAATCCACGGTTTTGTTGTCGGAAATTCCGATCGTGTGTACGCGGCATTAGATCTGCATTTTATCCTTTTTGATATTTTCCTTATTACGCTCTTTTATGTTTAGAGATAAACACAGGATGAAATGCCAAAAAAAGACTTTTGGGTGGTCCAGCATCACAATATCAAATATCCTAAAGAGAACTCACAGTTTAAATTCTCAGGAAAAACCACAAGTGGAATTTTCAGACCCATTAATAACATCTCACAGTCATTGATGCTCTGGCAAAAAAGGACCTTGTTGTTGATTCCCATCCCACTCATTCCCAGTTAGTGGCTCATCCATCATGAGCTGTCACTGACATGAAAAGATTGCCTTGGATGTACTAAAAATGATCATCCGCTAAGTTCTATCCACTATGATGTGGATATAAGGAGTCATTCACAGACAGGGACAGAGGTGGATCAAATTGTCTATTAAAGCAACAACATTGGATAAGTGACACAGACAAATGGAAGTTGGTTTCTTGATTGTTACTGCCAGAAATATGTTGACAAAAGTAATGGCTTATAATGAAGAACCCTTTCATAGAAAAGAAACATATTTTTATTCCTGTCAACATCTTCAGAATTTATTGGGCCAGGTTAACTAAGATATCAAGGTGGTGTCATATCAGTGATGGGGACACTAGAAAGGAAGTTGGGTTGGAAGGATCCAAACAAGAAAGGAAGAGAAAGGAAATAATGAGGGATGGCCCAATTGGCACACACTGACACACCTAGGAACATACAGTAGGTGCCGCCGATATTGTGTCAATCTCGCCTCTTCTAGCAGGGAGATTCACACCCTATGAGCCCCGTCGCGAGAGCCAGCGCCGAGCTGTCTCGTCATTGGGAAAGGAAAAATGTTGTTTTTCCTTTCACAATGAGCATCACGCATTGCCAGTAGACGGAGATCCGACGTGGATTCCCGTCAATACCAGGCACTGTGTTTGGTATGAATCCTGAGCGGGAACTCCACGCCAAATTTTAAATAAAAAACCGGCATGGGTTCCCCCTCCAGGAGCATACCAGGCCCTTCGGTCTGGTATGGATTTGAAGGGAACTCCCCTAAGGGTGGGGGCTCCCGGATTCAGATCAGCCCCCGCCCGCAGACCCCGACAACCAACGGCCAGGGTTGTCGGGAAGAGGCCCTTGTCCCCATCATGGGGACAGGGTGCTTTGGGGTGGGGGGCCCGCAGGTCGCCCCCCTGCACCAGAGCCAAACCCTCCCATGTTGAGGGCATGCGGCCTGGTACGGTTCAGGAGGGAGGGGGTTACGCTGGGCCGCTCTCATCCCCCCCTCTTCCCCTGTGGCCTGCCAGGTTGCATGCTCGGATAAGGGTCTGGTTTGGATTGTGAGGGGGACCCCCACGACGATTTTTCAAAAGAAGAGGGAAGAAGGCGACGGAGAAGACCAGGCTCCGCTAGCAAAAGAGCTGGAAGAAGATAGCGGTGGCCCGGCAGAAGGAAGAAAGAACCGGAGAGCACGGCGACGACACCGGAGACCCCCGAAGACGGAAGAGACCCCCGGAGCTGTGCAATAAAATACTTTAAAAAGCTGTGTGGTTTTTTTATTGCCATTTTTTTCCACCAGGTGAATGGGTAGGGGTACGATGTACCCCATACTCATTCACATAGGGTGGTGGGCCGGCATCTGGGGGCCCCTTATTAAAGGGGGCTCCAGGATTCCGATCAGCCCCCCGCCCGCAGACCCCGACAACCAACGGCCAGGGTTGTCGGGAAGAGGCCCTATCCTCATCAACATGGGGACAGGGTGCTTTGGGGTGGGGGGGCCGCAGGTCGCCCCCCTGCCCCAGAGCACCAAACCCCCCATGTTGAAGGCATGCGGCCTGGTATGGTTCAGGAGGGAGGGGGCCGCACTCTCGTCCCCCCCCTCTTCCCCTGCGGCCTGCCAGGTTGCGTGCTCGGATAAGGGTCTGGTTTGGATTTTGAGGGGGACCCCCACGCCGATTTTTCGGCTTAGGGGAGTCCCCTTCAAATCCATACCAGACCCAAGGGCCTGGTATGCTCCTGGAGGGGGAACCCATGCCGTTTTTTTTTCTTTAAAATTTGGCGTGGAGTTCCCGCTCAGGATTCATACCAAACACAGTGCCTGGTATTGGCGGGAATCCACATCAGATCCCCGTTCAATACAGTGCCGCGTCTCCTCGCTATTGCAGCGAGCGCGAGATGTGTCGCCACCCTGTCGCCGAGATGTCGGCACCCCTGTCGCCGAGAATCTCCGTGATAGGATCGCGATGAATATACAATGTCGGCGGCACCTACTGTATCTGTGGAGACACAATCAGTACAAGACTGACACCACCAGAAACATGTTTTAGTCTACCATCCTAATGCTGGCCATACACGGGTCGAATTTCGAAATAACTTTTTTTCGAAACTCTTATCTAAGAATTTTCGTTCTTATTTCGCACCATTAGTGGGCTGCAGCAACAGCCGATTTTCGTGCAGCCATCGAAATTTAATAATCCAACATGTTGGATATTTTTTGAAAAAACAAGCGATTTTCTAATCAATGATGGGAGAATCGTGCGAGAAATGTAACCGAAAAAGAAATGCGCATGTGCAAGAAAAGAAAATTCCCGGAAAGAAAAGAAGATTCCCAGACACGAAAATTATTTTCTGTAGGAAAATGAGGTGAAATTGAAGGTTTGGTCGGTCGAATTTCGAAATCAATAGTGGCACTATCGGATCACAAAACGCACACATTTTCTGATTTTCAAAAGAAAGTTCTTTCGAAATTCTACCCGTGTATGGCCAGCATTAGTTTGGCTTTCATTTGAATTAGTATGCAGAGACAAGAGGTTGGTAGGGGTTTAAATAATACAATCATATAAGTAGGGGGGTTGCCATAGCAAGCAATAAGGGTCACATCAATATCAATACCGACCCAAAAATAGAAGCTGTCAAAATACAAAAAGAAAATGGGTGTTCAAGGGTGGCCGAAAGTCTCTTGTCTGTGGTGTACATACCTAGTGGTCTGTCAGATAAGGTGGAGTGGACAGATTGTGGTCCAATTTTCCTCTGTGGTGGTTTCACCGCGAGATCACTCTTATCGGCAGCGGGAGAGGGCCCCCCCGCTGCTCTCCGATGCCCTCCGCCGCAAACCGACTTGCCAGCAGCGGCGGAGGCGATTGAAACCTTCTCGGTCTGTGTGGCATGGAGACGAGTGAGGGGAAGATGGCCCCCACCCATCTCCATACCACTGCAGGGCAGAAGCGACGTCAAAATGTCACTTCCACCCAATGCTATTAAAGCAACATTTTTTTTTATTTTTTTTTTAAATGACATTCAATTTTTTTTATTATTGCATTTTAGTGTAAATATGAGCTCTGAGGTCTTTTTGACCCCATAACTCATATTTAAGAGGTCCTGTCATGCTTTTTTATTCTATTACAAGGGATGTTTACATTATTTTTTAAAACCGTGTCAAAATAGGAAATTAAAAGTAAAATAAATAAGATTTTTTATTTGTTTTTTTAAAGCGCCCTGTCCGAACGAGCTCACGCGCAGAAGCAAACGCATACGTGAGCAGCGCCCAAATATGAAAACGGTGTTGAAACCACACATGCAAGGTATTGCCGCGATTGTTAGAGCGAGAGCAATAATTCTAGCCTTACACCTCCTCTGTAACTCCAAAAATGCAACCTGTAGAATTTTTTAAACGTCGCCTATGGAGATTTTTTAAGGGTAAATGTATGTCGCCATTCCACGAGCAGGCGCAACCTTGAAGCATGACATTTTGGGTATCAATTTACTCGGCGTAACATTATCTTTCACAATATAAAAAATAATGGGATAACTTTACTGTTGTCTTATTTTTTAATTTAAAAAAAAGTGATTTTTTTTTAAAAAAAGTGGGCTTTTAAGACTGCTGAGCAAATACGGTGTGACAATAAGTATTGCAACAACCGCCATTTTGTTCTCTAGGGTGTTAGAAAAAAATAGATATAATGTTTGGGGGTTCTAAGTAATTTTCTAGCAAAAAAATAATAATTTTAACTTGTAAACACCAAATCTCAGAAAGAGGCTTGGCCCTTAAGTGGTTAAAGAGATAGGCGGTTGAAGACAAGAACACTGTGAAAATGAGGTTGTGATCAGAAAATGGAAAGGGGTGTTGGAGAGGTTGCAAGGAGTACAGGGATGGGAAGACATCAGTTCAAGGGTGTTACCATCAAAGTGAGTAGAGGTGTGTGACCACTGGGTTAGGTTGCAAGATTAGGTGAAATTGAGAAGTTGAGATGCAGCAGGGTGGTAAACAATAACAGGAATGTTAAAGTCACCAAAAATGCTAATGGATATTTCAGAGGAGGGAAAGTAGAGTAACCAGGCAGAGAAGTAATCAAGGAAGCATGATACCGGTCCGGTCCAGGAGACCAATAAATGACTGCATTTCTTGAAAAATTAAAGCGGAGTTCCTACTAAAACTGCACACCGTGACTGGCCGTGCAATTATCTGAGACCTGTGACGTGTCCCAGATGATTGCCGAGGGGGAGAAGTGAATTTCCGTCCAGTGTCGCGGTGCCCCAGGAGAAGTGGGAGCTGGAACCCTCTAAAAAGGGGGTTCCCCCCAAAAAAAATGACATGCGAAATGTGGCATGTCAGGGGGTCACCTTCCCTTAACCACTTAACGACCGCTCACTGTATATATACGTCGGCACAATGGCACCGACAGGCACAATCACGTAGAGTGTACGTGATTGCCTTTGTACAGTTGGGGGGTCCAATCGGACCCCCCTTCTGTACAGTGAGCGGTCGGAATTCGTCTGGGAGCGTTCCGAAATGGGGGGGCGGCCGTTTGATTCCGGACACCCCCCCGTGATCGCTCCCGGTGAATAGAAATGCCCCCTCTGTCTGTGTAATGTTTACACAGACAGAGAAAGCAGGAGGAAGTGATGTCATCTCCTGTGCGGCGCTCACATATACCGAGCGTCGTACAAGAGAAGACACACAAGTCAGTGCACTAACACTACACTAACACCAGCACACATAGGCACATAAATCGCCCCCCCCAGGCCCCCCAGATCACCCCCCCAGCCCCCAGTCACAGTGTCACTGATTGCAGTGACCATTTATTTACTGATCACTGCAATCAGTGACATTTGTGACTGTAAAAGTGTCACTACATTTAGTTTTAGGTCCAGTGTAGCCCCCTAACCCCCCCCCCAATAAAGGTTTAACCCCTTGATCACCCCCCAGATAACCCTTTCACCCCCTAGCACCGCCGTCGCTAAGCGATCATTTTTCTGATCGCTGTCTTGGCGTCGGTGATGCAGATCGGTACCCAGTAATTTTTTTTAGGTTCGCCGCAGGTTTTTATAGCGTCGGGTACCCCCATAAATTATCTAATAAAGGTTTAACCCCCTTGATCGCCCCCCAGGTAACCCTTTCACCCCCTATCACCACTGTCGCTAAGCGATCATTTTTCTGATCGATGTCTTAGCGTCGGTGATGCAGATCGGTAGCCAGTATTTTTTTTTTAGGTTCGCCGCAGGTTTTTATAGCGTCGGGTACCCCCATAAATTATCTAATAAAGGTTTAACCCCCTTGATCGCCCCCCAGGTAACCCTTTCACCCCCTATCACCACTGTTACTAAGCGATCATTTTTCTGATCGATGTCTTAGCGTCGGTGATGCAGATCGGTAGCCAGTATTTTTTTTTTAGGTTCGCCGCAGGTTTTTATAGCGTCGGGTACCCCCATAAATTATCTAATAAAGGTTTAACCCCCTTGATCGCCCCCCAGGTAACCCTTTCACCCCCTAGCACCGCCGTCGCTAAGCGATCATTTTTCTGATCGCTGTCTTAGCGTCGGTGATGCAGGTCGGTACCCAGTAATTTTTTTTAGGTTCGCCGCAGGTTTTTATAGCGTTGGGTACCCCCATAAAATATCTAATAAAGGTTTAACCCCCTTGATCGCCCCCCAGGTAACCCTTTCACCCCCTATCACCACTGTCGCTAAGCGATCATTTTTCTGATCGATGTCTTCGCGTCGGTGATGCAGATCGGTAGCCAGTATTTTTTTTTTAGGTTCGCCGCAGGTTTTTATAGCGTCAGGTACCCCCATATATTATCTAATAAAGGTTTTAACCCCCTAATTGCCCCTAGTTAACCCTTTCACCAGTAATCATCATATAAGTGTTACGGGTGACGCTGGTTAGTTAGTTTGCTTTTTATAGTGTCAGGGCACCCGCCGTATATAACCCAATAAAGGTTTAACCCCCTGATCGCCCGGCGGGTGATATCAGTTAGGTTTTAGCGTCAGAGAGGGTCTGCGTCACACCCCAGGCAGCGTCAGGTTAGTGCCAGTAACGCTAACACCCACGCGTGAAGCATACACCTCCCTTAGTGGTATAGTATATGAACAGATCAATATCTGATCTGATCAGATCTATACTAGCGTCCCCAGCAGTTTAGGGTTCCCAAAAACGCAGTGTTAGCGGGATCAGCCCAGATACCTGCTAGCACCTGCGTTTTGCCCCTCCGTCCAGCCCAGTCCACCTAAGTGCAGTATCGATCGATCACTGTCACTTGCAAAACACAACACACATAACTGCAGCGTTCGCAGAGACAGGCCTGATCCCTGCGACTCCAGTGCTGTAGGAGGTGATTTCACCACCACAGTTAAAAAAAAAAAGCAAATATGCCGAACCATTGGGGCAGCAGGGGCGGAGGAGTGATTTTGCTCCTAATGCCGCGTACATACGGTCGAAATTCCGACGGAGGCTTGCCCGTGGAAAAGTCCGACCATGTGTGTGTGCGGCATAACTTTTTTGCGGGAGGATGCCCCTATGCTTCGGCATATATAAATGGTGCATGTATGCCCATCATTAGAAGTGGGTGGATGAAGGGCGGTATTCTAATGGTGGGCATACCCACCGATCAATCTCTTTTTTCGTTCAGCCACCTGGCTGCATGAAAAAAAAAGATTACAATACATGTCCAACAAGGACCAGCAACGTACTGGTATGTTGCTGGACTTTGAATGGTTATACCAGATTGATGCCTGCGGGTTTAGGTATCATCTTGGTATCATTCTTTTCAGCCAGCGGCCGGCTTTAATGTAAAAGCAATCCTAGTGGCTAATTAGCCTCTGGACTGCTTTTACAAGCAGTGGGAGGGAATGTCCCCCCCCCGGGATATAAAAAGCGCCATTGGGAAATTGGGAAAGCATTTTATCACACCGATCTTGGTGTGGTCAGATGCTTTGAGGGCAGAGGAAAGATCTAGGGTCTAGACCCCAGTTTTTTCAAAAAAGGAGTACCTGTCACTACCTATTACTATCATAGGGGATATTTACATTCCCTGAGATAACAATAAAAATTATAAAAAAAAAATATGGAAGGAACAATTTAAAAATAAAATAAAAAAGCAAAATTAATAATAAAAAATAAAAAAAAGCACCCCTGTCCTGCCCTGCTCTTGCCCAATGGCGAACGCAAGCGTCGGTCTGGCGTCATATGTAAACAGCAATTGCACCATGCATGTGAGGTATCACCGCGAAGGTCAGATCGAGGGCAGTAATTTTAGCAGTAGAACTCCTCTGTAAATCTAATGGGGTAACCTGTAAAGGCTTTTAAAGGCTTTTAAAAATGTATGTAGTTTGTCGCCAATGGGCGTTTGTGCGAAATTTTAAAGCATGTCGTGTTTGGTATCTATGTACTCGGCCTAAGATCATCTTTTTTATTTCATCAAACATTTGGGCAATATAGTGTGTTTTAGTGCATTAAAATTAAAAAAAGTGTATCTTTTCCCCAAAAAATGCGTTTGAAAAATCGCTGCGCAAATACTGTGTAGAAAAAAAAAATGCAACACCCACCATTTTATTCTGTAGGGCCTTTGCTTTAAAAATATATATAATGTTTGGGGGTTCAACATAATTTTCCTGCAAAAAAAATATGTTTTCATGTAAACAAAAAGTGTCAAAAAGGGCTTTGTCTTCAAGTGGTTAGAAGAGTGGATGTAAGCTTCCTAATGTTGTGTATAAAATACCAGAACAGTTCAAAACCCCCCCAAATGACCCCATTTTGGAAAGTAGACACCCCAAGCTATATACTGAGAGGCATGTCAAGTCCATGGAATATTTTATATGTTGACACAAGTTGCGGAAAAAAGACAATTTTTTTATTTTTTTATTTTTTTTTGCACAAAGTTGTCACTAAATGATATATTGCTCAAACATGCCATGGGCATATGTGGAATTACACCCCAAAATACATTCTGTTGCTTCTCCTGAGTACGGGGATACCACATGTGTGAGACTTTTTGGGAGCCTAGCCGCGTACGGGACCCCAAAAACCAATCACCGCCTTCAGGCTTTCTAAGGGTGTAAATTTTTGATTTCACTTCTCACTGCCTATCACAGTTTCGGAGGCCATGGAATGCCCAGATGGCACAAAACCCCCCCGAATGACCCTATTTTGGAAAGTAGACACCCCAAGATATTTGCTGAGAGGTATTGTGAGTATTTTGCAGATCTCGCTTTTTGTCACAAAGTTTTGAAAATTGAAAAAAAAAAAGAAAAAAAAATTCTTTCTTCATTTTCAAAAACAAATGAGAGCTGTAAAATACACACCATGCCTCTCAGCAAACAGCTTGGGGTGTCTACTTTCCAAAATGGGGTCATTTGGGGGGGTTTTGTGCTATTTTGGCATTTTATGGCCTTCGAAACTGTGATAGGTAGTGAGGAGTGAAATCAAAAATTTGTGCCTAGAAATCCTGAAGGCGGTGATTGGTTTTCGGGGTCCCGTACGCGGCTAGGCTCCTAAAAAGTCCCACACATGTGGTATCCCCGTACTCAGGAGAAGCAGCAAAATGTATTTTGGGGTGCAATTCCACATATAACCATGGCATGTGTGAGCAATATATCATTTAGTGACAACTTTTTGTAATTTTTTTTTTTTTTGTCATTATTCAATCACTTGGGACAAAAAAAAATATTCAATGGGCTCAACAGGCCTCTCAGCAATTTCCTTGGGGTGTCTACTTTCTAAAATGGGGTCATTTGGGGGGTTTTGTGCTATTTTGGCATTTTATGGCCTTCAAAACTGTGATAGGTAGTGAGGAGTGAAATCAAAAATTTGCGCCTTTAGAAATCCTGAAGGCGGTGCTTGGTTTCCGGGGTCCCGTACGTGGCTAGGCTCCTAAAAAGTCCCACACATGTGGTATCCCCGTACTCAGGAGAAGCAGCAGAATGTATTTTGGGGTGCAATTCCACATATAACCATGGCATGTGTGAGCAATACATCATTTAGTGACAACTTTTTGTAATTTTTATTTTTTTTTGTCATTATTCAATCACTTGGGACAAAAAAAAAATATATTCAATGGGCTCAACATGCCTCTCAGCAATTTCCTTGGGATGTCTACTTTCCAAAATGGGGTCATTTGGGGGGTTTTGTACTGCCCTGCCATTTTAGCACCTCAAGAAATGAGATAGGCAGTCATAAATTTAAAGCTGTGTAAATTTCAGAAAATGTACCCTAGTTTGTAAACTCTATAACTTTTGCGCAAACCAATAAATATACACTTATTGACATTTTTTTTACTAAAGACATGTGGCTGAATACATGTTGGCCTAAATGTATGACTAAAATTGAGTTTATTCGATTTTTCTTATAACAAAAAGTAGAAAATATCATTTTTTTCAAAATTTTCGGTCTTTTTCCGTTTATATCGCAAAAAATAAAAATCGCAGAGGCAATCAAATACCATTAAAAGAAAGCTCTATTTGTGGGAAGAAAAGGACGCAAATTTCGTTTGGGTACAACATTGCATGTCCGCACAATTTACAGTTAAAGCAGCGCAGTGCAAAATTCTGAATTCACCTCTGGTCCTTTAGCTACCAAATGGTCCGGGGCTTAAGTGGTTAAAGCAGAAGTTCAATTTTAGGGTGGAACTCCACTTTAAAGGAAAAAACACAAATAAAGTGAGGAGAGGGGTAAAGAGGTAAAGAGGAAGGTGTAGAAAGGAATTAAAAATTGCTCAATGAGGATAGAAGGAATCCAACCTCACCTCCATTTTAAATGATGGAAACAAAAGTGCAATGTTTTTTGTTCATTAAATCTAATAAAAATAAATCTTTAAAAACATAACATTAGGTTGTGGATTAAGAGAATATGGAATCCAGCAACAGGAAAATTCCACAAGAACAAGTAGACATCAGCAGGCATGATTCAGCAAAATGTATTTTAAACAATAACATCGTTAAAGCTTCTGACAACATTACATCTAAATTTGCCGTCTGTTCCGAATTTATTGTTATGAAAAAATGTAAGATCTGATTTTAACTAATCCCTGAGATTCTCAGCTCTATTAAAATAACGATTGAGAACCGAACCTAAAGAGGAGTTCCGCCCCCACAATTTTTTTTTTTACAGTCAGCAGCTACAAATACTGTAGCTGCTGACTTTTAATATTAGGACACTTACTTCTCCAGGGTTCCCACGGTATCGGCACCCCAGACGATTTTCAGGATCGGCTCTCGGGTGCTGCCAACACCATTCATGGTAAGGAAAACTGTCAGTGAAGCCCTTCGGGTTTACAGCCGGTTCTCTACTGCGAATGCGTACTTTCTAACTGGTCCAGCGGTGGAGGAAGGAGGAAGGGATGGCGCCGCGGCGCTGTCTCTCGGAAGTGGGGAAGGGTACCTGTCAAAAACCGGTACCCGTTTCTTCCTCCCCCTGAAAGGTGCCAAATGAAGCAAATATGCAGAGGTTCCACTTTTGGGTGGAACTCCACTTTAAAGGGGTTGTAAAGCTTCGTGTTTTTTCACCTCAATGCATCCTATGCATTAAGGTGAAAAAACACCTTGCACTCTCGGGCCCCCAAGCCCCCCCCCCTGTTTTATTTACCTGAAGCACGAAACTCTGTGGGCGCGATCCCGCGATGGTTTCCCCCAGCATGGGGCGGCTCTTCATTGGAGATTGATAGCAGCGCAGCCATTGGCTCCCGCTGCTGTCAATCAAATCAATGACGCGGCGCGCCTGGGGGCGGGGCCGAGTGATACACTATATAATATGCTAGTGATATGCTATATATAGCACAGGAGCACGCCCGCAAGCTAACACCCTTGGGAGAGAGCTTCCCAAAGGGGGGTTAGCTCTTGCGGGGAGGAGCCGAGACAGCCGCCGTGGGACCCCAGAACAGGAAGATCTGGGCCACTCTGTGCAAAATGAACTGCACAGTGGGGTTAAGTATGGTATGTTTGTTATTTATAAAAAAAAAATACCTTTACAACCCCTTTAAAGCTGAAATCTGGGTATGGCAACTTTTATATACTGTAATTCTCTCTACATAGTTTTGTTTAAATACAGAATGATTTGCATTCATTAAAAAAATACAAAGTGTTCCCTGATTGGCACCTGTGCCAAGTGTGTGGTCTCTGTGCTCACATTGCAACAGGGCAGTCACTTGGCATAGGACCCAAAAGCTAGTGGAGATCACTGGGAAAGTCTACTACACTGATTTCCAATTTCCATGGGGATCCCACAGGTATAGAACATACAGACTTACATTGGTCCAAGTTGGACCGGTGTAACCATTGTGACAGCAGGAAGGTAAAGTCACCTGGTTGCATCCAGGGGGGTAGATATATTTCGCCCAGATTCAGGCTTTACGCCGACTTATACAACTAGGTGGAGAGTTGTAAAAGGCTAGTGGGCTCATGGATGACTCATACCTCTAGGGAGAGTGTGGGGCGTCGTGCAGACAGGGAGTTGATGAGACCAGCTGAAGCTTGTCAGCTCATTTAGGCCTCTATAAGAACTCCCAGCTTCATTAGATGTTAGCTCATGCCTGGACCCAGACCTGTGTGGACTGTCTAGGGAGAGTGAACCCCTGTGCGGTGAGACAAAGCCTGTGTGGCTATTTGCTTGGACATTTAAAACCAGGGACTTAGGGACTAGGACAGCACTAGGCTGATCCCAGTTGTTAGTTAGGAAACCTGTATGTTTAGTCAGAGGTCAAGTTGACCAGGATTTATTTTGTTTATGTTTCTTTTGCTTTGCTGTGTTTTGTCACTGTAAATAGAAAATAAACCGCACCTTTTTGATTTTGAAAACCACAACCTCCGTTTGCTGGGCCTGTTTTTGTGTGGGGAGCCCATCTCGGGGGTCACACACACCCGCTGCCGAGCTAACCCCCTCACAGTTGGTGGAGAACCAGTGGCAGTTTTTTTTTAAGCCAGCATGGAGGAGATACTGAAGCAGCTGGCTCTAGCAAATGCCAATCAACAGCAGACAAATGCAGGTTTGCAAAAGAACTTCGCAGCCCAGCAGCAAGCTCATCAACAGAGCCTTGCAGCCCAGCAGCAGACAAACGCAACTTTGCAACAGAGTCTGGAGGCTCAGCAACAAGCCCAGCAGCAATCTGAGGCCCGCTTCATAGACCTGTTGCAGAAGCAAGAGCAGAGACTACAACAACAGATGGAAGCAGTAATGCAGCAACGTCCGCAGACCAGTGAGGAAAGCCGTCCCACTAATACCGCGTCCTTTGGGGTGAGTCGTTTATTGACAAAAATGACTGGAGAGGATGATCCAGAGGTATTTTTGACCACATTTGAAAGGACCGCTGAAAGAGAAAAGTGGCCTGAGGAGCAGTGGGCTGGACTGGTGGCTCCTCTGTTAACTGGTGAATCGCAGAAAGCTTACTATGACCTAGAGCCTAACCAAGCAAAAGACTATGTGATGCTAAAAGCTGAAATATTGGCAAGGCTGGGTGTCACCCAGGCTGTCCGGGCTCAGCGTGTGCATAACTGGACTTTCCAGCTTGGAAAACCCCCCAGGTCTCAAATGTATGATCTCATTCACCTGAGCAGAAAGTGGCTACAGCCAGAGACTTTGTCCGCACCAAATATTGTGGAACGTGTTGTAATGGATCGGTTTTTGAGAGCTCTTCCTACTGCCATCCAAAAGTGGGTAAGCCATGGAGACCCAGAGACGGCCGATGGTCTTGTGGATCGTGTGGAGAAATACTTGGCTACAGAGAACCTGACGGCCTCTTCCAGAGACACTCGGACTTTCCACCCTAAGACCAGACCATCCCCAGGGGCGGATAAGAGGATTCCAAGGGGTGAGGGTGGAGAGAGTGAGAGGGTGGGAGCTCTACCCCAAGTTTGGCGAGAACAGCCTGGGAAATCAGCGGCTCAAGAGGCCGCAAGAAGGATCGTTTGCTACCGCTGCCGGCAAGCGGGACATATTGCAGCCAATTGCCCGGTTGTGGAGGAACCCATGCAGTGTGACTTTCTGACGGGCAGACGTCAGTCGCTGTGTGCGACAGTCGCATGCACTGCCATTCGAGGAACTGAGAAACATTTATGCAAAATGTGTGTTAATGGTAGAAATGTTGTGGTATTGCTGGATTCAGGTAGCCTTGTGACCCTGATAAAGGCTGAGTTAGTTAAAACAGAGGTCTCTGGGAATAGCAAGGTAGCTGTTATTTGTGTGCATGGGGACACCCGAGAGTATCCAGTGACTACAGTGTGTTTCGAGACCCCCAAAGGTACCCTCTCTCATCCAGTGGGCTTAGTATCTCAGTTACCGCATGACGCCATTGTGGGAAGGGATTTTCCGAAGTTCTGGGAACTGTGGGATGATCCTGAGCCCCCCACTGGTGCCCCTATGTACCAGGAATGTGATAGCCAGAACTCCCCTGAGAGTGGTGAGGACTCTCCGGAATTTCCCTTATCAGTATTGGCAGGGGAGACTCAAGAAACTGGAGAGGAGCCCACCTCCTCAGACGAAAACCTACCGTCTGTGGAGTTTTCTGATCTTGAGATTCACAGGGAAAACTTTGCCACAGAACAGTTGAAAGACCCCGCCCTAATAAAGGCACGGGAAAACGTAGTGAAAATAGATGGCGAGTTAGTGAACCCAGATAATACCTGCACTTACCCATACTTCAGCGTAGAGAAGGACCTACTGTATCGGGTGGCAAAAAGGGCAGAAGAAACCGTTGAGCAGCTTGTGGTGCCCAAACCTTACAGGAAGTTGGTGTTGGAGTTGGCCCATGGGCACATTCTTGGAGGTCATCTGGGGACAGACAAAACCCGAGAGAGGGTATTACAGAGATTCTATTGGCCGGGGGTGATGAAGGACATAGAAAATTATTGTTCCTCCTGCCCTGTGTGTCAGAGGTCGGCCCCGATGCCACATTTCCGTAGCCCGCTGGTCCCTCTACCCATCATTGAGGTCCCGTTTGAGAGGATCGCCATGGATTTGGTAGGTCCTATAATCAAGTCCGCTAGGGGGCACCAGTACATATTAGTTATAATGGACTATGCCACCCGTTATCCAGAAGCGATCCCTCTCCGAAATACCTCGGCCAAAACCATAGCCAAAGAGCTATCTCTTGTGTTTAGCCGGGTGGGTATTTGTAAAGAACTGCTTACGGACCAAGGTACACCCTTTATGTCCCGGGTTATGAAGGAGCTGTGTAAATTGTTCAAAGTGACGCAATTACGTACATCTGTGTATCACCCCCAAACCGATGGGCTGGTTGAAAGATTCAACAAAACCCTAAAACAAATGTTGAAGAAAGTGGTGGATAGAGATGGAAAGGATTGGGACTGTCTACTTCCTTATCTGATGTTTGCTATTAGGGAGGTGCCCCAATCCTCTACGGGATTCTCCCCCTTTGAGTTACTGTATGGGAGACACCCAAGAGGGCTGTTGGATATTGCCAAGGAAACTTGGGAAAGTGAGAGTTCTCCCCACAGGAGTGTGATTGAGCATGTCGCCCTGATGCAAGACCGAATTGCACAGGTAATGCCCATCGTGAAGGAACATTTGGCCCAAGCGCAGTTAGCACAGCAGAGAGTGTACAACCGTGGAGCCAAGACCCGTACCTTTTCCCCGGGGGATAGGATACTGGTACTTGTCCCTACGGTTGAAAGTAAATTCCTTGCCAAATGGCAAGGCCCCTACGAGATAATGGAAAAAGTGAGCGAAGTGAATTACAAGGTCAGACAACCAGGAAGGCGAAAGCCCGAACAGATCTATCACGTTAATCTGTTGAAAGCCTGGAGGGATAGAGAGTCCCTGGTCGCAGACACTTGGTCACCAGCTCAAACTGGTTGCGTGATTCCTGAGGTTGGAATAGCAGCCACCTTGTCACAACCCCAACAACAGGAGGTTAAGGAGTTTGTGCTTCGCAACAAGGAGGTATTCTCTGAGCTGCCGGGACAAACATCTGGGGTAGAGCATGACATCATTACCCCGCCCGGTGAAAGGGTGAAGTTAAAACCCTATCGGATCCCAGAGGCCCGACGGGAGGCAATACGGGAGGAAGTACAGAAAATGCTGAACTTAGGGGTGATAGAGGAGTCCCAAAGTGATTGGTCTAGTCCCATTGTGTTGGTGCCTAAACCGGATGGGAGCTGGCGATTTTGTAACGATTTTCGACAGTTGAACAAAGTTACAAAATTTGACATCTACCCCATGCCACGTATAGATGAGTTGATCGACCGGCTGGGAACAGCCCGATACATGACGACTCTTGACCTCACAAAAGGGTATTGGCAAATCCCCCTGGCCAAGTCGGCCAAAGAGAAAACCGCATTTGTAACCCCAGACGGGGCGTTCCAATATAAAAGAATGCCGTTCGGGTTACAGAATGCGCCGGCCACATTCCAGCGGAAAATGGACCAGATGCTGAGGCCCCATCGGAAGTATGCTGCGGCTTACCTGGATGACGTAATTGTCCATAGCACAGATTGGGCCTCACATCTGCCAAAAGTGCAAGCAGTCCTGGACTCTGTTCGGGAAGCGGGGTTTACGGCTAACCCCAAGAAGTGTACCATTGGGCAGGAGGAGGCCAAATATCTTGGGTACACCATTGGGAGGGGAGTAATAAAACCCCAACTCAACAAAGTCGAGGCCATCCAGAGTTGGCCACGTCCCAACAGCAAGAAGCAGGTACGAGCCTTTCTGGGAATCGCTGGGTATTATCGGCGATTCATTCCCCACTTTGCTTCTAAGGCTGTGCCCCTAACCAACCTGACGAAGGGGAAAGGGTCGGTCATGATTAAATGGACCCCCGAGGCTGAGGCAGCATTCCAATTCTTGAAACAAGCCTTATGTAGCCAGCCAGTGTTGTACTCACCCGACTTCTCTAAAGACTTTGTCGTACAAAGTGATGCGTCAGATGTGGGGTTAGGAGCAGTATTGTCCCAGGTCTGGAATGGGGAAGAGCACCCAGTCATTTACCTCAGCAGGAAGTTGAAGTCCCATGAGGTAAATTACGCCACCGTTGAAAAGGAGTGTTTAGCGGTGAAGTGGGCTCTAGATTCCCTTCGGTACTACCTGCTAGGTAGGCACTTTGACTTGGTTACGGATCACGCTCCGTTAAAGTGGATGGCTCAAAACAAGGAAACAAATAGAAGAGTGAATAGGTGGTTCCTGGCCCTCCAGGAATTCAACTTCACAGTAAAGCATCGCCCTGGCGTTCAAATGGGGAATGTGGATGCTTTGTCTCGAGTACATGAATGCCTGATTGCTGGTGTTCCAACCCCGAGGTTAAAACAAGAGGGGGGGGGTATGTGACAGCAGGAAGGTAAAGTCACCTGGTTGCATCCAGGGGGGTAGATATATTTTGCCCAGATTCAGGCTTTACGCCGACTTATACAACTAGGTGGAGAGTTGTATAAGGCTAGTGGGCTCATGGATGACTCATACCTCTAGGGAGAGTGTGGGGCGTCGTGCAGACAGGGAGTTGATGAGACCAGCTGAAGCTTGTCAGCTCATTTAGGCCTCTATAAGAACTCCCAGCTTGATTAGATGTTAGCTCATGCCTGGACCCAGACCTGTGTGGACTGTCTAGGGAGAGTGAACCCCTGTGCGGTGAGACAAAGCCTGTGTGGCTATTTGCTTGGACATTTAAAACCAGGGACTTAGGGACTAGGACAGCACTAGGCTGATCCCAGTTGTTAGTTAGGAAACCTGTATGTTTAGTCAGAGGTCAAGTTGACCAGGATTTATTTTGTTTATGTTTCTTTTGCTTTGCTGTGTTTTGTCACTGTAAATAGAAAATAAACCGCACCTTTTTGATTTTGAAAACCACAACCTCCGTTTGCTGGGCCTGTTTTTGTGTGGGGAGCCCATCTCGGGGGTCACACACACCCGCTGCCGAGCTAACCCCCTCACACCATGTAGAAATTGTTATACCTGGAATTCAGCTTTAAACCTAGAAAAGTGGCTTCTTAGATATAGGTGGAGCCTGTGGGACTGAGTCACCCCCTAGCTTCTTATATGCCCTTCTGCCATTTTAACCACATAAGGACCGCCCGCCGTCGTTATACGCCGGCAGTTAAAGAGGGATAGCGTTGTTATGGCAGAAGCTAGCTACCATAACCCCGGTATCCTCTTCTTCAGCGGGCGGTCCGCTTTCAGATAAAAGTGGTCTCTGCGGCAGATCACCGGAGCTGGCAGCAGTGGCGGAGGTGATCGTGTCTGCTCCCCTCTGTGGTATGGAGCTGAGTGAGGGGAAGATGCCCCCCACCCAGCTCCATACCATTGCAGGGCGGAAGCAACGTCAAAACGTCACTTCCACCCATAGCTCATAAAGCAACATTTATTATTATTATTATTATTTCCAAACAACATTATTTTTTTATTTTTTTTATTGCATTTAGGTGTAAATATGAGATCTGAGGTCTTTTTGACCCCAGATCTCATATTTAAGAGGTCCTGTCATGCTTTTTTTCTATTACAAAGGATGTTTACATTCCTTGTAATAGGAATAAAAGTGACACAATTTTTTTTTAAAGACCAGAGTAAAAATAAAAAATAAAAGGTAAAATAAATAAGATTTTTTTTTTTAAAACGCGCCCTGTCTCGCCGAGCTTGCGTGTAGAAGCGAACGCATACGTGAGTAGCGCCCGCATATGAAAACGGTGTTTAAACCGCACATGTGAGGAATCACCACCATCATTAGCGCAAGAGCAATAATTCTAGCCCTAGACCTCCTCTGTAACTCAAAACATGCAACCTGTAGAATTTTTTAAACGTTGCATATGGAGATTTTTTAAGGGTAAAAGTTTGTCGCCATTCCACGAGCGGGCGCAACTTTGAAGCGTGACATGTTGGGTATCAATTTACTCAACGTAACATTATCTTTCACAGTATGACCAAAAATTGGGCTAACTTTACTGTTGTCTTATTTTTTAATTAAAAAAAAGTGATTTTTTTTCAAAAAAGTGTGCTTGTAATACCGCTGCGCAAATACGGTGTGACAAAAAGTATTGCAACGACCGCCATTTTGTTCTCTAGGGTGTTAGAAAAAAATAGATATAATGATTGGGGGCTCTAAGTAATTTTCTAGCAAAGAAAAATCATTTTAACTTGTAAACAACAAGTTTGAAAAATAAGACCGGTCCTTAAGTGGTTAAAACATCTTTAACTTTATTTTCACCTGGTGATTATATCAGTAGCACACTTCCACTTGTAGGATGACAACATTCACTCACTGTACTATATTAGGACAACAGAAATGAGAAAGGACTATGGAAACCCACCCCTCCACTATTGTCCATAACCATATGCTGGCAGGAGACAGGCTTTCCTTTGTCAGACTGTAGCTGCTTTCTAAGGAAAACAAACATGTTTTTGATGCACCTGGAATGTAAATTTGGCTGTTGTAAACTCAAAGTTCAATCGGGCTAAAAGTGTATTTAAAGTTAAACTTTTTTTTTTTTCTATGTTAGAACCTCTAAGGCCCCTTTCACACTGGAGCGTTTTTCATGCGGTTTAGCGCTAATATTAGCGCTATTATACCGCATGAAAAATTTGTGCCTGTAGCCTTCAATGTGAAAGCCCGAAGGCTTTCACTCTGAAGCGGTGCGCTAGCAGGACCGCTCCAAAAGTCCTGCTAGCCGCTTCTTTACAGCGGTGAAGGAGCGGTGTGTTCACCGCTCCTTTACCGCAGCTGCCCATTGAAATCAATGGGACACCGCGGTAATACCGCCCGCAAACCACGGCAATAGCCGCGGTTTGCGGGCGGTATTAACCCTTTTTCGGCCGCTAGCGGGGGTTAAATTCACCCCCCTAGCGGCCGCATACCGCGGTAAGAACGACGGTATAGCAGTGCTGAAAATCGCGCTGCTATACCGCCACCGCACCTGCCCGCCCCAGTGTGAAAGGGGCCTAAGATGTTTTTATTGCTGTTTGTGTCCCAGCTGCTGAGAGTTGTATTCTTTATTTGTTCCTGTGACTATATAAAAAAAAAATACAGATTTTTACTATTCCCTAAACTATCCATAACTAAAAAAAGAATAATAATAAAAAATATAATAATTATATATATATATATATATATATATATATATATATATATATATACACACACACACAATGCCTTGAAAAAGTATTCATACCCCTTGAAATTTTCCACATTGTGTCTTGTTACAACCAAAAATGTAAATGTATTTTATTGGGATTTTATGTGATAGACCAACACAAAGTGGCACATAATTGTGAAGTGGAAGGAAAATGATGAATGGTTTTCATTTTTTTTTACAAATGTGAAAGGTGTGGCATGCATTTGTATTCAGCCCCCCGGAGTCAATACTTTGTAGAACCACCTTTCGCTGCAGTTACAGCTGCAAGTCTTTTTGGGGATGTCTCTACCACCTTTGCACATCTAGAGAGGGACATTTTTTCCCATTCTTCTTTGCAAAATATCTCAAGTTCTGTCAGATTGGATGGAGAGCGTCTGGGAACAGCAATTTTCAAGTCTTGCCACAGATTCTCAATTGGATTTAGGTCTGGACTTTGAGTGGGCCATTCTAACACATGAATATGCTTTGATCTAAACCAGGGGTCCTCAAACTATGGCCCGCGGGTCGGATACGGCCCGCCGGGGTGATTTACACGGCCGTGGACTGCCCCTTCCATAACATCGCAGCACTCCCCCCTCCTTTCTACTACATTATTCACACAAGTCCCGAAGCATGACAGGTCCGGACAAAGGGTGGGACTTTTTGAGTTAAGAAGTGGGTGATTGGTTACTAAGCTGCGGGGCGGTCCCAGCAATCAATCACCTGCCTTTCACTTGAAAAGTCCCGCCCTTTGTCCGGACCGGTCATGCTTCGTGTTTTGTGTGAATAAGGTAGAGAGGGGGAGTGCTGCGATTTTATGGAAGGGGCAGTGTAATATCACTGGAGGGATCTGTGATGGGGGACTCTGTGATATGGGGGGCTTTTTGATGGGGGATTTGTGATGGGGGGGCTTTTATGGGGGAGTCTGTGATGGGAGGGACCTGTAATAGAAAGGGCTCTGTGATGAGGGGGCTCTGTAATGGAGAGGAGTCTGTGATGGGGAATCTGTGATGGAGAGGAGTCTGTGATGGGGGGGGGGGTCTGTGAAGGAGGGGAGCAGGGCCGCCATCAGGAGGGGACAGCCGATACAACTCTAAGGGTCCCCCGGGGCCCGAGGGGCCCGCCTGGGCCAGAAGAAGGCAGAAGCAGGTGAAGGGAAGCTATGTTGTGCAATACACAAACGTTCTCGGCAGCTTCTGCTGCTCTGTGTCATTGAGCTCAGACATCAAGCTTATTACTGCCACCGCTGGCTACTATGTGCATGTGCACCCCTCAAGTGAGCTGCCTGTATAGTGCTATGTTGTGTGATCGGCTGCAGCTCTTGTGTGTGTCTCAGCAACACAAGTTGTAAAAATTAGCTGGGACTAGGTAGGAAGATCGTCTTTATAATTAGGGGCTGTGAAGAAAAGGGAGGGGGACTGTTTGTGTACAGGGAGGGGCCCGAGCCTTGTGTGTTTACAGATTTGAGTATGTGGGGGGCGGACATATATACAGGTGTGTGGTGAGGGGGGCTGACATATATACAGGTGTGTGGGGGGCTGACATATATACAGGATTGAGGGGGGGCTGAGCGTGTACAGGTGAGGTGGCCGGTGTGCAGATTCGGTGGGGTGGCCTGTGGGCAAGCCCTGGGGAATGTTGGTGGTCAGGCTCGGGGGGGGGGGGGGGGGGCCAGGCCTAAAGCTGTGTAAGGGGCCCAAAAATTTCTGATGCCTGCCCTGGAGAGGAGTCTGTGATGGGGCCATCTGTGAAATACTAATAAGTTTATGTTGATTACATTTTTTTTTAAATATTGTGTTGTTTTGTCCTGTTTTTTTTTTTTTTGCGCACTACAAATAAGATATCTGCAGTGTAAATAGGAATTCATTAATTTTTTTCTCAAACTATAGTCTGGCCCCCCAACAGTCTGAGGGGCCACGAACTGGCCATCCGTTTAAAAAGTTTGAGGACCCCTAAACCATTCCATTGTACCTCTGGCTGTATGTTTAGGGTCGTTGTCCTGCTGGAAGGTGAACCTCCGCCCCAGCCTCAAGTCTTTTGCTGACTCTATTGCCGCGTACACATGATCGGTTTTTCCGATGAAAAAAGACCATTGGACTTTTTTCATCGGAGAAACCGATCGTGTGTGGGCCCCATCGGTCTTTTTTCCATCGGTGTAAAAAAATAGAACATGTTTTAAATTTTACTTAATTTTACTCTTTAAAAAAAAACAATAGCAAATTCCGATCGTCTGTGGGGAACTCCATCGGAGAAAAATCCATGCATGCTCAGACTAAATTATGAGACGGGAGCACTCGTTCTGGTAAAACTAGCGTTCATAATGGAGATAGCACATTCGTCATGCTGTAACGGACTGAAAAGCACAGAGACTGAAAAGCGCAAATCGGCTAACACCAAACTTTTACTAACACACAGTAACACAAAATCAGCAAAAGCAGCCCAAAGGGTGGCGCCGTTGGATTTGAACTTCCCCTTTAGGCTCCATGTACACAGAAGCTCAAAAACGGTCGTTTTTAAAGCAGCAGAAAAAGCTAGCTTTTATCAGCGTTTTTTTACTAGCTTTTATTAGCGTTTTTCAGTGTAGCGTTTTTTTTTTTTTTTTCAATGGACCAAAAAATGCTAAAAAACGCTCGCGGCCAGCGTTTTTGAGCATTTATGAGCGTTTATGAGTGTTTTTCGGCGTTTTGCGTTTTTTTCTGCTGAAAAACTGCACTTTGAATACAAAGTTCTTGCGTTCAGAAAAAAGCCCATTAACTCCATTGCTCATTAAAGCTAAAAAATGTTATGTGTACATGAACACATAGGCTAACATAGAGTGCAGTTGATGGGCTTTTTAAAAAAACACCAAAACGCCAATAAACTGCAGTTTATCAGCTTCTGTGTACATGGAGCCTTATAGTGCCATCGTACGTGTTGTACGTCACGGCGTTTTGGACAGTCGGAATTTTGTCTGATGGTGTGTAGGCAAGACTGATGAAAGTCAGCTTCATCAGAATTCCGACGGAAAATTCCATCGGATTTTATTCCATCGGAAATCCGATCATGTGTACAGGGCTTAACAGCTTTTCTTCTAAAGGCCCATACACACGATCTGACTTTTTGACAACAACGGCCCGACAGACGCATTTTATCGGACAATCCGACCGTCTGTATGACAATTGTTTTCGGTTTTTCAACGGACAAATGTTCGCTGTGCATGCAAACTTTCTGGCAACAAATGTCCGATGGAGGATCATCCGATCGTGTGTACACAAGTCCATCGGACTAAAGTCCAAAGTACAAACACGCATGATCCGAACCAATGCTAAACATCAGATAACAATAGCAGAAGTTGCCCAAAGGGTGGCGGTAAAGAGATGAAAAACCACGTGATTTGGTGAATGTTGGCTGAAAAAGTTCTGCCGTGTGTATGCATACCAAGTTCACGGCCAACGCCCCCTTCGGACCAAAATCCACAGAAAAGTCAGATGGAAGTCCGATCATGTGTATGAGGCTTAAAGTGGTTGTAAACCCTTTTGGACTACTTCTACCTATAGGTAAGCCTAGAATAAGGCTTACCTATAGGTAGTGGAAATATCCCCTAAACGTGCGCCGTTTAGGAGATATTTCACTTGTAGTCCGTCGAAAATCCCAACGGCGCATGCGCGGGGAAGAAACAAAACTAAGTGCCGTTTCTTCCCCAGCCTGTGCCGTGAATGGCGGCTCCCGTGCGCATGCGTGGGAGTGAGTCTGCAGCCCGGAAGGAAGAGGAGACAGAAGATGGACGCTGCCTGCACAGGGGACATAGCTGGATTCTTTTGCAGGTAAGTGTCACATAATGGGCTAGTATGCAATGCTTTTAATTTGCAGGCCCTGTATTTGGCTCCATCCATCTTCCCATCAACTCTGACCAGCTCCCCTGTCCCTGCTGAAAAAAAGCATTCCCATAACATGATGCTGCCACCACCATGTTTCACGGTCGGGATGGCGTGTTCAGGGTGATGTGCAGTGTTAGTTTTCTGCCACACATTGCATTTTGCTTTTAGGCCAAAAAGTAAAATTTGGGTCTCAGCTGACCAGAGCACCTTCTTCCACATGTTTGTTGGGTCCCCCACATGGCTTCTTGCAAATTGCAAACTGGACTTCTTATGGCTTTCTTTCATCAATGGCTTTCTGCTTGCCACTCTTCCATAAAGGTCAGATTTGTGGAGTGCACGACTAATAGTTGTCCTGAGGACAGATTCTCCCACCTGAGCTGTGGATCTCTGCAGCTCCTCCAGAGTTACCATGGGCCTCTTGGCTGCTTCTCTGATTAATGATCTCCTTGCCCCGCCTGTCAGTTTAGGTGGACGGCCATGTCTTGGTAGGTTTGCAGTTGTCCTTCCATTTTCAGGATGACGGATTGAACAGAGCTCCCTGAGATGTTCAAAGCTTGGGATATTTTTTTTAACCTAACCCTCCTTTAACCCCTTCCATACCGGATCATTGTAAAATGACGCCGGCAGGAACCCCCTCTCCCTCCGGGTGAACGTCATATGACGTCCTGGGTTTGAGGGGGGATATCTGAATGTTGCCTGCAGCTAGAGGCATCATTCAGATATCCTTGTTTTCAGCCGGCGATTCTGCGCACCATAAGAATGATCATAGCGGCGGTTCCACCGCTTGATCGTTCTTATAGGCGGCGGGAGGGGACATACCCCCCTCCCGCCGCCATCCAGTGCTTCTCCGGGCTCTCCCGTGCCATCGGGGACCCGGAGAGAATCGTCCGGCGCCGGTGGTGGGTCACCAGTCATCTCTATGATCGTCGAAGGCCCGGGCGCAATGTGATGATGTCACGGCCGGGTCCTCAGATGTAAACAAAGCCGCCATTGCGGCTAGTAAGCATGAGATCAGTGAATTTTTTTTCACGATCTCATGCTTTCCAGCCTGGAGGAGAGATGTGGGGTCTTATTGACCCCACATCTCTCCATAAAGAGGACCTGTCATACACATTCCTATTACAAGGGATGTTTACATTTCTTGTAATAGGAATAAAAGTGATCAAAAAAAAAAAGTGTAAAAAAAAGTACAAAATAAATAAATAATAATAATAAAAAAAATGTAAAACGCCCCTGTCCCCAATAGCTTGCGCTCAGAAGCGAACGCACACGTAAGTCCCGTCCACATATGTAAACGCCGTTCAAACCACATATGTGAGGTATCACCGCGTGCGTTAGAGCGCGTGCAACAATTCTAGCACTAGACCTCCTCTGTAACTCTAACCTGGTAACCTGTAAAAAATTTCAAAGCGTCGCCTATGGAGATTTTTAAGTACCGAAGTTTGGCACCATTCCATGAGTGTGCGCAATTTTAAAGCGGGAAATGTTAGGTATCTTTTTACCCGGCGTAACATAAGCTTTCATATTTTACAAAAAAAATTGGCTATCTTTACTGTTTTGTTGTTTTTTAATTC
Organism: Rana muscosa; assembly: GCA_029206835.1. NCBI lineage: Eukaryota > Metazoa > Chordata > Amphibia > Anura > Ranidae > Rana > Rana muscosa. The sequence goes on along the minus strand of CM055116.1, from coordinate 1,234,257,873 downwards.
ATGAAACCATTTTTTTTTTAAAAAAAAAGGCGTTTGAAAAATTATTGCGCAAATACCGTGCAAGATAAAAAGTTGCAACGACCGTCATTTTATTCCCTAGGGTGTCTGCAAAAAAAATAAACATATATAATGTTTGGGGGTTCTGAGTAATTTTCTAGCAAAAGAATGATGATTTGTACATGTAGGAGAGAAGTGCCAGAATAGGCCCGGTATGGAAGCAGGGTTGCCAACTTTCAGTAAATTTATGAACAGTTTGTAAAATCTGTACTTTTTGCATCTGTCCATGAATGTCCATTACGGACATGTAGGCTGCATGTTCATAACTGTCTTTCATGGACAGATGCAACAATTATGGATTTTACAAACTGTTTGTAAATATACTGAAAGTTGGCAACCCTGTATGGAAGTGGTATAAAAAGCCCTGTATGGAAAGGGTTAAACTTCTCTACAACTTTATACCTGACCTGTCTGGTGTGGTTCCTCTGCCTTCATGATGGTGTGTGTTCAATTAGGTTCTCTAACAAATCTCTGAGAGCTTCACAGAACAGCTGTATTTATATTGAGATTAAATTACACACAGGGGGACTATTTACTAATTAGGTGACTTCTGAAGGCAATTGGTTCCACTAGATTTTAGTTAGGGGTATCAGAGTAAAGGAGGCTGAATACAAATGCACCCCACTCTTTCAGTTATTTATTTGTAAAAAAAAAAAAATTCCTTCTACTTCACAATTATGTGCTACGTTGTGTTGGTCTATCACATAAAATCCCAATAAAATAAATTTACGTTATTGATTGTAACATGACAAAATTTGGAAAATTTCAAGGGGTATGAATACTGTTCCAAGGAATTGTATACTGTATATTATAATAAATATAATAATAATAGTACAATAATAATATATATTACTATATATACACATTACATATTATTATATATAAATAATATAATAAATACAATAATAAAATAATAAAAATAAACCTTCCAATTTGCTGACTGAGCAAAAACTGTAAAAAAATAATTGTAAACTTCAATCTGACAACATTAAATTACAACCTTACTGCCTGTGCCAGGAATTTGTTACTTTGCACATGCGCTTCTAATTAAAAAACCTTTTGATGTCAGCTTAGATATTTATTAGCGATGGATTTACTACGTTGCCCGCCTGCGTTTCCTCCCCAAGGCTGCTTTTCTTTGGTTTGCAAGGAATTGCAAAACAAAAAAAACAAAAACAAAAAAACAACCTTCCAACCTATAGATGCCTGTGTACATAAAAATTTTTTTTTTGTTTTTTTTTTTTTGTTTGTTTTTTTAAGCACAAAAAGTCCTTTGTTAAAAATATGGTTCAAGTCCAAAAAGTTGGGACTATAATTTTGTTTATAGGCAAGCTTTTATAACGCCTGTTTAGTGTTTCCATCTGGAATTCTCTCAGGAATGGCCTTTTTTTTTTTTTAAATGACTATTACTTGGATAAGTCCAGGGAAAAGTGAAGGTACATTCCCAGTATTCATAGTCATTCCAGATCAAATTCAATGGATTTTGGCAAGAGTTTAAAAAACACAGATACAGTGTTTTTGGTCTCCTGCTGCGGCACCTCCAGCTGTGCAAGTCTGGTTGAGGCACTTTGTAAAAATCCTGAAAACCCTATTAAATTTGTGATATATGATACACTGCTTTTTCAGGCAAGCTTTCCACCGAACTGTCTACAAAGATAGATTTTAACTGGAAATGTTACATAAACGGAGCTGTGTATTTCTTGTTGCTGAATGGCCCTTTGCTCTTCAATTAGAGGGAATTTTTTTTTTTTTCCCTGTCTTGGATGGAGGTAAAGTTGTCATTTCCCAGTAACATGTCAAGAGACAGATCAAGACAGGCCTTGTTGCTATGCTTTTCATTTAATTTAATCCAGCTGACTGTGTTACTGACCCAAGAGTAATTAAATCGCAGAAGGGGTTTGATGACTCTGTGAATGAAAGGTAGTTTATCTCCCCTAGGGATTACGCGCTCAGTATGCTTATGCCGAAGAAAGAAAAGTTTCACGAAAAAAAAAAGAAAAAGGAGAAAAAACACTTTCCAGTCTAACTTAAATTCTGCAGTTTTACGCACTTAGGTCATTTCCTATCTAGCTATAATTCACATCATTAAACCTGAAGTTTACTTAGAAAGAAACAATGAAGTGAGTCTTTAAGGGTCGATCCAATTTTCGAGATTAAATTTCACACACTTTTATGAGCGAAAATAAAACACAGAAATGTAATGTACGCATGATCACAGGACGGTGGATGAAAAATAGAATTGTGCAGCAAGAAAAACATTTTTTAAAATATTGGCACTCGATTCATTTTTCATCTAAGAATAAAACAAAATCTGAAATCCATTGATTTTGAAAAAAAAAAAAAAAAAAAACACTTGTTGGCTAATTGGAATAAAATCAATTTGAATGTAACTAAGAATAGTTTGACATGTAAAAAAAATTTTTTTTTTATTTAACCACTTCAACATAGGGCATTTTCACTCATTTCCTGCCCAGGCCCATTTTCATTTTTCAGCGCTGTAACATTTTGAATAACAATTGCGCGGTCATGCAACACTGTACCCAAATTACATTTTTATAAAAAAAATTCCCCCACAAATAGAGCTTTCTTTTGGGGGAATTTGATCCCCTCTGCGGCTTTTATCTTTTGCGCTATAAACAAAAGAAGAGCGATAAGTTTGAAAAGAAACACAATATTTTTGACTTTTTGCTGTAATAAATATCCAAATAATAAAAAAAAAAAAATCCTCAGTTTAGGCCGATATGTATTCTTCTACATATTTTTGGTTAAAAAAATTGCAATAAGCGTATATTGATTGGTTTGCGCAAAAGTTATAGCGCCTACAAAATAGGGAATAGATTCATGGCATTTTTATTATTTTTTTTTTTTTACTAGTAATGGCGGCGATCTGCAATTTTTATCGTGACTGTGACATTGCGTTGGACACATCGGACACTTTTCACACTATTTTGGAACCACTGACAGTTATACAGTGATCAGTGCTATAAAAATGCACTGATTACTGTATAAATGTCACTGGCAGGGAAGGAGTTAACACTGGGGGGGGGGTAAAGAGGTTAAATGTGTTACCTATGGAGTGATTCTAACTGTAGGGAGAGGGGACTGACTAGGGGAGGAGACCGATTGGTGTTCCTACTTAGTATGAACACATGATCTGTCTCCTCTACACACACAGATCCATGGTCCTGCTCTGTAACGAGCGATCGCGAGTGCTTTGCGGACATCGTGACCGCCGGGCACGCGCATCAGCTTCTCGGTGACGCGGCGGGCGCGCGCCCCCTATACCGCCGGGAAGCCGAGGACATCATCCAGGATCGGATATCTCATCTGCGGACGTCATATGACAATGGGCGGGTAGGGAAGTGGTTAGAGCAGAACTCCAGTGACCCCCTTTTTCGTGGCACAGGGGAACTTCATGCCAACTAGGCTTGTGCAATTAGTTTCGTAACGAATTGAAATTCGTCCGAATTTAGCAACTTTCGGACATTCGGAAGCATTCGAATTTCCGAACAAAGCAATTACGAATAAGACCGAATCCGAAATAAATTATACCGCAAATAGCGAATGCCCGAATGTCTTCGGCATAATTCGTTATGAAAAAGTTACGAATGTACGAATCCATACGAAGCACAATAACACTCACTCTGCTCTGCTCTCTGCTTCTCCCACACCTTGCTGAACTCCCTCTCAAAATGGTGTACAGGGGCGGAGGTTATAGCCGCATGTAAAAAACGAAAGTAAAATACGAGATTTCGAATCCATTCGAAGCACAATAACACTCACTCTGCTCTGCTCTCTGCTTCTCCCTCACCGTGCTGAACCCTCTGAAAATGGTGTACAGGGGCGGAGCCTATAGCCGCATGTTAAAAACGAAAGTAAAATACGAGATTTCGAATCGTTACAAATAACCGCAATGTATTTAGAAAAGTACAAATCCATTCGAAGCACATTAGGCATAATAGGCAGCGTCGTTGTGAGAGAGACACGGAAAATTACGAATCAACGAACCCAAAAAAAGTTACGAAAGTAGGAGTTGTGTCCAGAATCAACGAAAAACAACGTACTCTACCGAAAGTACGAACCCAAAAAAAGTTACGAAAGTAGGAGTTGTGTCCAGAATCAACGAAAAACAACGTACTCTACCGAAAGTACGAATTATAAAGCAACAAAAAATTCAACGAAAAATGTCGCTTGCAAAAATACGAATGAGTCCGAACACGAAAAATCCCGTCTAGCAAAATTACGAATGATTACGAATCAACAGGACCGGAAAGAAACGAACCGAAACGGAACGAATTTTTCCGTTGTGCACAAGTCTAATGCCAACTAACATGAATTATGCATTGGTTAGCTGTTTGCAGAATAGTACTCCCTTGAGGCTTCGGAGCAGACCACCTTCTCTGGCTTCATCCCCGAAGGAACAAGTCATTAACATCAGAGACTTGTCCTATTCATAACACATAGGCATGAAGGGAAGTCACCAAGCACCCCACAAGGCCTTGCATACTTGTGGTCCAGGCCCCTGAGAAGTTCTTTTCTGCAGCGGGTTCTAAGATAGGGTCCCCTTCACTGAGAAGGGAAAATCAAATGGCCATCAATTTACCTTCACCAGCCACCACCACTCTTTCTTCCGGCTGCTGGCTGCTCCTTTTTTAAACCAGTTGCCGTCCAATGTACATATATATATACACCTGGTGGTGGTGATATCTGGGTCAAGCCGTTACCAGCTTGAAAAGCAGCCGATTTCTGACAGGCCATTTTTGCGATTACTTTAACTGACAATTGTGCGGTAGTGCGATGCTGTACCAAAATAAAATGTATGTATTTTTTTTACCCCACTAATAGAGCTTATTTTTAGTGGTATTTGTTCACTTATGCAGAACAATTTTATGGTCCAGTTTATTGAGGCCCCAACTAGGAATGATGCTCTGTTGGACCTGGTAATCTCAAACCATGCAGAGCGTATTACTAATGTTCAGATAAAGGAACACCTGGGTAGCAGTGACCATAACATGCCGCGGAGCCCACACACGGTCGTTTTTTTCGACCAAAAAAAAAATTACATTTAAAATGGCCGTGTGTGAGGGGAACAAGCTGTTCCTGGTTTTTAACGTCGATTTTTTCGACGGTGTTTTCACCGTCGAAAAAAACGATCGTGTGTACGCGGCATTAGACTGGGAGCAGGCCCGGATTTACTTCCTTTGCCGCCCCAAGGCCGGGTCCTTCAATGCCGCCCCCCCCACCATCACATGAGGGGGGCGGGGGCGACGCGTCGGGGGGGTAAGCGATTTTTCGCAGACAATGACTGGTGTTAGTGCTTCAATCCTTCCGGCACCATGGTTGTTATGGTGTCAGGATGATTGAAATGCATTGTTTCTATCATTACATTGCAATATAAAATGAAATACCTCAACTCACCATAAAGTAGAATGAGTGGGAGCCCTGAGCGTGTCACTTGCCACCGTCGCTTGTCACCAGATGGGAATGTCACTTGCCACGCTGCCTGCCACCAGATGGGAATGTCACTTTCCACGCTGCCTGCCACCAGATGGGAATGTCACTTGTCACACTACCCCCTCCCCCCCAGCATTGCAGAGTACTTGCAGCCAGGTACAACGCTGTCAGCCTCTCCCGCGCGGGAAAACTAGCTGCAGGTGAACCGTGAAACAGAGCCACATGAGATGAGAGTGAGGGCGGGCGGTGAGAGATTACGTCATTCTCTCTCTTCCGTGTGATGTCGCGCAGCCTTCGCAGCCCTGTAAGTAAGTGCGGAAGTTGGAACAGCAGTGCGGGCAATGAGAGATGATGTAATCTCTCTCTGCCGCCCAGTGGCATAGCGTGGGTTGTCAGCACCCGGGGCAAGGCAAGTAATTTGCACCCCTCTAACCTGCGGATTTTAGCCCTCCCCGAGTCCCTTCAAATACAATAGTACTGACCTACCTGATTCCAACACTGACCTATCTGATACCTATACTGACCACTATACTATATTGTCCACTACACTACACTGACCACTATACTGACCACTATACTATACTGTCCACTATACTATTTTTCCATGACACTGACCACAATACTCTACTGACCATAATACTACACTGTCCACTACACTACACTGACCACTATAATGTCCTGCCTACTGTAACTCTCTCTCTGCATCCCTCTCTCTCTGCCACTCTCCCTCTCTCTGCCACTCTCTGCCCCCGTCTCTCACTCTCTGCCCCCGTCTCTCACTCTCTGCCCCCGTCTCTCACTCTCTCTCTCTCTATCTGCCTCTCTCTTTGCCTCTGTCTCTCTCTCTCTTTGCCTCTGTCTCTCTGCCTCTCTCTTTGCCTCTGTCTCTCTCTCTCTGTCTCTCTCTTTCTCTCGCTTTGCCTCTCTCTCTCTCTCTCTTTGCCTCTCTCACTTTCTCTCTCTTTGCCTCTCTCTCTCTTTGCCTCTCTCTCTTTGCCTCTCTCTCTCTCTCTCAGTGCCTCTGTCTCTCTCTCAGTGCCTCTGTCTCTCTCTCAGTGCCTCTGTCTCTCTCTCTCAGTGCCTCTGTCTCTCCCTCTCAGTGCCTCTGTCACTCTCTCTCTCAGTGCCTCTGTCTCTCTCTCTCTCTCTCTCAGTGTCTCTCTCTCTCTCTCTCTCTCAGTGCCTCTGTCTCTTTGCCTCACTCTCTCTTTGCCTCTGACTTTGCCTCCGTTTCTCTCTCTGCCTCTCTCCCCAGTCTGTGTTCCTCCTCACCTGCTTGTCGGCCTGGAGGATAGGAGGAGGCGGCCACCATGTTTTTTTAGTGTCTGGCGCACTGTGATTGGGCTGTGGAGGTCATGTGCAGAGGCGAAAGGCGGGAGTTCAGGATCACAGACAGGCCAGCCCCACGCCGCACATGACCCCCATGGCCCAATCACAGGGCGCCGGACATTCAAAAATGGCGGACGGAGCTTCGGGCGGCCGGGGACCACCGAATTGAATTTAGGAGGACTTGTTTCCTCCGCCGCACGGCGCCGCCCCTACACACAGTGCCGCCCCTACACACAGTGCCGCCCCGAGGCCTGGCCTTGTTGGCCTTGTGGGAAATCCGGCCCTGACTGGGAGGGAATATTGGCATCAATGGGCACAGAACAGAAATGGGAATTCTTCAAAAAGACTGTTTGGGACCTCACTGCAAAGTATATTCCCATGGGCAATAAGTTTAAAAGGCTAAAAATAAAACCTACGTGGCTCACGGCCAGAGTTAAAAAAGCTATAAACTATAAAAAAAAAGCTTTTAAAAAATATAAAAATGAGGGAACACTAGTGTCATTTAAATGTTACAAAGAATATAAAGAATATAACAGGATATTTAAAAAGGAAATCAAGGATGCAAAAATTCAAAATGAACGACAGATTGCAAAAGATAGTAGGACAAACCCCAAAAAATTCTTCAAATATATTAATAGTAAAAAGGTCAAATCTGAGCATGTAGGACCTTTACAAAATAATCTAGAGTGGGTGACTGGGGACAAAGAGAAGGCTAATTTATTAAATACTTTCTTCAGCTCTGTGTATACAATGGAGCATGGGGGAGATCATGTCCATAATGGGGGTGGTAGTGACACAGCCCCAAATCCACAATGGCTCAAAGGTGATATGTTCCAGAAATATTTAGACAGAATAAAGGTGAATAAAGCACCTGGACCAGATGGCATCCACCCACGGATCCTAAAAGTATTGAGCTCTGTAATTTCAATGCCATTGTATTTAATTTTTATGGACTCATTAATGACAGGAATAGTACCACGGGATTGGCGCAGGGCCAATGTGGTGCCTATATTTAAAAAGGGAACAAAGTCTTTAACAAGTAACTATAGACCTGTTAGTTTAACTTCTATAGTTGGGAAGATACTGGAGAGATTAATAAAAGACCACATAGATGAGTTCTTGCTGGAAAAAAATATTTTAAGCAACAGACAGCATGGATTCATGAAATACAGAAGTTGTCAGACAAACCTGATTTCTTTTTATGAAGAGGTAAGTAAAACCTTGGACAGAGGGGTGGCTGTGGACGTGGTATACTTGGATTTTGCAAAAGCGTTCGATTCAGTTCCCCACACACGGCTCATGTGTAAGGTAAAGTCTACAGGATTGGAAAAATCTGTTTGTAAATGGATAGAAAACTGACTAAAAGACAGAATTCAGAGAGTCGTGGTTAATGATTCTTACTCTGAATGGTCCAAGGTTATCAGTGATGTACCCCAAGGTTCAGTGCTGGGACCCTTACTTTTTAATATGTTTATAAATGATATTGGGTCTGGGATCAAAAGTAACATTTCTGTCTTTGCAGATGACACCAAGCTATGCAGTGGAATAACGTCCTTACAGGATGTCGCCAATTTACAAGCCGACCTCGATGCTCTGTCTAATTGGGCGACTATGTGGCAGATGAGGTTTAACCACTTAACGACCGCCCACTGTATATATACGTCGGCAGAATGGCACGGACAGGCACAATCATGTACCTGTACGTGACTGCCTTCGTATAGGTGGGGGGTCCAATCGGACCCCCCTCCGGTACATTGAGCGGCCGGGATCGCTTCGGGAGCGATCCGTGATGAGGGGGCCGCCATTCGATTCTGGCCACCCCCTCGCGATCGCACCCGGCGAATCAAATGCTTCCTCTGCCTGTGTAATGTTTACACAGGCAGGAGGAAGTGATGTCATCTCTCATGCAGCGCTCACATATACCGAGCGCCGCATGAGAGAAGACATCAGGTTAGTGCACTAAACAGCACACTGACACCAGGACACATAGGCACACGATGGCCCCCCCAGGCCCCCCCAGACACCCCCAGATCACCCCCCAGCCCCCAGTCACAGTGTCACTGATTGCAGTGACCATTTATTTACTGATCACTGCAATCAGTGTCATTTGTGACTGTAAAAGTGTCAGGTTTAGGTCCAGTGTAGCCCCCTAACCCCCCTAATAAAGGTTTAACCCCTTGATCGCCCCCCAGGTAACCCTTTCACCGCTGTCACTAAGCAATTATTTTCCTGATCGCTGTCTAGGTGTCGGTGATGCCGATAGGTAGCCAGTTATTTTTTTTAGGTTCGCCGCAGGTTTTTATAGCGTCGGGTATCCCCATATATTACCTAATAAAGGTTTAACCCCCTGATTGCCCCTAGTTAACCATTTCACCAGTGATCACCATATAAGTGTTACGGGTGACGCTGGTTAGTTAGTTTGCTTTTTATAGTGTCAGGGCACCCGCCATATATAACCCAATAAAGGTTTAACCCCCTGATCGCCCGGCGGGTGATATCAATTAGGTTTTAGCGTCAGAGAGGGTCTGTGTCACACCCCAGGCAGCGTCAGATTAGTGCCAGTAACGCTAACACCCACGCGTGAAGCATACACCTCCCTTAGTGGTATAGTATCTGAACAGATCAATATCTGATCTGATCAGATCTATACTAGCGTCCCCAGCAGTTTAGGGTTCCCAAAAACGCAGTGTTAGCGGGATCAGCCCAAATACCTGCTAGCACCTGCGTTTTGCCCCTCCGTCCAGCCCAGGCCACCCAAGTGCAGTATCGATCGATCACTGTCACTTACAAAACACAACACACATAACTGCAGCGTTCGCAGAGACAGGCCTGATCCCTGCGACTCCAGTGCTGTAGGAGGTGATTTCACCGCCACAGTTAAAAAAAAAAGAGCATATATGCCGAAGCATTGGGGCAGCAGGGGCGGAGGAGCGGAGGAGCAATTTTGCTCCTAATGCCACGTACATACGGTCGAAATTCCGACGGAGGCTTGCCCGTGGAAAAGTCTGACCGTGTGTACGCGGCATAACTTTTGTGGGAGGATGCCCCCATGCTTCGGCATATATAAATGGTGCATGTATGCCCATCATTAGAAGTGGGTGAATGAAGGGTGGTATTATAATGGTGGGCATACCCACCGATCAATCTCTTTTTTTTCGTTCAGCCAACAGGCTGCATGAAAAAAAAGATTACAATACATGTCCAACAAGGATCAGCAACGTACTGGTATGTTGCTGGACTTTGGTTATACCAGATTGATGCCTGCGGGTTTAGGTATCATCTTGGTATCATTCTTTTCAGCCGGCGGCCGACTTTCATGTAAAAGCAATCCTAGCAGCTAATTAGCCTCTGGACTGCTTTTACAAGCAGTGGGAGGGAATGTCCCCCCCCCGGATATAAAAAGCGCCATTGGGAAATTGGGAAAGCAATTTATCACACCGATCTTGGTGTGGTCAGATTCTTTGAGGGCAGAGGAAAGATCTAGGGTCCAATAGACCCCAGTTTTTTCAAAAAAAGGGGGAACCTGTCACTACCTATTGCTATCATAGAGGATATTTACATTCCCTGAGATAACAATAAAAATGATAAAAAAAATAAATATGGAAAGAACAGTTTAAAAATAAAATAAAAAAGCAAAATTAATAATAAAAAAAAGCACCCCTGTCCCGCCCTGCTCTTGCGCAATGGCGAACGCAAGCGTCGGTCTGGCGTCATATGTAAACAGCAATTGCATCATGCATGTGAGGTATCACCGCGAAGGTCAGATCGAGGGCAGTCATTTTAGCAGTAGACCTCCTCTGTAAATCTAACGTGGTACTCTGTAAAGGCTTTTAAAGGCTTTTAAAAATGGATGTAGTTTGTCGCCACTGCGCGTTTGTGCGAAATTTTAAAGCATGTCGTGTTTGGTATCTATGTACTCGGCCTAAGATCATCTTTTTTATTTCATCAAACATTTGGGCAATATAGTGTGTTTTAGTGCATTAAAATTTAAAAAAGTGTATTTTTTCCCGCAAAAATACGTTTGAAAAATCGCTGCGCAAATACTGTGTGGAAAAAAAAATGCAACACCCACCATTTTAATCTGTAGGGCCTTTGCTTTAAAAAAATATATAATGTTTGGGGGTTCAACATAATTTTCTTGCAAAAAAAATAAATATGTTTTCATGTAAACAAAAAGTGTCAGAAAGGGCTTTGTCTTCAAGTGGTTAGAAGAGTGGATGTAAGCTTTCTAATGTTGTGTATAAAATGCCAGGACAGTTCAAAACCCCCCCAAATGACCCCATTTTGGAAAGTAGACACCCCAAGCTATTTGCTGAGAGGCATGTCGAGTCCATGGAATATTTTATTTGTTGACACAAGTTGCAGAAAAAAGACAATTTTTTTTTTTTTTTTTTTGTTTGCACAAAGTTGTCACTAAATGATATATTGCTCACACATGCCATGGGCATATGTGGAATTACACCCCAAAATACATTCTGTTGCTTCTCCTGAGTACGGGGATACCACATGTGTGAGACTTTTTGGGAGCCTAGCCGCGTACGGGACCCCAAAAACCAAGCACCGCCTTCAGGCTTTCTAAGGGTATAAATTTTTGATTTCACTTCTCACTGCCTATCACAGTTTCGGAGGCCATGGAATGCCCAGATGGCACAAACCTCCCCCCAAATGACCCCATTTTGGAAAGTAGACACCCCAAGCTATTTGCTGAGAGGTATTGTGAGTATTTTGCAAATATCGCTTTTTGTCACAAAGTTTTGAAAATTAAAAAAAAAAAAAAAAAAAATTATTGTATTTCTTCATTTTCAAAAACAAATGAGAGCTGTAAAATACTCACCATGCCTCTCAGCAAATAGCTTGGGGTGTCTACTTTCCAAAATGGGGTCATTTGGGGGGGTTTTGTGCTATTTTGGCATTTTATGGCCTTCGAAACTGTGATAGGTAGTGAGGAGTGAAATCAAAAATGTGCGCCCTTAGAAATCCTGAAGGCGGTGCTTGGTTTTCGGGGTCCCGTACGCGGCTAGGCTCCTAAAAAGTCCCACACATGTGGTATCCCCGTACTCAGGAGAAGCAGCAAAATGTATTTTGGGGTGAAATTCCACATATAACCATGGCATGTGTGAGCAATATATCATTTAGTGACAACTTTTTGTAATTTTTTATTTTTTTTTGTCACTATACAATCACTTGGGACAAAAAAAAAAAAAATATTCAATGGGCTCAACATGCCTCTCAGCAATTTCCTTGGGGTGTCTACTTTCCAAAATGGGGCCATTTGGGGGGGTTTTGTACTGCCCTGCCATTTTAGCACCTCAAGAAATGAGATAGGCAGTCATAAATTAAAAGCTGTGTAAATTCCAGAAAATGTACCCTAGTTTGTAGACGCTATAACTTTTTCGCAAACCAATAAATATACGCTTATTGACATTTTTTTTAATAAAGACATGTGGCTGAATACATTTTGGCCTAAATGTATGACTAAAATTTAGTTTATTCGATATTTCTTATAACAAAAAGTAGAAAATATCATTTTTTTTCTGTTTATATCGCAAAAAAAAAGAATCGCAGAGGCAATCAAATACCATTAAAAGAAAGCTCTATTTGTGGGAAGAAAAGGACGCAAATTTCGTTTGGGTACAACATTGCATGTCCGCACAATTTCCAGTTAAAGCAGCGCAGTGCCAAATTGTGAAATCACCCCTGGTCATTAAGCTGCGTAATGGTCCGGGGCTTAAGTGGTTAATGTTGATAAATGTAAAGTTATGCACTTGGGGGCTAAGAATATGAATGCATCATACATACTAGGGGGAGTACAACTGGGGGGATCCGTAGTGGAGAAGGATCTGGGGGTTTTGGTAGATCATAAGCTCAATAATAACATGCAATGCCAGGCTGCGGTTTCCAAAGCGAGCAAAGTCCTTTCTTGTATTAAGAGAGGTATGGTCTCCAGAGAGAGAGATATCATTTTGCCCCCCTGTACAAATCATTAGTAAGACCTCATCTGGAATATGCAGTTCAGTTTTGGGCCCCAGTTCTCAAAAAGGATATCGGGGAACTGGAAAAAGTGCAGAGAAGGGCAACCAAACTGGTAAGGGGCATGGAGGAGCTCAGCTATGAGGAAAGATTAGAGGAACTGAATTTATTCACTCTTGAGAAGAGGAGATTAAGGGGGGATATGATCAACATGTACAAATATATAAGGGGTCCATATAGTGAACTTGGTGTTGAGTTATTCACTTTACGGTCAACACAAAGGACAAGGGGGCACTCTTTGCGTCTAGTAGAAAAGAGATTTCACCTCCAAATACGGAAAGGTTTCTTCACAGTAAGAGCTGTGAAAATGTGGAATAGACTCCCTGCAGAGGTGGTTCTGGCCAGCTCAGTAGATTGCTTTAAGAAGGGCCTGGATTCTTTCCTAAATGTACATAATATAACTGGGTACTGACATTTATAGGTAAAGTTGATCCGGGGAATATCCAAATTGGATAATGCTCTGCTGGGGTTTTTCCCCTTCCTCTGGATCAACTGTGGGTATAGAATTAGGTATATGGGATTGTACGATATTTTTTATTTTTATTTAATTATTTTTATGGTTGAACTGGATGGACTTGTGTCTTTTTTCAACCTGACTAACTATGTAACTATGTGTTTTCTATTTTTTGCGCTATAAACAAAAAGCTACTGACAATTTTGAAAAAATATATACCGTATATACTCGAGTATAAGCCGACCCAAGTATAAGCCGAGGTACCTAATGTTACCACAAAAACCTGGGAAAACTTACTGACTCGAGTATAAGCCGAGGGTCAACAATGCCCACCCATTGCAACTTCACTAAGCCCATTGCCACCTTACTGTTCCGTCCTCACATGTTCCCGTCCTCACATGTTCCCGTCCTCACTGTTCCCATCCTCACTGTTCCCATCCTCACCTGTGCCCATCCTCACCTGTGCCCATCCTCACCTGTGCCCATCCTCACTGTGCCCATCCTCACCTGTGCCCATCCTCACTGTGCCCATCCTCACTGTGCCCACCCTCACTGTGCCCACCCTCACTGTTTCCCTAGAATTATAATTGAACATTGTAAAATTGTACCTGAAGGCTGCGGCGTCCATCGTTTAAAACTCGCGCTCTCTTCCTGGTCCCTTCCGTGATAGGCGGAACTGCCTGCTGAAAATCGCCTATCACGAACGTTCTCTCATCTTCACCCATCCCAGCAGACACTGTGTTCAGTTTCCGCCAATCACGGATGTCTGCTGGGAAACTGAGGATGAGAGAACGTTCGTGATAGCCGATTCTCAGCAGACACAGTTCCGCCTATCACGAAGGGACCAGGAAGAGCCCGCGAGTTTTAAACGATGGACGCCGCAGCCTTCAGGTACATTTTACAATATTCAATTTCGCTGACTCGAGTATAAGCCGAGGGGGGGACTTTCAGCCCAAAAAAAAGGGCTGAAAATCTCGGCTTATACTCGAGTATATACGGTATATATTTTTTACTTTCTGCACTAAAACATATCCAATTTAAAAAAAAAAAAAGGAAAAAATCTACCGGTAATTTTTTCATCAATGTAGGCCAATATGTATTCTGATACATATTTTTGGTCAATAAATCCCAAATAAGCGTATATTGATTGGTTTGCGCAAAAGTTATAGTGTCTACAAACTATATATTTAGGGAATTTATTTATTTATTTTTTACTAGTAATGGCGGCAATCTGCGACTTATAGTTGGACTGCGATATTGTGGCGGACAAATCGGACACCTAACTGACACTTTTGACACTTTTTGGAGAACCTAATACAGTGATCAGTGCTAAAAATATGCACTGTCACTGTACTGACACTGGCTGGGAAGGGGTTAACATCAGGGGCGATCAAAGGGTTAACTGTGTGCCTAACATGTGATTTAGTGTAGCGGGGAGGTGTTTTTTCTAGTGTAAGGCATGGATCGGTGTTCCTGTTTCAGAGAAACACATGCCTTCTGTACTGACAAGAATGGCAATCTGCCTTGTTTACATAGGAAGACTGCCGTTCTGTCTGTGTACAGAACAATCAGCGGGTGCCAGTGGACATTGTGTAGCTGCTGGCTTTTAAAAAAAATTTTACGACGGAGCTGCGCTTTAAGTTATTTTGAGGGGACAGCAAATTTACACTGTTATACAAGCTGTACACTCACTACTTTACATTGTAGAAAAGTGTAATTTCTTCAGTGTTGTCACATGAAAAGATATAATAAAATATTTACAAAAATGTGAGGGGTGTACTCACTTTTGTGAGATACTGTATATATACGTGATTCTGCGCAGTGCAGCGTCCCTGTAGTAGTAAATGTGTTATGGGGCAGTCGGCAAGTGGTTAAACCGATCTTGGTTTGATCGGCTGCTTTGAAGGGCAGATGAGAACCCAGATCTCTACATAAAGAGGATGTTCTTTATCCCTTGTGATAGCAATAAAGTCCAATCAACAAAAAAATTTTAAAAAGTAAAGATATGGTATGAATTTTTTTAATTTAAGTAAAATGAATAATAAAAATAAAATGAACACTTCCCCGTCTTCCAGTGCTCACATGCAAATGTGAAGGTAATTCCCGCATATGTAAATGGTGATTGTACAGCACATGTGAGGAACGTCAGAGTGAGAGCAATAATTCTAACACCAGACCTCCTGGGTAACTCTAAACTGGTAACCTGTAAAGGCTTTTAAACTGTCGCCTATGGAGATTTTTACATACCTTGGTTTGTCGCCGTCCCACAGGTGTATGCAATTTTAGTGTGACATGTTAGGTATCTATTTTCTCGGAGTAATATCATTGTTGGGTATTCTATTGTGTTTGTGTTCACTGAAATTCATTAAAGTGTATTTTTTCCTGAAAATTTGCATTTGATAACCAAATGCACATATATCGTATGACATATCAAATTGCAATACCCATCACTTTTTTCTTTAGGGACTTTGCTTTCAGAAAATATATAATGTTCGAGGGTTCTAAGTAATTTTGTAGCAAAAAATGCAGATTTTTACACGTATGTGAGAAATGTCAAAATTGGCTTGGACGGGAAGTGGTTGATTAGATATATTCTCTTACAATCACTCCAGTAGCATCATAACAGTACACTTCATTCCAATTACTAATCATTGTAGAAGTATGCACTTAATTCTTCTACATAATGACCAGACCAGACATTGTTTGATAATGGAATGCATTTGCTGAGGTTTCGGGTGTTCATATTGGATAATAGATTTTGCAAAGAATTCAGATGCAACGTACTTCAGTTATTAACATGGTTTCTCCTTCCATTGACGTTCAACATATTTAGAAAGTTACATTATCTGTTGCGTTGCTGTTACAATGCTGGGAATACCTGTGGTTCTGGAATATCCCAAAAGAAAGGCTATTAGTATTTCTCCCCTGTCTTTTTTTCCCATGCTTAGGTCCCAAAAGTTTGGGAACTGCTCTCCGCTTATCATGGACTACATCGTTGCGTATGTGGCCTTCCTACTACTTCCCATGGAAAAGAGCCCCAAGGAAAAACTCCCCGATATATATTCCACTGCAGGAAGCGACCTAACCCAGGCTGACGTACCACCAATCAGAGTTAGGCCCCTTTAACACTGGGGCGGGCAGGTGCGGTGGCGGTATAGCAGCGTGATTTTCAGTGCCGCTATACCGTCGTTATCACCACGGTATACGGCCACTAGCGGGGTGAATTTAACCCCCGCTAGCAGCCGAAAAAGGGTTAATACTGCCCGCAAACCGCGGCTATTGCCGCGGTGTCCCATTGATTTCAATGGGCAGCCGCGGTAAGGCCCCTTTCACACTGGCACGTTTTTCAGGCGGTTTAGCGCTAATATTAGCACTGTTATACCACCTGAAAAAATCGTGCCCTGTATTCTTCAATGTGAAAGCCCGAAGGCTTTCACACTGAAGCGGTGCGCTAGCAGGACCGCTCCAAAAGTCCTGCTAGCCGCATCTTTACATCTTGAAATCAATGGGACACCGCGGTAATACCGCCTGCAAACCGCGGCAATAGCCGCGGTTTGCGGGCGGTATTAACCCTTTTTCGGCCGCTAGCGGGGGTTAAATTCACCCCGCTAGCGGCCGCATACCGCGGTGATAACGACGGCATAGTGGCGCTGAAAATCGCGCCGCTATACCGCCACCGCACCTGCCCGCCCCAGTGTGAAAGGGGCCTAAAGGAGCGGTGAACACACCGCTCCTTCACCGCTGTAAAGATGCGGCTAGCAGGACTTTTGGAGCGGTCCTGCTAGCGCACCGCTTCAGTGTGAAAGCCTTCGGGCTTTCACATTGAAGAATACAGGGCACGATTTTTCAGGCGGTATAACAGCGCTAATATTAGCGCTAAACCGCCTGAAAAAAACGTGCCAGTGTGAAAGGGGCCTAAATCCCACAGTAACCAAACTTTAATCACTGCCGTACAAAAATGGAGCTAGTAGCTAAATGAATGCCAACATCCCTGAATTCTATACATATAAGGAAAACCTTTTGTGTAGAAGTGCCATGAATATAAAAATATTGTTTATGGTACCTTCATCCCATTAAAATGTAAATAGAAGGAAGAAGAGGCTAAGTTTGGACTTTGATGGTACCGTATATTAACTAAAAAAAATAAAAATAATGATGTGCTAAACACCAACCTGTTTGGAATGTGCACAAGTGCCTAATATAAATATTCAATCAATGCTCCGTGCTGAATATTACATATAGAAAAATCGTGTATATGTAGATATATCAAAAAACCACATTGTTTATAAAGGGGGAGGGGCCTATTGACGCTCGTAACAGTCTGAGGAGAACTACACTGGATACGGAGTTGAACAAGCGCTATTTGAATTCGGAGGTGATGTGAGTGCAAGCCGCAGCTGATACAGGTTGTGTCTTGTGTAAACAATACTGCGCAATGATCTGCTTTCTGTTTTGTTTTTCTTGGGCATTTATGTGGTGATGCTTCTGAAAACCGGAGATTTATGCAAAGAAAGAAGTTCTTCTTGGGAGATAGTTCACTGCTAACCAGCAGAGCGGTGTGAAAGAGGATTTGACCTTTTGTATTGTCCAGCAGTTGATTGAATGTGTATTTGGGGAAAAGCTAAATGAGAATGTGAGGGAAACCTGATGCAGTCCACATTGTAATTGATGCCACTCCTGGGTCATAGCACTGCACTTTATGAACACTGTGGTTTTTTGATATATCTACATATACACGATTTTTCTATATGTAATATTCAGCACGGAGCATTGATTGAATATTTATATTAGGCACTTGTGCACATTCCAAACAGGTTGGTGTTTAGCGCATCATTAATTTATTATTTTTTTATTCACTTTTTAAGGAATCAGATTATTTTCTGTTTGATTGCGGCTTTCACTATTTGGTTAACTTTTGGTTGGTTTACACGTATTTATTTCATTAGCGCTTTAGTAATTATTTATCTACCGTATATTAACTGATATTGAGTAGGGATGAGCCAAACACCCCCCTGGTCGGTTCGCACCAGAACATGCGAACAGGCAAAAAATTTGTGCGAACACCGTTAAAGTCTATGGTACACAAACATGAAAAATCAAAAGTGCTAATTTTAAAAGAATAATATGCATGTTATTGTCCTAAAAAGGGTTTGGGGACCCGGGTCCTGCCCCAGGGGACATGTATCAATGCAAAAAAAAGTTTTAAAAACGTCTGTTTTTTTCGGGAGCAGTGATTTTAATAATGCTTAAAGTAAAACAATAAAAGTGAAATATTCCTTTGAATTTCGTACCTGGGCGGTGTCTAAAGTATGCCTGTAAAGTCACGCATGTTTCCCGTGTTTAGAATTGTCCCTGCATAAAATTTCATTTCTGAAGGAAAAAAAGTCATTTAAAACCCGCGGCTATAAGGAATTGTCGGCTCCCCGGCAATACAGATCAACGTCATTGAAAAAAACAGCAGGGGTCCCCCCCACAGTCCATTACCAGGCCCTTTTGGTCTGGTATGAATATTAAGGGGAACTCCACACCAAATTTAAAATTTAAAAAAAAAATGGTGTGGGCCCCCCCCAAAAATCCATACCAGACCCTTATCCAAGCACGCAACCTGGCAGGCTGTAGGAAAAGGGGGGGGGGGACGAGAGAGCGCCCACCCCTCCTGAACCGTACCAGGCCACATGCCCTCAACATGGGGAGGCCTCATCCCCACAACCCTTGCCCGTTGGTTGTGGAGGTCTGCGGGCAGGGGGCTTATCGAAATCTGGAAGCCCCCTTTAACAAAGGGGAACTCCAGATCCGGCCCCCCTATGTGAATTGGTAACAGGGTACATTGTACCCCTACCATTTCACAATGAAAGTGTAAAAAATCTCTAAAAAACACACAGACACAGTTGTCCTTTATTTAAAAAAAATAAAAATTCCAGCGATGTAATCCCGTCAATGTCCAACGATGATCCATTCTCCAGCGACGCTGCAGTCTCCCCTCTCCAGCAGGAACGAAACCCCCATGACGCGTAAGAGGAGGCGGGGTCACCCATCCTTATCATTGTTTTTTACAAATGTTTACACTTTCTTTGTGAAACGGTAGGGGTACAATGTACCCCGTTACCAATTCACATGGGGGGGCGGGATCTGGAGTTCCCCTTAAAGGGGGCTTCCAGATTTCGATAAGCCCCCCACCCGCAGACCCCCACAACCACCGGGCAAGGGTTGTGGGGATGAGGCCCTTGTCCTCATCAACATGGAGACAGCCTCCCTATATTAAGGGGCACGTGGCCTGGTACGGTTCAGGAGGGGGGGGCGCTCTCTCGCCCCCCCTCTTTTCCTGCGGTCTGCCAGGTTGCGTGTTCTGATAAGGGTCTGGTATGGATTTTTGGGGGGATCCCACACCATTTTTTTTTTTTTGGTGCGGGGTTCCCCTTAAAATCCATACCAGACCTGAAGGGCCTGATATGGTATTTGGGGGGACCCCCACGTTTTTTTTGTTGGTTCGGGGTTCCCCTTAATATTTATACCAGACCCAAAGGGCCTGGTAATGGACTGTGGGGGGGACCCCTGCCGTTTTTTTCAATGACTTTGATCTGTATTTGCCGGGGAGCCGACAATTCATTATAGACGCGAATGGTTTTTGGTTTTAATTGACTTTTTTTCCTTCAGAAATTACATTTTGTGCAGGGACAATTCTAAACACGGGAAACATGCGTGACTTTACAGGCATACTTTAAACACCCCCCAGGTATGAAATTTAAAGGAATATTTCACTTTTATTGTTTTACTTTAAGCATTATTAAAATCACTGCTCCCGAAAAAACAGACGTTTTTAAAACTTTTTTTTTGCATTGATACATGTCCCCTGGGGCAGGACCCAGGTCCCCAAACACTTTTTATGACAATAACTTGCATATTAACCTTTAAAATTAGCACTTTTGATTTCTCCCATAGACTTTTAACGGTGTTCCGTGGCTTTTCGAATTTGCCGCGAACACCCGAAATTGTTCGCTGTTCATCGAACGGGTGAACAGCCACAATGTTTGAGTCAAACTCATGTCGACTCGAACATAAAGCTCATCCCTAATATTGAGCAGTCAGACATAAGATAGTTAAAGGGATTTTTATTACAAAAATATATATACCGTATTTCCCGGTGTATAAGGCGACCGTGTTTATAAGACGACCCCCTAATTTGAATTTTTTTAAAGATTTTTTGCTTGTACTCACCTTATAAGACGACCCCCCATCCGAGGCTTCATATTTCTTCCTTCTTCTAGCTTGACGCAGAGCCATATTCTTCTTCCTTCTTGCTGGAGCCAATCACGGCGAGCGATATAGTCTATTAATGAATACAAAGCCTGCTTGGATTGGCAGAGGCTGTGACATCATCAGCCCATGCCTTTCTGACTCTTAAAGCCAATCCGAGCAGGCTACTGTATGTAGCCTGCTCGGATTAGCAGAGGTTGTTGGTTGTTACTCCAATCCGAGCAGGCTCTGTATTCATTTGAATACATTGCTCACCGGGATTGGCTAAGCGGTATATACTGTATGTAGCTCTGAAGCTACATACAGTATTACCGCACATCCAGCAGGCATCCAAGCTGCTCACCCGGCGTATAAGACAACCCCTGCTTTGTGGGCATTTTTTTTTAAGGGTAAAAGGTCGTCTTATATGAAAATACGGTAATAGCATATTCACAGAATAAAATGAATCATGACAATCGAAAGAAATTACATCCTATCATAACAAATACAACATAGATACCATCCATATATTGGTTGCTCGACATGTTTCGCAGGTTTATATTAGCAGCTTCTTCAGGAGCTTTCTATAATTAGATGGCATAAAGAAATGGTTGTCATGTAGCTATGGAAATAGAGAAAACATGTACACAGTAAGTAATGAGTAACGTGTACATGTTTTCTCTATTTTCATAGCTACATGACAACCATTTCTTTATGCCATC
Source organism: Rana muscosa (assembly GCA_029206835.1). Taxonomy (NCBI): domain Eukaryota; kingdom Metazoa; phylum Chordata; class Amphibia; order Anura; family Ranidae; genus Rana; species Rana muscosa. Next base: position 1,234,236,594 of record CM055116.1, on the reverse strand, counting down.
TAATTATAGAAAGCTCCTGAAGAAGCGGCTAATATAAACCCACGAAAACATGTAGAGCAACCAATATATGGATGGTATCTATGTTCTCTTTGTTATGATAGGATGTAATTTCTTTCGATTTTCATGATTTATTTTATTCTGTGAATATGCTATTATATATATTTTTGTAATAAAAATCCCTTTTAACTATCTTATTTCTGACTGCTCAATATCAGTTAATATACGGTACCATCAAAGTCCAAACTTAGCATCTTCTTCCTTCCTTCCTTTAACGGCAAATCGGCAAAAAGTAATTTTTTAATAATTAGAAAGTGCTTAAGGATAATTTAAAAAGTTAACAAAGTCTTTATTGATTACAAAATATATAAAAATTGTTACAATACATGTTAAAGTTTGCAAATACAATGTATTCAAATTGAGATCACCAAAACTGGAAATGAAGATGATCAACATCTTAAGTACATTGTATTTGCGAGCTTCAATTACCTAATGTTAACATGTATTATAACCATTTTTATATATTTTGTAATCAATAAAGACTTTGTTAACTTTTTAAATTATCCTTAACCACTTTCCGCCCGGTCAATAGCAAATTGACGTCCGGGAAGTGGTTGCATTATCCTGACTGGGCGTCTATTGACGTCCTGTAGGATAATGCCTAGCGCGCGCCCGCAGGGGCGCGCAGTGCGGTGATCGGGGACAGCGTGTGTCCCTCGGACACAGCGCTTCCCCGATCACGGTAAACAGTCAATTTCATTGGCTGTTTTCCATGTGATCGGCTGTGTCAAAGTCACAGCCGATCACATGTCACAACAAACTTGGCGGCGCGCTCCGTACGCGCCGCCAGAGGCTTGCAGAGCGGGGATCGGGGAAGGACAAGCTCGGGGAAGGATCCCTTGGACACAGCGCTTCCCCGATCAGGGTAAATAGCCAATGAAATTGGCTGTTTACCACGTGACCGGCTGTGTCCAATCACAGCCGGTCACAAATGTAAACACAGAGGAGCAGTTACTACCTGATCCCTGCTCTCTCCTCACACACCGATCGTGTGAGGAGAGAGCAGGGAATCAGTAAGTGAGATCAGTGTAGCGTTTTGTCTACTGTATTGTACTGTGCACAACAAGCCCCCCCCCCAATAAAGAGGATCTGTCACAGCCCAGCACATCAATCAGCCCATCTGTCAATCAGCTCATCTGTGTCAAACAGCCCATCTGTCAATCAGCCCGTCTGTCAATCAATCAATCAGCCCATCTGTCAATCATCTGTCACAGGCCCACCTCCATCGGTACCGCCATTGGTACCGCCACACAGGCTACCAGTACCGCCATCGGTACCACCACTAGTACCGCCACTAATACCGCCATCAGGCCCAGCATCTATACTGCAACACAGGCCCGCTACCAGTATCGCCACTAGTGCCGCCATCGGTACCATCACCATCCGTACCACCGTCAGTAGCGCCACCACCCATACCACCGTCGGTAGCGCCACCACCCGTACCGCTATCGGTACCACTACCACCTGTTCCGCCATTGGTACCACCACCACCCGCACCGCCATCGATACCACCACACAGGCCGCCACCACTACCACCAGCAGTACCATTACACATGCCCACCAATAAGCACTGCCATATTGTCCCAAGGGGTTTACACACCTGAGGAGGCATATGCCATTCTTGCCATGTCGGATGATGAGAGCAGCGGGGAGCTCCCATCATCCAATTCTGGTTCGGAATACGAGCCAGTGGAGGATAGTGGCTCAGAGTCCGAGTCCCCGGAGGAAACTGTCCCTCCCAAAAGAATGCGATCAGGACCAAGATCAGGACCAAGATCAGGAGATCTGCCCACCACCAGCAGCGCCATACCCCAGGAAGAAGAGCCCAGTACAAGTAATGGAAATACACGCCCAACCCGGAGAATCCAGCCACAGTCCTACCTTCTCGATGCCCTGGCACGCCCCTTATGGTTGCCTGCCAACTCAGGATCCGCTATCATCCCCCCTTTCACCGCACAGCCAGGTGTGCAGCCCGACACTACACATTTTTCTCAATTTGATTATTTTTGTTTATTTTTCCCACAAGATTTGCTGCAGAATATAGTGGATCAAACTAATTTGTATGCATCCCAATTTATTGCTGCCAACCCCAATTCTTCCTATGCAGTTCCAGTGGCGGCGTCTAACATTGGACAAATTAAATCGTTTTTGGGCCTTACGTTCAATATGGGGCTTACAAAAAAGAAAGAAATCCATGCTTATTGGTCCAAACGCCCCATCCAACACATGCCCATATATTCCGCTGTCTTGTCCAGGACAAGATACGACATGATTATGCGTTTTCTCCACTTCAATGACAATTAACAGTGCCCTCCCCGAGATCATCCCAACTACGACAAATTGTACAAGATACGCCCCCTAATCAATGCCTTTTCCCAGCGATTTCAAGAAGTTTTCATCCCGGACCAAAAAATTTGTGTGGACGAGTCCCTCATACATTTCACTGGCCGACTGCACTTCAAGCAATATATACCAAGCAAGAGAGCCAGGTATGGGTTAAAATTAAATAAATTATGCGATCGAGCCACTGGATACGTCTTCACTAGGGATGAGCTTCGTGTTCGAGTCGAACATACGTTCGACTCGAACATCGGCTGTTCGATCATTCGACGAAGATCGAACGATTTGGGCCGTTCGCGCCAAATTCGAGTGACGCGAACGGCCCACAATGCACTACGCCATCGCAGTGTCATCCAGGCGCTGTGATTGGCCAAGCATGCACTGTGACCCCGCATGCTTGGCCAATCACAGCGCCGGCAGCGAGGAGAGCAATGATTGGCCACAGGCAGGATGCCTGTGGCCAATTATTGCTGAGGGTGTTTAGTACACGCCCCACACTATAAAAGGCCGCCAGCACGGCAGCCTAGTGTAGTGTGTTCCGGAGCAGGGAAAGAGAAGCATAGGCAGGGACAGTGACATTTATTTTTTTCTTGTGTGAGGGGGTTAGCTCGGCAGCGGGTGTGTGTGACCCCCGGGATGGGCTCCCCACACAAAACAGGCCCAGCAAACGGAGGTTGTGGTTTTCAAAATCAAAAAAGGTGCGGTTTATTTTCTATTTACAGTGACAAAACACAGCAAAGCAAAAGAAACATAACCAAAATAAATCCTGGTCAAGTTGACCTCTGACTAAACATACAGGTTTCCTAACTAACAACTGGGATCAGCCTAGTGCTGTCCTAGTCCCTAAGTCCCTGGTTTAGTAAAAGTCCAAACAAATAGCCACACAGGCTTTGCCTCACCGCACAGGGGTTCACTCTCCCTAGACAGTCCACACAGGTCTGGTTCCAGGCATGAGCTAACATCTAATGAAGCTGGGAGTTCTTATAGAGGCCTAAATGAGCTGACAAGCTTCAGCTGGCCTCATCAACTCCCTGTCTGTACGACGCCCAGCCCTCTCCCTAGAGGTATGAGTCATCCATGAGCCCACTAGCCTTATACAACTCTCCACCTAGTTGTATAAGTCGGCGTAAAGCCTGAATCTGGGCGAAATATATCTACCCCCCTGGATGCAACCAGGTGACTTTACCTTCCTGCTGTCACATACCCCCCCCTCTTGTTTTAACCTCGGGGTTGGAACACCAGCAATCAGGCATTCATGTACTCGAGACAAAGCATCCACATTCCCCATTTGAACGCCAGGGCGATGCTTTACTGTGAAGTTGAATTCCTGGAGGGCCAGGAACCACCTATTCACTCTTCTATTTGTTTCCTTGTTTTGAGCCATCCACTTTAACGGAGCGTGATCCGTAACCATGTCAAAGTGCCTACCTAGCAGGTACTACCGAAGGGAATCTAGAGCCCACTTCACCGCTAAACACTCCTTTTCAACGGTGGCGTAATTTACCTCATGGGACTTCAACTTCCTGCTGAGGTAAATGACTGGGTGCTCTTCCCCGTTCCAGACCTGGGACAATACTGCTCCTAACCCCACATCTGACGCATCACTTTGTACGACAAAGTCTTTAGAGAAGTCGGGTGAGTACAACACTGGCTGGCTACATAAGGCTTGTTTCAAGAACTGGAATGCTGCCTCAGCCTCGGGGGTCCATTTAATCATGACCGACCCTTTCCCCTTCGTCAGGTTGGTTAGGGGCACAGCCTTAGAAGCAAAGTGGGGAATGAATCGCCGATAATACCCAGCGATTCCCAGAAAGGCTCGTACCTGCTTCTTGCTGTTGGGACGTGGCCAACTCTGGATGGCCTCGACTTTGTTGAGTTGGGGTTTTATTACTCCCCTCCCAATGGTGTACCCATGATATTTGGCCTCCTCCTGCCCAATGGTACACTTCTTGGGGTTAGCCGTAAACCCCGCTTCCCGAACAGAGTCCAGGACTGCTTGCACTTTTGGCAGATGTGAGGCCCAATCTGTGCTATGGACAATTACGTCATCCAGGTAAGCCGCAGCATACTTCCGATGGGGCCTCAGCATCTGGTCCATTTTCCGCTGGAATGTGGCCGGCGCATTCTGTAACCCGAACGGCATTCTTTTATATTGGAACGCCCCGTCTGGGGTTACGAATGCGGTTTTCTCTTTGGCCGACTTGGCCAGGGGGATTTGCCAATACCCTTTTGTGAGGTCAAGAGTCGTCATGTATCGGGCTGTTCCCAGCCGGTCGATCAACTCATCTATACGTGGCATGGGGTAGGTGTCAAATTTTGTAACTTTGTTCAACTGACGAAAATCGTTACAAAATCGCCAGCTCCCATCCGGTTTAGGCACCAACACGATGGGACTAAACCAATCACTTTGGGACTCCTCTATCACCCCTAAGTTCAGCATTTTCTGTACTTCCTCCCGTATTGCCTCCCGTCGAGCCTCTGGGATCCGATAGGGTTTTAACTTCACCCTTTCACCGGGCGGGGTAATGATGTCATGCTCTACCCCAGATGTTTGTCCCGGCAGCTCAGAGAATACCTCCTTGTTGCGAAGCACAAACTCCTTAACCTCCTGTTGTTGGGGTTGTGACAAGGTGGCTGCTATTCCAACCTCAGGAATCACGCAACCAGTTTGAGCTGGTGACCAAGTGTCTGCGACTAGGGACTCTCTATCCCTCCAGGCTTTCAACAGATTAACGTGATAGATCTGTTCGGGCTTTCGCCTTCCTGGTTGTCTGACCTTGTAATTCACTTCGCTCACTTTTTCCATTATCTCGTAGGGGCCTTGCCATTTGGCAAGGAATTTACTTTCAACCGTAGGGACAAGTACCAATATCCTATCCCCCGGGGAAAAGGTACGGGTCTTGGCTCCACGGTTGTACACTCTCTGCTGTGCCAACTGCGCTTGGGCCAAATGTTCCTTCACAATGGGCATTACCTGTGCAATTCGATCTTGCATCAGGGCGACATGCTCAATCACACTCCTGTGGGGAGAACTCTCACTTTCCCAAGTTTCCTTGGCAATATCCAACAGCCCTCTTGGGTGTCTCCCATACAGTAACTCAAAGGGGGAGAATCCCGTAGAGGATTGGGGCACCTCCCTAATAGCAAACATCAAATAAGGAAGTAAACAGTCCCAATCCTTTCCATCTCTATCCACCACTTTCTTCAACATTTGTTTTAGGGTTTTGTTGAATCTTTCAACCAGCCCATCGGTTTGGGGGTGATACACAGACGTACGCAATTGCGTCACTTTGAACAATTTACACAGCTCTTTCATAACCCGGGACATAAAGGGTGTACCTTGGTCCGTAAGCAGTTCTTTACAAATACCCACCCGGCTAAAAACAAGAGATAGCTCTTTGGCTATGGTTTTGGCCGAGGTATTTCGGAGAGGGATCGCTTCTGGATAACGGGTGGCATAGTCCATTATAACTAATATGTACTGGTGCCCCCTAGCGGACTTGATTATAGGACCTACCAAATCCATGGCGATCCTCTCAAACGGGACCTCAATGATGGGTAGAGGGACCAGCGGGCTACGGAAATGTGGCATCGGGGCCAACCTCTGACACACAGGGCAGGAGGAACAATAATTTTCTACGTCCTTCATCACCCCCGGCCAATAGAATCTCTGTAATACCCTCTCTCGGGTTTTCTCTGTCCCCAGATGACCTCCAAGAATGTGCCCATGGGCCAACTCCAACACCAACTTCCTGTAAGGTTTGGGCACCACAAGCTGCTCAACGGTTTCTTCTGCCCTTTTTGCCACCCGATACAGTAGGTCCTTCTCTACGCTGAAGTATGGGTAAGTGCAGGTATTATCTGGGTTCACTAACTCGCCATCTATTTTCACTACGTTTTCCCGTGCCTTTATTAGGGCGGGGTCTTTCAACTGTTCTGTGGCAAAGTTTTCCCTGTGAACCTCAAGATCAGAAAACTCCACAGACGGTAGGTTTTCGTCTGAGGAGGTGGGCTCCTCTCCAGTTTCTTGAGTCTCCCCTGCCAATACTGATAAGGGAAATTCCGGAGAGTCCTCACCACTCTCAGGGGAGTTCTGGCTATCACATTCCTGGTACATAGGGGCACCAGTGAGGGGCTCAGGATCATCCCACAGTTCCCAGAACTTCGGAAAATCCCTTCCCACAATGGCGTCATGCGGTAACTGAGATACTAAGCCCACTGGATGAGAGAGGGTACCTTTGGGGGTCTCGAAACACACTGTAGTTACTGGATACTCTCGGGTGTCCCCATGCACACAAATAACAGCTACCTTGCTATTCCCAGAGACCTCTGTTTTAACTAACTCAGCCTTTATCAGGGTCACAAGGCTACCTGAATCCAGCAATACCACAACATTTGTACCATTAACACACATTTTGCATAAATGTTTCTCAGTTCCTCGAATGGCAGTGCATGCGACTGTCGCACACAGCGACTGACGTCTGCCCGTCAGAAAGTCACACTGCATGGGTTCCTCCACAACCGGGCAATTGGCTGCAATATGTCCCGCTTGCCGGCAGCGGTAGCAAACGATCCTTCTTGCCGCCTCTTGAGCCGCTGATTTCCCAGGCTGTTCTCGCCAAACTTGGGGTAGAGCTCCCACCCTCTCACTCTCTCCACCCTCACCCCTTGGAATCCTCTTATCCGCCCCTGGGGATGGTCTGGTCTTAGGGTGGAAAGTCCGAGTGTCTCTGGAAGAGGCCGTCAGGTTCTCTGTAGCCAAGTATTTCTCCACACGATCCACAAGACCATCGGCCGTCTCTGGGTCTCCATGGCTTACCCACTTTTGGATGGCAGTAGGAAGAGCTCTCAAAAACCGATCCATTACAACACGTTCCACAATCTTTGGTGCGGACAAAGTCTCTGGCTGTAGCCACTTTCTGCTCAGGTGAATGAGATCATACATTTGAGACCTGGGGGGTTTTCCAAGCTGGAAAGTCCAGTTATGCACACGCTGAGCCCGGACAGCCTGGGTGACACCCAGCCTTGCCAATATTTCAGCTTTTAGCATCACATAGTCTTTTGCTTGGTTAGGCTCTAGGTCATAGTAAGCTTTCTGCGATTCACCAGTTAACAGAGGAGCCACCAGTCCAGCCCACTGCTCCTCAGGCCACTTTTCTCTTTCAGCGGTCCTTTCAAATGTGGTCAAAAATACCTCTGGATCATCCTCTCCAGTCATTTTTGTCAATAAACGACTCACCCCAAAGGACGCGGTATTAGTGGGACGGCTTTCCTCACTGGTCTGCGGACGTTGCTGCATTACTGCTTCCATCTGTTGTTGTAGTCTCTGCTCTTGCTTCTGCAACAGGTCTATGAAGCGGGCCTCAGATTGCTGCTGGGCTCGTTGCTGAGCCTCCAGACTCTGTTGCAAAGTTGCGTTTGTCTGCTGCTGGGCTGCAAGGCTCCTTTGCAAACCTGCATTTGTCTGCTGTTGATTGGCATTTGCTAGAGCCAGCTGCTTCAGTATCTCCTCCATGCTGGCTTAAAAAAAACTGCCCGCATTCTCCACCAACTGTGAGGGGGTTAGCTCGGCAGCGGGTGTGTGTGACCCCCGGGATGGGCTCCCCACACAAAACAGGCCCAGCAAACGGAGGTTGTGGTTTTCAAAATCAAAAAAGGTGTGGTTTATTTTCTATTTACAGTGACAAAACACAGCAAAGCAAAAGAAACATAACCAAAATAAATCCTGGTCAAGTTGACCTCTGACTAAACATACAGGTTTCCTAACTAACAACTGGGATCAGCCTAGTGCTGTCCTAGTCCCTAAGTCCCTGGTTTAGTAAAAGTCCAAACAAATAGCCACACAGGCTTTGCCTCACCGCACAGGGGTTCACTCTCCCTAGACAGTCCACACAGGTCTGGTTCCAGGCATGAGCTAACATCTAATGAAGCTGGGAGTTCTTATAGAGGCCTAAATGAGCTGACAAGCTTCAGCTGGCCTCATCAACTCCCTGTCTGTACGACGCCCAGCCCTCTCCCTAGAGGTATGAGTCATCCATGAGCCCACTAGCCTTATACAACTCTCCACCTAGTTGTATAAGTCGGCGTAAAGCCTGAATCTGGGCGAAATATATCTACCCCCCTGGATGCAACCAGGTGACTTTACCTTCCTGCTGTCACACTTGCTTAACCTGGATTCCTTTAGTTTAGGGAAAGAGAAGGATAGGTAGGGAGAGTGTCAGTGTGTTTTACTGTGCGAATCCTTGTTTCTAGGGACAGGGAAGGACAGTGAGGGAATTCTCCTTGTGCTATAGTGTGCTTTAAAAAAACATTTTTTCTAGGGACAGAAAACTATAGGTAGGGAGAGTGTCAGTGTGTTTTACTGTGCGAATCCTTGTTTCTAGGGACAGGGAAGGACAGTGAGGGAATTCTCCTTGTGCTATAGTGTGCTTTAAAAAAACATTTTTTCTAGGGACAGAAAACTATAGGTAGGGAGAGTGTCAGTGTGTTTTACTGTGCGAATCCTTGTTTCTAGGGACAGGGAAGGACAGTGAGGGAATTCTCCTTGTGCTATAGTGTGCTTTAAAAAAACATTTTTTCTAGGGACAGAAAACTATAGGTAGGAAGAGTGTCAGTTTCTTTCACTGTGATAATCCTTGTTTCTAGGGACAGGGAAGGACAGTGAGGAAAATTCTCCTTGTGCTATAGTGTGCTTTAAAAAAACATTTTTTCTAGGGACAGAAAACTATAGGTAGGAAGAGTGTCAGTTTCTTTCACTGTGATAATCCTTGTTTCTAGGGACAGGGAAGGACAGTGAGGAAAATTCTCCTTGTGCTATAGTGTGCTTTAAAAAAACATTTTTTCTAGGGACAGAAAACTATAGGTAGGGAGAGTGTCAGTGTGTTTTACTGTGCGAATCCTTCTTTCTAGGGACAGGGAAGGACAGTGAGGGAATTCTCCTTGTGCTATAGTGTGCTTTAAAAAAACATTTTTTCTAGGGACAGAAAACTATAGGTAGGAAGAGTGTCAGTTTCTTTCACTGTGATAATCCTTGTTTCTAGGGACAGGGAAGGACAGTGAGGAAAATTCTCCTTGTGCTATAGTGTGCTTTAAAAAAACATTTTTTCTAGGGACAGAAAACTATAGGTAGGAAGAGTGTCAGTTTCTTTCACTGTGATAATCCTTGTTTCTAGGGACAGGGAAGGACAGTGAGGAAAATTCTCCTTGTGCTATAGTGTGCTTTAAAAAAACATTTTTTCTAGGGACAGAAAACTATAGGTAGGGAGAGTGTCAGTGTGTTTTACTGTGCGAATCCTTGTTTCTAGGGACAGGGAAGGACAGTGAGGGAATTCTCCTTGTGCTATAGTGTGCTTTAAAAAAACATTTTTTCTAGGGACAGAAAACTATAGGTAGGGAGAGTGTCAGTGTGTTTTACTGTGCGAATCCTTGTTTCTAGGGACAGGGAAGGACAGTGAGGGAATTCTCCTTGTGCTATAGTGTGCTTTAAAAAAACATTTTTTCTAGGGACAGAAAACTATAGGTAGGGAGAGTGTCAGTGTGTTTTACTGTGCGAATCCTTGTTTCTAGGGACAGGGAAGGACAGTGAGGGAATTCTCCTTGTGCTATAGTGTGCTTTAAAAAAACATTTTTTCTAGGGACAGAAAACTATAGGTAGGAAGAGTGTCAGTTTCTTTCACTGTGATAATCCTTGTTTCTAGGGACAGGGAAGGACAGTGAGGAAAATTCTCCTTGTGCTATAGTGTGCTTTAAAAAAACATTTTTTCTAGGGACAGAAAACTATAGGTAGGAAGAGTGTCAGTTTCTTTCACTGTGATAATCCTTGTTTCTAGGGATAGGGAAGGACAGTGAGGAAAATTCTCCTTGTGCTATAGTGTGCTTTAAAAAAACATTTTTTCTAGGGACAGAAAACTATAGGTAGGGAGAGTGTCAGTGTGTTTTACTGTGCGAATCCTTGTTTCTAGGGACAGGGAAGGACAGTGAGGGAATTCTCCTTGTGCTATAGTGTGCTTTAAAAAAACATTTTTTCTAGGGACAGAAAACTATAGGTAGGAAGAGTGTCAGTTTCTTTCACTGTGATAATCCTTGTTTCTAGGGACAGGGAAGGACAGTGAGGAAAATTCTCCTTGTGCTATAGTGTGCTTTAAAAAAACATTTTTTCTAGGGACAGAAAACTATAGGTAGGAAGAGTGTCAGTTTCTTTCACTGTGATAATCCTTGTTTCTAGGGACAGGGAAGGACAGTGAGGAAAATTCTCCTTGTGCTATAGTGTGCTTTAAAAAAACATTTTTTCTAGGGACAGAAAACTATAGGTAGGGAGAGTGTCAGTGTGTTTTACTGTGCGAATCCTTGTTTCTAGGGACAGGGAAGGACAGTGAGGGAATTCTCCTTGTGCTATAGTGTGCTTTAAAAAAACATTTTTTCTAGGGACAGAAAACTATAGGTAGGAAGAGTGTCAGTTTCTTTCACTGTGATAATCCTTGTTTCTAGGGACAGGGAAGGACAGTGAGGAAAATTCTCCTTGTGCTATAGTGTGCTTTAAAAAAACATTTTTTCTAGGGACAGAAAACTATAGGTAGGAAGAGTGTCAGTTTCTTTCACTGTGATAATCCTTGTTTCTAGGGACAGGGAAGGACAGTGAGGAAAATTCTCCTTGTGCTATAGTGTGCTTTAAAAAAACATTTTTTCTAGGGACAGAAAACTATAGGTAGGGAGAGTGTCAGTGTGTTTTACTGTGCGAATCCTTGTTTCTAGGGACAGGGAAGGACAGTGAGGGAATTCTCCTTGTGCTATAGTGTGCTTTAAAAAAAAATTTTTCTAGGGACAGAAAACTATAGGTAGGGAGAGTGTCAGTGTGTTTTACTGTGCGAATCCTTGTTTCTAGGGACAGGGAAGGACAGTGAGGGAATTCTCCTTGTGCTATAGTGTGCTTTAAAAAAACATTTTTTCTAGGGACAGAAAACTATAGGTAGGGAGAGTGTCAGTGTGTTTTACTGTGCGAATCCTTCTTTCTAGGGACAGGGAAGGACAGTGAGGGAATTCTCCTTGTGCTATAGTGTGCTTTAAAAAAACATTTTTTCTAGGGACAGAAAACTATAGGTAGGAAGAGTGTCAGTTTCTTTCACTGTGATAATCCTTGTTTCTAGGGACAGGGAAGGACAGTGAGGAAAATTCTCCTTGTGCTATAGTGTGCTTTAAAAAAACATTTTTTCTAGGGACAGAAAACTATAGGTAGGAAGAGTGTCAGTTTCTTTCACTGTGATAATCCTTGTTTCTAGGGACAGGGAAGGACAGTGAGGAAAATTCTCCTTGTGCTATAGTGTGCTTTAAAAAAACATTTTTTCTAGGGACAGAAAACTATAGGTAGGGAGAGTGTCAGTGTGTTTTACTGTGCGAATCCTTGTTTCTAGGGACAGGGAAGGACAGTGAGGGAATTCTCCTTGTGCTATAGTGTGCTTTAAAAAAACATTTTTTCTAGGGACAGAAAACTATAGGTAGGGAGAGTGTCAGTGTGTTTTACTGTGCGAATCCTTGTTTCTAGGGACAGGGAAGGACAGTGAGGGAATTCTCCTTGTGCTATAGTGTGCTTTAAAAAAACATTTTTTCTAGGGACAGAAAACTATAGGTAGGAAGAGTGTCAGTTTCTTTCACTGTGATAATCCTTGTTTCTAGGGACAGGGAAGGACAGTGAGGAAAATTCTCCTTGTGCTATAGTGTGCTTTAAAAAAACATTTTTTCTAGGGACAGAAAACTATAGGTAGGAAGAGTGTCAGTTTCTTTCACTGTGATAATCCTTGTTTCTAGGGACAGGGAAGGACAGTGAGGAAAATTCTCCTTGTGCTATAGTGTGCTTTAAAAAAACATTTTTTCTAGGGACAGAAAACTATAGGTAGGGAGAGTGTCAGTGTGTTTTACTGTGCGAATCCTTGTTTCTAGGGACAGGGAAGGACAGTGAGGGAATTCTCCTTGTGCTATAGTGTGCTTTAAAAAAACATTTTTTCTAGGGACAGAAAACTATAGGTAGGAAGAGTGTCAGTTTCTTTCACTGTGATAATCCTTGTTTCTAGGGACAGGGAAGGACAGTGAGGAAAATTCTCCTTGTGCTATAGTGTGCTTTAAAAAAACATTTTTTCTAGGGACAGAAAACTATAGGTAGGAAGAGTGTCAGTTTCTTTCACTGTGATAATCCTTGTTTCTAGGGACAGGGAAGGACAGTGAGGAAAATTCTCCTTGTGCTATAGTGTGCTTTAAAAAAACATTTTTTCTAGGGACAGAAAACTATAGGTAGGGAGAGTGTCAGTGTGTTTTACTGTGCGAATCCTTGTTTCTAGGGACAGGGAAGGACAGTGAGGGAATTCTCCTTGTGCTATAGTGTGCTTTAAAAAAACATTTTTTCTAGGGACAGAAAACTATAGGTAGGGAGAGTGTCAGTGTGTTTTACTGTGCAAATCCTTGTTTCTAGGGACAGGGAAGGACAGTGAGGGAATTCTCCTTGTGCTATAGTGTGCTTTAAAAAAACATTTTTTCTAGGGACAGAAAACTATAGGTAGGGAGAGTGTCAGTGTGTTTTACTGTGCGAATCCTTGTTTCTAGGGACAGGGAAGGACAGTGAGGGAATTCTCCTTGTGCTATAGTGTGCTTTAAAAAAACATTTTTTCTAGGGACAGAAAACTATAGGTAGGAAGAGTGTCAGTTTCTTTCACTGTGATAATCCTTGTTTCTAGGGACAGGGAAGGACAGTGAGGAAAATTCTCCTTGTGCTATAGTGTGCTTTAAAAAAACATTTTTTCTAGGGACAGAAAACTATAGGTAGGAAGAGTGTCAGTTTCTTTCACTGTGATAATCCTTGTTTCTAGGGACAGGGAAGGACAGTGAGGAAAATTCTCCTTGTGCTATAGTGTGCTTTAAAAAAACATTTTTTCTAGGGACAGAAAACTATAGGTAGGGAGAGTGTCAGTGTGTTTTACTGTGCGAATCCTTGTTTCTAGGGACAGGGAAGGACAGTGAGGGAATTCTCCTTGTGCTATAGTGTGCTTTAAAAAAACATTTTTTCTAGGGACAGAAAACTATAGGTAGGGAGAGTGTCAGTGTGTTTTACTGTGCGAATCCTTGTTTCTAGGGACAGGGAAGGACAGTGAGGGAATTCTCCTTGTGCTATAGTGTGCTTTAAAAAAACATTTTTTCTAGGGACAGAAAACTATAGGTAGGAAGAGTGTCAGTTTCTTTCACTGTGATAATCCTTGTTTCTAGGGACAGGGAAGGACAGTGAGGAAAATTCTCCTTGTGCTATAGTGTGCTTTAAAAAAACATTTTTTCTAGGGACAGAAAACTATAGGTAGGAAGAGTGTCAGTTTCTTTCACTGTGATAATCCTTGTTTCTAGGGACAGGGAAGGACAGTGAGGAAAATTCTCCTTGTGCTATAGTGTGCTTTAAAAAAACATTTTTTCTAGGGACAGAAAACTATAGGTAGGGAGAGTGTCAGTGTGTTTTACTGTGCGTATCCTTGTTTCTAGGGACAGGGAAGGACAGTGAGGGAATTCTCCTTGTGCTATAGTGTGCTTTAAAAAAACATTTTTTCTAGGGACAGAAAACTATAGGTAGGGAGAGTGTCAGTGTGTTTTACTGTGCGAATCCTTGTTTCTAGGGACAGGGAAGGACAGTGAGGGAATTCTCCTTGTGCTATAGTGTGCTTTAAAAAAACATTTTTTCTAGGGACAGAAAACTATAGGTAGGAAGAGTGTCAGTTTCTTTCACTGTGATAATCCTTGTTTCTAGGGACAGGGAAGGACAGTGAGGAAAATTCTCCTTGTGCTATAGTGTGCTTTAAAAAAACATTTTTTCTAGGGACAGAAAACTATAGGTAGGAAGAGTGTCAGTTTCTTTCACTGTGATAATCCTTGTTTCTAGGGACAGGGAAGGACAGTGAGGAAAATTCTCCTTGTGCTATAGTGTGCTTTAAAAAAACATTTTTTCTAGGGACAGAAAACTATAGGTAGGGAGAGTGTCAGTGTGTTTTACTGTGCGAATCCTTCTTTCTAGGGACAGGGAAGGACAGTGAGGGAATTCTCCTTGTGCTATAGTGTGCTTTAAAAAAACATTTTTTCTAGGGACAGAAAACTATAGGTAGGAGGAGTGTCAGTTTCTTTCACTGTGATAATCCTTGTTTCTAGGGACAGGGAAGGACAGTGAGGAAAACTCTCCTTGTGCTATAGTGTGCTTTAAAAAAACATTTTTTCTAGGGACAGAAAACTATAGGTAGGGAGAGTGTCAGTGTGTTGTACTGTGCGAATCCTTGTTTCTAGGGACAGGGAAGGACAGTGAGGGAATTCTCCTTGTGCTATAGTGTGCTTTAAAAAAACATTTTTTCTAGGGACAGAAAACTATAGGTAGGGAGAGTGTCAGTGTGTTTTACTGTGCGAATCCTTGTTTCTAGGGACAGGGAAGGACAGTGAGGGAATTCTCCTTGTGCTATAGTGTGCTTTAAAAAAACATTTTTTCTAGGGACAGAAAACTATAGGTAGGAAGAGTGTCAGTTTCTTTCACTGTGATAATCCTTGTTTCTAGGGACAGGGAAGGACAGTGAGGAAAATTCTCCTTGTGCTATAGTGTGCTTTAAAAAAACATTTTTTCTAGGGACAGAAAACTTTAGGTAGGATGAGTGTCAGTTTCTTTCACTGTGATAATCCTTGTTTCTAGGGACAGGGAAGGACAGTGAGGAAAATTCTCCTTGTGCTATAGTGTGCTTTAAAAAAACATTTTTTCTAGGGACAGAAAACTATAGGTAGGGAGAGTGTCAGTGTGTTTTACTGTGCGAATCCTTGTTTCTAGGGACAGGGAAGGACAGTGAGGGAATTCTCCTTGTGCTATAGTGTGCTTTAAAAAAACATTTTTTCTAGGGACAGAAAACTATAGGTAGGGAGAGTGTCAGTGTGTTTTACTGTGCGAATCCTTGTTTCTAGGGACAGGGAAGGACAGTGAGGGAATTCTCCTTGTGCTATAGTGTGCTTTAAAAAAACATTTTTTCTAGGGACAGAAAACTATAGGTAGGGAGAGTGTCAGTGTGTTTTACTGTGCGAATCCTTGTTTCTAGGGACAGGGAAGGACAGTGAGGGAATTCTCCTTGTGCTATAGTGTGCTTTAAAAAAACATTTTTTCTAGGGACAGAAAACTATAGGTAGGGAGAGTGTCAGTGTGTTTTACTGTGTGAATCCTTCTTTCTAGGGACAGGGAAGGACAGTGAGGGAATTCTCCTTGTGCTATAGTGTGCTTTAAAAAAACATTTTTTCTAGGGACAGAAAACTATAGGTAGGAAGAGTGTCAGTTTCTTTCACTGTGATAATCCTTGTTTCTAGGGACAGGGAAGGACAGTGAGGAAAATTCTCCCTGTGCTATAGTGTGCTTTAAAAAAACATTTTTTCTAGGGACAGAAAACTATAGGTAGGAAGAGTGTCAGTTTCTTTCACTGTGATAATCCTTGTTTCTAGGGACAGGGAAGGACAGTGAGGAAAATTCTCCTTGTGCTATAGTGTGCTTTAAAAAAACATTTTTTCTAGGGACAGAAAACTATAGGTAGGGAGAGTGTCAGTGTGTTTTACTGTGCGAATCCTTGTTTCTAGGGACAGGGAAGGACAGTGAGGGAATTCTCCTTGTGCTATAGTGTGCTTTAAAAAAACATTTTTTCTAGGGACAGAAAACTATAGGTAGGGAGAGTGTCAGTGTGTTTTACTGTGCGAATCCTTGTTTCTAGGGACAGGGAAGGACAGTGAGGGAATTCTCCTGGTGCTATAGTGTGCTTTAAAAAAACATTTTTTCTAGGGACAGAAAACTATAGGTAGGAAGAGTGTCAGTTTCTTTCACTGTGATAATCCTTGTTTCTAGGGACAGGGAAGGACAGTGAGGAAAATTCTCCTTGTGCTATAGTGTGCTTTAAAAAAACATTTTTTCTAGGGACAGAAAACTATAGGTAGGAAGAGTGTCAGTTTCTTTCACTGTGATAATCCTTGTTTCTAGGGACAGGGAAGGACAGTGAGGAAAATTCTCCTTGTGCTATAGTGTGCTTTAAAAAAACATTTTTTCTAGGGACAGAAAACTATAGGTAGGGAGAGTGTCAGTGTGTTTTACTGTGCGAATCCTTGTTTCTAGGGACAGGGAAGGACAGTGAGGGAATTCTCCTTGTGCTATAGTGTGCTTTAAAAAAACATTTTTTCTAGGGACAGAAAACTATAGGTAGGGAGAGTGTCAGTGTGTTTTACTGTGCGAATCCTTGTTTCTAGGGACAGGGAAGGACAGTGAGGGAATTCTCCTTGTGCTATAGTGTGCTTTAAAAAAACATTTTTTCTAGGGACAGAAAACTATAGGTAGGAAGAGTGTCAGTTTCTTTCACTGTGATAATCCTTGTTTCTAGGGACAGGGAAGGACAGTGAGGAAAATTCTCCTTGTGCTATAGTGTGCTTTAAAAAAACATTTTTTCTAGGGACAGAAAACTATAGGTAGGAAGAGTGTCAGTTTCTTTCACTGTGATAATCCTTGTTTCTAGGGACAGGGAAGGACAGTGAGGAAAATTCTCCTTGTGCTATAGTGTGCTTTAAAAAAACATTTTTTCTAGGGACAGAAAACTATAGGTAGGGAGAGTGTCAGTGTGTTTTACTGTGCGAATCCTTCTTTCTAGGGACAGGGAAGGACAGTGAGGGAATTCTCCTTGTGCTATAGTGTGCTTTAAAAAAACATTTTTTCTAGGGACAGAAAACTATAGGTAGGAAGAGTGTCAGTTTCTTTCACTGTGATAATCCTTGTTTCTAGGGACAGGGAAGGACAGTGAGGAAAATTCTCCTTGTGCTATAGTGTGCTTTAAAAAAACATTTTTTCTAGGGACAGAAAACTATAGGTAGGAAGAGTGTCAGTTTCTTTCACTGTGATAATCCTTGTTTCTAGGGACAGGGAAGGACAGTGAGGTAAATTCTCCTTGTGCTATAGTGTGCTTTAAAAAAACATTTTTTCTAGGGACAGAAAACTATAGGTAGGGAGAGTGTCAGTGTGTTTTACTGTGCGAATCCTTGTTTCTAGGGACAGGGAAGGACAGTGAGGGAATTCTCCTTGTGCTATAGTGTGCTTTAAAAAAACATTTTTTCTAGGGACAGAAAACTATAGGTAGGGAGAGTGTCAGTGTGTTTTACTGTGCGAATCCTTGTTTCTAGGGACAGGGAAGGACAGTGAGGGAATTCTCCTTGTGCTATAGTGTGCTTTAAAAAAACATTTTTTCTAGGGACAGAAAACTATAGGTAGGGAGAGTGTCAGTGTGTTTTACTGTGCGAATCCTTGTTTCTAGGGACAGGGAAGGACAGTGAGGGAATTCTCCTTGTGCTATAGTGTGCTTTAAAAAAACATTTGTCTAGGGACAGAAAACTATAGGTAGGGAGAGTGTCAGTGTGTTTTACTGTGCGAATCCTTGTTTCTAGGGACAGGGAAGGACAGTGAGGGAATTCTCCTTGTGCTATAGTGTGCTTTAAAAAAACATTTTTTCTAGGGACAGAAAACTATAGGTAGGAAGAGTGTCAGTTTCTTTCACTGTGATAATCCTTGTTTCTAGGGACAGGGAAGGACAGTGAGGAAAATTCTCCTTGTGCTATAGTGTGCTTTAAAAAAACATTTTTTCTAGGGACAGAAAACTATAGGTAGGGAGAGTGTCAGTGTGTTTTACTGTGCGAATCCTTGTTTCTAGGGACAGGGAAGGACAGTGAGGGAATTCTCCTTGTGCTATAGTGTGCTTTAAAAAAACATTTTTTCTAGGGACAGAAAACTATAGGTAGAGAGAGTGTCATTGTGTTTTACTGTGCGAATCCTTGTTTCTAGGGACAGGGAAGGACAGTGAGGGAATTCTCCTTGTGCTATAGTGTGCTTTAAAAAAACATTTTTTCTAGGGACAGAAAACTATAGGTAGGAAGAGTGTCAGTTTCTTTCAATGTGATAATCCTTGTTTCTAGGGACAGGGAAGGACAGTGAGGAAAATTCTCCTTGTGCTATAGTGTGCTTTAAAAAAACATTTTTTCTAGGGACAGAAAACTATAGGTAGGATGAGTGTCAGTTTCTTTCACTGTGATAATCCTTGTTTCTAGGGACAGGGAAGGACAGTGAGGAAAATTCTCCTTGTGCTATAGTGTGCTTTAAAAAAAACATTTTTTCTAGGGACAGAAAACTATAGGTAGGGAGAGTGTCAGTGTGTTTTACTGTGCGAATCCTTGTTTCTAGGGACAGGGAAGGACAGTGAGGGAATTCTCCTTGTGCTATAGTGTGCTTTAAAAAAACATTTTTTCTAGGGACAGAAAACTATAGGTAGGGAGAGTGTCAGTGTGTTTTACTGTGCGAATCCTTGTTTCTAGGGACAGGGAAGGACAGTGAGGGAATGCTCCTTGTGCTATAGTGTGCTTTAAAAAAACATTTTTTCTAGGGACAGAAAACTATAGGTAGGAAGAGTGTCAGTTTCTTTCACTGTGATAATCCTTGTTTCTAGGGACAGGGAAGGACAGTGAGGAAAATTCTCCTTGTGCTATAGTGTGCTTTAAAAAAACATTTTTTCTAGGGACAGAAAACTATAGGTAGGAAGAGTGTCAGTTTCTTTCACTGTGATAATCCTTGTTTCTAGGGACAGGGAAGGACAGTGAGGAAAATTCTCCTTGTGCTATAGTGTGCTTTAAAAAAACATTTTTTCTAGGGACAGAAAACTATAGGTAGGGAGAGTGTCAGTGTGTTTTACTGTGCGAATCCTTGTTTCTAGGGACAGGGAAGGACAGTGAGGGAATTCTCCTTGTGCTATAGTGTGCTTTAAAAAAACATTTTTTCTAGGGACAGAAAACTATAGGTAGGAAGAGTGTCAGTTTCTTTCACTGTGATAATCCTTGTTTCTAGGGACAGGGAAGGACAGTGAGGAAAATTCTCCTTGTGCTATAGTGTGCTTTAAAAAAACATTTTTTCTAGGGACAGAAAACTATAGGTAGGAAGAGTGTCAGTTTCTTTCGCTGTGATAATCCTTGTTTCTAGGGACAGGGAAGGACAGTGAGGAAAATTCTCCTTGTGCTATAGTGTGCTTTAAAAAAACATTTTTTCTAGGGACAGAAAACTATAGGTAGGGAGAGTGTCAGTGTGTTTTACTGTGCGAATCTTTGTTTCTAGGGACAGGGAAGGACAGTGAGGGAATTCTCCTTGTGCTATAGTGTGCTTTAAAAAAAAATTTTTCTAGGGACAGAAAACTATAGGTAGGAAGAGTGTCAGTTTCTTTCACTGTGATAATCCTTGTTTCTAGGGACAGGGAAGGACAGTGAGGAAAATTCTCCTTGTGCTATAGTGTGCTTTAAAAAAAAAAATTTCTAGGGACAGAAAACTATAGGTAGGAAGAGTGTCAGTTTCTTTCACTGTGATAATCCTTGTTTCTAGGGACAGGGAAGGACAGTGAGGAAAATTCTCCTTGTGCTATAGTGTGCTTTAAAAAAACATTTTTTCTAGGGACAGAAAACTATAGGTAGGGAGAGTGTCAGTGTGTTTTACTGTGCGAATCCTTGTTTCTAGGGACAGGGAAGGACAGTGAGGGAATTCTCCTTGTGCTATAGTGTGCTTTAAAAAAACATTTTTTCTAGGGACAGAAAACTATAGGTAGGAAGAGTGTCAGTTTCTTTCACTGTGATAATCCTTGTTTCTAGGGACAGGGAAGGACAGTGAGGAAAATTCTCCTTGTGCTATAGTGTGCTTTAAAAAAACATTTTTTCTAGGGACAGAAAACTATAGGTAGGAAGAGTGTCAGTTTCTTTCACTGTGATAATCCTTGTTTCTAGGGACAGGGAAGGACAGTGAGGAAAATTCTCCTTGTGCTATAGTGTGCTTTAAAAAAACATTTTTTCTAGGGACAGAAAACTATAGGTAGGGAGAGTGTCAGTGTGTTTTACTGTGCGAATCCTTCTTTCTAGGGACAGGGAAGGACAGTGAGGGAATTCTCCTTGTGCTATAGTGTGCTTTAAAAAAACATTTTTTCTAGGGACAGAAAACTATAGGTAGGAGGAGTGTCAGTTTCTTTCACTGTGATAATCCTTGTTTCTAGGGACAGGGAAGGACAGTGAGGAAAACTCTCCTTGTGCTATAGTGTGCTTTAAAAAAACATTTTTTCTAGGGACAGAAAACTATAGGTAGGGAGAGTGTCAGTGTGTTGTACTGTGCGAATCCTTGTTTCTAGGGACAGGGAAGGACAGTGAGGGAATTCTCCTTGTGCTATAGTGTGCTTTAAAAAAACATTTTTTCTAGGGACAGAAAACTATAGGTAGGGAGAGTGTCAGTGTGTTTTACTGTGCGAATCCTTGTTTCTAGGGACAGGGAAGGACAGTGAGGGAATTCTCCTTGTGCTATAGTGTGCTTTAAAAAAACATTTTTTCTAGGGACAGAAAACTATAGGTAGGAAGAGTGTCAGTTTCTTTCACTGTGATAATCCTTGTTTCTAGGGACAGGGAAGGACAGTGAGGAAAATTCTCCTTGTGCTATAGTGTGCTTTAAAAAAACATTTTTTCTAGGGACAGAAAACTTTAGGTAGGATGAGTGTCAGTTTCTTTCACTGTGATAATCCTTGTTTCTAGGGACAGGGAAGGACAGTGAGGAAAATTCTCCTTGTGCTATAGTGTGCTTTAAAAAAACATTTTTTCTAGGGACAGAAAACTATAGGTAGGGAGAGTGTCAGTGTGTTTTACTGTGCGAATCCTTGTTTCTAGGGACAGGGAAGGACAGTGAGGGAATTCTCCTTGTGCTATAGTGTGCTTTAAAAAAACATTTTTTCTAGGGACAGAAAACTATAGGTAGGGAGAGTGTCAGTGTGTTTTACTGTGCGAATCCTTGTTTCTAGGGACAGGGAAGGACAGTGAGGGAATTCTCCTTGTGCTATAGTGTGCTTTAAAAAAACATTTTTTCTAGGGACAGAAAACTATAGGTAGGGAGAGTGTCAGTGTGTTTTACTGTGCGAATCCTTGTTTCTAGGGACAGGGAAGGACAGTGAGGGAATTCTCCTTGTGCTATAGTGTGCTTTAAAAAAACATTTTTTCTAGGGACAGAAAACTATAGGTAGGGAGAGTGTCAGTGTGTTTTACTGTGTGAATCCTTCTTTCTAGGGACAGGGAAGGACAGTGAGGGAATTCTCCTTGTGCTATAGTGTGCTTTAAAAAAACATTTTTTCTAGGGACAGAAAACTATAGGTAGGAAGAGTGTCAGTTTCTTTCACTGTGATAATCCTTGTTTCTAGGGACAGGGAAGGACAGTGAGGAAAATTCTCCTTGTGCTATAGTGTGCTTTAAAAAAACATTTTTTCTAGGGACAGAAAACTATAGGTAGGAAGAGTGTCAGTTTCTTTCACTGTGATAATCCTTGTTTCTAGGGACAGGGAAGGACAGTGAGGAAAATTCTCCTTGTGCTATAGTGTGCTTTAAAAAAACATTTTTTCTAGGGACAGAAAACTATAGGTAGGGAGAGTGTCAGTGTGTTTTACTGTGCGAATCCTTGTTTCTAGGGACAGGGAAGGACAGTGAGGGAATTCTCCTTGTGCTATAGTGTGCTTTAAAAAAACATTTTTTCTAGGGACAGAAAACTATAGGTAGGGAGAGTGTCAGTGTGTTTTACTGTGCGAATCCTTGTTTCTAGGGACAGGGAAGGACAGTGAGGGAATTCTCCTGGTGCTATAGTGTGCTTTAAAAAAACATTTTTTCTAGGGACAGAAAACTATAGGTAGGAAGAGTGTCAGTTTCTTTCACTGTGATAATCCTTGTTTCTAGGGACAGGGAAGGACAGTGAGGAAAATTCTCCTTGTGCTATAGTGTGCTTTAAAAAAACATTTTTTCTAGGGACAGAAAACTATAGGTAGGAAGAGTGTCAGTTTCTTTCACTGTGATAATCCTTGTTTCTAGGGACAGGGAAGGACAGTGAGGAAAATTCTCCTTGTGCTATAGTGTGCTTTAAAAAAACATTTTTTCTAGGGACAGAAAACTATAGGTAGGGAGAGTGTCAGTGTGTTTTACTGTGCGAATCCTTGTTTCTAGGGACAGGGAAGGACAGTGAGGGAATTCTCCTTGTGCTATAGTGTGCTTTAAAAAAACATTTTTTCTAGGGACAGAAAACTATAGGTAGGGAGAGTGTCAGTGTGTTTTACTGTGCGAATCCTTGTTTCTAGGGACAGGGAAGGACAGTGAGGGAATTCTCCTTGTGCTATAGTGTGCTTTAAAAAAACATTTTTTCTAGGGACAGAAAACTATAGGTAGGAAGAGTGTCAGTTTCTTTCACTGTGATAATCCTTGTTTCTAGGGACAGGGAAGGACAGTGAGGAAAATTCTCCTTGTGCTATAGTGTGCTTTAAAAAAACATTTTTTCTAGGGACAGAAAACTATAGGTAGGAAGAGTGTCAGTTTCTTTCACTGTGATAATCCTTGTTTCTAGGGACAGGGAAGGACAGTGAGGAAAATTCTCCTTGTGCTATAGTGTGCTTTAAAAAAACATTTTTTCTAGGGACAGAAAACTATAGGTAGGGAGAGTGTCAGTGTGTTTTACTGTGCGAATCCTTCTTTCTAGGGACAGGGAAGGACAGTGAGGGAATTCTCCTTGTGCTATAGTGTGCTTTAAAAAAACATTTTTTCTAGGGACAGAAAACTATAGGTAGGAAGAGTGTCAGTTTCTTTCACTGTGATAATCCTTGTTTCTAGGGACAGGGAAGGACAGTGAGGAAAATTCTCCTTGTGCTATAGTGTGCTTTAAAAAAACATTTTTTCTAGGGACAGAAAACTATAGGTAGGAAGAGTGTCAGTTTCTTTCACTGTGATAATCCTTGTTTCTAGGGACAGGGAAGGACAGTGAGGTAAATTCTCCTTGTGCTATAGTGTGCTTTAAAAAAACATTTTTTCTAGGGACAGAAAACTATAGGTAGGGAGAGTGTCAGTGTGTTTTACTGTGCGAATCCTTGTTTCTAGGGACAGGGAAGGACAGTGAGGGAATTCTCCTTGTGCTATAGTGTGCTTTAAAAAAACATTTTTTCTAGGGACAGAAAACTATAGGTAGGGAGAGTGTCAGTGTGTTTTACTGTGCGAATCCTTGTTTCTAGGGACAGGGAAGGACAGTGAGGGAATTCTCCTTGTGCTATAGTGTGCTTTAAAAAAACATTTTTTCTAGGGACAGAAAACTATAGGTAGGGAGAGTGTCAGTGTGTTTTACTGTGCGAATCCTTGTTTCTAGGGACAGGGAAGGACAGTGAGGGAATTCTCCTTGTGCTATAGTGTGCTTTAAAAAAACATTTGTCTAGGGACAGAAAACTATAGGTAGGGAGAGTGTCAGTGTGTTTTACTGTGCGAATCCTTGTTTCTAGGGACAGGGAAGGACAGTGAGGGAATTCTCCTTGTGCTATAGTGTGCTTTAAAAAAACATTTTTTCTAGGGACAGAAAACTATAGGTAGGAAGAGTGTCAGTTTCTTTCACTGTGATAATCCTTGTTTCTAGGGACAGGGAAGGACAGTGAGGAAAATTCTCCTTGTGCTATAGTGTGCTTTAAAAAAACATTTTTTCTAGGGACAGAAAACTATAGGTAGGGAGAGTGTCAGTGTGTTTTACTGTGCGAATCCTTGTTTCTAGGGACAGGGAAGGACAGTGAGGGAATTCTCCTTGTGCTATAGTGTGCTTTAAAAAAACATTTTTTCTAGGGACAGAAAACTATAGGTAGAGAGAGTGTCAGTGTGTTTTACTGTGCGAATCCTTGTTTCTAGGGACAGGGAAGGACAGTGAGGGAATTCTCCTTGTGCTATAGTGTGCTTTAAAAAAACATTTTTTCTAGGGACAGAAAACTATAGGTAGGAAGAGTGTCAGTTTCTTTCAATGTGATAATCCTTGTTTCTAGGGACAGGGAAGGACAGTGAGGAAAATTCTCCTTGTGCTATAGTGTGCTTTAAAAAAACATTTTTTCTAGGGACAGAAAACTATAGGTAGGATGAGTGTCAGTTTCTTTCACTGTGATAATCCTTGTTTCTAGGGACAGGGAAGGACAGTGAGGAAAATTCTCCTTGTGCTATAGTGTGCTTTAAAAAAAACATTTTTTCTAGGGACAGAAAACTATAGGTAGGGAGAGTGTCAGTGTGTTTTACTGTGCGAATCCTTGTTTCTAGGGACAGGGAAGGACAGTGAGGGAATTCTCCTTGTGCTATAGTGTGCTTTAAAAAAACATTTTTTCTAGGGACAGAAAACTATAGGTAGGGAGAGTGTCAGTGTGTTTTACTGTGCGAATCCTTGTTTCTAGGGACAGGGAAGGACAGTGAGGGAATGCTCCTTGTGCTATAGTGTGCTTTAAAAAAACATTTTTTCTAGGGACAGAAAACTATAGGTAGGAAGAGTGTCAGTTTCTTTCACTGTGATAATCCTTGTTTCTAGGGACAGGGAAGGACAGTGAGGAAAATTCTCCTTGTGCTATAGTGTGCTTTAAAAAAACATTTTTTCTAGGGACAGAAAACTATAGGTAGGAAGAGTGTCAGTTTCTTTCACTGTGATAATCCTTGTTTCTAGGGGCAGGGAAGGACAGTGAGGAAAATTCTCCTTGTGCTATAGTGTGCTTTAAAAAAACATTTTTTCTAGGGACAGAAAACTATAGGTAGGGAGAGTGTCAGTGTGTTTTACTGTGCGAATCCTTGTTTCTAGGGACAGGGAAGGACAGTGAGGGAATTCTCCTTGTGCTATAGTGTGCTTTAAAAAAACATTTTTTCTAGGGACAGAAAACTATAGGTAGGAAGAGTGTCAGTTTATTTCACTGTGATAATCCTTGTTTCTAGGGACAGGGAAGGACAGTGAGGAAAATTCTCCTTGTGCTATAGTGTGCTTTAAAAAAACATTTTTTCTAGGGACAGAAAACTATAGGTAGGAAGAGTGTCAGTTTCTTTCGCTGTGATAATCCTTGTTTCTAGGGACAGGGAAGGACAGTGAGGAAAATTCTCCTTGTGCTATAGTGTGCTTTAAAAAAACATTTTTTCTAGGGACAGAAAACTATAGGTAGGGAGAGTGTCAGTGTGTTTTACTGTGCGAATCCTTGTTTCTAGGGACAGGGAAGGACAGTGAGGGAATTCTCCTTGTGCTATAGTGTGCTTTAAAAAAAAAAATTTCTAGGGACAGAAAACTATAGGTAGGAAGAGTGTCAGTTTCTTTCACTGTGATAATCCTTGTTTCTAGGGACAGGGAAGGACAGTGAGGAAAATTCTCCTTGTGCTATAGTGTGCTTTAAAAAAAAAATTTTCTAGGGACAGAAAACTATAGGTAGGAAGAGTGTCAGTTTCTTTCACTGTGATAATCCTTGTTTCTAGGGACAGGGAAGGACAGTGAGGAAAATTCTCCTTGTGCTATAGTGTGCTTTAAAAAAACATTTTTTCTAGGGACAGAAAACTATAGGTAGGGAGAGTGTCAGTGTGTTTTACTGTGCGAATCCTTGTTTCTAGGGACAGGGAAGGACAGTGAGGGAATTCTCCTTGTGCTATAGTGTGCTTTAAAAAAACATTTTTTCTAGGGACAGAAAACTATAGGTAGGGAGAGTGTCAGTGTGTTTTACTGTGCGAATCCTTGTTTCTAGGGACAGGGAAGGACAGTGAGGGAATTCTCCTTGTGCTATAGTGTGCTTTAAAAAAACATTTTTTCTAGGGACAGAAAACTATAAGTAGGGAGAGTGTCAGTGTGTTTTACTGTGCGAATCCTTGTTTCTAGGGACAGGGAAGGACAGTGAGGGAATTCTCCTTGTGCTATAGTGTGCTTTAAAAAAACATTTTTTCTAGGGACAGAAAACTATAGGTAGGAAGAGTGTCAGTTTCTTTCACTGTGATAATCCTTGTTTCTAGGGACAGGGAAGGACAGTGAGGAAAATTCTCCTTGTGCTATAGTGTGCTTTAAAAAAACATTTTTTCTAGGGACAGAAAACTATAGGTAGGAAGAGTGTCAGTTTCTTTCACTGTGATAATCCTTGTTTCTAGGGACAGGGAAGGACAGTGAGGAAAATTCTCCTTGTGCTATAGTGTGCTTTAAAAAAACATTTTTTCTAGGGACAGAAAACTATAGGTAGGAAGAGTGTCAGTTTCTTTCACTGTGATAATCCTTGTTTCTAGGGACAGGGAAGGAAAGTGAGGGAAATTCTCCTTGTGCTATAGTGTGCTTTAAAAAAACATTTTTTCTAGGGACAGAAAACTATAGGTAGGAAGAGTGTCAGTTTCTTTCACTGTGATAATCCTTGTTTCTAGGGACAGGGAAGGACAGTGAGGAAAATTCTCCTTGTGCTATAGTGTGCTTTAAAAAAACATTTTTTCTAGGGACAGAAAACTATAGTTAGGGAGAGTGTCAGTGTGTTTTACTGTGCGAATCCTTGTTTCTAGGGACAGGGAAGGACAGTGAGGGAATTCTCCTTGTGCTATAGTGTGCTTTAAAAAAACATTTTTTCTAGGGACAGAAAACTATAGGTAGGGAGAGTGTCAGTGTGTTTTACTGTGCGAATCCTTGTTTCTAGGGACAGGGAAGGACAGTGAGGGAATTCTCCTTGTGCTATAGTGTGCTTTAAAAAAACATTTTTTCTAGGGACAGAAAACTATAGGTAGGAAGAGTGTCAGTTTCTTTCACTGTGATAATCCTTGTTTCTAGGGACAGGGAAGGAAAGTGAGGGAAATTCTCCTTGTGCTATAGTGTGCTTTAAAAAAACATTTTTTCTAGGGACAGAAAACTATAGGTAGGAAGAGTGTCAGTTTCTTTCACTGTGATAATCCTTGTTTCTAGGGACAGGGAAGGACAGTGAGGAAAATTCTCCTTGTGCTATAGTGTGCTTTAAAAAAACATTTTTTCTAGGGACAGAAAACTATAGGTAGGAAGAGTGTCAGTTTCTTTCACTGTGATAATCCTTGTTTCTAGGGACAGGGAAGGACAGTGAGGAAAATTCTCCTTGTGCTATAGTGTGCTTTAAAAAAACATTTTTTCTAGGGACAGAAAACTATAGGTAGGAAGAGTGTCAAGCGGGCTCTGTGTCTGGGGGCAACAGTGCTGGTCGTGGACGCGGTGCATTGTCATCAGCACATGGCCATGGGACACGCTTGTCCTTCTTTTCGGCAGCTGGACATGTTGAGCCACATCATGTCGAAGACTTGGTAGAGTGGATGACCAAGCCCTCCTCCTCCTCCTCATCCTCTCTCACCCAGGCTCAGGGTACTGGAAAAGCAGCTGCCAAAGCGTCCTCTTCCCTGGTATCAATGTCAGACTCATCATCAGTCACTCCTTCCCTAGACCCACCATGTCCTCCTCCTGAGGAGTCCCCCGAACTGTTTGAGCACAGTGTTGGGTACATGCTCCAGGAGGATGCCCAGCGTTTCGAAGGGTCTGATGATGAAACCCAGCTACAGGAAGGCAGTAGCGTGAGAGCAGACAGAGGGGATGCTCAAGAAGGACACCAATCTGGCAGTCATGTTCCAGCAGCTGCAGCATACTGCCAGATTGGCTCCAGTGATGAGGAGGGAGGGGATGATGAGGTCACTGACTCCACGTGGGTGCCTAATAGGAGAGAGGAGGAGGAGGAGGATGAGGAGGAGGCACATCTCCAACGAGGCAGGATGCCCTTTGGTGGCCAGCGTAAGGGCAGTACACCGACGGAATCACACCGCAGAGCTCCGCCTGTGCAGGGCGCTGCCTCTGCCCGTCATTCAAAAAGTTCTTTGGTGTGGGCCTTTTTTGAGGCTAGTGCATCAGATCGCACAGCTGCTGTTTGCAACATATGTCTCAAGCGTATATCGCGTGGCCAAAACATCAGCCGCTTGGGTACCACATGCCTGACCAGACATATGTTGACCTGCCATGCAGCTCGTTGGCAAGCCTACCTCAAAGACCCACACCAAAGAACAAAACGGACCTCTCCTTGCACCGCATCAGCTGGGATCTCCAACCCCACTATAACTTCAGTCCTCTCTGAAACATGCACTGAGAGGAATGAAGGTGTAGAATTAGGTGTGTCACAGCCAAGTACTTGCGGCCACTCTGCTAGCAGTACACCGACGTCCGATTCTAGCAGGCAAATTTCCCTGCCCCAGCTGCTGGACCATCGAAAGAAGTTCACTCCCAGCCATCCACATGCCCAGCGGTTGAATGCTAGCTTGGCTAAATTGCTAGCGCTTCAACTGCTGCCTTTTCAGTTGGTAGACTCGGCCCCCTTCCGTGAGTTTGTGCAATGTGCGGTTCCTCAGTGGCAGGTTCCCAAACGCCACTTTTTCTCACGGAAGGCTATTCCGGCTCTCTACCGGCATGTGGAAGGCAATGTCTTGGCCTCGCTGGACAGGGCGGTCAGCGGTAAGGTGCATATTACCGCTGACTCATGGTCCAGCAGGCATGGACAGGGACGTTACCTTTCTTTCACGGCCCATTGGGTCACTCTTTTGGCAGCTGGGAAGGATGCAGGACAAGGTGCAGTAGTGTTGGAGGTTGTTCCACCGCCACACCTCCAAAATGCTACTACTGGTTGTGACACACCTCTCTCCTCCACCCCCTCCTCTTCTTCTTCCTCCATGGCCTCTTCCTGTGGTTTGTCCTCGGAACCAGCGGTGCTCCGTAGGCGTTCAAGGGGCTACGCAAGTACGCAGGCAAAAAGATGCCATGCCGTGCTTGCGCTGGTGTGTTTGGGGGACAGAAGCCACACTGGGGCAGAGGTCCTGTCTGCTCTGCAGGGCCAGGCCGAGAGGTGGTTGACGCCACGCCAGCTTAAGCCAGGAATGGTGGTTTGCGACAATGGCACCAACCTCCTCTCCGCCCTCCGACAGGGACAACTGACCCATGTGCCCTGTGTGGCTCACGTCCTTAACCTGGTGGTGCAGCGGTTCTTGGGCAGGTACCCGGGCTTACAGGATGTCCTGAGGCAGGCCAGGAAAGTCTGTGTGCATTTCCGCAGATCTTATAATGCCAGTGCTCACCTGGCTGAGCTGCAAAAGGAGTTGAACCTGCCCAAGAACCGCCTTATATGTGACATGCCCACCAGGTGGAACTCAACGTTGGCCATGCTGCAGCGGCTGCACACGCAGCAGAGGGCCATCAATGAGTACCTGTGCGACTACGGCACCAGGACAGGGTCAGGGGAGCTCGGGTTTTTTTCACCACGCCAGTGGGGCATGATCAGGGATGCATGCACTGTCCTGGCACCATTTGAGGAGGCCACGAGGATGGTGAGCAGTGACAGTGCATGCATCAGTGACACTGTACCTCTTGTCCACCTGTTGGAGCACACGCTGCGTGGAATAATGGACAGGGCACTTGAGGCAGAACAGAGGCAGGAAGAGGAGGACTTCCTTGCCTCTCAAGGCCCCCTTTACCCAGACAGTGTTCCTTCTGTCCCACCCATCGCACAGGAAGAGGAGGAGGAGGAGGATTGTGTCAGCATGGAGGTGGAGGCTGGCACTCAGCATCATCAGCAGCAGTCTTTTAGGGATGATTTACAGTCCCAAGAAACCAGTGGACTTGTACGTGGCTGGGAGGAGGTGGCTGCGGATCATGTCGTCCTTAGTGACCCAGAGGACTCCGGAGCGAATGCCTCAGCAAACCTACGCTGCATGGCCTCCCTGATCCTGCAAAGTCTGCGGAAGGATCCTCGTATTCTTCGGATCAAGGAGAGGGACCATTACTGGCTGGCCACTCTCCTTGATCCACGGTACAAGGGTAAGGTTGCGGACCTTATGTTACCGTCACAGAGGGAGCAGAGGATGAGACAACTCCGGGAGGCCTTGCAGAAAGGTCTGTGCAACGCGTTCCCAGAGACTGGGAGGTTACAAACTCCTGGTCCTGGACAACGAGTTGCTGAGGCTTCGGCCAGTCAAAGAAGGAGCGGTGGGGAAGGTGGCCGTCTGACCGATGCGTTCAGACAATTCTTTAGTCCGCAGCCCCAAAGTATGATCGGTTCCAGCAACCATCGCCAGCGTCTGATAAACATGGTGCAGGAATATCTAGGGGCAAGGTCAGACTTGGACACCTTCCCCACCGAAAATCCTCTGGCTTACTGGGTCTTGAGGATGGATCACCGGCCAGAGCTTGCACAGTATGCAATTGAGCTACTGGCCTGTCCTGCATCCAGCGTTCTTTCGGAACGCACATTCAGTGCTGCTGGAGGATTTGTCACGGATCACAGGGTGCGCCTGTCCACCGACTCGGTTGATCGACTGACTTTCATCAAGATGAACCAGTCTTGGATCACCACCAGCTACCACACACCTGATGCTGATATAACAGACTAATTGATTTTAACATGTCACATCCCTTCAAGACTGATGCTGATGCTGAGTGCCTGTGCTGTTATGTTGACTGGCTATCCTCCTCCTCCGAGTCCTCAATGATACGATTGATGATGATAGCTTGGAAGATCATTTTTGTTTATGGGTGCCGCCACCAGTGGCTAAGGCCCAATTTTTCAGCCCCTGTTTTACAGGGGCGTGTAATTACAATTTTTTTAGCAATAATTTGCCATAGGGCTCATTGCTGTGCTCCAAGTACAGTATCTGTGAGGGGTTGGAGTGTTGTGGCACCAGTGCCTAAGGCCCAATTTTTCAGCCCCTGTTTAACAGGGGCGTGTCATTACAATTTTTGAAGCAATACTTTGCAACAGGGCTCATTGCTGTGCTCCAAGTACAGTATCTGTGAGGGGTTGTAGTGTTGTGCCACCAGTGCCTAAGGCCCAATTTTTCAGCCCCTGTTCAACAGGGGCATGCAATTACAATTCTTGATCTAATAATTCACAGCAGGGCCCATTGCTGCACCCACCAAGAGTAACTCTGAGGGCTTACAGTGTTGTGGCAACGCCACCACCACCACCACCACGAAAGGCCCAATTTTTCAGCCCCTGTTCAAAAGGGGCATGTAATTACAATTCTTGATCTAATAATTCACAGCAGGGTCCATTCCTGCACCCACCAAGAGTAACTCTGAGGGCTTACAGTGTTGTGGCAACACCACCACCACCACCACCACCACGAAAGGCCCAATTTTTCAGCCCCTGTTCAACAGGGGCATGCAATTACAATTCTTGATCTAATAATTCACAGCAGGGCCCATTCCTGCACCCACCAAGAGTAACTCTGAGGGCTTACAGTGTTGTGGAAACACCACCACCACCACCACCACCATGAAAGGCCCAATTTTTCAGCCCCTGTTCAACAGGGGCATGCAATTACAATTCTTGATCTAATAATTCACAGCAGGGCCCATTGCTGCACCCACCAAGAGTAACTGTCAGGGCTTACAGTGTTGTGGCACCAGCACCACCATCAAAGGCCCAATTTTTACTACCACTGTTCAACAATTATATGTAATTAAAATTCCTGATATAATAGTTGACAGCAGGGCGTTCCAGCACCAACCAAGAGTAACTGTGAGTGCTTACAGTGTTGTGCCAACACCAACAACTAAGGGGCCTATTTCTGCAGAGTATATACGGCAGGTCCCTACTTTCAAACATCCAACTTACAAACGACTCCTACTTGCAAACGCAAGAAGACAACAGGAAGTGAGAGGAAATCTACCACTAGAAAGGAAAATTCTCTCCTGTAAGAAGAAATATGGGAGAAAGGTGTCTCCTCTGTACTGATGCTTTATCAGCAATCCTTGTTTCAAGAAAAACACCACATTTCAAAAACAGTTGTCATTGGGACGGAAAGTGAGGTGAAATGTTCTGAACAGGGGCACAGACAGCAAAACAAATGTTACAGGGGTGATAACCCTTACCTATGTTTTCCAAAAAGTTTAAAAATAGATTTTTGGGCTGGAGCTACACTTCAACAATGTACCTGTTCAAAATTACAAACAGATTCTACATAAGAACAAACCTACAGTCCCTGTCTTGTATGCACCGCCTGTATACGGCTGTTCAGAGTATATAGGGCCTTTTTTATTTTATGTGCGGGGTTCCCCTTAATATCCATACAAGACCCAAAGGGGCTGGTAATGGGCTGGGGTAGGGGGGGGGGTCATGGGGTAGCTATGCCATTTTTCTTAAAGATTTTCATCCATATTACCGGGACCAGACATTACATTAAAGCCGCAAGCAGTTTTAAATGGCTTTTTTTTCCTTTAGAAGTGTCATTTTGTGCAGGGACAGTTCTAAACACGGGAAACACGTGGCACTTCACAGGCATACTTTAGACACCCCCCAGGTACGATATTTAAAGGAATATTTGACTTTTTTTTTTTCACTTTATGCATCATTAAAATGACTGCTCCCGAAAAACAACCGTTTTTAAAACTTCTTTTTGCATTGATACATGTCCCCTGGTGCACAACCCGGGTTCCCAAACCCTTTTTAGGACAATAACATGCATAATAGTTGTTATAATTAGCACTTTAGAATTCGAACGTTCGCATCCATTGTATTTTAATAGGGTTCTAATGTTCGTACGAACTTTCGGTCCGTTCGCGGGTTCTGGTGCGAACCGAACCCGGGGGTGTTCGGCTCATCACTAGTCTTCACATTCCGGATCCAGCCCCGTGATTGCCCCACATATATTGGAACCAGTGGGAAAATTGTCTGGGAGTTGGCATACCCCCTGTTCAGAAAAGGATACCATTTATATGTCGATAATTACTATACCAGCCTGCCCCTTTTTCATCACCTTTACAGTAAGCAAACCCCGGCCTGCGGTACCTTAAAAAAAAAAAAAAACGGAAGGGATTCCCACAAAATTTGTTGACCAAAAAATTGCAACCTGGAGAATCGGCATTCATGAGGACCGAGGAGGTGATGGCCATGAAGTGGAGGGACAAGCAAGATGTCCACATCTTCTCTACGATCCACAATGACACCGTGGTGGAGATCAAAAGAAGACGTGGCCCCATTTTAAAGCCTGAATGTGTCCACGACTACAATTTGTACATGTGGGGGGTGGATTTAAACGACCAGATGCTACAGCCCTACTTATCAACCAGAAAGTCCCGTTATTGGCACAAGAAAGTCGCGTTTCACCTGTTTCACATGGCCCTTTTTAATTTGTTTGTCTGCTACCAAAAAGCAACTCAAAATCAACAAACCCCCTACCTCCATTATATCGAAGATATCATCGATGCCCTCATTTACCAACAAGATTCCGCCCCAGGAAGCATTCGCTCTGATAGTGTGAGTCGACTTCACGAGCGACACTTTCCCTTTAGCATCCTCCCCACAGAATCTGGAAGAAGACTCCAAAAGAAATGCCGTGTATGCAGCAGAGGAGGAGTAAGAAGAGACACCACCTCGGAAATTGCTTCAAAAATTATCATACATCCATCAGTTCCCCTTATTATTAACAGACTGCCATTTCCCCAGTTGCCTGCTACCATGTTACTACCTTCCATTTTAATTAACTGATCCTGGCCTGTTTACCGACGATGTCTTTGCTTTCCGATTTAAACCATGTTTCTGACCTCCACGTGCACCAACCTCAGCCCGTTTACCGACGATGCCTCTGCCTGCTGATTTAAACCATGTTTCTGACTTCCACGTGTACCGACCTTGGCCTGTTAATCGACCATGTTTTTTTCTGCCACTTGGACTGATCTTTTGGCCATCTACTTTTAGTACACAGGGGTCTCACCTATGCGAGGGGCTTCAGAATAGCGTTCTGTGTAGAGAAAAACAGTTTTTAGTTTTCTGTGCTCCCAGAACAGGGTCTGGTTGCCCGGAGGCTTCAAAGCGATTTGGGTGGGAGAAGCCTCTACCCCTGTCCCCCTGGCCCTAAGCTTGATGGTCCTTCCTGCTGCCTGGACCAATACTTTGGCTGTGCTGACCATATTACTGCCTGTATTGACCCATGACATTATGGACCATGCTTCTTCCTGCTGCTTGGACCAATACTTTGGCTGTGTTGACCATATATCTGCCTGCTGCCTCTACTGACTTTGGACAGTATTTTTGCCGGGACACCTCTGCCTGCT
This sequence comes from Rana muscosa, assembly GCA_029206835.1. Classification (NCBI taxonomy): domain Eukaryota; kingdom Metazoa; phylum Chordata; class Amphibia; order Anura; family Ranidae; genus Rana; species Rana muscosa. Next base: position 1,234,202,264 of record CM055116.1, on the reverse strand, counting down.
ACCTGGACCTGTGCTTTGGCTGTGCTCTGGCTGTGCTGACAGTATCTCTGCCTGTACAAACTATGGACAGTATTCCTGCCTGCTGCCTGGATGATTGCTTTTGCTGTCGCTGACCTCATCCCTGCCTGCTGCCTGGACTGATGCTCTCCTCTGTAGACCACTGCACTTCTAAAACCACAGGTAATCTTTTGTTATTTGGTATGTACCTGCTATGTGTTAGATATATGAAGGGCCTTCAAAAATGTGATCAGTAGTCAGAAAATGATATGTGCTATTAATGCTGCTAGAATGCCTGGAGGTGCTATTTGGATGTTGGGCCTCTGTATGTGGCCAGGCTGTGTAAAAGTCTCAAACATGTGGTATCGCCATACTCAGGAGGAGTAGCAGAATGTATTTTGGGGTGTCATTTTTGCTATGTATTAAATTTTTTCCCACATTTTCCAAAACCTTCTGGAAAAAAATTAATGTTCAAAAGACTCATTATGACTCATAGATTATACGTTGGGGTGTGTGCTTTCCAAAATGGGGTCATTGTGTGGACAATTCCATTGTCCTGGTGCTCCAGGGCCTTCAAAAGTGTAATAGGTGGTTGAGAAAGGATATGTGCAATTTATGCTTGTAGAACGCCTGAAAGTGGTACTTCAATATTGGGCCTCTGTATTTGGCCAGGCTATGTAAAAGTCTCACACATGTGGTATCGCCATACTCAGGAGGAGTAGCAGAATGTATTTTTGGGGTGTAGTTGCAATTATGCATATGCTGTGTGAGAGAAATAACCTGTTAATATGACCAGTTTGTGTAAAAAAAAAAAAAAAAAAGAAAAAAAAATCCTAATTTTCCCAAGAATTGTGGGAAAAAAATACAACTTCAAAAAACTCACCATGCCTCTTAGTAAATGCATTGGACTGTCTACTTTCCAAAAAGGGGTCATTTTGGGGTATTTGTACTTTCCTGGCTTGTTATTGTCTCAAGAAATTAGATAGGCCTTCAGTACATCAGGTGTGATCAGATGTGATCAATTTTCAGTGATTGGCACCATAGTTGTAGACTCTATAACTTTCACAAAGACCAAATAATATACACTAATGTGGGTTATTTTTACCAAAGATATGTAGCAGTATAAATTTTGGCACAAATTTATGAAGAAAAATTACTTATTTGCAAAATTTTACAATAGAAACAAAAAAAAGTGTGTTTTTTTTTAATTTTCGCCGTTTTTTGCTTATATCGCAAAAAATAAAAACCCAGTGGCGATTAAATACCATCAAAAGAAAGCTCTATTTGTGAGAAGAAAATTATAAAAAAAAATTGTTTGAATACAGTGTAGCATGACTGAGTAATTGTCAAAGTGTGAGAGCACTGAAAGCTGAAAATTGGTCTGGGCGGGAAGGTGCATAAGTGCCTGGTATTGAAGTGGTTAAGCACTTTCTAATTACTTAGAAATGACTTACTGCCATTAAAGTCCCATCAAGAGGGTTTTCCTATATGTAGAACCACTGCAGTACAACATTGCAGAACCTGCCTACATGCTCACCTCCCCTCACGCCCAAAAAACCTTCCTGGCACTCCAGCCACAATGGGAGTGGTTGGATTTAAATCCATGTATGGCCTCCTTAAGTCACATAAGGCAATCATAAGTCATCTATGGCCACCTTAAGATTCCCCAAGCTATCCTATGATGGAATCCGGAAGCATTTTCACCTTTCCCATTGACCACAAACACCATGTAAAGTAGCTTGCCCCAACTGCAGTTTGTCAGCTGATTGATCTGCTAGACAATTATACAGTAATACCTCGGATTGCGAGTACCACGGTTAATGAGCGTTTCACAATATGATCTATTACTTTAAAAAAATACTGACTCGGTTTGCGAGTGTTGTCTTGCAAAACTAGCAGGATTCAAGCCTCTGCTGTGTGCAGTACTGCATTTGGCCAGAGGTGCGGGGCGCGGTGACACTCAAAGTCGTTCAGGTGCACTCGGAAATGCTCAATTTTTTTTTTTTTAAACCTGTAAAAGGAAAAGACATAATGAGCTAGTATGCACCACATACTAGCTTATTATGAAATACTTACCTTAGAACGAGGTGTCGGCGTCCCTCCCGCACCATGTCGAGGCAGCTGACATTATGTCTCGGCGTGTCTTCTGGGTATCGCGGCTCCAGCGCTGTGAGTGGCTGGAGCCGCGATGTCGTCACTCCCGCGCATGCGCGCGGGAGACTTCTTTCCGGCAGAGGTCCGGAGTCCGCCGGGCCTTCAGCCGAGAATCCCCTGTGCGCATGCGCCGCTGTAGTCAGCGGCGCAGTGCAAGTGGAATATCTCCTAAACCGTAAAGGTTTAGGAGATATTTTTTTTTTACCTACAGGTAAGCCTTAGTATAGGCTTACCTGTAGGTAAAAGTAAAAAAAACAGTATACAACCGCTTTAAGGCCAGTTGCACACGGAATTAAGAATTGACTGATGTTTATACTCAGGATCTTTGTTGACAAAGAGATCCTGAGTAAAATGTTTCATAAAGACACACGTAATGAAGCGAAAAGGCACGTAAGTGTTAGACATGTGCAATTTGTTTAGTTCCGAATTAGTTTTACAAATTTTCGACAAATTCGTTAATTCGGAAATATCCAAATTAAGGAAAACCCATTTAACAATTTTTTCGGAAATTCGAAAATCAAAAATCTAAAAACCCGAAAATGCGAAAATCTCAAATAATATCTAATAACTTCATTATTACTAACTAACTATTAAAATTATAGGTATTGGAATTTCCTTTCAAATTTGGCTGTTAGTGAACGTAACGAATACGAATTTATCCAAGTTACAAATTATCCGAAATAACAGATGCCGTATCTTAACAAATGGAACGTAATGAGTTAATAATAAATAACTAATAATAAAGTTTTATTTTTATTATTTATTATTAATTCTTTACGTTCCATTTGTTTAGATGCGGCATCCGTTATTTCAGATAATTTGTAACTTCGGATAAATTCATATTCGTTACATTATTATTAGTTAGTTATTCTTTTGAATTTTCGGATTTTCTTTCTTATGTTCGGATTTTCAAATTTACGAATTCTCTAATTTACGAATTGCGATCATAACGAATGACCCGGAAAAAAAATGAATGAAAAGAAAACAAAAAACAAATTTTTCGTCAGTGCTCATGTCTAGTAAGCGTATATAAGAGTAAAATTCTTCATTGCCAGTATTGCAATATACATGCACGTAAACGTGTATTAAATTGCTGCACTCAAATTTAACATTTTCTATGTTTGTACTCATGGCTCTATTACTTATCTTTACACGGATGTACTGTATGTATGGTTTTATAAACAATGCTTCTATATCCAGATCAATAAAAAGCTTTACATTTTATACTCCTGGGTACAAGAGGCCTAATTCATCCATTTATGTGTGCAAATTCCATATAGAGCTGTTAAAAACATTTACATTTTTTTCCAAGAGAAAAGCAAACAATACAGAGGAAAATACATGAAAGAGGACCTAAAGCTCCATCTGCTGGTTAAAATTGACAATGCAAACTATCAATGTGCAATATTATTTATATATATATATATATATATATATATATATGTATATATATATATGTATATATATATATATTTTTTTTTTTTAGTCATGAACATAAAAAAATCAATGAAGAAAAACTATACAAAACTACTATGCATGACATTGAAACTAAAGTTATAATTTGAAGAAGTTTAGTTTGTTAAAGAAAATGAAGGAAGAGTGAATGAATAAGGCACACTACACCTCACACTTGACAAATCTGATGTCTTTCAGAATTATACTTTAACACGGAAAACCATTATATATTATTACTGATCCTCAAAAAAATGAATTTCCAGTAGTTCTGCAGTAGGCCCACAAGGAGCAGTAGATAACTGTCTACAAATGGAACTCCAAAAATAAGTATGAGATTAGGTACTTGGTGCTCCCTGGTTAGAACCTGCTACACAGGACATGTACCCTGGTTATTTTACCCAATGCACCTTCTTTGCTTTGGAAATTTATAAAGAAATGCAAGTAGTAAAAAGATTAATTTAAGGAATTTACCCTCATCCTGAGACAAACCGATAGTAGGTGAAGTCCACATAGAATATAGGGACTTTCTTAACATGACCAGAATTTCTTTCAGTGTATTTGGATTGGGTCAGATTTATGGAATGAGATTAAAACTATTCAAACATATGACCCTTATACACTATATTGTCAAAAGTATTGGGACGCCTGCCTTTACACGCACATGAACTTTAATGACATCCCAGTCTTAGTCCGTAGAGTCCAATTTTGAGCCTACCCTTTACAGCTATAACAGCTTCAACTCTTTTGGGAAGGCTGTCCACAAGGTTTAGGAGTGTGTATATGGGAATGTTTGACCATTCTTACAAAAGCGCATTTGTGAGGTCAGGGACTGATGTTGGACAAGAAGGCCTGGCTTTGCAGTCTCCGCTCTAATTCATCCCAAAGTTGTTCTATTGGGTTGAGGTCAGGTCTCTGTGCAGGGCAGTCAAGTTCCTCCACCCTAAACTCACTCATCCATGTCTATATGAACCTAGTTTTGTGCACTGGTTCCCAGTCATGTTGGGACAGGAAGGGGCCATCCCCAAACTGTTCCCACAAAGTTGGGAGCATGAAATCGTCCAAAATGTCTTGGTATGCTGACACCTTAAGAGTTCTCTTCACTGGAACTAAGGGGCCAAGCCCAACCCTTGAAAAACAACTTCACACCAAAATCCCCCCCAACCAAATGATTTGGACCAGTGCACAAAGAAAGGTCCATAAAGACATGGATGAGCGAGTTTGGGGTGGGGAAACTCGACTGGTCCTGACCTCAACCCGATAGAACACCTTTGGGATGAATTAGAGCGGAGACTGCGAGCCAGGCCTTTTCATCCAACATCAGCGCCTGACCTCATAAATACACTTCTGGAAGAATGGTCAAACATCCCCATAGACACACTTCTAAACCTTGTGGACAGCCTTCCCAGAAAGGTTACATAGTTACATAGTAGGTAAGGTTGAAAAAAGACACACGCCCATCCAGTTCAACCTGTGTGTGTTTATGTTAATGTATATCCCTGTATGTTGTGATCGTTAAGATACCCATCTAATAGTTTTTTTTTTAATTATCGATGCTCCCAGCTGTAAGGCTATAAGGCATTTAGTTTAGTCAAGCTAGCTATAATAAAAGAGTTATGCTTTAGTTTGATCAACTATAAATATGGAAAATTACTGAGCTACGTGCATTAAGTTGTTATTTGACATGGTATGTTCCTTTTTGCTGGGAAACGGTGTTATTTCACATCTTATCTCACATGTTATGTTCCTTTTTCCCTGAGAAACTGTCTTGTGACTAAACAACATCTGCTCCAACAGCGTCTTTAACCTTCACCGCAGGTTGGACAGAGGGCGTCTTCCCTCGTCATTGTATGAATATAACATTTGACACTGAACAATAAATTGTAATCATTATTCACGTACTCTCCGTGTATGTGTCTTGATTATCTCACCGGTGAAGAGGAGCATTTCCACACATCCAAGGGTTCAGCCTAGGCGAAGGGTCAAGAAGTGCGGACCTACCTAACAGATCAGTGCGGACCAACCTAACAGATCTGGTACCAGAAGTGGGGTAATCGTCCGGCAGGTAGGTGGGCATTTTTGACCTTTTGGTGGAAATTGTACACTACTCTGTCGCGATGACCAAAGACCACTGAAATTTTGTTAGATAAATCTTAAAGCGATCTGTACCCCTGCGGATGTGCTAGGCGGGCTCCCGAGGGACTGTAGGCGCACTATCTTTTAAAAGAAATAGGAGAAGTCCGGCTGGTGTTGGCCTGACTATGAACTATAAAATATCTCAAACTGAGAAGCAGTAGATTGCGCTCAGTACTGAAGGACGGGTGTGTGGAACCCTCATAATTTTTAAGGCCTTTATTTATTTATTTTTATATATATAGAAATATTAAGAATATTATAGAAGTGTTTTAAGACATTTAAAGTATTAAGAATTCTTAGAAGTTATAAGATTTATTCCTGTATTGCATTTCAAATATATTGTATTATTGCCAATGTCTAGAGATCAACCCGGTAGTATTGAAACACCTCCTACTAGTTGTGGACAATGTACTCTGGGATTGTTATTTGTTGAACATGGAGATGTGCCAATTTTACTAGCAACTAGGCCAGGGGGATATTCTAGTAGATTGGGCAGACAACCTAATTTTCCACAACACAAAGACGGTGTTTATTTTGTTACCCTGAAACTTAACATACATAGTTCAATAGGGGAAGATCAATTAGAGTTTGAATCAACTCTACAGGAAGTTATTGAAAGGTGTATTCAGGTCACTGGTTGTTTTCACCTCTGTAAAAACTGTCAGCATTTCTGGAAAGGAAAGTCATATGGGGAACACTGTAGACAAGGGGGACGGGTCCCAGGTGCGTTAAGGACCAGATACCAATTGGATTAATAGAACCTTTTTGGTCCAATGTCCAAACGAGGGCTTATCAGATAGGAATTTCAGGACTAGGACCCCAAGGGCCATGTTGTGAGGCAGATTGGAAGGAAGTACAGAAATTATGCGGGTCACACAAACATTTATATCCCCCGGGAGATTGTGATGAGAAATACATGAAGAACACTTGTAGAATATGGGGGGAACAAATGAAGAAATACAGTAAGAAGTATGTGACTCCCTAAGGAGAGAAATCCCCAACGGCCCCCCTTGAGATACCCATATCTTACATTGAGGCACCACCTCCCTATGTTTTTGTCAAAAATGATTCATTCATTCCACCCCGAAAATTAGGTCTTTACCCTAACCTTCCAACCGGTCTACCAGGTCTAGATACCCCTGCCTTGGTGGCCATAATACATGATACATGAAACTTCCTCAGAAGAAGATAAAAAACGGTGGCAGGAGTATGAAGAAAAAAAGAGGGAAAAGGAAGCAAAGGAAAGGGAGGAGAAATTAGCATTAGAAGACCAGGAGACCCTTGAGGTGTGGTGGGAAAGTAAGGAAGCTGAAAGGGAAGAATTTATTAAAAGAGCCCTTAAGGAAAAACCAAGTCCTCCAGATTCTGAAAGGGAAACTATAGAAAGGGTAGCTAGGGAGTTTTCCCTTAATAACTATCGGAACATCCAATGTCCATATTCCCCTCCCCCTAGGTACCCTGATTAATTTAAAAGAACTTTGCCCCAATCCAAGGAAGAATCCGAGAGAGGCAGCTACATTTTTGAAAAAACATTGTTGTGGCATGGATGAGGAAGACCTCTCATGCCTATTCAACATAATCGATCCAGAACCATATGTTCCAATCGATCTTAACGGTCTTTACTCAAAACATTTCACAACTACACCTTCCCCGGACTGGGCGGGATTTTGGACAGATATAGCTAGTCATTGGTCAAAACATTACAAAGGACACACTGCACTACATTCCCTAGTCACGGCAAAACAGGAAGGTAAAGAGAACTTCTTCGAATTTTGCCAAAGAGTGTTTGATTTATTTAAAGCAACAGAACAAAAAGATGATGTTTTATTTTTAAGTACTGTGATGTCAAATGGGGACCCAAAAACTACTCAACTTATCAAACTGATAGATCCAAATTGGATGACAAAAAAGGCAACAGACTTCTTAGAAGAGAACAAGAAGAGACAGGCTTCGGGAGTATTTCAGCAAAAGGGTGGGTTGTTTCACATGGGTAGCCCCCAACCACCGGCAGAGGCCCCTATAATGGCAGCACAGTTTACACAATCCTACCCACAGAACTATCCTACCCCCCCCAGACCAAGCTTGTTTTAATTGTGGCAATTTTGGTCATTGGAAATCACAATGCCCGGCCCGGAGGGGTCAATCACTACCGAGAAGAGGTAGAGGCAGGGGATTCGGATATGGCCCCCCCAGAGATTCCCCAACTATCAGACTCAACAACAAGCCCCACAACACCCATATAGACCCAACAGACAGGCACCCCCAGCACCTCAAAATACTCGAGGACAACCTATCCCTCTACAATGGCCAACCACACAACAGAGTCAGCCTCCACAATAGGGATGCCTTGAGCAAGTTCCAGCCCTTGCCCTCGTATGTTATAATTCTTCTTGGAAACCACTGCCTAAGGTAACCCTTTTGGTAGATGGACACAGAACTAATTTCTTAATTGACACAGGAGCGACTTCCAGTTGCTTAACTGACCCAATTTTTGACACAGAAAATTGTGACGAGGGACGCTTAATTGGCATAAATGGAACTGAGGTTACACATCCAATAACCAAGCCACTTCCTGTAGCCACTCCACAAGAACAAATTCTAGTGCATCAAAAGTTTGCAATCCTTACTTCTTGTCCCCTACCCCTTATGGGAAGGGATTTAATGTCCGCCTTGGGAATAGAAGTGGTGTTTCATAAAGAGGGAGGATTAACTGCCACCTCCAGGCTCTGTGACTTACAAAGTCCAAAAAGGGTTGACCAGATGGCTATGACTATATGTTAGTCCCTGCTAGATTACAGAATCATGTAATCTGGGCAAGGAGCAAGACCGCTGCCGGATTTCTAAATTGCACACCCTACAAACCACAATTACAACAATACTCTTCACCAGTCTTCCAGAAACAATACTCTTTACACGAAGAGAAAATCAGGGGCATAACACCACAAATTGACACATATTTAGAACAAGGAATTCTGAAGCCAGTCATCAGCCCCTGGAATACACCTATCCACCCTGTAAGAAAGGCGAGTGGCGAGTGGCGTTTTGTTCAGGATCTGAGGGCCCTGAATAAGGTAATTATCCCACTCCCACCCCTGGTTTCTGACATCACTTTCATATTCACAAATATTCCATCTGACTCCAGATTCTATACAGTGGTTGACCTGTCCAATGCGTATTTTAGCGTCCCAATAGAGGAAACTGCCCAATCAGTATTTGCCTTCTCATGGGGCCAAACCCAGCTAACATGGACTCGCTTGCCTCAGGGCTTTGTGGACAGTCCAGCAGCTTTTTCAATAGTGTTGAATGCCTCTCTTAAAGACTGGACGCCGGATCATGGCTCCGTCTTGACCCAGTACGTGGATGACCTATTGCTCTGTAATAAGGATGAGGAGAGCTGTGCAAAGGACTCTGAGCATCTGCTCGAACACCTAGCCAGCAAAGGTCACCTGGCGTCTAGGAAAAAGATCCAGTGGGTCTGCAGGCGTGTAGCGTATCTGGGTTGTATACTGACAGAGGGCCAGCGCCTCGTATCCCCAGCTCGAGTCAAAGCACTCTCTGCCCTCAATCCTCCGAGAGACAAGGCCGTCCTTCTCTCCTTTCTAGGCTCCATCGTATACTGTAGACAGTGGATTCCTGATTGTTCACACTATGATTCAGTACTCAGACCTGCTACGCTTCAGACTGCCCCCAAAGTCGTACATTGGACTGATGATATGGTGCAAGCTTTCACCCTCCTGCTTTGGGGCTCATGGATCACTCAAAGGACTCCTCACTCTACTGTGTATTTTCAGGATCCACTTTTGCTGCTGTACTAGCACAGATGCACGGGACAAATTTAAGACCCGTGGCCTACATCTCAAAGAAACTGCCAATACAGGTGCAGGGAATGGCCGCATGCCTTCAAAATCTGGCTGCTGCGGCTATGGCAGTACAGGAAGCAAGCAAATTAGTCCTAGGCCACCCTATGACATTGTATTCAACACATACTGTCACACATCTGTTACAAAATATGAATACACAGCACATGACTACACAAAGATCAAGCGGATATGAAATTATCCTGCTAAACACAGCCAATCTCACTGTCAAATATTGCCCGGATACAACCCCCGCCGTGCGATTTTTACACTCCTTGCTCAGACTCATTAATAACCCTGATCCTGAAAAGGAACATTGTTGTTTGACAGAATTGGACCTTGTCACTTCACCCCGAAGGGATTTGCTTGATATCCCCAGGCCTGATGCACAAAACGTATTTGTAGACGGTAGCTGCTCCCGACCCTCTGATGCCACTTACCAAACTGGTTATGCTGTGGTACAACTGCCAGATGTGGTACTTGAAGCACAAGCTATTCCAAACGCATCAGCACAAATTGCTGAAATGATCGCTCTTACAAGGGCCTGCCAATTATTCAAAGACAAAGAAGTTAATATCTACACTGACAGTAGGTATGCACATGGCGTGGCACACGACTTCGGGGTTATTTGGAAGAATAGAGGCTTTAAAACCGCAGATAACAAGCACATTTCAAATAAACAGTTTGTTTTACAACTCTAATGCCGCGTACACACGATCATTATTCACGGCGGTTAAAAAACTGCCGTGAATAATGTCATTAAAAACGAGGGAACGGCTTGTTCCCCACACCCAGTCGTTTTTCACGACGTTTTTTCTCTTGTCGAGAAAAACGACCGTCTGTGGGCTCCGCGGCAGTGTTTCCCTATGGGAAACACTGCCGCGGAAAACATGTCGAAAAAAAACATGTTCTAATTTTTCTCGTCGTTTTTAATGCCGTTTTTCTCGTCGGTAAAAACGACAGAAAGCCCACAGACTATCGTTTTTCTCGTCAAATGGGAAAAATTTTGTTTTTCTCGACGAGAAAAACGGGCGTGTGTACGCGGCATTAGATGCAATCCAACTGCCAAAAAGTGTCTCCATCATTAAAATTAAGGCTCACACAACTGACAAAGGAGACTTAGCTAGGGGCAATGCCTTGGCAGATCACATAGCTAAAGAAGTTGCATCACAATCACTTCCAGAGCCCACATTGATATTCTTTCAGCAAGATTTCACTGCTCCTGATTTTCCCACTGTAGCTCAACAGCTGCAATCCTCAGCTACCTCGGAGGACTTGCTGTTTTGGCATGAAGCAGGATTAACCAAAGACCCTTCTGGTCTCTGGTTAAAAGAGGGGAAAATAGGTATTCCCCAGAGTAGCTGTGCCTTAATTCTTTCCTACTTACATGGACCGGGCCATATAGGGGTGCGACCCCTTCTGAAATTATATGAAGATTTATTTTTTACATGGGGAATTAAGAAACAAGCAGAAATACTTGTAGGCAGTTGCCTTACATGCGCGCAAAATAATGTACAAGGAAAGAGACATGGCCTACACGGATGCCTGCCACCCCCTTTGGGGCCATTACAAGATTTACAAATAGACTTTACACACATGCCCACTCAGAAAGGAAACCTAAAATATCTTCTAGTCATAGTAGATACATTTTCGGGATGGGTAGAAGCAATCCCCACTACAGGTGAAACTGCCAAAATAACCGCCCGAGTATTGTTGAACCATTGGGTATGCAGGTTTGGCATCCCAAGAAACATCTGGTCAGACCAGGGACCAGCATTTACCTCAGCCCTCACAAAAGAACTGGCATGCTTACTGGGAATACAATGGAAATTACACATTCCCTACCACCCACAGAGTGCAGGTATGGTAGAGCGGATGAACAGAAACATAAAAGACAAACTAAAAAAGGCTACTAAAGGGACTATGAAAAATTGGTTAGACATACTGCCCTCCGTCCTTTTCCAAATAAGAACCACCCCCCCCGAACAGGACAGGTTTTTCCCCGTACAAAATACTTATGGGTAAACCAGCACAAACCAAAATACCTACCCCAGATAGTTCAGAAGAGCTTAACCTTTTTTCTTTGCAGGAAGAATACGTGAAACATCTGGTAAGTAGCTTACAAGAAATAAATGAACAAGTTGCTGTCACCTTTTCTCCTCTTTCCACAGAACCAACCCATCCTTTTATCCCTGGGGATAAAGTATTAATAAAACAACTGGCTGTGAGAAAACACGTGGGTCCTGTCTTTCAAGGTCCCTACAGTCTGGAGAAGGTTGCCAGAACTGCTGTCTTAACAGACCAAGGTCCACAGTGGATCCATGCATCAAGACTGAAAGCATCACCAGGTACACCCCCAGAGAAAAAAGGAGGTGAAACAGGTGTTACAAGTCCTCGAAAAATAGAGACTAAAAGGAAGATTGTACCCTAAAAATGACTCTGTTCATAGCAAATGATTTAGGAAAATGATGGGCCCTGTTGGGAGGACTAGTGATATTGGTGTTTATCCCCACTTGGATCATAACTAACTGTATATACACTGTATATACCACCCGGAGGATCTGGGTGAAATGAAGGGTATATGTGGTGAAAATACAGAACTAAATTAAACTGAACAACAGAGAAAGAAAAGAAGTATAGATGGGGGTTTTACAGATAAAATGTTACTGTTGAAATTTAAATATGCCTATGCTCAGAAGTCAGGATATGATAAATGTTGGATATGTAGTAAACTCCACCCTAGTACTGCTAGGATTCCTCTAATGGCAGTACCTCTGAATTTCACCCCTCTAATAAATGGGACGCCAACTGTACACAGGTATTTTTTCCTTCCTAAAACAAATCGGTACAACAGTAATAATGGTTTTGATCTTTATCCTACTGTTGTACTTAATGTTTAAATTAACCATCTGTATGATCAGTGGAGTCACTAAAAAGAAGATACAAAGCTCTAGGGAACCGTCCTTAATGATGTCCAAAATATCGGCCAAACAGAAATGGTACCATGAACAAGAATCGATACTATAAGTGATCAATGAAATCTAGAAGATTGCATGATCAAAGAGAGGTTTATAAGGCTATAAGGCATTTAGTTTAGTCAAGCTAGCTATAATAAAAGAGTTATGCTTTAGTTTGATCAACTATAAATATGGAAAATTACTGAGCTACGTGCATGAAGTTGTTATTTCACATCTATCTCACATGCTATGTTCCTTTTTGCTGGGAAACGTTGTTATTTCACATCTTATCTCACATGTTATGTTCCTTTTTCCCTGAGAAACTGTCTTGTGATTAAACAACATCTGCTCCAACAGCGTTGTGACAGGAGGGTCTCTTTGGACACAGGGTGAGCCAGGAAATAATGGGCATTAAGAAATATATCTTGGGGGCGCATGCGCGACATCCACGGGACCGGCCGCATGACTGAGTAGCTCCGCACTACTCCAACCATTTAGCCTGCTTCCCGGGGCCAGAAGTGCACGATTTTCGACACAAATACTCTTTATCACCCCAGGACCGCGTTGTGCATGCCTGCAAAGCAGAAAAAGGGAAACAAGACCGCTCAGAGGTCCCTGACCACATATCTGCTGAGGAACCAGGTACGCTACATCATGTCCCAAGATGGCGCCGACGGCCCTGCTTCTCCCTCACTGCAGGCCTCACAAGATTTGCAGGACACCGTTACTTCTGCTCTGGAAGCTGCACATGAAAGTGAGTACTCCCCCCCCCTGACCAAAGCGGACCTGGACAGGAGCTTAGAGTCCATCTATAGCAAGATTGCCACTAAATTCCAAACGGAGCTGCACAAGAGCACTAATACACTGACGCAAGAGATCTCAGCCCTGGGCACCCGCACAGATCGCTTAGAGACTATGCACGATGAGCTCAATATTGCCCATAATGATCTCTCCAGAGAGTTTGAATCCCTCAATGCCACGGTCATTCAGCTACAAACCCAAGTAGAAGACCTTGACAATCGAAATCGAAGGCACAATCTACGCATTAGGGGGATCCCTGAGACCACCACGGATCTTATTCCTGCCATACATAAGCTGTTTAACTCCCTCCTGCCTGACCGTGAGGTAGAGGCGTTCAAATGCGACCGCATTCATAGGGCTTTACGCCCCAAGCCCCCCCCCTGATAAACCCCCTAGGGACATTGTCCTATGTCTGAAAGACTTTCTTATAAAAGAAGAGATCCTTAGGGCCGCCCGCAACTCCCATTCCATCTCCTTAGATGGCTCCCCTGTTCAAATCTACCCGGACATCTCTCCAGCTACCCTGGATAGACGCCGCGATATGAAGGAGGTCACCACTGTGCTGGCTAAGGCGCACATTCGCTATAGATGGGGTTTCCCCTTCAAGCTTACCATTCCCCATAATGGTACAACTTACACTGCTATAACTTTAGTGGAAGGCCAAGAGATACTGGTCAAATTGGGTCTCTTGGAAGCTGATGCCCTTCCTCGTCAACCCTCTACTCCTAGACCAAAACCCGTTTGGAATACTCCCTCTTCTAGAAGAGATCGCAGACGTCACGGACAAGATGCAAGCCATAATGTCTTTCAACGCTAAAGAATCCTGTCACTTTTGTGAATTCTTCCTGCTGCATATCTTCTGAACACTTATTACACTTTTGGCATCTAGGCGCCCTCTACTGGGCTCTTTTTTGGAACTGCTGTTTTTCTGATGGATCCATATTTCACTTCACTTCAATTGATCTCAGTATGCTGACACTCAGCCCAGCCGGATTGATCCGTACATCTTCAACTCTTAATCTCTCTGGGCCCACGTCCAGTCTAATACCCCATGTGCCCTGTTTTCCTTTTTTATTTTTTTATTGTTTTTCTCCTTTTTTTTTTTTTTTAAAAGGGGCTGGGGAAAGGATCCTTAAATTTTGACACAGGACGTTGCTCCCGGGACTTTAGCACTCTTTTTTACTCAAAGATGTTAGTTCCCAGTTCTTTTGATGAGATATTAGATCAAGCCAACACACGCTGGCATGCACATCCCTTTTTTTTTCTTCTCTAATTTGTTGCAGGCTAGTTCGGTTGATATCGATGCCGTGCTGCCCCACTCCTCTCATATCCCGACCTCCTTTGGAGCTCTGGATATGACTCGGGGAGTTAAGGGTGCTTTTGCCCCTTACAAGGTTTACCTCAATGTTTCAGGTTTTTGCTACTTGCAACCTGACCCATTGTTTGCCCAGCATATGTTTGCATTGCTGGCACTATGTTTAGATGCTTTTTATGCTCTATCACTTTTTTGTTTTTTCTATATAGGATGTTGGAGCACTTTAGAAGTATTTTCTATTACTATGTACTTGAAGCGGTTTACTACCCTCAGCTCTCCCAGACTGACGACCCCCCAGTGACGGATGATATTGACACGGTTATCTCAGGGTCCCTAGACCCCCCAGGTGAGCCCATGACACTCCTCATGCACAAATGGTGATTACATGCATTACACATAACGTCCAGGGCTTCAACTCCCCTCACAAGCGGAAAAAAGCCTTCACGACCTATAAAAAGCTAGGGGCGCAAATCCTGTTATTACAAGAAACCCATTTTGCTACTGACAGACACCCAATTTTCTTTCATGGCTCATATAAGCAAGCCTTTTACACTCTACACGACTCTAAAAGTAGGGGGGTAGCCATCTTCCTTCACAATTCATTCCCCATGGAAATTCAGCAGGTCTATAAGGATCCTGAGAGTAGGTTCCTTATTATTAAGGGACTAGTGGCGGGACGTGAACTCACGATCGCTAACGTTTACGCCCCTAATGTTGCACAGGCCACCTTTTTCTCGACCTTCTTTAGGACACTTGAGAAGTATTCCTCGACTCATATGTTTGTTGGGGGAGATTTTAATCTAGTGGCACACCCACAGTTAGACATAAGCACCTCCTCCCGACTGAACCTAGCATTTCCTAAATCCCTGACTAGAAACCTGCAAACTCTCCAGTTATCCGATGCTTGGAGAGCACACAACACAGGTGCAAAGGACTTCACCTTTTACTCACACCCCCACAACTCCTTTGCCAGATTGGACTACATTTTCTGCACACCCATCATTCTGGCCAACTCCACGCAGTCGATGATCCATCTCTGCCCCTGGTCCGACCATAATATGGTCTCCTTTTCAACAACCCTCTTAGGTCTATCTGATACGCCCTATACATGGAGACTTAATGACTCCCTTTTAACTGACCCAATCATACGACAGGAAGTATCCAACGCTATTCAGGAATACTTCACGATTAATGCCACCCCGGACATCTCCCCTAGCACTCTATGGATGGCCCATAAGGCAGTATTACGAGGTCACCTTATTAGCATTGCATCACGTAAGAATAAAGAAAGATGGCAGCAAATTTACAAGCTGACCACAGAACTGGACCGCCTGCATAAGGCCCAAATAGGCAACCCGTCGAGTACCAACGCACGACTGGTGGCGCAAAAGAGACTAGACCTGGATACTCTGTTATCAGCTAAGACCGAAAAAGCATTGAGGTGGTCCAAAGCAAACTTTCTCCTTCACAGCAACACAGCATCTGCTATGTTTGCGCGCAAATTAAATCCTACACTACGTCCACCTCATGTGTACAAGAACCGTAACTCCTCAGGCAGAATAGTCTCTCACCCTAAAGAAGTCCTTGACGTATTTGAGGAGTTTTACTCCAAGCTCCTTTCTAGCCCTCCATCGGGTCCTTCTCCACCCTCCTGGGACTGGCTGTCCTCACTTCCCCTTCCCACTTTGTCCGATGTACAAGTTGACTCCCTTAACGCCCCCTTCACAGAAGAAGAACTGCTGGGCGTTGTCAAATCCCTGAAACGCTCTGTAGCCCCAGGCCCAGATGGTTTCACTGCTAGCTACTATAAAAATTATGCCCCTATACTACTCCCACGTCTCACTAGCATGTTCAACAAAATACTTGCGGGGGAACAGTTCCCCTCGGAAATGACCCTAGCCAACATGTCTCTCATACCCAAACCTCTCAAGGACCACTCCCTCCCCCAAAACTATAGGCCGATTTCGGTCATTAATAATGACCTTAAAATTTTTAGTCGAGCCCTAGCTGACAGACTAGCCGCTATCATTGAAACACTAACCTCTCCTGACCAATCGGGTTTCATACCCAATAGACTCATCACAGACAATATTCGTTTGACACTTGATGTTCTCCAAGACGCTAATATATGTAAGAAACACGTCCTCCTTCTTAGCTTGGATATTAATAAGGCGTTCGACAGCGTTTTATGGCCTTATTTATTTGCTGTGCTTCAAAGGCTTGGTTTTCGGGATGAGTTTTTGTTGGGGGTCCAGGCCCTTTACCATCACCCTCAAACTAGAATCAAAATTCCAGGTTGCAGCTCAGAGTTTTTCACACTGGGCAGGGGCACCCGGCAGGGATGTCCACTTTCGCCTCTATTATTCGCCCTGGCCCTGGAGCCCCTTGCCACCGCAATTAAACAACACCCCGATATATCCGGATACCCCATGGCTTCCACCACATCTCATCTCTGTATGTATGCAGATGATGTCATGTTATTTCTAACCCAACCCCAAATTTCCCTGCCCAATCTATTCACCCTGTTGTCCCGATTCGCATCCATCTCTGGGCTCACAGTTAACATGTCCAAATCCACAGCACTACCAATCAATATTCCCCCGGCTCAGTGTGGGACTCTCCAGGGCTCCTTCCCCCTGCAATGGTCTACTGACAAAATACCATATTTAGGCATCTATATCACAACACATTGGTCCTCCATTTTTGCTGCGAATTATCCGGCATGTGTGTCCCGTCTCCGTAGCCTGCTTAAGCTGTGGAGCACCTACCACATATCGTTCCTCGGGAGAGTCACGGCGATCAAAATGACCCTCCTACCTAAACTCCTATTTTTATTTAGAGCCCTTCCATTCATGATCCCTAAAGCTTTTATAGATAGGCTACAACAAGATATCCACAAATTTATCTGGCAGAACAAACGGCCGAGATTCTCCAGACACGTTGTGTTCATCCCACAAACACTTGGGGGGCTAGGCCTGCCAAATCTTTGGCTCTATTTCCTTGCGGCTCGCTTCTCCCAGATAGCACAATGGAACATCCCTGACTCTAATGTACCCTGGGTAGAATTTGAATCACATGCCATCGCTCCGTACAGGCTCTCTAGTCTACTTTGGTCCCCTTCTAAAGTGGCCCATGAAATTATGTCTCTTAACACCCTAGTTGCTCACTCCCTTACCCTATGATACAGATACAAACATAAACTAGGCCTGGTGTCCCACGCTCCCCGAGGCGCCTCCTTTGTAGGAGAGCCCTTATTTACTTTGGCCTTTAAAAACTCTGAGGGATTCTCTTGGTGGATTTCTAACTCCATGGTCACATTGGCGGACTTACAGATGGGCAACTCTTTTGCTTCATTTGACCAATTACGCACACATAAACAAATCCCACTTAGAGAACACTTCCGTTATCTGCAAATTAGACACTTTTATCTTTCCCACTTCGCCCTCTCCCCAGCAGCCCCCTCTACCACGTATGAACACATGTGCCGTGACTCCCCCAGGGGAAAGGGGCTTATCTCTATCCTCTACAGATCAGCAATTAATACACTGTTTCCTGGGGAGGTCCCATATAAACATAAATGGGAGGCTGACTGCAACGAACTTTTTGACTCAGATGACTGGGACACTATGCTGACTAACCTTCGCAAAGCGTCTAAATCCCTAGCGGTCAGAGAAACAGCGTATAAAATACTTACCAGGTGGTACTATACACCATCTAGACTTCATTCTATTTTTCCGGGTACCTCTGACCTATGCTTCAGAGGCTGTCCCCTGCCTGGGACCTTTCTGCATGTGTTCTGGGACTGTGATAATCTGTCCCACATTTGGACCAAGGTGACGGCTATAGCAACGGCTCTATCAGGTGCTCCAATACATCTTACGGCCTCTATGTGCCTCCTGGGAGCATCTATCCCGGGTATGCTTCCCTCTGAGGAAGGCCTTATCCACACAATTTGCTTGGCCGCTCTATGGGCCATTGCCCTACATTGGAAGTCCCCTACTGTCCCTATCTCCTCCGTCCTCCATAGGATGGACTCTATTATGATAATGGAAAGGATTCTCTACACACTAAATGATAGGATGCCCCTATTTGACCGTAGGTGGGATCCCTGGACCTCCCAAAGACATATTTTATTGCCACAATCTTAGCTATGGACGCAAACTCCCCAACAGCTTTAGTCTGTGGGAGAAGGATAATCCCCCTCACTGGTTTACCTCACCTCACGTAGACAACTATGTCCCCTGTAGATCCTCTACAAACCGACTTCGGCTTCTCTCAGATGCTTCAACGTCACCTTTTTTATTTTTCTTATATATATATAGATTTTTTTTTTTTTGTTGCTTGTTGATTTCTCTCTATTTCGTTTCTTGTCACTGCGTTGACATTTATGTTTGCAGTCTAACTGGTACTATGTGATACGCAGATTTTTTTATGTGTATGTATTATTTTCTTGCCTTTTCTATAAATAAAAAACGTTTGTAATAAAAAGAAATATATCTTGGGCTACCTAAAATGGGTCTGTAATATTTATCCACCATATTCCCCAGATTATCTGCAAAGAACTGTTTACTGTTTAATTATGACCTCAACAGGGTAATTGAAAAGTGATGCCTTCATGATGTTGGGACACATACTGTCAGATGCTAATGTCATCACCCCCAGCCCCTGCCTTTTGTGTAATCATTGCTGTGAGGAATTAAGGTGTTTTGCATTCTATTGTTCATTGTGACTGGGGAAGGTCTGGTGTGAATAGAAGTAATTAACGCTATACTTGTGTGTATTGTAAAGGCAGACTGGGATTTACAATATAAAGGGATTTAAGATGTAAAGGGGTTAGAACCTGTTGTCTCCTGACAGACCGTCTGCCAAACACTTTGTGAGAAGATGTGTATTGGGAATCGTTATATTCTATTGTGTGGGATCTTTTGAAGCCTAGCAGACGTCAGGATGATGTGTTGAGTCTTGTGATGTGTGGGTGGAGCTGGACCCTTGTTCATGTTAACTAATGTGTATTGAATTGTGTATAAAGTTACAATGTTTCTCAATAATAAAGTCATTCTACCCCAGAAAGATACAGAGCATGTTGTCTCGTTCTTTCAAAAGGATTAACTCCTATGGGAAAGGGTCGTTTGGCTGTGGAAGATTGGTAGCGAGTGAATGTGTGTCCAGGAGAGGGGACATCGTAAACGGCGTTAATCCCCTTGATATTTGGGGACCCGTTACAAGCGTCTTTAACCTTCACCGCAGGTTGGACAGAGGGCGTCTTCCCTCGTCATTGTATGAATATAACATTTGACACTGAACAATAAATTGTAATCATTATTCACGTACTCTCCGTGTATGTGTCTTGATTATCTCACCGGTGAAGAGGAGCATTTCCACACATCCAAGGGTCCAGCCTAGGCGAAGGGTCAAGAAGTGCGGACCTACCTAACAGATCAGTGCGGACCAACCTAACACCCACTGAGACCACTGCTTGTGGAAGAGAATTACACATTACCGCTCTCACAGTAAAGAACCCTCTGCGCAGTTTAAGGTTAAACCGCTTCTGTTCTAATTTTAGTGAATGGCTGCGAGTATTTTTAAATTCCCTTTCACTAAAAAGTTTTTCCCTATGCTAGGGTCACCAGTACGGTATTTGTATATCATATCCCCTCTCAAGCGTCTCCTCTCCAGAGAGAATACTGTAAGTTCAATGCTTGTAGTCTTTCCCCATAGCTGAGATGCTCCAGTCCCTTATTAGCTTTGCTGCCCTTCTCTGGACTCTCTTCAGTTCCAGTAGATCCTTCCAGAGAATGGGTCCCAGAACTGGACAGCATACTCCAGGTGCAGCCAGACCAGAGTCTTGTAGAGCGGGAGAATTATCGTTTTAGCTCTGGAGTGAATCCCTTTTTTAATACATGCCAAAAATCTGTTATCTTTGTTTGCAGCAGCTTGGCATTGCTGAGCCTGTCCCCCAGGTCCTTTTCCATAATAGATTTCCCCAGAGGCCCCCCCCCCCAACAAGTAAATTGCATTCACATTTTTGGCACCCAAATGCATTACTTTACATTTTTCAACATTAACCTCATTTACCATGTAGTTGCCCACCCCATTAACCACTTCAGCCCCGGAAGAATGTACCCCCTTCCTGACCAGAGCACTTTTTGCGATTCGGCACTGCGTTGTTTAACTGACAATTGCACGGTCGTGCAACGTGGTACCCAAACAAAATTGACGTCCTTTTTTTCCCACAAATAGAGTTTTCTTTTGGTGGTATTTCATCACCTCTGCGGTTTTTATTTTTTGAGCTATAAACAAAAAAAAGCGACAATTTTGAAAAAAAAAAATATTTTTTACTTTTTGCTATAATTATTATCCCCCAAAAATTAATAAAAAAAACTATTTTTTTCCTCAGTTTAGGCCGATACATATTATTCTACATATTTTTGGTAAAAAAAAATCGTAAAAAGCGTATATTGATTGGTTTGCGCAAAAGTTATAGCGTCTACAAAATAGGGGATCGTTTTATGGCATTTTTTATTATTATTTTTTTATTAATAATGGCGGCGATTTGCGATTTTTATCGTGACTGCGACTTTATGGCGGACACATCGGACACTTTTGACGCTATTTTGGGACCATTGTCATTTATACAGCGATCAGTGCTATAAAAATGCACTGATTACTGTGTAAATGACACTGACAGTGAAGGAGTTAACCCCTTCCTCGCCCCCCTAGTGGTTAAGTGTGTCCTAGTTAGTGATTCTAACTGTGAGGGGGGCTGGGCTACCAGTGACACGACACCGATCACTGCTCCCGATGACAGGGAGCAGTAGATCAGTGTCCTGTCACAAGGCAGAACAGGGAAATGCCTTGTTTACACAGGCATCCCCCTGTTCTGCAGCTCCATGACACGATTGCGGGACACCGGCGGACATAGAGTCCGCAGGTCCCGCAGGCATGGTCAAGGAGCTCGCGACGTGCCCGCATGGCAGGTTTTTTAAAGCAATGTACAGGTACGTTGCTTTGCCCACATGAGACATTCTACCTACGTATATACACGTTAGGCGGTCGGCAAGTGGTTAATTTGTTTAGGTCTTCTTGTAGGCTTTCCACATTATTTCCCTGCTTAGATTTGTATCGTCTGCAAATACTGAGATTGAGATTTTATCCTGTCCTCCATATCATTTATGAATAAATTAAACAGGATTGGTCCCAGGACTGAACCCTGGGGGACCCCACTTTCCACCCCGGACCATTTCAAGTTCTCCCATTTATCACCACCCTCTGAACTCGTCCTTGTAGCCAGATTTCAATCCAGTCCATTTCAACAGACTTTCAATTGCGGTCCATTTCGACAGACCTTATTTTGTACAGTAAACGTCTGTGGGGAACTGTATGAAAAGCCTTTGCAAAATCCAGATACACCACGTCTAAGGGCCTTCCTTTATCTAGTTGGCAGCTCACTTCTTCATAGGTTAATATATTGGTTTGGCAAGAACGATTCCTCATGAATCCATGCTGATTACTACTAATGATACCGTTTTCATTACTAAAATCTTGTACATGGTCCATTATCATCCCCTCCAATAGCTTGTAGACTATTGATGTTAGGCTAACTGGTCTGTAGTTTCTTGGCCCCATTTTAAATATTGGTGTCACGTTGGCTTTTCTCCAATCAGCTGGTACCATTCCAGTCAGTAAACTGTCCACAAAAATTTGTAACAATGGTCTGGTTATCACCTGAGTACCTTAAGGACCCTTGGTGCAAGCCATCTGGTGACTTATTTATGTTAAGTTTTTCAAGTCTATTTCTAATTTTGTCCTCTGTTAGCCATGGGGGTGCTTCCTGTGACATGCTATGAAAATGTACATTACCATCTTGGTTACTGTATTTCCCCATTTCCCTTGTGAAGACTGAGGGGAAGAATATATTCAAAACCTTCGCCATCTCTCCGTCTTAACCAAATGTAACCAAATTCCCTTCATCATCCTTTATGGGACCAATATGATCTGGCCTCCATTTCTTACTATTTATATACTTAAATAATTTCTTGGGATTTTTCTCCTCCGCTATGTGCTATTTTCGTGTTCTATCTAAAGCTGTTGTAGCTGCAAAGGGTGGGCCAACTCAATTTTGAACCCTACGGACGAAGACTGGGATGCCATTAAAGTTCATGAGCGTGTAAATTCAGGTGTCCCAATACTTTTGACAATATAGTGTATGTGCAAGGAAGCAGCTATGACCATGCAGTGAATAATTAGATATGAGACAGATACAGGTGCATCTCGAAAACATTTGAATATCATCAAAAAGTTAATTTATTTCAGTAATTTATTAAAAAAATTGAAACTCATATATTCTATAGATTCATTACACACAGAATGATGTATTTCAAGAGTGAGTGAGTGAGTGAGTGAATAACTTATATAGCGCTACAAATGCGAACTGAATCGCCTCAAGCATTTCTTTCTTTTAATTTTTATGATTATGGCTTACAGCTAGTGAAAATCCCAAATTCAGTATCTCAAAAAATTAGAATACTGTGAAAAAGTTGAATATTGTAGACTCATGGTGTCACACTCTAATCAGCTAATTAACTCAAAACACCTGTAAAGTTTTCCTGAGCCTTTTAATGGTCTCAGTCTGGTTCAGTAGGTTACACAATCATGGGGAAGACTTGACAGTTGTTCAGAAGACAGTCATTAACACCCTCCACAAGGAGGGCAAGTCACTAAAGGTCATTGCTAAAGAAGCTGGCTGATCACAGAGTGCTGTATCCAAGCATATTCATGGAAGGTTGAGTGGAAGGAAAAAGTGTGGTAGAAAAAATGTGTACAAGCAACAGGGATAACCGCAGCCTTGAGATGATTGTAAAGTAAAGGCCATTCAAGAATTTGGGGGCGATTCACAAGGAGTGGACTACGGCTGGTGTCAGTGCTTCAAGAGCCACCACACACAGATGTATCCAGGACATGGGCTACAACTGTCGCATTCCTTGTGTCAAGCCACTCCTAAACCAGAGACAATGTCAGAAGCGTCTTACCTGGGCTAAGGAGAAAAATGACTGGACTGTTGCTCAGTGGTCTGAAGTCCTCTTTACGGATGAAAGTACATTTTGCATTTCATTTGGAAATCAGGGTCCCAGAGTCTGGAGAAAGAGTGGAGAGGCCCAGAATCCAAGTTTCACGAGTTCCAGTGTGAAGTTTCCTAAGCCAGTGATGATTTGTGGAGCCATGTCATCTGCTGTTGGTCCACTGTGTTTTATAAAATCCAAAGTCAGCACAGTCCTCTACCAGGAAATTTTAAAGCACTTCATGCTTCTCTCTGCTGACCGGCTTTATGGAGATGCGGATTTCATTTTCCAGCAGGACTTGGCACCTGCCCACACTGCGAAAAGTACCAATACCTGGTTTAATGATCATAGCATCACTGTGCTTGATTGGCCAGCAAACTTGCCTGACCTAAATCCAATAGGGAATCTGTGGGGTATTGTCAAGAGGAAGATGCGAGACACCAGACCCAACCATTCAGATGAGCTGAAGGCCGCTATCAAAGCAACCTGGGCTTCCATAACACCTCAGCAGTGTACAGGCTGATCGTCTCCATGCCATGCCGTATTGATGCAGTAATTCATGCAAAAGGAGCCCTGACCAAGTATTGAATGCATATTATACTGTACATGGACCTATATTTCAGTAAGCCAACATTTCTGTATTAAAAATCCTTTTTTTATTGGTCTTATGTAATAATCTAATTTTCTGATATATTGAATTTTGGGATTTCACTAGCTGTGAATCATAATCATCAACATTAAAAGAAAGAAATACTTGAAATATATCACCCTGTGTGTAATGAATCTATATAAAATATGAGTTTCACTTTTTGAATTGAATTACTAAAATAAATTAACTTTTTGATGATATTCAAATTTTTTGAGATGCACCTGTATTTGTTTTTCTGAAGTAGACAGTATTCCAGGAAATGTGTCAGGAAGAGTCTTTGAGCAGTTCTGTATGTATGCTATATTAAAATATATATACGGTACATATATATATATATATATATATATATATATATATATGTAGCGATACCCTCAGCTAAGAGGGCCGCAGATTTAGTTTGGGCCCTGAAGACAGCTCCGCCAACCCTCGGCAATTTACTCGACCCACCCTGGCACAGTTAGTCTAGGGTAATATATATATCTTATGCTCTATGGTTAAATTAAGACACCAATTCAATGATAGAAGAATAACGAGTTTACTTCTACTGGCAATAAAAATCAACAGTTGTAACAAATCACAGGAATCTATCTGCAGAGCCCTGCAGCAATAGACACACTACAACTAGTAAGATATGGCGCACACGCGTCACATGTAACAGTACTTCACTATGCGCCCTATGGCGCAACAACTAAATAAACTATCTGGCTGGCCAGGCCTGACCCTATAACTCAGTCTCTAGGGGATGAATTCTTCGCATGCAAGTCTTTAAACGGTGGTGCACATTTCAGGAACACATTTGTAATCCAAAGGGTAAAAGTGCCAACACAGAACACTCCACTAGAGATCCGTTTGACTCAGTTCTGCTATGGATCTCCAGTGGGGACTTAAATATGAACTGGTGGACCACGGCAGTCTGTAGGCCTAACAATAGTGTACAGTATATGGATTGAGCAGGTGCTCGCTCACCCCTCCAGACGCGATCCCAGTCCGGGAACTTCCACCTGCTGTGTCTCCACACACAGCGTCTGCAGCGGTCTGGTCTCTGGCTCAGCAGCGGTTGAAGATGACCGAGTCAGATGCCACCCAGGCTTGCAATGGGGGTGGAAGGCTCTTTTGGGTAGCAGCGCAAGGCCCCAGGCTTCAGGCCTTGCCCCACAGTGGATCCGCACAGGAAGATCTCTCCACTGAAGTCTCGTGTCCCAAAGAGGCCGAGCGCAGCCTCGCCTCCTCCTTATATAACCCCACCCATGAGTCTCTGGGGTGGAAACATTGCATCCTGGGTGCCGAATGGGGTTCTGGGTAAGGTAGTCCTGAGAGTCTTAAAGGAGACCCTGCTACACACTCCCCCCACTTAAACTCTTTGGTCCCCAAAGATAATTCTAACATACACTGCGTACAACCCTAGACAACGTTGCGTATGATGTTGGCATAGGGAATTCCCACCAAAACCGAGGGGGTGAATTCCCTTGCCCACAGGTCACACTATCATGAGTGGCCTGCCTAACTGTGCCAGAGAGTGAGTGGGGGTTGCCCTCCACCAAATGAACAGTGGAGGGATCCGGATTCTCTGCACTCCTCCTAGCAGTGACCACAGAATCTTCTGAGCTCTTCCCCATTTGTGGGTAGGTCAACTTTTTGGGAGGCCTTATGACTCTTTGAGCCTGTGACAGGAGGGTCACTTTGGACACAGGGTGAGCCAGGAAATAATGGGCATTAAGAAATATATCTTGGGCTACCTAAAATGGGTCTGTAATATTTATCCACCATATCCCCAAGGATATCTGTAAAGGACTATTTACTGTTTCTGAACTCAACAGGTTAATTGAGAGATACTGAGGTGTTCAGCCTCAATCACCTGTCTAGTGTAATGTTAATGAATTCCAGCTTCTAGAAGACTTGTTCATTGTTTGTGGTGATGTGGATTGGGGAAATTAAGTCTGTCCTTGTGTGTATTGTAAAGTATCAGACAGTCTGGTGAATACAAAGGTCATGCATAGTCATTCAAACATAAAGGGGATTATTAGAACCTGTTGTCTCCTAGCAGACGTCAAAATAATGTGTGGAGTCTTGTAATGTGTGGGTGGAGCTGGGCCATTGTTCATGTTAAACTACTGTGTATTAGATGTATATAAAAGTTACAATGTTTCTCAATAAAAGGCATTCGATTTAGGAAGATACAGAGCGTGCGTCTCGTTCTTCCAGAAGGATTAATTCCTATGGGAAAGGGTCGCCTGGCTGTGGAAGATTGGTAGCGAGTGGATGTGTGTCCAGGAAAGGGGAATATTTAAAACGGCGTTTAATACCCTTCGTATTTGGGGTGCCGTTACATTGGTTGGCAGCAGCGGGATTTTCCCTCCAGCTCCTGGGACACTCCAAACCACCACAGTGAATGACCAGCTATGCAGCCTGCAGGAAAGTCACGCTGAAAGACCTACTTGAGAGCCGAGATGGACCAGAAGAAGGGTGATGCAGGACCCCGGTCAGTTGAAGATTTGTTTCAGCAACGAGTTCAACAGCGCTTGGCATTATATGGTGCTAACCCATCAGAGACCGCCATACAGGAAGCCATTAGAGGCATCCAGCTGCAGGATGCGCGACAAGAGAGAGAACGACAGCGTCAAGAGAGAGAACGAGAGCAACAAAAGAGAGAACTAGAGCGGCAACATGAGCGGATAATGGCGGAAATACGGCAATCGGAGATCGCCTACAGACAGCTGCTAGAATCTGCTCAGCAGCAGGGTGGGGCCCCCTTTGCCTGGGACTATCAGGAAATACCAGTGGACAACTCTGAAATCCTGGCTGAAGAATCGGCAGTGGAAAATCTGGAGATTGCCATCCCTAAAGCCGAAGTGGATGATATGGAGTTCCAGGGAGCTAGCCTGGCTGAAGAATCAGCAGTGGAAAATCTGGAGATTGCCATCCCTAAAGCCGAAGTGGATGATATGGAGTTCCAGGGAGCTAGGGCAGTTGGCTCATCTCCCCAGCCACAGATTACAGAAGGTATGGACTTAAGGGACTGTTCAGAGGATGTTAGGGATTATGCATCGCCTGCCCAAGTACTGGCAGCAGGACAGAGTACTGCAGACCCCGGCTCTACACCCGTGGCAGTTTTGGAGGCCCGAGGTCAGAAGGTGATGGTTCCTCTTTCCCAGGGGATTTCAGAGATGCATGGAGGAGAAGCAGCCCTTTTCCCTCCCCAACAGTTAGCCAGAGCAGATGGTGTGAAGTCCCCAGCAGAAGTGCTGGCAACAGGGCAGAGTGATAGCAACCTCTGCCCAGCACCGGAAACAACTGTGGAGTTTCAGGGAGCCGGGGCAGTTGGCCCCTCTCTCCAGCAACAAGCTGAGGTGGTAAAGCTTTTACCCCCAGCTGAATCACTGGCAGCAGGGCAGAATGCTACTGGCCGCTGCACACAACTGCCACTTGAGCGGATATCGGTGGATGGGACTGCGGTCTCCACTCACAGCAACCCAGCACAAGAGCTGGCAACAGAGCAGAGTGCCACGGACCTCTGCTCTCAACTAACAGAAGAGGGAGTTCCGGTGGTACTGGATGGGACTTCGGTCCTCACTGACACAACCCCAGAAAATGGTGTGACACTGGTACAGGAGGATGTCAGCCTTGCTTTGCAAGCACTGGGGGATTTTCACCTACCACAAGTGGATGGGACTTCAGTCTCCACCTGTATACCCCAGGGATGCCGGGCAGTCGACCCAGATCCCCAACAGCATGACGGACTGAGCCCAGTCACCCTGTCTTCTCTCCAGCGGCTGAAAGGACTCCAGGGAGAAGGGCCAGTCCAGGCCTCTCCCCAGCGGCGGGTATATTCTCTGAGAGAGGCAGAGGTTGGCTGGGTAAGTAATGCTCTGTTTGGAGCAATTTATTTGGGGTACTGTGTGGATACCGGCATTAGAGGAATGGACCTATGGACTAACTTCGGAGTCAACCCGTCTGGGGTCGCCTCCTCTGTTAGTCTCCTGCCGAAAGGGGAGATGTGTGACAGGAGGGTCACTTTGGACACAGGGTGAGCCAGGAAATAATGGACATTAAGAAATATATCTTGGGCTACCTAAAATGGGTCTGTAATATTTATCCACCATATCCCCAAGGATATCTGTAAAGGACTATTTACTGTTTCTGAACTCAACAGGTTAATTGAGAGATACTGAGGTATTCAGCCTCAATCTCCTGTCTAGTGTAATGTTAATGAATTCCAGCTTCTAGAAGACCTGTTCATTGTTTGTGGTGATGTGGATTGGGGAAATTAAGTCTGTCCTTGTGTGTATTGTAAAGTATCAGACAGTCTGGTGAATACAAAGGTCATGCATAGTCATTCAAACATAAAGGGGATTATTAGAACCTGTTGTCTCCTAGCAGACGTCAAAATAATGTGTGGAGTCTTGTAATGTGTGGGTGGAGCTGGGCCATTGTTCATGTTAAACTACTGTGTATTAGATGTATATAAAAGTTACAATGTTTCTCAATAAAAGGCATTCGATTTAGGAAGATACAGAGCGTGCGTCTCGTTCTTCCAGAAGGATTAATTCCTATGGGAAAGGGTCGCCTGGCTGTGGAAGATTGGTAGCGAGTGGATGTGTGTCCAGGAGAGGGAACATCGTAAACGGCGTTCAATACCCTTTGTATTTGGGGTGCCGTTACAGAGCCCTTTGCTCTCTTGGGGTTTCTGGTTCTGGCGCCACAGGCTCTTCTTCCGTAGCAGGTTTGGGCAACACGCCGGGCTCTGGAACATCTGCTTTAGGGGCTGAAGGATACGTAGAGTCTCTAGGGTCCTCTTCTGAGTAAGTGTCACAGGCATCTTCCCAGTAATCTGATGAAGGACTAGATGGGATGAACTCATTGGCTTCCGCATTCAGTTGTCCATCTATAGTGTCTTCAGTGGTTGGAAGATCTATAGCAGAAGTTCCTGGAGTTGGGGAAGGCCACAGCCAGTCAAGTTCTCTTCCTTCATCTCCACTAAGTTCAGAGGCCTCTCCATCTTCAGCCCGAGAGGTCTGGGACCGAGTGTTTGGCCTGGGAGTATCCAGAATAGAGACTGGTTCAGGGGAGTCCCTCACTGGGGGTATCCTGACTGCTTCAGCAAGTGGGAGCAGGTGGTTTCGATGCCACGTCTTCAGTGGTCCTACCTTCCCTTCTGGCTTCAACTTGTAGACAGGTAGGCCTGGCAGCTTCTTACAAATGACATAGGGTTCAGGTCTCCATCTGTCGGCAAGTTTGTGTTTTCCAGGGACCCCCAGATTGCGTAACAGTACTCGGTCCCCGGGCTGAAGGTCTTGCACCCGGACCTTCAGGACAAAGTTTATTTTGTTTCGAGCTCCCCTTTGATCTGAGGCCGCTTGAGCTTGTTCATAGGCTACTTTCAGGCTGTGTCTGAGCCTGTCCACATATCCTTTGTGGGAGGTGGCTGAGGAATGGTCTAAGGAGGTGCCACAGGTAACCTTGCTTCTCTCCCAAACATGAGTCGATATGGGGAGTAGCCTGTAGCATCACTTGTGGTGCAGTTGTAAGCGTGTACTATAGCTGCTATGTGTTTGCTCCAATGTTGTTTCTTCTCACTATCCAGAGTTCCCAACATGTTGAGCAGGGTTCGGTTAAACCTCTCCGTCTGAGCATCTCCCTGTGGGTGGTAAGGTGTGGTTCGGGTTTTCTTGATTCCTAACGAATCCAGGAGTTTCCGGATCAGCCGACACTCAAAGTCCCTTCCTTGATCTGAATGGAGTCGCTGTGGCAGCCCATAATGGACAAAATACTTCTCCATAAGTACCTTGGCTACTGTGGAAGCCTTCTGGTCTTTGATTGGGAAAGCTTGGGCATACCGGGTGAAATGATCGGTTATCACCAGAACATTTCCTAGTCCACTCAGGTCGGGTTCGAGGCAGAGAAAATCAATGCATACCAGATCCATTGGACCTTGACTTTGTAGATGGCCCATTGGGGCAGCTTGATGAGGTAAAGTCTTCCTCTGGATGCAGCGTGCACATGAATGGCAGTACTCTTCTACTTCTGCCCTCATGCAGGGCCAATAGAACCGACTTCTAACGAGTTGAAAGGTCCTTTCCGCCCCTAGGTGGCCGTGATTGTCATGTAGGGCAATCAGAACAGTTTCTCGATGTTTTTCCGGAAGGAACAATTGCCATTTATCTTCCAGGTCATCAGAGGGGCCCCTTCGGTAGACCACTCCCTGATGCACCTGCAACCTGTCCCACTCTTTGCTCAACAGGCGAGCTTCCTTTGAAGAGTGGCACAGGAGTCTATTTGGATCCTGATTCTCCAGGGCTTCCAGAACCAATTTCCCCATGGGGTCTTCTAATTGGTCGCATCTCAGTTCCTTCTTGGACAGTTTTGGCAGATTGTCTTCCTCCAGTTGGGTTACTCCACAGTATTGTTTGGGGACTCCTACCATGGTAACTCCTATCTCTTCTGCCCTCGAGCCTCCTCTGGCTTGTAATTCAGCCCCTTGACAAAGGGCCCACACCCCGTCAGGTGCCACTTGAGTCCAGTCTTCTGTGTCACTGGTGGGGGCATGAGATCTCCTGGACAGAGCGTCTGCATCTCGATTTCCAGCCCCTGGCTTGTATTTAGGCTGAAATTGAATCCAGACAGTGCGGCCAGCCACCTGTGTCCAGTGGCGTCCAGCTTTGCTGTGGTGAAAAGGTAGGTAAGGGGGTTCTTGTCGGCCTTCACAGTGAACTCCGCCCCACAGTATACAACCTGCACCTGTATCTGCCCTGGTGTCATCTAATCCAGCCATCTGCAGGAGTTAGTGTGTATGTTGTGTGACTCAAGCACAATATACTATACCCAATTTCTGTTTTTCCCATCTCCTTGCAGGCCATTACAATGTCTGGAAGGCAACAAGGAGAGGCAGACAGTCACGAGCCAAGAAAAGAGGGCAAGTAGGCTCTGTGTCTAGAGACAACAGTGCTGGTCGTGGACGCGGTGCATCGTCATCAGCACGTGGCCATGGGACACGCTTGTCCTTATTTTCGGCAGCTGCACATGTTGAGCCGCATCATGCCGAAGGCTTGGTAGAGTGGATGACCAAGCCCTCCTCATCCTCCTCATCCTCTCTCACCCAGGCTCAGGGTACTGGAAAATCAGCTGCCAACGCGTACTCTTCCCTCGTCTCAATGTCATCAGTCACCCTTTCCCTAGACCCACCATGTCCTCCTGAGGAGTCCCCCGAACTGTTTGAGCACAGTGTTGGGTACATGCTCCAGGAGGATGCCCAGCGTTTTGAAGGCTCTGATGATGATACCCAGTTAGAGGAAGGCAGTAGTGTGAGCGCAGAGAGAGGGGATGCTCAAGGACAGCAATCTGGCAGTCATGTTCCACCTGCTGCAGCATACTGCAAGGTTTGCTCCAGTGGAGAAGAGGGAGGGGATGATGAGGTCACTGACTCCACGTGGGTGCCTGATAGGAGAGAGGAGGAGGAGGCGGCACATCTCCAACGAGGCAGGATGCCCTCCGGGAGCCAGCTTGAGGGCAGCACACCAACTGAATCACACCGCAGAGCTCCGCCTGTGCAGGGCGCTGCCTCTGAGCGTTATTACAAAAGTTCTTTGGTGTGGGCCTTTTTTGAAACGAGTGCATCAGATCGCACCGCTGCTATTTGCAACATATGTCTCAAGCGTATCTCGCGTGGCCAAAACATCAGCCGCTTGGGCACCACAAGCATGACCAGACATATGTTGACCTGCCATGCAGCTCGTTGGCAAGCGTACCTTAAAGACACACACCAAAGAACAAAGTGGACCTCTCCTTGCTCCTCATCAGTTGGGATCTCCAACCCCACTATACCTTCAGTCCTCTCTGAAAGCTGCACTGAGAGGAATGAAGGTGTAGAATTAGGTGTGTCACAGCCAAGTACTTGCGGGCACTCTGCTAGCAGTACACCGACATCCGATTGTACCACGCAAATTTCCCTGCCCCAGCTGCTGGACCGTCAAAAGAAGTTCACTCCCAGCCATCCACATGCTCAGCGGTTGAATGCTAGCTTGGCTAAATTGCTAGCACTTCAACTGCGGCCTTTTCAGTTGGTAGACTCGGCCCCCTTCCGTGAGTTTGTGCAATGTGCGGTTCCTCAGTGGCAGGTTCCCAAACGCCACTTTTTCTCACGGAAGGCGATTCCGGCTCTCTACCGGCATGTGGAAGGCAATGTCTTGGCCTTGCTGGACAGGGTGGTCAGCGGTAAGGTGCATATTACCGCTGACTCATGGTCCAGCAGGCATGGACAGGGACGTTACCTATCTTTCACGGCCCATTGGGTCACTCTTTTGGCAGCTGGGAAGGATGCAGGACAAGGTGCAGTAGTGTTGGAGGTTGTTCCGCCACCACACCTCCAAAATGCTACTACTGGTTGTGACACACCTCTCTCCTCCACCCCCTCCTCTTCTTCTTCCTCCATGGCCTCTTCGAGTGCTCTGTCCTCGGAACCAGCGGTGCTCCGTAGGCGTTCAAGGGGCTACGCAAGTACGCAGGCAAAAAGATGCCATGCCGTGCTTGCGCTGGTGTGTTTGGGAGACAGGAGCCACACTGGGGCAGAGGTTCTGTCAGCTCTGCAGGGGCAGGCTTCGAGGTGGTTGACGCCACACCAGCTTAAGCCAGGAATG
Organism: Rana muscosa; assembly: GCA_029206835.1. Lineage (NCBI taxonomy): Eukaryota > Metazoa > Chordata > Amphibia > Anura > Ranidae > Rana > Rana muscosa. Next base: position 1,234,169,257 of record CM055116.1, on the reverse strand, counting down.
GTGGTTTGTGACAATGGCACCAACCTCCTCTCCGCCCTGCGACAGGGACAACTGACCCATGTGCCCTGTATGGCTCATGTCCTTAACCTGGTGGTGCAGCGGTTCTTGGGCAGGTACACAGGCTTACAGGATGTCCTGAGGCAGGCCAGGAAAGTCTGTGTGCATTTACGCCGATCGTATAATGCCAGTGCTCGGCTGGCTGAGCTGCAAAAGGAGTTGAACCTGCCCAAGAACCGCCTTATATGTGACATGCCCACCAGGTGGAACTCAACGTTGGCCATGCTGCAGTGACTGCACACGCAGCAGAGGGCCATCAATGAGTACCTGTGCGACTACGGCACCAGGACAGGGTCAGGGGAGCTCAGATTTTTTTCACCATGCCAGTGGAGCATGATCAGGGATGTATGCACTGTCCTGTCACCATTTGAGGAGGCCACGAGGATGGTGAGCAGTGACAGTGCATGCATCAGTGACACTGTACCTCTTGTCTACCTGTTGGAGCATACGCTGCGTTGAATAATGGACAGGGCAATTGAGGCAGAACAGAGGCAGGAAGAGGAGGACTTCCTTGCCTCTCAAGGCCCCCTTTATACAGACAGTGTTCCTTCTCTCCCACCCATCACACAGGAAGAGGAGGAGGAGGAGGATTGTGTCAGCATGGAGGTGGAGCCTGGCACTCAGCATCAGTAGCAGCAGTCTGTTAGGGATGATTTACAGTCCCAAGAAACCGGTGGACTTGTACGTGGCTGGGAGGAGGTGGCTGCGGATCATATCGTCCTTAGTGACCCAGAAGACTCCGGACCGAATGCCTCAGCTAACCTACATTGCATGGCCTCCCAGATCCTGCAAAGCCTGCTGAAGGATCCTCGTATTCTTCGGATCAAGGAGAGGGACCATTACTGGCTGGCCACTCTCCTTGATCCACGGTACAAGGGTAAGGTTGCGGACCTTATCTTGCCGTCGCAGAGAGAGCAGAGGATGAGACATCTCCAGGAGGCCTTGCAGAAAGGTCTGTGCAACACGTTCCCAGAGACCGGGAGGTTACAAACTGCTGGTCCTGGATGATGAGTTGCTGAGGCTTCGGTCAGTAGCAGTAGGAGCGGTGGGGAAGGTGGACATTTGACCGATGCGTTCAGACAATTTTTTAGTCCGCAGCCCCAAGGTATGATCGGTTCCAGCAACCATCGCCAGCTGATATACATGGTGCAGGAATACCTAGGGGCAAGGTCAGACTTGGACACCTTTCCCACCGAAAATCCTCTGGCTTACTGGGTCTTGAGGATGGATCACTGGCCAGAGCTTGCACAGTATGCAATTGAGCTACTGGCCTGTCCTGCATCCAGCGTTCTTTCGGAACGCACATTCAGTGCTGCTGGAGGCTTTGTCACCGATCAGTGTGCGCCTGTCCACCGACTCGGTTGATCGACTGACCTTCATAAAGATGAATCAGTCTTGGATCACCACCAGCTACCAGGCACCTGAAGCTGATATAACTGAATAATTTATTTTGAAATGTCACATCCCTTCAAGACTGCCTATGCTGATGCTGAGTGACTGTCCTGTTATGTTGACTGACTACCCTCTTCCTCCTCAATGATCCTGATGATAGCTTGGAAGAACATTTTTGTTTCTGGGTGCCACCACCAGTGGCTAAGGCCCAATTTTTCAGCCCCTGTTTAACAGGGGCGTGTAATTACAATTTTTTATGCAATGCTTTGCAACAGGTCTCATTGCTGTGCTCCAAGTACAGTATCTGTGAGGGGTTGCAGTGTTGTGACACCAGCACCAGTGCCTAAGGCACAATTTTTCAGCCCCTGTTTAACAGGGGCGTGTAATTACAATTTTTTATGCAATGCTTTGCAACAGGTCTCATTGCTGTGCTCCAAGTACAGTATCTGTGAGGGGTTGCAGTGTTGTGGCACCAGTGCCTAAGGTACAATTTTTCAGCCCCTGTTTAACAGGGGCGTGTAATTACAAATCTTGATCTAATAATTCACAGCAGGGCCCATTCCTGCGCCCACCAAAAGTAACTGTGAGGGCTTACAGTGTTCTAGCACCAGCACCGCTACCAAAGGCCCAATTTTTCCTACCACTGTTCAACAATGGCATGTAATTACAATTCCTGATATAATAGTTCACAGCAGGGCGTTACAGCGCCCATTAAGAGTAGCTGTGAGGGCTTACAGTGTTGTGGCAACACCAACATCTAATGGGGCAAATTTCTGCAGAGTATATACGGCAGGCCCCTACTTTCAAACATCCAACTTACAAACGACTCCTACTTGCAAACGGAAGGAGAAAACAGGAAGTGAGAGGAAATCTACCCCTAAAAAGGGAAATTCTATCCTGTTAGATTTAATTTGGGAAAAAGGTATCTCCTCTCTACTGATGCTTTATCACCAATCCTTGTTTCAATAAAAACCCCACTTTTCCAAAAACATTTGTCATTGGGACGGAAAGTGAGGTGAAATGTTCTGAACAGGTGCACAGACAGCAAAACAAATGTTACAGGGGTGATAACCCTTCCCTATGTTTTCCAAAAAGCTTGAAAATAGATTTTTGGGCTGGAGCTACACTTAAACAATGTACCTGTTCAAAATTACAAACAGATTCTACTTAAGAACAAACCTACAGTCCCTGTCTTGTTTGCACCGCCTGTATATTGCTGTTCAGAGTATATAGGGCCTTTTTTTATTTTGGGTGCGGGGTTCCCCTTAATATCCATACAAGACCCAAAGGGGCTGGTAATGAGCTGGGGTGGGGGGGGGGGGGTGATGTTGTAGCCATGCCATTTTTCTCAAAGATTTTAATCCATATTGCCAGGACAAGACATGACATTAAAGCCGCAAGCAGTTTTAAATGGCTTTTTTTCCTTTAGAAATGTCATCTTGTGCAGGGACAGTTCTAAACACGGAAAACACATGCCACTTCACAGGCATATTTTTGACACCCCCCAGGTACCATATTTAAAGGAATATTTCCCTTTTTTTTCACTTTATGCATCATTAAAATGACTGCTCCAGAAAAAACTTCAGTTTTGATACATGTCCCCTGGGGCAGGACCCCGGTCCCCAAACCTTTTTTATGACAATAACATGCATATTGGCCGTTATAATTAGCACTTTAGATTTCGAAGGTTCGCGTCCATTGTAACTAATAGGGTTCTAACGTTCGTGCAAACTTTCGGTCCGTTCGTAGGTTCTGGTGCGAACCGAACCCGGGGGTGTTTGGCTCATCCCTACTCTTGAGTACAGGGTCTGTCACATACAGTTGTGCTCATAAGTTTACATACCCTGAGAATACTTTACTGAAGAAATATCAGAACATGTCTTTATCATCATGGAACAGGAAGAGAACACAAACGAGTGCATTGAGCATAGCTAGACAATACATCCTGTTACAGTTGGTCTCATAAGTTTACATAACCTGGCAGAATTTATGATTTTTTGGCCATTTTTCAGAGAATATGAATGATAACACAAAATCTTTTTTCATTTGTGGTTAGTGTTTGGCTAAAGCCATTTATTATCAATCAACTGTGTTTTTTTTATTTTTTTATTATTATAATCACAACAGAAACTACCCAAATTATCCTGATCAAAAGTTTACATACCCTGGTGATTTTGGCCCGATAATATGCACACAAGTTGACACAAAGGGGTTTGAATGGCTATTAAAGGTAACCATCCTCACCTGTGATCTGTTTGCTTGTGTAGCGCCACCCTCACTCCCCTCTCTTGCTCTTTCTCGTCTGTCTCTTGTCTAGAGGTATCTCAGAGGGGAGGGAGCGGGGACACCACACCAGGCCTCCACCACATGTATCAGTGCGGTATAAGCAACGTTCTTCATTTACCTTTGGGTCAGTTTTGTGCACCTGGATCCTCTCTCCAAGAGTCACCTTGAGCCATGTCCGTCAGAAATGAGCCCCACACCATTAAAGTCCAACACTCCTTGATTCTCATGCGAATGAACACAAACAGTTGAACTCCCTGGAAGAACAGCACAGGAAAGGAGGTGTGGGTGCGAATAGGCCCAGACACAATTGTTCTCCACTTTCTCCCCTGAAAGTGGGTTGCGGTCTCCGCACGAGGGGGATTTCCTTCCAGGCGGTCTCCGACGAGAGACACACCCGTCACCGGCAATATGCTGCACCGGGTCTTCAAGTGAGGAGCTCCCCCGGTCCAATTCGCCTTCCGGATTCGGGTACCCAATCCCTGGGTTCCCTAGGATCTCCTTCCCTCGCAGAACTCAGTGTTGGGCACTGAGCTCCGGACCTCCATTCAAGTACCTCACCCCAGGCTAAAGGTGCCTGAGATGGAACACGATCTCCGGTGGTCCTCCAGGCCTAGGCCACCCAGAGGACCGTCACAAACCACCATCCGCAGACTAAAGGTGTCTGGGACTACGAACCCCGTGACCAAGATGGCCGGCCCCCTTTATACCCTCTCCCAGCAAGCATGGCGGGTTCCCCGCTCCACCATACCGCTGCCGAGGGAGGACAAAAAGAGGTACGGCAGACAGCAATGGTTCAACTTCCAGCCCGTGGCGACAGCGCCACCTTCAGGGCCGCAGGGAATCACACATCACTGGTGTCACCGCCAGATTCAAATTTACACCCGGGAAAGTGCATACCCGCTACACTCTCCCCCTTGTCCTTTGACACTGGTCCCCAGTGTCTGGAGTAAATCATGCCCTCAATGGCTGACATAATCCAGTCCAGAAACCCACTAACAATTGTGGTAAAAATAACTTTGAAAAAAAAAAACTATCACCATGAAACAATTGTGTCTGAGCCCTGTAATAGAAAGGGAAAGAAACAACAACATGTAATCATAACCTTAAATCACATTTTACATTACACTTTTCCCACCCATCCTGGCTAAGATCCACCCATCCTCAGTGATCTTGAAGGGTTGCTCTCCTGCAGAGGGGGAAAAAGAAACAACATACATAAACCCTGACACATATATTCGTGTAGGAGGAAAGAAACTTCTTCGTAAAGAAATCCCTTTTTCCCCAAAGAGTGAGTGTGTGAAGAAGTGTTAACGTTGCGCAACACTGCCACCTGGTGACAGCATCACAGTAACTGCACTCGTGGAACCTCTTCTTCTTCTCTTTGAGCCCTATCTACCCCAGAGTCTGTGATCTTTTCTTTTGGAAAAATGAAGAACAAACTAGGAACAGTTCCTCATTCCTCTGGGCACAAAAAAAAAACAACGGCCCCAGAAAGTTCAGCAGCACAGAACAAAAAAAAATAATGGAGTCTTTTTTTCTCCTCAAAGGTAAAAGCGGGGATGCGGCAGAACAAGTGGCTTCAAGTGCTTGTCCATGGTTTCTAGATGATACTCCACATCTTCTCCTTCTTTACGCCGGATCAGCACTTTGTCTGCATGGATGTGACATCCCAACATCCACTCTGCCTTGCAGTCTTTAAAACGTTGAGAAGCCTTGGGGGAACATGTAAGGTACCTGCGGGTGTGCGGGACTTTCAAGTGAGTCCACACAAAGTCATCGTACCAGCGCTCCCGGCACACTACCACTTCGTAAAGTAACTCCTTCGACAAGTATGGATACTCCCACCCATACTCCGCAGCAACCTTCTGGCCGAACAGGCGCTGTAATCTCGCCAAAGGAGGCATGGTAGGTTTGTCCCCTTCACCAGGCAAAACTATTGAGTACGGGTGACGAGGCACTCTGACTACCTCCAATCTGGGCATAGGCGCCCGCAGCAACAGTCTCTTTTCCCCAACATCAGGTGCAGGTGGCACCGGAGATGTAGGGACAAGCTGAGGACGGGACCCCTTGTCAGGCGCTGGTGCCTCCACCCGGGGCGTACTCTCCCCTGTAGACATAGGTGGATCCCTGGTTCTGCGGGATGAAGCAAGCGGTACCCCTTCCCAGCCCTTCTCGGCAAACAAATCATCTATGGCAACGTCGTCTCCCATGTCCGAGAGCGACTCTAGGTCGGAGGTGTAACGCTCCTCCGCGGGTATGTATCCAGTTGTAGAAACGGAACCACCACCTCCCGCGGACTTGCTGGGCCATGACTTCCCGACACCTCCGCCCACACACCAAATCTCTCCGCCTGGCTTACCTCGGCCTTTACTTGAAGCAGGACATCCGGAACCGTCGTCAACGGATTCAACCGGGCTCGGCGTAACCTGTCGGGACGGTCCACCACAACAGCTGGTCGGGGCTACCATGCCGGTCTTTCTCTTCGGTGGTGGACGCTGCGAGACAGTGGTGACCAAGTCAGCATCCTTGGATTTCTCCCGTTGAGTTTTCACGACCTCCTCCGCAGTCGCTGCAGTGTGCGCAGGGATGGCTCTCACAGCAGTGATCCCTCCTCTCTGAGTGGTGGTACCTGAAGCCCGGCCAGGGTAGATGGTTCTTGGCCTCTCCACTGCCGGATCCACTTCGAACAGAAATTCCCCACAGGCCTCACAACGTCCGAACGGCTTCAGCTGACACACCAGTCCCAAACAGCCAGGACAAATCACACCCAGGGCCTCAATGTCCATGCATGAATACAGGGCGAATCGTCCCCGGTGCTTTAGCCGGATCCCCGTATCCGTTACCGGAGCAGCAGCGGTCAATGTCGTGGTGGAAGGGTGAACTGGAATCCACAATGTATGTCCGAACATGGCGACCTGTTGCTGATCCATCGCACACTGCAAAGTTTTTGCGCCAACGTCCCACGTGTAGTCCCTCACACGTATTGGACTCCTCCCCTTTGCTCCAGTTCGCGGGCTTTTCTTCTTTTTTTCCTTTAGAGTCACGCCCACGAACTAAGCAATGGGGGTGTGCCTGGTGGCGCAGTGCAACTAGAAACCCCCACGTGTAGTCCCTCACACGGCTGAGTTTCCCCCTCTCCTCGCTCTTCTGCGCGGGCCTTTCCCTTCAATGGGTCATGTCCACGACTTTGAGCACTGGGGTGCTCTTCGGCCAATGAAGGCCCGCCTATTCGTTTAACTCCGCCGACAGACACATTCAGTACTCGTGGTGCACCAACACTATACCAGACCCGAGCCCCCACGTGTCATGCCACCCTCACTCCCCTCTCTTGCTCTTTCTCGTCTGTCTCTTGTCTAGGGGTATCTCAGAGGGGAGGGAGCGGGGACACCACGCCAGGCCTCCACCACATGTATCAGTGCGGTATAGGCAACGTTCTTCATTTACCTTCGGGTCAGTGTTGTGCACCTGGATCCTCCCTCCGAGAGTCACCTTGAGCCATGTCCGTCAGAAATGAGCCCCACACCATTAAAGTCCAACACTCCTTTATTCTCATGCGAATGAACACAAACAGTTGAACTCCCTGGAAGAACAGCACAGGAAAGGAGGTGTGGGTGCGAATAGGCCCAGACACAATCGTTCTCCACTTTCTCCCCTGAAAGTGGGTTGCGGTCTCCGCACAAGGGGGATTTCCTTCCAGGCGGTCTCCGACGAGAGACTCACCGGCAATATGCTGCACCGGGTCTTCAAGTGAGGAGCTCCCCCCCGGTCCATTGCGCCTTCCGGATTCGGGTACCCAATCCCTGGGTTCCCTAGGATCTCCTTCCCTCGCGGAACTCAGTGTTGGGCACTGAGCTCCGGACCTCCATTCAAGTACCTCACCCCAGGCTAAAGGTGCCTGAGATGGAACACGATCTCCGGTGGTCCTCCAGGCCTAGGCCACCCAGAGGACCGTCACGAACCACCGTCCGCAGACTAAAGGTGTCTGGGACTACGAACCCCGTGACCAAGATGGCCGGCCCCCTTTATACCCTCTTCCAGCAAACATGGCGGGTTCCCCGCCCCACCAAACCGCTGCCGAGGGAGGACAAAAAGAGGTACGGCACACAGCAATGGTTCAACCCCCAGCCCGTGGCGACAGCGCCACCTTCAGGGCCGCAGGGAATCACACATCACTGGTGTCACCGCCAGATTCAAATTTACACCCGGGAAAGTGCATACCCGCTACACTTGTAATTAGTGTGTGTGTATAAAAGCTCAATGAGTTTCTGGACTCCTGACAGACCCTTGCATCTTTCATCCAGTGCTTCCCTGACGTTTCTGGATTCTGAATCATGGGGAAATCAAAAGAATTGTCAAAGGATCTGTGGGAAAAGGTAGTTGAATGGTATAAAACAGGAAAGGGATATAAAAAGATATCCAAGGAATTGAGAATGCCAATCAGCAGTGTTCAAACTCTAATCAAGAATTGGAAAATGAGGGGTTCTGTTGCAACTAAACCATGGTCAGGTAGACCAACTAAAGTTTCATTCACAACTGCCAGGAAAATTGTTCGGGGTGCAAAGAAAAACCCCCAAATAACTTCAGGTGAAATACAGGACTCTCTGAAAACATGTGGTGTGGCTGTACAAGATGCACAATAAGGGGGCACTTGAAGAAAGATGGTCGAGTCGACAGAAGAAAGCCATTACTACGCAAATGCCACAAATTATCCCACTTACAATACGCCAAACAGCACAGAGACAAGCCTCAAACCTTCTGGCACAAAGTCATTTGGAGTGATGAGACCAAAATTTAGATTTTTGACCACAACCATAAATTTGGAGAGGAGTCAACAAGGCCTATGATGAAAGGTACATCATTCCTACTGTGAAACACGGAGGTGGATCGCTGATGTTTTGGGGATTTGTGAGCTACAAAGGCACAGGAAATCTGGTCAAAGTTGTTGGCAAGATGAATGTAGTATGTTATCAAAAAATACTGGAGGAACATTTGCATTCATCAGCCAGGAAGCTACGCATGGGACGTACTTCGACATTCCAACATGACAATGATCCAAAACACAAGGCCAAGTTGACCTGTCATTGGCTACAGCAGAATAAAGTGAAGGTTCTGGAGTGGCCATCTCAGTCTCCTGACCTCGATATCATTGAGCCCCTCTGGGGAGATCTCAGACGTGCCGTTCATGCAAGACAGCCCAAGAATTTATAGGAACTGGAGGCTTTTTGCCAAGAGGAATGGGCAGCTTTACCATCTGAGAAGATAAAGAGCCTCATCCACAAATATCACAAAAGACTTCAAGCTGTCATTAATGTTAAAGTGGGCAATACACGGTATTAAGAACTGGGGTATGTAAACTTTTGATCAGGGTAATATGGGTAGTTTCTGTTGTCATTATGATTTAAAAAGAGTAAACACAGTTGATTGATAATAAATGGCTTCAGCCAAACACTAACCATGAGTGAAAGAAAAAGTTTTTGAGTTATCATTCATATTCTCTGAAAAATGGCCCAAAAAATCACAAATTCTGCCAGGGTATGTAAACTTATGAGCACAACTGTATACTATATCCACTTAAGGACCGCCGCCTGTACATATACGTCGGCAGAGCGGCACGGACAGGCATAACCACGTACCTGTACATCCCCCCCCCGTGTGGTGGCACGCTCGCGACCCTGCCGCTTTCTCCGTGAGCCCGACCGTGGGTCCCGAGGACTCGATCGCTGTGGGGATACCCGCGATCGTCTCACGGAGAGATAGAGCAGGTAAACTAGCATCTCCCCGCTCTGCCTAGTGACAATGACATTGATCTCCACTCCGTGTGATCGGAGCGGTGATGAGTGTCATTTCACACACAGCCCATCCCCCCTACAGTAAGAAGCACTCCCTAGGAAACACTTAACCCCTACAGCACCACCTAGTGGTTAACCTCTTCACTGCCAGTGTCATTTTCACAGTAATCAGTGCATTTTTATAGCACTGATCGCTGTAAAAATTACAATGGTCCCAAAAATGTGTCAAAAGTGTCCGCCATAATGTCGCAGTCATGATAAAAAAAAATCGCTGATCGCCGCCATAACTAGTAAAAATAATTAATAAAAATGCCATAAAACTATCCCCTATATTGTAGAAGCTATAACTTTTGCGCAAACCAAGCAATAAACGCTTATTGTGATTTTTTTTACCAAAAATATGTAGAAGAATACGTATCGGCCTAAACTGAGGGAAAAAAAACATTTTTTTATATATTTTTTGGGGATATTTATGTAGCGCACCCACCCCAGCCTTTACCTGCTTTTATTCTATTTGGCTTCTTCGCAGGAAAAGACTGAGGCACACCGCACCACAAGCCCGTACCCTCCTGGATGGGGGGGTTGAGCGGTGTTAGTTTCTCGGGCCTGCCTGCAGCCAGTGTTTGAAAACCTCCAGAGCTGACCTCGTTTCTGGGGTAGTCAGAAACAAGTCCTTAGTTCTCCGCAGTAAGCAACTGTCCACATCAACTGAAAAGTCCAACTTCTTATTTATTCTTAAGGGCAATAAATAGTCTCTTTGAGAGCAGACAGGTTGAGACAAACACGGGTCAGATAAGGTGGGAGGAGGTCCAGGCACAAACTTAATTCAGGGTTTCTCCTATTCTGGCTTGGCGCACGGTCCCTGCCACAAACCATGAGGTTGGTCACTGCCACTGACCTGGTGAATAGTTGCAAGTCACTGCCGCTGACCTGGTGTGCGTAGAGTCACTGCCACTATGACATAAAGAACCCGCACTTCCTTCTTTGAGTAACTTGGCCCCTTTTTAGGATAAGAACATCCCTCCGGAGAGTTACCAGTGGCCCCCTCTGTCACCACGACTCTGCGCTGGGTCTTCAGAAAGGGTCACCTCCCTGGTCTCCTCGATCCTGGATATGGGTCCCCTCGCAAGGCAGATCCCTGGGAGCCTCGATCCTTAGCGGACCCCAGCCAAAGGTTGCTGGGTTCCAGGCCCTCGCCAAAGTACCTCACCCCAGACTGAAGGTGTCTGGGATGGAAACAGCAGCTCCGTCTCCGGGTCTAGGGCACCCGGAGACAACACACTCGCCCAGGCCTCCGGGCCTAGGGCACCTGGAGGCAACACACACACCCAGGCCTAAGGTGCCTGGGCGCGGAACCAACGACCGACCTCTCTGGAAGATGGCCGCCCCCTTTTATATCCTCTCCCGACAGGCACAGCAGGTTCCCCGCCCAGCCGTACTGCTGCCAAGAGGGGACAAGAAAAGGCACAACCCTGTACCACGGTTCAACCCGGGCCTATGGCAACAGCGCCACCTATAGGCCCCAGGGAACTGCACATCAGTACTATCTCCCAGGGACAGAAATGGTCCATGAAACAAATTAGTGCATCTAAACCTAGTTACCACTCAGATGCTCCCCCTAAATATGACACCCCGCTACATTTATTACAGCAAAAAGTTAAAAATATTGCATTTTTTTCAAAATTGTCGCTCTATTTTTGTTTATAGCACAAAAAATAAAAACCGCAGAGGTGATCAAATACCACCAAAAGAAAGCTCTATTTGTGGGAAAAAAAGACGTCAATTTTGTTTGGGAGCCACGTCGTACGACCGTGCAATTGTCAGTTAAAGCGACGCAGTGCCGAATCGCAAAAAGTGGCCTGGTCTTTGACCAGCAAAATGGCCAGGGCTGAAGTGGATATTTTAAAATTATATGTATGCTATATTAATTTTTATAATTATATATATATATATACACGCTATATACTTTTTGTGTTTACAATTTTTTTCCCATTAAAGTGGAGTAACCCTTGAATACTAAAAAGGTAACCCCACAATACGAACTCAGAAACTATTTTCATGTACCATATTATGCATGAGTTGAATATTCCCTGCAAAACTGCCTTATTAGATAGCATTTAGAAAATCTTGTATAATTAATGCTAAATAAAAAAAATTGAGTTTTTATAATATAATTGTTGTTTGAGAACATCGCTATCATACCATGAAAGTCCCTATAGTCTTGCATTAATCTACTATTAAAAACATAAAAAATCTCAGACAGTACGGCAATTAATGCCGCCGCCTAAACTCATCGGACAGCTCTCGTTCAGCGAACGCTTCTGTTTGACCCAAGTCGCCGCTCACCTGACAACCTGCCTTGGGAAGTTCCGTGATCCGATCAGACGCCTTGTCTTCCACTTGCGGCATTTCTTTGGTTTGCATGGAAATGGACGCTTAAAAGCCGGGCTGTAAAAGGCAAATGAGCAGACATAAAGGCAGGCAGCGCAGAAGCTTTATTACGCCTATACGGATTTTGTCACTTACTGGAAGTTATAAAGCATAAAAGGATTATTCAACGAAATGAACATCTAACCATTTCAAGGTCAAGAATCCCAGTGGTTAATCTCCCTTTCCCTTCATCGTTTTATGTCATCTAAAGTAATAAGCTGTAAAGCGGCCATTGAAATCATCAGCTAATGTAGAGGCCGACAATACAGCGCTGCTCAAGAGCCCAAGAAAAAAGCCATCGCGGGGAATAATAAGCCCTCAAGCATGTATTTAAAGTTAAGACGCTCTATTCACTGCCTCATAAAAGTTACCAGAAAACAGCAAGAAAAGTCTTCCCGCCGAGTTCACCGCTTTCTGCCTCCAAGGAAATGTAAATAGCTGCTTTAAAGCAGAGCTCCGGCTAAAAAATATCAAGATAAAAGTTAATGGCCCATCAAAAAGATAAAATAACAAACCAGCTTTCGCTGCAATATTCACCTCCAATCCAAAATTATCCTTACAATAATTTTTACACCACTAGATGTACTCAGTCTGATGGCTAGCATCACTCAATCCACTTTCTCTGAGCCCAGGTCATCCTGGACCCATCCCCGACCTGTGACTCAATTAAATAACAAACTTAAAAAAATATATATATGTAGCGGGCTCTCGGGGGCCACTCCCAATCCCCTCTATTAAAGTTCTCGCTCGCAATGTCTCTGGTCTAGGGGTATGATGGGAAAGGGAGTGGGTCCGCTACGCCAGGCTTCCACCACAGATGTATAAGTGGTATTGGCCAGAGTTATTTCTTTACCTTCGGGCCTGTATTGTGCATCGAATCCAACCGTCTGCCAGGAAACTGAGTCTCACACCGTTGCAAGTCCAAAACTCCTTTATTCAGAGACTTACTTGCTTACAAACAGAACAGGAGGTGTGAAAGTGTAGATACATAGGCCCAGACACAAGTTCTTTCCTCCACTCTCCTCCAAAGAGTGGCTATGGTCTCCACACGAGGGAAATTCACCTTCCGGACGGTCTCCGACAAGAGGCTCACCCGTCACCGGCAGTATGCTGCACCGGGTCTTCAGATGAGGAGCTCTCCCTGGTCCATTACGTCCACCTCAGATTAAGGCGTCCACCTCCGGAGCACCCTAGGATCCTTCCCTCGCGGAACTCAGTGTTGGGCACTGAGTTCCGGACCTCCGTCCAAGTACCTCATCTCAGGCTAAAGGTGCCTGAGATGGAACACGATCTCCGGTGGTCCTCCAGGCCTAGTGCCCAGAGGACGAAAAACATGAACTCCGTGCGCAGGCTAAAGGTGCCAGGGACAACGAACCCCGTGACAAAACGGCCGGCCCCTTTTATACCCCTCTCCGGCATGTGTAGCGGGTTCCCCGCCCCACCACACGACTGCCGAAGTAGGACAAAAAAGGATTCGACCCTGTTCTGTCTCAACTACAAAGCGATAAAGTTCATCTCCAGGTTTAAGTAGGCCTTACTCAAGCTGGTTTGATATTCATCCCTTGCATCGATACAGGCAGTTTAACTCAATGAATAAACTCACAGTTAGGACGACAGACGATGAATCCTTTTGAATGTTCCGTTTAATGATGGATATTCATAGATAGAAAAACGTTGCAGTTGTAAGCCACATGTAAGATGTTTAGCATGGAAGATATACAGGAGTAATGACCAGAATCAGGAAGTGGAGGAGATATATAAAGAACTACGGTGAGAGAGAGAGTTCAGCTAGAAAGAAGGGGACAGATCTTAAAGACACAGAGCAAGAATAATCACATAGTGTAACACAACACTCCCCGTCTGAAATCTTTAGATTTCATAACCTTAAACTAATATATATATTTTCAAAAAGTCCAATACTGACGAATGTCCTGGAACCTGTAATGAAAAACATGCAACAAGCAAATAATAAACGTAAGTTCAACAGGATGAAGAACATAAAGTCACAGTATGATGTCTTAATAATTCCAAAGTTCTGAGTAGAACCTGTAGATGGCAGCAATGTACTCCCCGCCGTGCCAACAGCATGGCTAGTCCTTGCACAAGTCACTCACCTGGCAAAAGGAGTATTAACTCTGTAATTGGTCGACTAAAGGCTCGTGTCGATCCTCCCTTGGTTACCTTGACTTCTACCTTCCGGACTTTGTTATCGTCGCTGGGCATAACTTTAGTAATAAGAACCATAGGCCACTCATTCCGACAAACTTCCTTGTCTTTTAGAAGGATGAGGTCTCCAACCTTAAGATTCGGCTTAGATGCTTGCCATTTGTTACGACCTTGAAGGTGATGAAGATACTTTTTCTTCCAGCGATGCCAGAACACATTGGCTAGATGCTGCACCTGCTTCCATTGATGCCTGTAATGGTGTGACCGCAGCTTCTGTTTTGTACTTACAGAAGTGTGGAGTGAGGTGTTCACAGTTCTTATTTTCTTATCATCTTCAGGGTTTACTAGCCCATAGGTGGTGTCAATAGGGAGTAAGTAAGAGTCCTCACGCAGAAACCTTGGAGGTGACAGCCATAAGCTGTCCTGAAGAGCAGCAGGTGACACGGCTCTGGTCCCACAGTTAGCTGGGTTGAGTTCAGTGGGAACGTAATGCCATTGACTTGGTAGAGAGAATCTCTTGATACGTTCAACCCTGTTGCTGACGTACACATAAAATTGTTTTGTTTGGTTGTTTATGTAACCAAGTACTACCTTACTGTCTGTATAGAAGGTGAAAGAATCAATTCTAGTGTCCATTTCACTTCGTATGACCTCGGCAATTTCTACTGCTAGCACGGCTGCACAAAGTTCAAGTCTTGGTATGGTATGTGCAGGCTTGGGTGTGATTCTCCATTCAGTTCAGAGGTCTTCAAATAGGCTACTGCAGCAATAGCTTCAACTGATGCATCAGAGAAAATATGAATCTCTCTCCGGTTAGCAGTTGAAATGGAACCCGGAACATAGCAACGGGGAATCTGAAGTTTTTCTAGTGACTTCAAAGAATATCTCCACCTTTCCCACTTGTGTTGATTCTCACTAGGCAAGGGAGTATCCCAGTCTATGTTCTCAGTAGACAACTGTCTTAGTAAAATCTTACCTTGAATGGTAACTGGAGCAAGGAAACCCGGTGGGTCATAGATGCTATTCACCACGGACAGGACTCCTCTCTTAGTGAAGGGTTTGTCACAAGTTGACACTTGGAAGGTGAATTTGTCTTGTTTGATGTTCCACAACAAACCCAGACTTCGCTGCACAGGAGGCACATCTGTACCTAAGTCAAGGTTTTTTAGACTAGTGGCATAGTCCCCATTCATAAGTTCCTGGCTGTTGGATATAATCTTGTGCAGTCTAAGGTTTGCTACAGACAGCATCTCCTTTGTTCTGGTGAGAAGATCAATTGCTTCTTTAGCAGTTGGAAAGGACTTAAGTGCGTCATCAACATAGAAGTTTCTTTCAACAAATTGACGGGCATCAGATCCATATTCAACTTCTCCAGTTTGAGCTGTTCTCCTTAGCCCATAAGTTGCCACTGCTGGGGAAGGACTGTTACCGAAGACATGTACCTTCATGCGATAATCTATAACTTCCTTGTTGAGGTCATTGTCCTTGTGCCATAGAAACCTGAGGTAGTTTCTGTTGTTTTCTCTGACGATGAAGCAGTGAAACATCTGTTGAATGTCGGCCATTACTGCTACAGGCTCTTGTCTGAAACGAATCAAGACTCCTGTTAGACTGTTGTTCAAGTTGGGTCCCGTAAGGAGCATGTTGTTAAGAGAAACACCTTCGTGCTGAGCACTGGAATCAAAGACAACTCTGATTTGGTCTGGTTTGCGTGGGTGATACACGCCAAAGGATGGAAGGTACCAGCATTCTTCTCCCTCCTTTAGTGGGGGAGCAGGCTCTGCATGATCTCTGTCAAATACATTTTGCATAAAGTCCACAAAGTGCTTTTGCATCTCTGGTTTCCTGCTTAAGTTTCGCTTTAAGGAGGAGAATCTACTGATGGCCTGCTGTAAGTTGTTGGGCAATCTCTCTCTTGGGAGACGAAAGGGTAGGGGTGCTACCCAGTTATTGGAGTCATCTTGAAAGAACTCATTGTCCATTACCTTGATGAATTCTTTGTCTTCCATTGAAGGAGCCAGTATGTCATCTTCACTGGTTGCATTAAACACTGTAGAGCCGAAGTCGCCATCATGGCAGGAGAAAGGGCTTGTGTCACCTGAGATACCATGTTGCCATTCGTGGCTGGCTATCTTCTCTTTCACCCAGTAGTGATGTGGGCATGGCTCAAAGTAAGTGTTTCGGCCATTTGGCAGAACATTTGTCTTGAATGACGAAATGTTGGTAGGTCTTTTCATTTTGCCTATGCAGACATTGCCTATGATGACCCACCCTAGATCTGTGCGCTGGGCAAATGGGGCATCTGGGGGTCCACTGACTTGTCTGTGTACCTTGTGAACTCTTAGAATGTCTCTTCCTAACAGAAGAAGGATCTGAGCATCTTTGTCAAGCAGCAGTATCTCATTTGCTATTACCTTGAGGTGAGGGTGATGGAAAACAGCAGCTGGAGTAGGGATTTCTTCCCTGTTAGCAGGTATCTGATTGCACTCAACAAGTGTAGGTAAGGGTAATTGCAAGTTACCTTTGAGAGAAGATACCATGAGTCCATGAGCCCTTCTTCCAGAAACCTCTATAGTTCCACTACAGGTACCCAAGGTGTAAGGATGAGCTTCGCCTTTTATTTCAAATAGATTGAACAATTCCGATTTTGCAAGTGATCGATTGCTCTGATCGTCTAAGATAGCATATGCCTTTAGAGACTTTTCTGGTTGATCCTTGTGGTATATGTTCACCAAGCATATCTTAGCACAGGACTTACCACAGCGGTCTTCTCCACAAACTTCAGTGCAGGATGAAGAAATGATGGTAGAATTAGGCACTTGGTCTGTATTCTCCCCGCCATGCGTTAACCTGGGAGGAGTGTTGGCAGGTTGTGCAGAGCTGGGCTCAAGAGGATGGAGGGCTTGCACATGTTCTTCAGAGCCACACTCTATGCACTTGATGGACACATTACAGTCCCTTGCAAAATGTTCTGTAGAAGCACAGCACCTGAAACATACCCTAAATGTCTTTAAAAGCTCCTTGCGCTCTTCCAGAGGCTTTTTCCTAAAGCCGATACATTTATTGAGGGGGTGTGGCTTCTTGTGTATGGGACACGCTCTGTTAGGGTTTTCAATCTTCCTACTCTGTTTGTTCGTGGCTAGAACTGTTAGGAGTGGGAAGGATGTCAGTCTTTTTCACGGACA
Source organism: Rana muscosa (assembly GCA_029206835.1). NCBI lineage: Eukaryota > Metazoa > Chordata > Amphibia > Anura > Ranidae > Rana > Rana muscosa. Next base: position 1,234,151,952 of record CM055116.1, on the reverse strand, counting down.
CTGGGCCGCTATGGTTTCTATAGTTGCCCTGAAGACTGGTACTCTTAGGAAAGGGTGAGAAGAGGCTGTACTCACCGTAGGAAAAACTTGGATCGTTCTTGGTCTCTGCAATTTTCCTGATGAATTCACAGAAGAAAGAGAATGGAGGGAAGGAAACCTTGTTCTCTTTTTGTATGATGACCCTAGTGCAGTCCATTTCTCTTGCAAACCATACGGGAGCTTGGAGACAATTGGGTTTACCCCTCTTGGAGTGTCAAGGTAACTGAGTCCAGGTAGTTTTGGGTCTGTCTTGGCTAGCTGAAGCTCAAGGAGAAGGTCACTCAGTCTCTGGAACTCCTTGTTGTCCTTACCGGATATCTTTGGGAAAGTTTCCAGACGCATGAACAAAGCATTTTCTATAGCTTCTGGACTGCCATAACTTTGCTCTAGTCGCTCCCATGCAGCTGTGAGGCCTGCAGTAGGATTGTCCATGAAAACCGATCTTAATGGCTTAACACGTGCAGCAGATAGAGGACCAAGAAATTTGATCAGCAGATTCAATTCTTGATCAGCTATAATGCCAATATTGCTGATTGTAGTTCTGAAGGCACATTTCCAACTTCTGTAGTTCTCAGGTTGGTCATCAAAACTTGTAAGACCAGTCTTTGTGAGCTCCCTGCGAAGCATGTACCTCACAAACTCTTCTGTTTCAGTTGTCTCCGCCTTTATGTGAGATGCTGTTGGCTGTATGGTGCTGATTGCGTTATCTTTGACATTGTTGTTAAAGGACACAGGGAAATATGGTGCAGCAGATGCATCCAGGTGAGTTGCTTGCTTGAAGTCAGTTGTTCCAATGGTACGTTGATTCAAGGTTGTACCGATGACTGGAGATTGATGACTTGCTTGAAGCTTGCGCTGATGCTCTGAGACGTATGAAGGCAGGCAAGGTAGGCAGGTAGGAAATGCAGTGGAGTGATTTTGAGTGCAGGAAGTTGCTGGAACCTCTTTAACTTGAAGCTGTGAAGGAGTCTCTATGTAGTCAGGAGCATTGGAGACAATGGAGTGTGCACTGCAGTGGCTTAGGACATAGTCTTTAGTGCGTTTGAGGGGGTCTTCCATATCTGCTATGTTTAGGTTAATGCTGTCTTTCTCACTTGCACCTTCGTCTGCACTGATAGCTTGCTGTAGGACCCTTAGCTTTGCCATAGCTGCGTCATGTTTACACTGTTCATTTAAGGTTTCCATTGTTGCTCTTTGTCGTGCTGACTGAGCTTCCGACTCTGCTCTCTGAGCTTCCAACTCTGCTCTTTGACGTGCTGACTGCGCTTCCAACTCTGCCCTTTGAGCTTCCAACTCTGCTCTTTTTTCTGCATATGCCACCTGCACTTTGCTGGCTTCCACTTCAGCGCGGGCATTAATAAGTCGCTCACTGAGTGTTGAGTATCTTGAACTATGGGATCTTGACGAGTTTTTAGAACGTCTGGTGGAAACAGATCTGTGAGATGCAGTGTCCTGTAACAGCTTTATTTTTGCTTCTGCCTTTAATCTGGTTTGCAGGATAAAACTGTCTCTTTCAATATTGAGAGCATTGACGCGCTTTAATTGTGTCATCGCACTTTCTGTATTCATGTTTTGCAAGATATTAGTGAATTTGCTGCTGGTAAGCTGATAAAGCTCATATGAGGCAGAAAGTTGTTTAATGGCGCCCTCTAGTGTCAGTAGTTCACGTTCAACAGACACTGTATTGGCTTCAGCAAGGATTTTCTCCCAGACTAATTCCAAGCTATTTGACAATTCAGTCCTTGAAACTTCATAATTCTCCATTACTTTCCAAGTGGGTTTAACTGAGCGTTTGGGTAACTCAGTTTCTTCAGGAACTTGTGAGGAAGGAGATAGATGTGAGTTCACATGCAGAAGCTTGGTCACTCATGATAGCAGACTGACTGTGAAAGCAGGCAGGATCTGTGTGCTGAAATATGACACTGTGCAGATTGTCTCAGGCTATAAGGCTGCCATGTGCTGCTCTGTCCCTTCTGTCTTGCTATGAGGGCAGTAAATCTTGTCTGTTTCAGTACTAACATGCAGAAATCTTTTTCTACTGTTCTGTCTCAACTACAAAGCGATAAAGTTCATCTCCAGGTTTAAGTAGGCCTTACTCAAGCTGGTTTGATATTCATCCCTTGCATCGATACAGGCAGTTTAACTCAATGAATAAACTCACAGTTAGGACGACAGACGATGAATCCTTTCGAATGTTCCGTTTAATGATGGATATTCATAGATAGAAAAACGTTGCAGTTGTAAGCCACATGTAAGATGTTTAGCATGGAAGATATACAGGAGTAATGACCAGGAAGTGGAGGAGAAATATAAAGAACTACGGTGAGAGAGAGAGTTCAGCTAGAAAGAAGGGGACAGATCTTAACCACTTAACGACCGCTCACTGTATATATACGTCGGCAGAATGGCACCAACAGGCACAATCACGTAGAGCATACGTGATTGCCTTTGTATAGTTGGGGGGTCCGATCGGACCCCCCTTCTGTACAGTGAGCGGTGGCTAAGTGTCCGGGAGCGTTCCGGGATGAGGGGGCAGCCATTCGTTTCTGGCCACCCCCTCGCGATCGCTCCCGGCGAATGGAAATGCCCCCTCTGTCTGTGTCAGACAGAGGGAGCAGGAGGAAGTGATGTCATCTCTGGTGCGGCGCTCACATATACCGAGCGCCGTACAAGAGAAGATATCAGGTCAGTGCACACAACACTACACTGACACCAGGACACATAGGGACATAAATCGCCCCCCCAGGCCCCCCCAGACACCCCAGATCACCCCCCAGATCACCCCCCCAGCCCCCAGTCACAGTGTTATTTAGTGATCACTGCAATCAGTGACATTTGTGACTGTAAAAGTGTCACCAAAGTTTAGTCTTAGGTCCAGTGTAGCCCCCTAACCCCCCCTAATAAAGGTTTAACCCCCTGATCACCCCCCAGATAACCCTTTCACCGCCTATCACCACTGTCGCTTAGCGATCATTTTTCCGATCGCTGTCTTAGCGTCAGTGATGCCGATCTGCAGCCAGTAATTTTTTTTTAGGTTCGCCGCAGGTTTTTATAGCGTCAGGTACCCCAATATATTATCTAATAAAGGTTTAACCCCCTTGATCGCCCCCCAGGTAACCCTTTCACCCCCTATCACCACTGTCACTAAGCAAACGTTTTTCTAAACGCTGTCTTAGTGTCTGTGATGCAGATCGGTAGCCGGTAATTTTTTTTAGGTTCGCCGCAGGTTTTTATAGCGTCAGGTACCCCAATATATTATCTAATAAAGGTTTAACCCCCTTGATCGCCCCCCAGGTAACCCTTTCACCCCCTATCACCACTGTCGCTAAGCAATTGTTTTTCTAAACGCTGTCTTAGTGTCGGTGATGCAGATCGTAGCCAGTAATTTTTTTTAGGTTCGCCGCAGGTTTTTATAGCGTCAGGTACCCCAATATATTATCTAATAAAGGTTTAACCCCCTTGATCGCCCCCCAGGTAACCCTTTCACCCCCTATCACCACTGTCACTAAGCGATCGTTTTTCTAAACGCTGTCTTAGTGTCTGTGATGCAGATCGGTAGCCGGTAATTTTTTTTAGGTTCGCCGCAGGTTTTTATAGCGTCAGGTACCCCAATATATTATCTAATAAAGGTTTAACCCCCTTGATCGCCCCCCAGGTAACCCTTTCACCCCCTATCACCCCTGTCGCTAAGCAATTGTTTTTCTAAACGCTGTCTTAGTGTCGGTGATGCAGATCGTAGCCAGTAATTTTTTTTAGGTTCGCCGCATGTTTTCTTAGCGTCAGGTACCCCAATATATTATCTAATAAAGGTTTAACCCCCTTGATCGCCCCCCCAGGTAACCCTTTCACCCCCATCACCACTGTCGCTAAGCAATCGTTTTTCTAAACGCTGTCTTAGTGTCGGTGATGCAGATCGGTAGCTGGTAATTTTTTTTAGGTTCGCCGCAGGTTTTTATAGCGTCAGGTACCCCCATATATTATCTAATAAAGGTTTTAACCCCCTGATTGCCCCTAGTTAACCCTTTCACCAGTGATCACCATATAAGTGTTACGGGTGATGCTGGTTAGTTAGTTTGCTTTTTATAGTGTCAGGGCACCCGCCGTGTATATAACCCAATAAAGGTTTAACCCCCTGATCGCCCGGCGGGTGATATCAATTAGGTTTTAGCGTCAGAGAGGGTCTGCATCACACCCCAGGCAGCGTCAGGTTAGTGCCAGTAACGCTAACACCTACGCGTGAAGCATACACCCCCCTTAGTGGTATAGTATCTGAACAGATCAATATCTGATCTGATCTATACTAGCGTCCCCAGCAGTTTAGGGTTCCCAAAAATGCAGTGTTAGCGGGATCAGCCCAGATACCTGCTGGCACCTGCGTTTTGCCCCTCCGTCCAGCCCAGGCCACCCAAGTGCAGTATCGATCGATCACTGTCACTTACAAAACAAAAACTCACATAACTGCAGCGTTCGCAGAGACAGGCCTGATCCCTGCGACTCCAGTGCTGTAGGAGGTGATTTCACCACCACAGTTAAAAAAAAAAAGCAAATATACCGAAGCATTGGGGCAGCAGGGGCGGAGGAGCGATTTTGCTCCTAATGCCGCGTACATACGGTCGAAATTCCGACGGAGGCTTGCCCGTGGAAAAGTCCGACCATGTGTGTGCGGCATAACTTTTTTGCGGGAGGATGCCCCCATGCTTCGGCATATATAAATGGTGCGTGTATGCCCATCATTGGAAGTGGGTGGATGAAGGGCGGTATTCTAATGGTGGGCATACCCACCGATCAATCTCTTTTTTCGTTCAGCCAACTGGCTGCATGAAATAAAAAGATTACAATACATGTCCAACAAGGACCAGCAACGTACTGGTATGTTGCTGGACTTTGAATGTTTATACCAGAATGATGCCTGTGGGTTTAGGTATCATCTTGGTATCATTCTTTTCAGCCTGCGGCCGGCTTTCATGTAAAAGCAATCCTAGCGGCTAATTAGCCTCTGGACTGCTTTTACAAGCAGTGGGAGGGAATGCCCCCCCCCCCCCGGATATAAAAAGCGCCATTGGGAAATTGGGAAAGCATTTTATCACACCGATCTTGGTGTGGTCAGATGCTTTGAGGGCAGAGGAAAAATCTAGGGTCTAGAAGACCCCAGTTTTTTCAAAAAAAGAGTACCTGTCACTACCTATTGCTATCATAGGGTATATTTATATTCCCTGAGATAACAATAAAAATGATAAAAAAAAAAATACTTGGAAGGAACAATTTAAAAATAAAATAAAAAAGCAAAATTAATAATAAAAAAAAAGAAAAAAAAAAGCACCCCTGTCCTGCCCTGCTCTTGCCCAATGGCGAACGCAAGCATCGGTCTGGCGTCATATGTAAACAGCAATTGCACCATGCATGTGAGGTATCACCGCGAAGGTCAGATCGAGGGCAATCATTTTAGCAGTAGACCTCCTCTGTAAATCTACTGGGGTAACCTGTAAAGGCTTTTAAAGGCTTTTAAAAATGTATGTAGTTTGTCGCCAATGCGCATTTGTGCGAAATTTTAAAGCATGTCGTGTTTGGTATCTATGTACTCGGCCTAAGATCATCTTTTTTATTTCATCAAACATTTGGGCAATATAGTGTGTTTTAGTGCATTAAAATTAAAAAAAGTGTATTTTTTAACCCAAAAAATGCGTTTGAAAAATCGCTGCGCAAATACTGTGTAGAAAAAAAAATGCAACACCCACCATTTTAATCTGTAGGGCCTTTGCTTTAAAAATATATATAATGTTTGGGGGTTCAACATAATTTTCTTGCAAAAAAAAAAATGTTTTCATGTAAACAAAAAGTGTCAAAAAGGGCTTTGTCTTCAAGTGGTTAGAAGAGTGGATGTAAGCTTCCTAATGTTGTGTATAAAATGCCAGAACAGTTCAAAACCCCCCCAAATGACCCCATTTTGGAAAGTAGACACCCCAAGCTATATACTGAGAGGCATGTCGAGTCCATGGAATATTTTATATGTTGACACAAGTTCATAGTTGCCAACAGTCACGGATTGGCCGGGACATTCCCGGGATTCAAACCCTTTTCCCGGATTTATTTTGTCCCGGCCAATCCGATTTTTCCCGTTTTCCCCGAATTTGGACGCCGCAGGCCGCCGCCGCTAGAGGTCCACGGCTGGCGGAGACAATGTCTCCGCCGGCCGCCATGTTCAAGAAGACCAAAACACGGATGTAGTACAATAGAAAATAAAGCCGCTGCGGCGCCGCCCACACCCCGCACCTCCCCGGGGGTGGGCGGCGCCGCAGCAGCTTTATCTTCTATTGTACTACATCTGTGTTTTGGCTGGCCGGCAGGCCACCCCCCCGCCCCGCCCCGCCCCGCCCCGCTGCAGGTCTGTCTGTAATGGAAAGGGGCGGGGGTCGGCAGCGCCACAGTTTAATTTTTTTTTTTTTCAGCCACACTGTCGGCTCCGCCTCTATTTTGTTCCCCTTCGGGGAAGGGGAAACAATAATGGCGGCCGAGACAGGAGACGCCTGTGGTTAAGGGGGGACTCCGCTGGGGATGCCTGTGGTAAGGGGGGACTCCGCTGGGAACGCCTGTGGTAAGGGAGGACTCCGCTGGGGACGGCTGAGGTAAGGGGGGACTCCGCTGGGGACGCCTGATGTAAGGGGGGACTCCGCTGGGGACGCCTGATGTAAGGGGGGACTCCGATGGGGACGCCTGATGTAAGGGGGGACTCCGCTGGGGACGCCTGAGGTAAGGGGGGACTCCGCTGGGGACGCCTGATGTAAGGGGGGACTCCGCTGGGGACGCCTGAGGTAAGGGGGGACTCCGCTGGGGACGCCTGAGGTAAGGAGAGGACTCCGCTGGGGACACTTGATGTAAGGGGGACTCCACTGGGGACGCCTGATGTAAGGGGGGACTCCGCTGGGGACGCCTGATGTAAGGGGGGACTCCGCTGGGGACGCCTGATGTAAGGGGGGACTCCGCTGGGGATGCCTGATGTAAGGGGGGACTCTGCTGGGGACGCCTGATGTAAGGGGGACTCCTCTGGGTACACCTGATGTAAGGAAGGACTCCGCTGGGTACGCCTGAGGTAAGGAGGGACTCCTCTGGGGACGCCTGATGTAAGGAGGGACTCCTCTGGGGACACTTGATGTAAGGGGGGACTCCACTGGGGACGCCTGATGTAAGGGGGGACTCCACTGGGGACGCCTGCATAGTTACCAACAGTCCCGAATTTCCCGGGACAATCATGATTTTTGGACCCTTGTCCACAAGTGTGGAGGGGGCTCTGCTGGGGAGGCACCTGATGCAAGGACGGACTGCTGGGGAGGCACCTGATGCAAGGACGGACTGCTGGGGAGGCACCTGATGCAAGGACGGACTGCTGGGGAGGCACCTGATGCAAGGACGGACTGCTGGGGAGGCCATCTGGTGGCAGGCGACGTGGCAGGTAACACGCTCAGGGCTTCCACTGATTCGGCATTATGGTGAGTTGAATGATTTCATTTTATATTACAATGTAAAAATAGAAATAATGCACTTCAATCATCCTGACACCGTAACAACCATGGTGCCGGGATGATTGAAGCGCCAACAGGTGTTTTGGAGTATCCTTATCTGCCAATTTTGTTACACATTACTATTGTGGTTTAGGATCTGGCTTCTTTCTTTCTATTTCTTTCTCTCTCTTTCTCTCACCTCGGACTCTAGCCACACCCCTTTGAACCACGCCCATTTAAACCACACCCACTATCGTGCGTAGACCACGCCCATTTTTCGCCGCGGCGCACTTCGCGCGCCGCATTTTTCACTCCAGCATGACACGCCTACAAACGAATGCCCCGCCCCCTGATTATAGCAAGGCTCCGCCTCAATACAAAAAAAGTGTCCCAGATGTTTTTTTTGCAATGTTGGCAACTATGCAAGTTGCGGAAAAACGACAATTTTTTTTTTTTTTTTGCACAAAGTTGTCACTAAATGATATATTGCTCAAACATGCCATGGGCATATGTGGAATTACACCCCAAAATACATTCTGTTGCTTCTCCTGAGTACGGGGATACCACATGTGTGAGACTTTTTGGGAGCCTAGCCACGTACGGGACCCCAAAAACCAAGCACCGCCTTCAGGCTTTCTAAGGGTGTAAATTTTTGATTTTACTTCTCACTGCCTATCACAGTTTCGGAGGCCATTGAATGCCCAGATGGTACAAAACCCCCCCAAATGACCCCATTTTGGAAAGTAGACACCCCAAGCTATTTGCTATCATTTAGTGACAACTTTTTGTAATTTTTTTTTTTTTTTTTTTTTTTTTAGTCATTATTCAATCACTTGGGACAAAAAATAAAAAATTCAATGGGCTCAACATGCCTCTCAGCAATTTCCTTGGGGTGTCTACTTTCCAAAATGGGGTCATTTGGGGGGGTTTTGTACTGCCCTGTCATTTTAGCACCTCAAGAAATGAGATAGGCAGTCATAAATTCAAAGCTGTGTAAATTTCAGAAAATGTACCCTAGTTTGTAAACTCTATAACTTTTGCGCAAACCAATAAATATACGCTTATTGACATTTTTTTTACTAAAAACATGTGGCTGAATACATTTTGGCCTAAATGTATGACTACAATTGAGTTTATTCGATTTTTCTTATAACAAAAATTCAAAATTACTGGCGGGAAAGTAAACACCCGCTACATATATATATATATATATATATGATAAGGATGAAATAACAAAACCAACTTTTGGGATATCACTTTTAAAGGTTTTTCCAGCAGTACTTTAATGCCACTAGATGTCCTCATTTTTATGGCCATCATCAGTCAACTTCCTCTAAGCCCAGATCATCCTGGGCCCGCCCCCAGCCTGTTACTCAATAAAATAACAAAGATAAAAAAAACGAACAAGGATGAAATAACAAAACCAACTTTTGGAATATCTCTTTCAAAGATTTTTTCAGCAGTACTTTTTCATGCCACTAGATGTCCTCATTCTGATGGCCATCATCAATCAACTTCTTCTAAGCCAGTGGTTCTCAACTCCTGTCCTCGGGACCGACTAACAGGCCAGATTTTAAGTTTTACCTTGGGGGGAGATGCAGACTAGAATACTGCAATCAATGAGCAGCAAATTATATCACCTGTGATGTATTTTAGTTACCTTGCAAACCTGGCCTGTTTGTAGGTTCTGAGGATGGGAGTGGAGAACCACTTCTCTAAGCTCAGATCATCCTGGGTCCATCGCCAGCCTGTGACTCAATAAAATAATAAAGATAAAAAAAAGAAAAAAAACAACAAGGATGAAATAACAAAACCAACTTTTGGAATATCACTTTCAAAGATTTTTCCAGCAGTACTTTTTCATGCCACTAGATGTCCTCATTCTGATGGCCATCATCAATCAACTTCTTCTACAGTAAGCCCAGATCATCCTGGGCCCGCCCCCAGCCTGTGACAGAATAAAATAAGAAAGATAAGAAAAAAATAAAATAAAAAAAAGGGATAAAATAACAACAATACTTTTTCATGCCACTAGAAAAAAAACAAGGATGAAATAATAAAAAAACAACTTTTGCAATATCACATTCAACCCAAAGATTTTTTCGGCAGTAGTTTTTCATGCCATTAGATGTCCCCATTGTGATGGCCATCATCAATCAACTTCCTCTGAGCCCAGATCATTCTGGGCCCGCCCCCAGTCTGTGACTCAATAAAATAACAAAGATAAAAAAAATAACAAGGATGAAATAATAAAACCAACTTTTGCAATATCACATTAAACCCAAAGAATTTACAGCAGTCATTTTTCATGCCATTAGATGTCCTCATTCCGATGCCAATCATCAATCAACTTCCTCTGAGCCCAGGTCATCCTAGACCCATCCTCGGCCTGTGACTCGATAAAATAGTAGAGATAAAAAAATTACGAGGATAGAAAAAAAAAACCCCACCAACAACTTTTGCAATATCACACTCAACCCAAAGATTTTCTGGCATGCCACTAGATGTCCTCATTAGGGGATGGCCATCATAAATCAACTTCCTCTGAGCCCAGGTCATCCTGGGTCCGCCCCCAGCCTGTGACTCAATAAAATAACAAAGATAAAAAAAATAACAAGGATGAAATAATAAAACCAACTTTTGAAATATCACATTAAACCCAAAGAATTTATGGCAGTCATTTTTCATGCCATTAGATGTCCTCATTCCGATGCCAATCATCAATCAACTTCCTCTGAGCCCAGGTCATCCTGGACCCACCCCCTAGCCTGTGACAGGAGAAACAGCACATTGATTAGCTTATCTCTGTCACTCTGCTTTCTACTCTTATCAGCATGTTTGTTGTCAGCACCTGAATGGATTGGCTCCTTGTACTGCTTCTTCCTTTCACACTCCAGCCCTGCAGTACATGGAGGAGGTAAGAGACAGATATCAGGTCACATTCAGCAGCTTGCAGTAAAACATTTTTTTATTATGTAATGATGACTACAGAGCTGTCGGTATCTCTTTTATATCTGCAGAGAAAAATCTGGAAAAATCTTTGAAAGTGATATTCCAAAAGTTGGTTTTGTTATTTCATCCTTGTTATTTTTTTTTTTTAATCTTTATTATTTTACTGAGTCACAGGCTGGGGGCGGGCCCAGGATGATCTGAGCTTAGAGGAAGTTGATTGATGATTGCCAAAAGAATGAGGACATCTAGTGGCATGAAAAAAGCTTGTAGGAGGAGTTTTCATTCTCCTCTGACTGTCCTATGAGGCTGCATTACCTGACCCTCTGTCTGGACAGTGCTGATTGGCCCTGTGCTGATCCTGTGCTGATCACATTCACCCTCCCAAGACAAAAACAAAAAAAAATTGTAATACACACATACCTCCCAACCCGCACGGATTCTGTGGGTTTTTCCCGCAGGGACACAATTTTCCCGCGTTCCCACGCGGGACACTGTATTCCCGCACAGAGCCAGAGGAGGGAGGAGGAGGTAAGATTCAGCGCACTAGCGTGCCAGGCAGGGAGGTGAGGCGGGGCTCAGATCGGCTGCGATCACCCACAGCCCAGCCCCAGCGACTGGGAACCAAGTACAGGTATGCCGGGCGGGCGGGGGTAATTCGTCTGTTATGTCGTTCTGCGGTCCCCTCGGCACGCCGCCCCCCCCCCCCCCCGCTCAAAAACTTTGAAAATCACGTCCCTATAAAAATAACTAATTGCCCCGCGGCACCTCCCCCGCGCACAACTTTAATGGGAGGGGAAAAAATATGAATGAATGTCCCGCAGTGGACATTAGAAAAGTTGGGAGGTATGATACACACCAAACTGAGCATGTTCCTCCAAGGCTCAGTACGATCAGGGAATGGATTGGGGACAGTGGAAGAAGGGGAGGATCAAACAACTTTTTTTACACAATGCAGAGGATTAACCCCGTAGGTTCCACAGTGAGAACAACAAGCATGCTTTACTGCATATACAGACTGATTTTACTGTTGTGGGTTTAGTAACATTTTAACCACTTCAACCCCCGGAAAAATTTCCCCTTAATCACCGGGCCTTTTTTTGCGAAATGGCACTGCGTTGTTTTAACTGACAATTGTGCGGTCATGCAACGCTGTATCCAAATAAAATTGACGTCTTTTTTTCCCACACATAGAGCTTTCTTTTGGTGGTATTTGATCACCTCTGCATTATTTTTTTTGCACTATAAACAAAAGAAGACCGGCAATTTTGAAACAAAAACAAATTAAAACAAGGTAAGACCTTACAAGGCTTTCCCTTATTATGGAGGGTGACAATGATGGTTTTCTGCACAACTGTCAGGTCAGCAGTCTTTCCCATGATTGTGATTCCTACTGAGCCAGACTGAGAGACCATTTAAAGGCTCAGGAACCCTTTGCAGGTGTTATGGCTTAATTAGCTGATTAGAGTGGGACACTTTGAGCCTAGAATATTCCACCTTTTCACAATATTCTAATGCTCTGAGATTGTGGATTTGGGGTTTTCATGAGCTGTAAGCCATAATCATCACAATTATGACAAATCATGACTTGAACTATCTTGCTTTGCATGTAATGAGTCTCTCTCATATATTAGTTTCACCTTTTAGGTTGCATTAGTGAAATAAATTAACTTTATTCAAATTTTTTGAGTATCACCTGTAGATAAGACAGGTATGAAAGCACATAGGGCTTTATATATATATATAACAGCAAATGCCAGTTAAAAGTGGAGCAATCATCAAGGGGGACACCAGGGACCCTGGGAATGTGGGGGGGCACTCTGGTGACCAGAAACTACCTTCCGCAGAAAGAATACACTAAGGTAAGGGGGGGTGGGTTACTGATATGAGGAGGAACCTTTATATCAGTGCCCCCTTACATTATAGTATTTACGCCCCTCTCTTACATCAGTGTGCCTATCCATGCAGCCTTACTGTGCCCGTCCATGCAGCCTCACTGTGCCCATTTATGCAGCTTTACTGTGCCCGTTCATGCAGCTTTACTGTGCCCGTCCATGCAGCTTTACTGTACCCATCAAGAAGCCTCACTGTGCCTATCCATGCAGCCTCACTGTGCCCATTCATGCAGCTTTACTGTGCCCGTCCTTGCAGCTTTACTGTGCCCATCAAGAATCCTCACTGTGACCGTCCATGCAGCCTCACTGCCCATCAATGCAGCGTCTCTGTGTCCATCAATGCAGCTTCACTGCCCATCAATAAGCTTCACTGTGCCCATCAATGCAGCGTCACTGTGCCCATCAATAATCCTCACTGTGCCCATCAATGCAGCGTCACTGTGCCCATCAATAAGCCTCACTGTGCCCATCAATAAGCCTCACTGTGCCCGTCAATAAGCCTCACTGTGCCCATCAATAAGCCTCACTGTGCCCGTTAATAAGCCTCACTGTGCCCATCAATAAGCCTCACTGTGCCCATCAATAAGCATCACTGTGCCCCTCAATAAGCCTCACTGTGCCCATCAATAAGCCTCACTGTGCCCATCAATAAGCCTCACTGTGCCCGTCAATAAGCCTCACTGTGCCTGTCATTAAGCCTTACCACTCAGTATCTGGATTACACACAGCGGTCTCCCCTCTGTGTCACGGAGCTGAGTTGGAAATGTACTTCGGCCGCGCTGTGACAAAAATCCTGCCTCCTCCTAGACCAGGCAGGAAATAGACGCAGTGTTCTGCCTATCACACACGCTGGTCTAGGAGGATGCGGGACTTTTGTCACAGAGCGGCCAAAGTACATTTTATACTCAGCTCCGTGACACAGCGGGGAGACGGCTGTGTGTGACTGTCGTGACATGTAAACAAGAGGGGTAGGGGAACACGTAGCCACAGCCAAAGCTCAAATCGGCCCCAGGGCAGGTGGAAATCCCGGTAGGCCAGTCCGGTCCTGCTCATAGCTCAGCTCCTCCATGCCTTTTATCAGTTTGGTTGCCCTTCTCTGCACTTTCTCCAGTTCCCCGATATCCTTTTTGAGAACTGGTACCCAAAACTGAACTGCATATTCCAGATGAGGTCTTACTAATGATTTGTACAGGGGAAAAAAAATATCTCTCTCTCCGGAGTCCATACCTCTCTTAATACAAGCAAATATATGTAGGGATGTCGAGGCTGCCAAGTCTGCAATAGCAGTGGCAGCAGGGAATACAGCGGTGCCAGGTAAGTAAATATTACATGGCCAGATCTAGGGGGTGTTGGGTGGGCTGCATCTCCACCAGATTTCAATTGCGCCTTCCCCAAAGCCCCCTAACCACAACTCCCCCTCCCACTTTCCCACACAGAACATACATAGGCTACATTCACACCAGCGATTAGAGCTGAAGCAAATTGTAGTGGCAGTCCCTCCTGCAGCTCTCAGCAGGTAGGTGCAGCTGCCGGTCCACTCACTATAATGACAGCTCTCCGGCAGCCACACCTATTCATAGCTCTTTTCACAGCCAGTGATTACCTGTAGCGATCGCTTCTGAGAGCCACCAGAAAAAGTGGCAGCTGGCGCCCTGTCATTATAGTGAACGGGCCCAGCGGCCGCACCCAGGGCCGTCGGAACAGGACAGGCAAACCAAGCAACTGCTTGGGGCCCCCAGATGGCCTGGGGCCCCAGCAGAGCTGCCTCCCCTTCCGCGATTGGCGGCCCCCCTCCCACGATTGGCGGCCCCCTCCTCCCGCGATTTGGCGGCCCCCTCCTCCCGCGATTGGCGGCCCCCCTCCCACGTTAGGCGGCCCCCTCCTCCTGCTATTTGGCGGCCCCCCCTCCCGCGATTGGCGGCCCCCTCCTCCCGCGATTTGGCGGCCCCCCTCCCACAATTGCGGCCCCCCTCCCGCGATATGTGGCCCCCCCGCGATTGGCGGCCCCCCCACCCGCGATTGGCGGCCCCCTCCTCCCACGATTTGGCAGCCCCCCTCCCGCGATTGGCGGCCCCCCCTCCCGCGATTCGCGGCCCCCCTCCAACGATATTGGCGGCCCCCCTCCCGCGATTGGCGGCCCCCCTCTCGCGATCGGCGTCGATTTCCCGTGTTAGCACCCCCCCTTCTGAATTTAAAAAAAAGTAAAAAAATTGTGTAGCACCCACCGCTTCTCCAAAAAAATCAGTAGCACCCCCCCGCTTGGGGGCCCCAAATTCTCAATCTGCTTGGGGCCCCCAAATTCCTTCAAACGGCCCTGGCCGCACCTACCCACTCAGAGTCGCAGGAGGAACTGATCATTAGCTCTCCTTATTGTTAGTGTATTTTATGTGCGGCCCAAGACAAAAAGTTGGAAACCCTGACTTAAATATTCACCAGCAAAGATACCCTGACTTGGCAGCGAACTAATGCCAGAAAATGAGCATGAGACCATTTAGTTGTAAAGAAACTTAATGTATTGGCATAAGTTGGAGTAAATGAAGGCCTGCGCATCAGTGAACATACAGGAGGCAGTTTTAGACATAGTTTGCTAGACAGTAGATTCACTATGTCATAGCCACTTAGATTAGAGTTCTGTACCACTAGACTGGAGTTAACATATAAACCAGCAAGATCCGTGGTAGACGGTGAACATGAACATTAACTGTGTTAAGAAAAGGGATTTTGCAACTGCTTTGGGTGAACCCAAAATAATGACTAAATCGTTTGTGTTACTCCTGGGTGGTACTTCTGTATTTAGCAACTAGCAAAGGCCTTTATGAGGCAACTGAAAATGGTCAGTCTTTAGTCCTGGATCTTCAGCTGGCTAATGTAGGGGCCCATAAGAACAGTCACAATAGAGCCTGCAGGCGGTAATGGGATATACAACAGCTGTGCAGTCAATTCCTGAGGGCTCTGTCTCCCTAATGGCAGTAGGTAATGGCTGCAAGGCCTTCTCACCAATCTCAGCGATCCAGCACAGAAATCCCACTGCTTAATTCCAGGAAGTAAATGCCACATGAATCGTCTTCCCTTACTCAAGATGGCCATGGCCATAAATACTGGGGGAGTGATTTCTCAACAAAATAAAGCATGGAGACATGGATGGATGGGTGAGTTTTGTTTTGAATATTAAGAAGAATTATAAGAATTAAATAGCATTTTTGGTTTGTGGTGCTCAGATGAAGTGTAGTTCCACTTTAACATAGAAACATAGAATACCTTTAATATCCTTTATAATCATTTGCATATTATTTCTTGTGTTTTATTATTCAAGCTATTTTAGACAAAAAGAAAAATATGGTAATCCAAATAGCAAGGCAGTCCACTCATAGCTCCCAACTATCCCTGATTTCGAGGGACTGTCTCTAGTTTGGAACAATGTCCCTCTGTCTCTCTATCTTCCTCATTTGTCCCTCACTTTGGTCTGATCCATATAGTTGTATATAAAATGCACTTTTTATCTTTCAAAAAGTGTTTCCCAGAGCCAGGGCCATCAGGGGGGGGGTACAGGCAGTACACCTGTAAGGGGCCCGGATGGCCCCCCCTTTTTTTTTTTTTGTAAGGGGCCCAGTGGTCCCCAGGGGCCCGGGGTTCCCCAGGGCCCCCGAATGTCAACCCTTCTTTTTTATATTTTTTTTATAATTTTTTTTTTATAATTTTTTTTTTTAGAATTTTTTTTTTTATTATTTATTTTTATTTATTTATGTTATTATTATTTTTTTAGTAAGGGGCCCAGAGGTCCCCAGAGGCCCACATTTTTTTTGTAAGGGGTCCAGAGGTCCCCAGAGGCCCACAGGTTTTTTGTTTTTGTTTTTGTTTTTTTTATAAAAATTGTTTATTTTTTTTATTTTTAGTCTTTTTATTAGCATGTGTAAGGGGGGCCCCAAAATTCCTGATGGCGGCCCTGCCCAGAGCTAAACCTTTCATCCAATTTCTAAATTGTTGCATTAGTAAATTCCAAAAGTCATTATAAAGGAATAGTATGGATAAATATGTGATCAGCTGTGTCCAACCAGTGGTGGCTTGGGCAACCCTAATGCCGCGTACACACGATCGGTTTTCCCGTCTGAAAAACCTTGGATGGTTTTTCCGACGGAATTCCGCTCAAGCTTGTCTTGCATACAAACGGTCACACAAATCCTGTTGAAAATTCCGACCGTCAAGAACGCGGTGACGTACAACACGTACGACGAGCCAAGATAAATGAAGTTCAATAGGCAGTTTGGCTCCTCTGCTTGATTCTGAGCATGCATGTTTTTTTTCCCGTGGGAATTGCATACAGACGAATGGTTTTTCCGCTATGAATTTTTTACGTTGGGAAAAAAGAGAACCTGCTCTCAAACTTTTGCTGGCGGAAATTCCGACAGAAAAAGTCTGATGGAGCATACACGCGGTCAGAGATCCCGTCCAAAAGCTCACATCTGACATCCGACGGGAAAACCGATCATGTGTACGCGGCATAAGTACAGGAGAGAAGCCGGTACAAGCAAGACTGAAAGGAAGGGTTGAGTTCTGTCTTAAAGCAAGTAGGACAATGATAACTCCCAGAGTTCAACTAAAGAAGCTGGCAGTGCTTGAGAAGACTTTTTTCGTACACTCGGTGATATGGCTCTATAGATTTTTTACTCACCTTCTATAAATTCAGTAATTAAAAGACATGCAAATACAGGTATATACTGTATAGGTGAGGAAGTGCATCAGTTTTGTTTGTTATACCCTAAATATGACACCTGGTGGCGCTATAATATCACTAATACTGCAGAATATACTGTAGGCAATATAAAGCTGGCCACAAGTATTGCAATTTAATAAAGGTCTGGAATGTGTCTTATGTATCTTTGTATAAGAAATAAAAATTTAATAAAAAATAATTAAAATAAGTAAAGACCTTACAGATTATTTATTTTCTGTCTGGGATGATTTTATGTACACTATATTGTCAAAAGTATTGGGACGCCTGCCTTTACACACACATGAACTTTAATGGCATCCCAGTCTTAGTCCGTAGGGTTCAATATTGAGTTGGCCCACCCTTTGCAGCTATAACAGCTTCAACTCTTCTGGGAAGGCTGTCCACAAGGTTTAGGAGTGTGTCTATGGGAATGTTTGACCATTCTTCCAGAAGCGCATTTGTGAGATCAGGCACTGATGTTGGGCGAGAAGGCCTGGCTCGCAGTCTCCACTCTAATTCATCCCAAAGGTAACACCAGGTTTACACACACATGAACATTAATGGCACCCAAGTCTTAGTCCGTAAGGGTTCAATATTGAGTTGGCCTACCCTTTGCAGCTAGACAAGAAGGCCTGGCTCGCAGTCTCCGCTCTAATTCATCCCAAAGGTGTTCTATCGGGTTGAGGTCAGGACTCTGTGCAGGCCAGTCAAGTTCCTCCACCCTAAACTCGCTCATTCATGTCTTTATGAACCTTTCTCATACCTCCCAACTTTTTGAGATGGGAATGAGGGTCACCTATCAGCAAAAGTATGCAGGCATAGGACACATACCTGGCCATGCCCCCCTAACTGCTTAAGGACCATGTCACGCTGATATACGTTGGCAGAATGGCACGGCTGAGTAGATCAACGTATATATACGTTGCCCTTTAAAATCGGCACCTCAAGTTCTGTGAGTCCGACCGCGGGTCCCGCGGACTCGATGTCCGTGGGGATACCCGCGATCATCTCACAGTGAGGAATAACGGGGAAATTCTGATGTAAACAAGCATTTCCCCATTCTTCCTAGTGACAGGACACTGATCACAGCTTCTTGTGATCGGGAGCGGTGATCGGTGTTGTGTCACACATAGCCTATCCCCCCTACAGTTAGAACACATCCCTAGTACACACTTAACCCCTTCAGCGCCCCCTACTGGTTAACCCCTTTCCTGTGCCAGTGTCATTTTTACAGTAATCACTGCATTTTTTTAGCACTGATCGCTGTAAAAATTACAATGGTTCCAAAATAGTGTCAAAAGTGTCCGATGTGTCCGCCATAATATCTCATTTTTATTAATAAAAAATTCATAAAACAATCACCTATTTTGTAGAGGCTATAACTTTTGTGAAAACCAATCAATAAACGCTTATTGCGATTTCTTTTTACCAAAAATATGTGGAAGAATACACATCGGCCTAAACTGAGGGAAAAAAAATGTTTTTTTTAATATATTTTTGGGGGATATTTATTATAACAAAAAGTAAAAAATATTGCTTTTTTTTTTCAAAATTGTCGCTCTATTTATGTTTATAGCGCAAAAAAGAAAAATCGCAAGGTGATCAAATACCACCAAAAGAAAGCTATATTTGTGGGAAAAAAAGGACGTCAATTTTGTTTGGGAGCCACGTCGCACAACCGCGCAATTGTCAGTTAAAGCGACGCAGTGCCGAATCGCAAAAAGTGCTCTGGTCTTTGACCAGCCAAATGGTCCGGGGCTGCAGTGGTTAAAGGAGAATTGTACAAAAAAAACAAGATTGGTTAAACCCACTACTATTCCTTTATATTGGCTATTGGAATTTACAAATGCAACAATTCAGAAATCCGATGAAAGTTTTAGTGCTGGAAAACACTTTTTGATAGATAAAAGGTGCATTTTATATACATCTATATAGATCAGACCAAAATGAGGGACAAATGAGAAGGAATGAGGGACAGAGGGATATTGCTCCAAATCAGGGACAGTCCCTCGAAATCAGGGACAGTTGGGAACTATGACCTTGCTTTGTTCACTGGTGCACAGTCATGTTGGAACAGGTAGGGGCCATCCCCAAACTGTTCCCACAAAGTTAGGAACATGAAATTGTTAGATGATGCCTTATTAGGATGAAACGCATCGGGACGGGCTCTGCTGAAGCCACTGCGATTATTTGATTTTATCTACATGCTTTTAACACCTTCTCAAATATTCTCTCTCCTTTTACCAATGTACTATTTGGATGAATTGCCTTTGAGTTTTGGTCACTATATCCTTGGTTGAGACCTATTGGCGACAATAGTGTGACGGACCTCCGCTTCATATGTCCACATTGGAAGCTGTGTATGCTGACATACTCCTCTCCCCTAGCTGTGTTACATCAAAAGCTCTGTTCACCCCTTTTGCGTATGCCTAGTTGGGTTCAACGTGTCTGGTAAGCCTCTTTTTCTATTAGTGGTAGAATATCTAGACAAACTGGTTTACAACTACTCACCTTGGAAAGTCACTTTATCCACTGGAATCACTTTATGGACTATATAAATATGCACATGCACCTTTTTTTCATGTAAATGTGTTATTGTTTATCACGTATTAGTCACATTGAGTGTCATTCATAGATTAATTTTCTATATGTTTTTTTTGCACTTTAGTGAATCTCCGCTATCAGCTTTTGTCTGAACAGCGGGAGTCCCACTCTTTTCAATCATTAGATTTAGCGCTGCACTACAGTACCTGCCCACGAGAATGTGTTTCCAGCGCTCTCCCGCTGTAATGCCGTGTGCGCGGTGCGCAATGACTTATATAGTCATGGGGCGTGGTCACCCGGGGCATGATGGGACTGTGACGCCATAAGGGGCGGGGTCACCAGGTGCCTATATAAGTCATTGCGCACTGCGCACACTGCATTACAGCGGGAGAGAGCGTTGTGTCAACATCGGAAGAAGAGAACAGGGAAGAAGGCGACGGAGAAGACCAGGCCAACGCTAACAAAAGAGCGGCAAAAGAGCAGAAGATAGCGGAGGAGCCGGCAGAAGAATCGGAGAGCAAAAGAAGAACCGGAGACCAGGAGAAGGGGCCGGAGAGCGGGAGAAGAGGCCGGAGAGAGCGGAGGAGTCGGAAGAGACCCCCCGGAGCTGCCTAATAAATTACTTAAAAAACCTGTCTAGTGTGTTTTTTTATTGACACTTTTTTCCCCCCAGGTGAATGGGTAGGGGTACGATGTACCCCATACTCACTCACATAGGGTGGGGACCGGGATTTGGGGGCCCCCTTATTAAAGGGGCTCCCGGATTCCGATAAGCCCCCTGCCCGCAGACCCACGACAACCAATGGCCAGGGTTGTCGGGAAGAGGCCCTTGTCTTCATCAACATGGGGACAAGGTGCTTTGGGGGCATGCGGCCTGGTACGGTTCAGGAGGGGGGGCGCTTGCTCGTTCCCACCCCCTTTCCTGACCGGCCGGGCTGCGTGCTCGGATAAGGGTCTGGTATGGATTTTGGGGGGACCCCCACGCCGTTTTTCCGGTGTAGGGGTTCCAATATTTAATATACCAGACCTAAGGGCCTGGCATGCTCTTGGAGGGGAACCCATGCCGGTTTTTTATTTAAAATTTGGTGTGGAGTTCCCCCTCATGATTCATACCAAACACAGTGCCTGGTATTGGCGGGGATCCAAGTCGGAACCCCGTTCATTGAAAGTCAGATCCAAAGTAGGACGAGTGTTGTGTCGCACCAGTGTGAACCCGGCCTCAATGTCAGCAATGCTTGTCGCTCATTGGGAAAGGAAAAAAATAATTTTTCCTTTCCCGATGAGTGAGCCAGCTCAGCGCTGGCTCCCGCGACGGGGCTCTCAGGTGTGAATCTTGCCGATAGCAGCGGCGAGATTGACACAATATCGCGGTCACCTACTGTACCATTTTTTCTAGGAACATGAAATTGGCAAAAATGTCTTGGTATGCTGACGCCTCAAGAGTTCCCTTCACTGGAACTAAGGGGCCAAGCCAAACCCCTAAAAAAAAAAAACCCACACCATAATCCCCCCTCCACTAAACTTTACGCTTGGCGCAATGCAGTCAGGCAAGTACTGTTCTCCTGGCAACAGCCAAACCCAGACACGTCAGTCAGATTGCCAGACAGAGAAGCGTGATTCGTCACTCCAGAGAACACGTTTCCACTGCTCTAGTCCAGTGGCGGTGTACTTTACACTACTGCATCCAACACTTTGCATTGCACTTGGTGATGTAAGGCTTGGATGCAGTTGCTAGGCCATGAAAACCCATTCCATGAAGCTCTCTACGCACTGATGCTGTGCTAATTTGAAGGCCACACAAAGTTTTTTTAGATCTGTAGCTATTGACTCTGCAGACAGTTGGCGACTTCTGCGCACTGTGCGCTTCAGCAGGCACTGCCCCCCCTCTGTCATTTTACGTGGCCTACCACTTTGTGGCTGAGTTACTGTTGTTCCCAGTTGCTTCCACTTTGTTATAATACCAGTGAATCCAATGATTTGGAGGCGTGTCCAAATACTTTTGACAATATAGTGTAGTTTTATTACGTGTTGATCTTGCCAGTAGATCCATTATTTTTCCATGTGTGAAGCTGGTGGATGAGAATGATGATTAAACATGCTGGATGAGTCTGGAGATCAGCAAATTAAAACGATGATTGAGGCTGGTCAAGTGATGCTGATGACTGAAGTTGATTTGTTGGGCAGAGCGTTTAACAGAAACCCGAGGCTGACTAATGAACATGATCAGTATGGCTGGCAACTGAGAATGATGAATGCAGATAATAATTGTGGAGGAGAAAAATTGAAGGTGAGGTTGAGTAGTAATCAGTGACTAATATTCAGAGGAAGATGTACAAATGACTGAGGTTTGGAGGACAAGACACAACTGGTATGTGACCAAAGGAGGAATGAAAAATTAGGGATTATGTTTTGGAAGAGGGGGGCAAAAAAAAGAAGAGTGAGGAGCCTGCTTTGGTCCATGTCAGGGGTGTCCAAACTTTTTTCAAAGAGGGCCAGATTTGATGAAGTGAACATGCGTGAGGGCCGACCATTTTGCCTGACATTCTTTGAACCATTAAAATTCGGTCTAAGTGTGTTCCTCCGAACACTAATACACGGCCCAACAAGAATTCTCTTGCCTTTGTGGCTGTGTGTGGTGAAGAGATGAGCTTGGGCGTGTTATTTGGATATACCGTATTTATTGGCATATAACACGCACCTTCACTTTAAGATGGACGTTTCAGGAAAAAAAATCAATTAAAAAAAAAAGAACTGTGAAGAAAAATAAGGGTCAGTGCCCATCAATGCAGCCTAATCAGTGCTCATCTACAGCCTCACAAGTGGCATGAATGCAACACCCCCATTGCCATAGATGCAGCCCCACCATTGCCATGAACGCAGCCTCACCACTGCCATAAATGCAGCACCTCCTTTGCCATTAATTGCAGCATCCCCATTGCCATGAATGCAGCCCCACCACTGTCATGAATGCAGAACCCTCATTGCCATGAATTCAGAACCCCCATTGCCATGAATGCACCACCCCCATTGCCATGAATGCAGAACCCCCATTGCCATGAATGCAGACTGACTTTTGCCATCAGTGCGGCCTGATCGATGCCCATCTGCAGCCTCGGAGGGGACAGGGAGGGGGGCGGCACGAGCGCCAACAAATTACATACAGGAGAATCACCTGTTTTCTCAGCGGCCACTTTAATACAAAGTCCAGCTCCTATGATGGACGGAACAGTCGTCCAATGGCAGAGCAAGAGACGGGACTTCCTATTACAGAGGCCGCCATGTAAATAGGAAAGTTGTCTGCATGTACGCCACTCGTCCTGCCCCCTCCCTGTCCCCTCTATGGCAGCCAGCACATATATCTTTTGTGGCCCCGGCGAACCAAGATTTGTTGGGGGCCACAAAAGATATATATTTGTCTAAATTACAAGACGGGCCGTTCGAAACCGGACCGCAATTGGCCCGCGGGCCGGACTTTGGACATATCTGGTCTATGCCATACACACAGGCTAAGGCCTAGTATTGCATTCTGTACCCAATCAGCTTTATATTACTCTCAAATAATAGGGTGAAACTAAAAATCATTTTAAGCATGCCATTTCATTATTAGACACCAGAGCGACTGCGTCGCTTTAACTGACCATTGCGCGGTCGTGCAACGTGGCTCCCAAACAAAATTGACGTCCTTTTTTTCCCCCAAATAGAGCTTTCTTTTGGTGGTATTTGATCACCCCTGCGGTTTTTATTTTTTGCGCTATAAACAAAAATAAAGCGACAATTTAGAAAAAATGCAATATTTTTTAATTTTTGCTATAATAAATATCCCCCAAAAATATATAAAAAAAACTATTTTTTTCCTCAGTTTAGGATGATATGTATTCTTCTACATATTTTTGGTAAAAAAAAAACGCAATAAGCGTATATTTTTATATGTTTGCGCAAACATTATAGCATCTACAAAATAGGGGATAGTTTTATGGCATTTTTAGTATTATTATTTTTTTTACTAGTAATGGCGGCGATCAGCGATTTTTATCATGACTGCGACATTATGGCGGACACATTGGACACTTTTGACACTATTTTGGGACCATTGTCATTTTTATAGCGATCAGTGCTATAAAAATGCACTGATTACTGTAAAAATGACACTGGCAGTGAAGGGGTTAACCAGGAGGGGGTGCTGAAGGGGTTAAGTGTGTCCTAGGGAGTGCTTTTAACTGTAGGGGGGGTGGGCTATATGTGACATGACACTGATCACCGCTCCCGATTACAGGGAGCGGTGATCAGTGTCCTGTCACTAGGAAGAATGGGGAAATGCTTGTTTACATCAGCATTTCCCCGTTCTTCCTCACCGTGAGACGATCGCGGGTATCCCCGTGGACATTGAATCCGCAGGACCCGCGGTTGGACTCACGGAGCTTGCGGCGGGCGCGCACGCCCACAATGCCGCTCTTAAAGGGCCATCGTATATATACAATGATCTGCCCAGCCGTGCCATTCTGCCGACGTATATCGGCGTGACACAGTCCTTAAGTGGTTAAGGCACATACAAGGCCTTTATTTGGTACAATGTTTAGCCACTTCAATCCTGGGCACTTTCACCCCCTTCCTGCCTAGGTAATTTTTTAAGCTTTCAGCGCTCTCACACTTTGAATGACAATTACATGGTTGTGCAACGCTGTACTATAGTAACATTTTTATCACCTGTGTAAATCTCAGGATTGGGTGGAAAATTTTACAAATCCTTTGGTAAAACCGCTTTAATTTTTTTTATTTTTTTTTATATTATAAACAAGTAGTAATAATTAGATAATAAGGTAATGTATAATATTAATTAATATTGCATGTTAATATTTTATAATATTATTTAAATAATTTAACCACTTTATTACTGGGAACATTCACCCCCTTCCTGCCCAGGCCAGTTTTCAGCTTTCAGCGCTCTCACAATTTAATTGACAATTGCGTGGTTAAGCAACACCGTACCAATATGAATTTGTTATTTTTTTTCCCACAAATAGAGCTTTCTTTTGGTGTTATTTAATCACCACTGGGGTTTTTTATTTTTTGCTAAACAAATGAAAAAAGACAGAAGATTTTAAAAGATTTTTGTAAATAAGAACCTTTTCTACTTCACTGACAGGCACTGATGAAGCGGCACTGATGAGGAGGCACTAATATGCATCACTGATGGCCACTGATATGCAGCACTGATGGGCACTGATAGGCAGTACTGATAGCCAGCAATGATGGGCAGTACTGATGGACAATGATGGGCTCTGATGGGCACTGATAAGATAAGCAGCACTGATAGGCAGCACTGATGAGGAGGCACTGACATGCATTACTGATGGGCACTGATTGGCATCCTTGATGGGTACTTATTGGCATCACAGGTGGGCACTGATTGGCATCACAGGTGGGCACTGCTGATGGGGCTTCACTGATAATCACTGCACTAATTATCAGTGCAGATCCCCCCTGTCAGGAGAGCCGCTTATCAGCTCTGCTCTACTCACACCCTGTCAGCGCGGATAGAGGAATGCCGATAACCAGCACTTCCTAGTAACACTGTGATCAGCTGTGGTTGGACACAGCTGATCACATGGTAAAGAGCCTACGTAATAGGCTCTTTACCGTGATGGGAGATAAGGTGTGTCAGAGTGACACACTGCACCACTGGTCACCGCGCTTTGCGTCTTGCTCTGCTGGACATCATGTGACGTCCAGTCAGGATAATGGAACCCCCTCCCAGCTATTATTCTGCTATAGGCCAGCAGGATAATGCACTGTGTCACAAAGCTCAAATCATCTCACCACTGGACAATGAGGTCACTGGACTCCAATGGCCTCCACACTCACCAGATCTCATCCAATAGAGCACCTTTGGGGTGTGGCAGAATGGAAGATTTGCATCATGGATGTGCAGCCGACAAATCTGCAGCAACTGCGAGATGCTATCATGTTACTATGGACCAAAATCTCTGAGGAATGTTTCCAACACCTTGTTGAATCTATGGGAAGTCATCCAATAGGGACACCAAGAGAGAATAGTCTAAGAGGGGATTTAACCTCACTTTGGAAGATTTCTTTCTGTTGCGTCTCTGGACAGGAAGCAGAAGTAAATTTCCACAATGGTGTACAAACAGAAAAAAAAAAACTGGCAGGGGTTTTAACTCTTTCCTACCCTATCCAAAACAAAAACAAAAAAAATTTCCAGGGCACAGCTTGGCAATGGCTCTGTGAAGAAGCACAACATGCAAGCTTTGCGCACGATGATGGCTTTAACCAGACCACAGTAAATCTACATCACCTCAATGCCATGTCCAAATATAGGAAACATGGCAAGACTGAATAGGGTCCTCAAGAGTTCATGGTTGACTAATACTTTGAGTCCTTCCAGTATAACAGAAATCTCCATCAAGGCCCAAAGGGCAGTGGCCAACATGGAGCCTCCATGTGCTTATAGCAAGGCCCTCCTCTCCCCTTGTCAGAGCACAACCTAGGGACAATGTTTGGCATCTTGAACATCAGGAAGATAACTCACCAGAATTTCTTGTTCATTTCAACCATCTGTCAAAACTGCCATACAAGACATACGTTTTACATGTCGCTTGAGCTTGCATTTTGTTATAATAAAAACAAACTAGGGATGAGCCGAACACCCCCCTGTTCGGTTCGCACCAGAACCTGCGAACGGACCAAAAGTTTGCGTGAACTTTAGAACCCTATTAAATACAATGGACGCGAACGTTCGAAATCAAAAGTGCTAATTATAACGGCTAATATGCAAGTTATTTCCTAAAAAGGGTTTGGGGACCCGGGTCCTGCCCCAGGGGACATGTAGCAATGCAAACAAAAGTTTTAAAACAGCCTTTTTTTCGGGAGCAGTGATTTTAATAATGCTTAAAGAGAAAAAAAAGTGAAATATTCCTTTAACCACTTCAATACCGGGCTTTTTGTACCACTTCAATACCGGGCCTATTCTAGCACTTCTCTCCTACATGTACAAATCATCATTCTTTTTCTAGAAAATTACTCAGAACCCCCAAACATTATATATGTTTTTTTAGCAGACACCCTAGGGAATAAAATGACGGTCATTGCAACTTTTTTTCTTGCACGATATTTACGCAATAATTTTTCAAACGCCTTTTTTTTTTTTTTTTAAATAGTTTCATGAATTAAAAAATAACAAAACAGTAAAGTTAGCCCAGTTTTTTGGGAAAATATGAAAGATGATGTTACGCCGAGTAAATAGATACCTAACATGTCACGCTTTAAAATTGCGCACAGTCATGGAATGGCGCCAAACTTCGGTACTTAAAAATCTCCATAGGCGACGCTTACATTTTTTTTACAGGTTACCAGGTTAGAATTTCAGAGGAGGTCTAGTGCTAGAATTGTTGCACGCGCTCTAACGCACGCGGCGATACCTCACATGTGTGGTTTGAACGGCGTTTACATATGTGGGCGACTTACGTGTGCATTCGCTTCTGATCGCGAGCTACCGGGGACAGGGGCGTTTTAATTTTTTTTTATTATTATTTATTTTATTTTTTTTTACTTATTTATTAATTTTTTTACAATTATTTTACTTTTTTTTTTTTTTTTTGATCACTTTTATTCCTATTACAAGGAATGTAAACATCCCTTGTAATAGGAATGTGTGTGACAGGTCCTCTTTATTGAGAGATGCGGGGTCAATAAGACCCCACATCTCTCCTCCAGGCTGGAAAGCATGAGATCAGTGAAAATCTTTTCACTGATCTCATACTTACAGCCGCAATGGCGGCTTTGTTTACATTTGAGGACCCGGGCGTGACCTCATCACATCGCGCCCGGGCCTCCGACGATCATAGAGATGACTGGTGACCATCTGGTCACCAGTCATCACTATGCTCGTCACGTGACCCACCAACGGCGCCGGAAGATTCGCTCCGGGGTCCCCGATCGCACGGGAGAGCCCGGAGAAGCACCGGATGGTGGCGGGAGGGGGGGATGTCCCCTCCCGCCGCCTATAAGAACGATCAAGCGGCGGAACCGCCACTATGATCATTCTTATGGCGCACAGAATCGCCGGCACTTTAAAAGGATATCTGAATGATGCCTCTAGCTGCAGGCATCATTGAGATATCCCCCTACAAAGCCAGGATGTCATATGACGTACACCCAGGATGGGAGATCCCATCTGTGGACGTCATTTGACTATGGCTGGGTAGGGAAGTGGTTAAATATCGTACCTCGGAGGTGTCTAAAGTATGCCTGTGAAGTGGCATGTGTTTCCCGTATTTAGAACTGTCCCTGCACAAAATGACATTTCTAAAAGAAAAAAAGTAATTTAAAACTGCTTGCGGCTTTAATGTAATGTCTGGTCCCGGCAATATGGATGAAAATCATTGAGAAAATGGCATGGGTACCCCCCCCCCTCCCCAGCCCATTACCAGCCCCTTTGGGTATTTGTGTTTGTATTCAGGTGAGCTTTAGGTGCACACTGTGCAAAGAACACTAAAACAAAATACAGGAGGTCCCTGCCTCACTGCCTTTATTTTTATGAGAACACCAGCAATTAAATTAAGGTAAGAATTAGGTGCACACTGTGCAAAGAACACTAAAACAAAATACTAGAGGTCCCTGCCTCACTGCCTGCATTTGTATGAGAACCCCAGCAATTGTATTAAGGTAAGAATTAGGTTCACACTGTGCAAAGAACACTAAAACAAAATACTGGAGCTCCCTGCCAAACTGCCTGCATTTTTATGAGAACACCAGCAATTGTATTCAGGTAAGCTTTAGGTGAACACTATGCAAAGCACACAGTACACTAAGTGAAACACTGACTGCAGCTAGCGCAATCACCTGCATGCCAGTCATAGTATAGAGAATAACAGGAACGGTTCTAGCTAAACTGAATACAGTTTATAAATATATATACAACAGCTAGGATGCATATATATCCTCTACACACTGTAACTGAAGATAACTGACTCACCTGCCTGCTCTATCTAACTCAAAATAAATGACACTGTCTCTCTCTCTCTATCTGTCTTTAACCATCACAACACAGTACACAAGGCCGCCACAGAGGCCCCCCAGGTTCGGTTCGCACCAGAACCTGCGAACGGACCGAAAGTTTGCGCAAACTTTCGAGCCCCGTTAAAGTCTATGGGACTCGAACGTGAGAAATCAGAAGTGCTAATTTTAAAGGCTAATATGCAAGTTATTTTCCTAAAAAGGGTTTGGGGACCCGGGTCCTGCCCCAGGGGACATGTATCAATGCAAAAAAAAAGTTTTAAAAACTACTGTTTTTTCGGGAGCAGTGATTTTAATGATGCTTAAAGTGAAAAAATAAAAGTGAAATATTCCTTTAAATATCGTGCCTGGGGGGTGTCTATAGTATGCCTGTAAAGTGGCACGTGTTTCCCGTGTTTAGAACTGTCTCTGCACAAAATGACATTTCTAAAGAAATAAAAGTCATTTAAAACTGCTTGCGGCTTTAATGTAATGTCTGGTTCCGGCAATATGGATGAAAATCATTGAGAAAATCATTCAGAAAAAAAACCCCCAGCCCATTACCAACCCATTTGGGTCTTGTATGGATATTAAGGGGAACCCTGCACCCAAATTAAAAAAAGGAAAGGCGTGGGGCTCCCAGGCCCTATATATTCTGAACAGCAGTATACAGGCAGTGCAAACAAGACAGGGACTGTTGGTCTTTTCTTAAGTAGAATCTGTTTGTAATTTTGAACTGGTACTATTTTAAAGTGTAGCTCCAGCCAAAAAAATCAATTTTTAAGCTTTTTGGAAAACATAGGGAAGGGTTATCACCCCTGTAACATTTGTTTTGCTGTCTGTGCACCTGTTCAGAAGATTTCACCTCACTTTCTGTCCCAATGACAGTTGGATTTTGAAAATGTGGGGTTTTTAGGGAAACAAGAATGGGTGATAAAGCATCAGTGGAGAGGAGACACCTTTTTCCCATATTACAGGAGAGAATTTCCCTTCCTAGGGGTAGGTAGATTTCCTCTCACTTCCTGTTGTCTCCCTCCGTTTTTAAGTAGGAGTCGTTTGAAACTCGGATGTTTGAAAGTAGGGGCCTGCCCTATGTACTCTGCAGAAATTTGGGCCTTAGGTGTTGGTGTTGCCACAACACTGTAAGCCTCGCAGTTACTCTTGGTGGGCGCTGGAACGCCCTGCTGTGAACCATTATATCAAGAATTGTAATTACATGCCATTTTTCGAACAGTGGCAGAAAAAGCAGCGCCCTGCACATGCGGAGCTCTGCGGTGTGATGCAGTCGGTGGGCTGCCCTTAAGCTGGCCCCTGGAGGGCATCCTGCCTCGTTGGAGATGTGCCTCCTCCTCGTCCTCCTCTCTCCTATCAGGCACCCATGTAGAGTCAGTGACCTCATCATCCCCTCCCTCCTCATCACTGGAGCAAACCTGGCAGTATGCTGCAGCTGGGGGAACATGACTGCCAGTTTGCTGTCCTTCTTGGGCACCCCCTCTCTCTGGGCTCACGTTACTGCCTTCCTCAAGCTGAGTACCATCATTGGAGCCTTCAAAACGCTGCGCATCCTCCTGCAGCATGTACCCAACACTGTGGTCAAACAGTTCGGGGGACTCCTCAGGAGGACATGGTGGGGCTAGGGAAGGAGTGACTGATGCCATTGAGCCAAGGGAAGAGGCCACTTTGGCTGACAAAGTACCCTGAGGCTGGGTGAGAGAGGATGAGGAGGATGAGGACAGCTTGGTCATCCACTCTACCAACTCTTCAGCATGTTGCGGCTCAACACGGCAGCTGCCGAAAAAAGGACAAGAGTGCCCCACGGCCACGTGCTGATGAGGATGCATCGTGTCCATGACCAGCACTGTTGCCTCTAGACACAGAGCCTGCTCGCCCTCTTTTATTGGCCTGTGTGTGTCTGCCTCTCCTTGTTGGCCTTCCAGACATACTTTATTTGATGTATTGGAATAGGTAGGTACACAAGGAATTGTCTGCAGTCAGCTTTAGCTGCACACTGTGCACAGGATACAGTACACTGACTGAAAATACTGCAGCTGCCTGCCTGTGGAATTATTAGGAAGAGAACACCAGCAATTGTCTGCAGTCAGCTTTAGCTGCACACTGTGCACAGGATACAGTACATTGACTGAAAATACTGCAGCTGCCTGCTTGTGGTATTATTAAGAAGAGAACACCAGCAATTGTCTGCAGTCAACTTTAGTTGCACACTGTGCACAGGATACAGTACACTGACTGAAAATACTGCAGCTGCCTGCCTGTGGTATTATTAGGAAGAGAACACCAGCAATTGTCTGCAGTTAGCTTTAGTTGAACACTGTGCACAGGATTCAGTACACTGACTAAAAATACTGCAGCTGCCTGCCTGTGGTATTATTGGGAAGAGAACACCAGCAATTGTCTGCAGTTAGCTTTAGTTGCACACTGTGCACAGGATTCAGTACACTGACTAAAAATACTGCAGCTGCCCCTGCCTGTGGTATTATTGGGAAGAGAACACCAGCAATTGTCTGCAGTTAGCTTTAGTTGCACACTGTGCACAGGATACAGTACACTGACTGAAAATACTGCAGCTGCCTGCCTGTGTTATTTATTAGGAAGAGAACACCAGCAATTGTCTGCAGTCAGCTTTAGTTGCACACTGTAGACAGGATACAGTACACTGACTGAAAATACTACAGCTGCCTGCCTGTGGTATTATTAGGAAGAGAACACCAGCAATTGTCTGCAGTCAGCTTTAGTTGCACACTGTGCACAGGATACAGTACACTGACTGAAAATACTGCAGCTGCCTGCCTGTGGTATTATTAGGAAGAGAACACCAGCTATCGTCTGCAGTTAGCTTTAGTTGCACACTGTGCACAGGATAAAGTACACTGACTGAAAATACTGCATCTGCCTGCCTGTGGTATTATTAGGAAGAGAACACTAGGAATTGTCTGCAGTTAGCTTTAGTTGTACACTGTACACAGGATACAGTACACTGAAAATACTGCAGCTACCACAATCAACTGCCTGCCTGTCAGTATATTAGGAAGAGAATAACAGAAAAGGATCTAGCTAACTGATTACAGTATATATATATATATATATATATATATTGTGAGGGGGTTAGCTCGGCAGCGGGTGTGTGTGACCCCCGGGATGGGCTCCCCACACAAAAACAGGCCCAGCAAACGGAGGTTGTGGTTTTCAAAATCAAAAAGGTGCGGTTTATTTTCTATTTACAGTGACAAAACACAGCAAAGCAAAAGAAACATAAATAAAATAAATCCTGGTCAACTTGACCTCTGAGTAAACATACAGGTTTCCTAACTAACAACTGGGATCAGCCTAGTGCTGTCCTAGTCCCTAAGTCCCTGGTTTTAAATGTCCAAGCAAATAGCCACACAGGCTTTGTCTCACCGCACAGGGGTTCACTCTCCCTAGACAGTCCACACAGGTCTGGTTCCAGGCATGAGCAAACACCTAATGAATCTGGGAGTTCTTATAGAGGCCTAAATGAGCTGACAAGCTTCAGCTGGTCTCATCAACTCCCTGTCTGCACGACGCCCCACACTCTCCCTAGAGGTATGAGTCATCCATGAGCCCACTAGCCTCAGCTGGGCTTATACAACTCTCCACCTAGTTGTATAAGTCGGCGTAAAGCCTGAATCTGGGCGAAATATATCTACCCCCCTGGATGCAACCAGGTGACTTTACCTTCCTGCTGTCACATACCCCCCCCCTCTTGTTTTAACCTCGGGGTTGGAACACCAGCAATCAGGCATTCATGTACTCGAGACAAAGCATCCACATTCCCCATTTGAACGCCAGGGCGATGCTTTACTGTGAAGTTGAATTCCTGGAGGGCCAGGAACCACCTATTCACTCTTCTATTTGTTTCCTTGTTTTGAGCCATCCACTTTAACGGAGCGTGATCCGTAACCATGTCAAAGTGCCTACCTAGCAGGTAGTACCGAAGGGAATCTAGAGCCCACTTCACCGCTAAACACTCCTTTTCAACGGTGGCGTAATTTACCTCATGGGACTTCAACTTCCTGCTGAGGTAAATGACTGGGTGCTCTTCCCCGTTCCAGACCTGGGACAATACTGCTCCTAACCCCACATCTGACGCATCACTTTGTACGACAAAGTCTTTAGAGAAGTCGGGTGAGTACAACACTGGTTGGCTACATAAGGCTTGTTTCAAGAATTGGAATGCTGCCTCAGCCTCGGGGGTCCATTTAATCATGACCGACCCTTTCCCCTTCGTCAGGTTGGTTAGGGGCACAGCCTTAGAAGCAAAGTGGGGAATGAATCGCCGATAATACCCAGCGATTCCCAGAAAGGCTCGTACCTGCTTCTTGCTGTTGGGACGTGGCCAACTCTGGATGGCCTCGACTTTGTTGAGTTGGGGTTTTATTACTCCCCTCCCAATGGTGTACCCAAGATATTTGGCCTCCTCCTGCCCAATGGTACACTTCTTGGGTTTAGCCGTAAACCCCGCTTCCCGAACAGAGTCCAGGACTGCTTGCACTTTTGGCAGATGTGAGGCCCAATCTGTGCTATGGACAATTACGTCATCCAGGTAAGCCGCAGCATACTTCCGATGGGGCCTCAGCATCTGGTCCATTTTCCGCTGGAATGTGGCCGGCGCATTCTGTAACCCGAACGGCATTCTTTTGTATTGGAACGCCCCGTCTGGGGTTACAAATGCGGTTTTCTCTTTGGCCGACTTGGCCAGGGGGATTTGCCAATACCCTTTTGTGAGGTCAAGAGTCGTCATGTATCGGGCTGTTCCCAGCCGGTCGATCAACTCATCTATACGTGGCATGGGGTAGGTGTCAAATTTTGTAACTTTGTTCAACTGACGAAAATCGTTACAAAATCGCCAGCTCCCATCCGGTTTAGGCACCAACACAATGGGACTAGACCAATCACTTTGGGACTCCTCTATCACCCCTAAGTTCAGCATTTTCTGTACTTCCTCCCGTATTGCCTCTCGTCGGGCCTCTGGGATCCGATAGGGTTTTAACTTCACCCTTTCACCGGGCGGGGTAATGATGTCATGCTCTACCCCAGATGTTTGTCCCGGCAGCTCAGAGAATACCTCCTTGTTGCGAAGCACAAACTCCTTAACCTCCTGTTGTTGGGGTTGTGACAAGGTGGCTGCTATTCCAACCTCAGGAATCACGCAACCAGTTTGAGCTGGTGACCAAGTGTCTGCGACTAGGGACTCTCTATCCCTCCAGGCTTTTAACAGATTAACGTGATAGATCTGTTCGGGCTTTCGCCTTCCTGGTTGTCTGACCTTGTAATTCACTTCGCTCACTTTTTCCATTATCTCATAGGGGCCTTGCCATTTGGCAAGGAATTTACTTTCAACCGTAGGGACAAGTACCAGTATCCTATCCCCCGGGGAAAAGGTACGGGTCTTGGCTCCACGGTTGTACACTCTCTGCTGTGCTAACTGCGCTTGGGCCAAATGTTCCTTCACGATGGGCATTACCTGTGCAATTCGGTCTTGCATCAGGGCGACATGCTCAATCACACTCCTGTGGGGAGAACTCTCACTTTCCCAAGTTTCCTTGGCAATATCCAACAGCCCTCTTGGGTGTCTCCCATACAGTAACTCAAAGGGGGAGAATCCCGTAGAGGATTAGGGCACCTCCCTAATAGCAAACATCAGATAAGGAAGTAGACAGTCCCAATCCTTTCCATCTCTATCCACCACTTTCTTCAACATTTGTTTTAGGGTTTTGTTGAATCTTTCAACCAGCCCATCGGTTTGGGGGTGATACACAGATGTACGTAATTGCGTCACTTTGAACAATTTACACAGCTCCTTCATAACCCGGGACATAAAGGGTGTACCTTGGTCCGTAAGCAGTTCTTTACAAATACCCACCCGGCTAAACACAAGAGATAGCTCTTTGGCTATGGTTTTGGCCGAGGTATTTCGGAGAGGGATCGCTTCTGGATAACGGGTGGCATAGTCCATTATAACTAATATGTACTGGTGCCCCCTAGCGGACTTGATTATAGGCCCTACCAAATCCATGGCGATCCTCTCAAACGGGACCTCAATGATGGGTAGAGGGACCAGCGGGCTACGGAAATGTGGCATCGGGGCCGACCTCTGACACACAGGGCAGGAGGAACAATAATTTTCTATGTCCTTCATCACCCCCTGCCAATAGAATCTCTGTAATACCCTCTCTCGGGTTTTCTCTGTCCCCAGATGACCTCCAAGAATGTGCCCATGGGCCAACTCCAACACCAACTTCCTGTAAGGTTTGGGCACCACAAGCTGCTCAACGGTTTCTTCTGCCCTTTTTGCCACCCGATACAGTAGGTCCTTCTCTACACTGAAGTATGGGTAAGTGCAGGTATTATCTGGGTTCACTAACTCGCCATCTATTTTCACTACGTTTTCCCGTGCCTTTATTAGGGCGGGGTCTTTCAACTGTTCTGTGGCAAAGTTTTCCCTGTGAACCTCAAGATCAGAAAACTCCACAGACGGTAGGTTTTCGTCTGAGGAGGTGGGCTCCTCTCCAGTTTCTTGAGTCTCCCCTGCCAATACTGATAAGGGAAATTCCGGAGAGTCCTCACCACTCTCAGGGGAGTTCTGGCTATCACATTCCTGGTACATAGGGGCACCAGTGGGGGGCTCAGGATCATCCCACAGTTCCCAGAACTTCGGAAAATCCCTTCCCACAATGGCGTCATGCGGTAACTGAGATACTAAGCCCACTGGATGAGAGAGGGTACCTTTGGGGGTCTCGAAACACACTGTAGTCACTGGATACTCTCGGGTGTCCCCATGCACACAAATAACAGCTACCTTGCTATTCCCAAAGACCTCTGTTTTAACTAACTCAGCCTTTATCAGGGTCACAAGGCTACCTGAATCCAGCAATACCACAACATTTCTACCATTAACACACATTTTGCATAAATGTTTCTCAGTTCCTCGAATGGCAGTGCATGCGACTGTCGCACACAGCGACTGACATCTGCCCGTCAGAAAGTCACACTGCATGGGTTCCTCCACAACCGGGCAATTGGCTGCAATATGTCCCGCTTGCCGGCAGCGGTAGCAAACGATCCTTCTTGCCGCCTCTTGAGCCGCTGATTTCCCAGGCTGTTCTCGCCAAACTTGGGGTAGAGCTCCCACCCTCTCACTCTCTCCACCCTCACCCCTTGGAATCCTCTTATCCGCCCCTGGGGATGGTCTGGTCTTAGGGTGGAAAGTCCGAGTGTCTCTGGAAGAGGCCGTCAGGTTCTCTGTAGCCAAGTATTTCTCCACACGATCCACAAGACCATCGGCCGTCTCTGGGTCTCCATGGCTTACCCACTTTTGGATGGCAGTAGGAAGAGCTCTCAAAAACCGATCCATTACAACACGTTCCACAATCTTTGGTGCGGACAAAGTCTCTGGCTGTAGCCACTTTCTGCTCAGGTGAATGAGATCATACATTTGAGACCTGGGGGGTTTTCCAAGCTGGAAAGTCCAGTTATGCACACGCTGAGCCCGGACAGCCTGGGTGACACCCAGCCTTGCCAAAATTTCAGCTTTTAGCATCACATAGTCTTTTGCTTGGTTAGGCTCTAGGTCATAGTAAGCTTTCTGCGATTCACCAGTTAACAGAGGAGCCACCAGTCCAGCCCACTGCTCCTCAGGCCACTTTTCTCTTTCAGCGGTCCTTTCAAATGTGGTCAAAAATACCTCTGGATCATCCTCTCCAGTCATTTTTGTCAATAAACGACTCACCCCAAAGGATGCGGTATTAGTGGGACGGCTTTCCTCACTGGTCTGCGGACGTTGCTGCATTACTGCTTCCATTTGTTGTAGTCTCTGCTCTTGCTTCTGTAACAGGTCTATGAAGCGGGCCTCAGATTGCTGCTGGGCTTGTTGCTGAGCTTCCAGACTCTGTTGGTGAGCTTGCTGCTGGGCTGCAAGGCTCTGTTGATGAGCTTGCTGCTGGGCTGCAAGGCTCCTTTGCAAACCTGCATTTGTCTGCTGTTGATTGGCATTTGCTAGAGCCAGCTGTTTCAGTATCTCCTCCATGCTGGCTTAAAAAAAACTGCCACTGGTTCTCCACCAACTGTGAGGGGGTTAGCTCGGCAGCGGGTGTGTGTGACCCCCGGGATGGGCTCCCCACACAAAAACAGGCCCAGCAAACGGAGGTTGTGGTTTTCAAAATCAAAAAGGTGCGGTTTATTTTCTATTTACAGTGACAAAACACAGCAAAGCAAAAGAAACATAAATAAAATAAATCCTGGTCAACTTGACCTCTGAGTAAACATACAGGTTTCCTAACTAACAACTGGGATCAGCCTAGTGCTGTCCTAGTCCCTAAGTCCCTGGTTTTAAATGTCCAAGCAAATAGCCACACAGGCTTTGTCTCACCGCACAGGGGTTCACTCTCCCTAGACAGTCCACACAGGTCTGGTTCCAGGCATGAGCAAACACCTAATGAATCTGGGAGTTCTTATAGAGGCCTAAATGAGCTGACAAGCTTCAGCTGGTCTCATCAACTCCCTGTCTGCACGACGCCCCACACTCTCCCTAGAGGTATGAGTCATCCATGAGCCCACTAGCCTCAGCTGGGCTTATACAACTCTCCACCTAGTTGTATAAGTCGGCGTAAAGCCTGAATCTGGGCGAAATATATCTACCCCCCTGGATGCAACCAGGTGACTTTACCTTCCTGCTGTCACAATATATATATATATATATATATATATATATATATATATATATAAATATATACAAGTCCTAGGATTCCTATATATACTAAATCAGGGGTCTCAAACCTGCGGCCCTCCAGCTGTTGCGGAACTACAAGTCCCATCATGCCTCTGCCTATGGGAGTCATGCTTGTATCTGTTTAGCCTTGCAATGCCTCATGGGAATTGTAGTTCTGCAACAGCTGGAGGGCCACCAGTTTGAGACCCCTGTACTAAATACACTGACTAAAGCTAACTCAATCGCCTGACTGCTCTATCTAACTGAAATGAAATGATACTCTGACTCTCTATCTATCTCTCTCCACCGCCGCAACACACTACACAAGGCCGACATGCAGGCGGCCTTATATAGTGTGGGGCCTGTACCTACTCCCCTGAGCCATGATTGGCCAAAGGCACCCTGATATGGCCAATTATGGCTCTCTGTGCTGACGGCGCTGTGATTGGCCAAAGCATGCGGGTCATAGTGCATGCTTGGCCAATCATCAGCCAGCAATGCACTGCGATGCCGCAGTGAATTATGAGCCGTGACGTGCCACTCGAATTGTTCGAAATTCAGCGAACGGCCGAACAGCCAATGTTCGACTCAAACATGAGTTTGACTCGAACACGAAGCTCATCCCTAGTAATGAATACGA
Organism: Rana muscosa; assembly: GCA_029206835.1. NCBI lineage: Eukaryota > Metazoa > Chordata > Amphibia > Anura > Ranidae > Rana > Rana muscosa. The sequence continues at coordinate 1,234,113,920 of CM055116.1, read as the reverse complement.
ATTTATAGAAAGTTACGAATTATCCAAAATAACGAATGCCGTATCAAAACGAATGGAACGTAACGAATTATTAATAATAAATAACAATAATAATAATAATATTAAAAACTTTTTATTATTATTATTATTATTATTTATTATTAATTTGTTCCGTTACATTTGTTTAGATGCAGCATTCGGTATTTCGGATAATTTGTTACTTCAGATAAATTTGTATTCGTTACGTTCACTAACAGTCAAATTTGAAAGGTAATTCTAATACCTATAATTTAATAGTTAGTTATTATTAGTTAGTTATTTATTCTTTTGAATTTTCGGATTTTCTTTCTAATTTTCTAATTTATGGATTTATGAATTTACGAATTTACGAATTGCAATCATAACAAATGACCCCAAAAAATTAAAAAATAAACAAAAACAAATTAAACGAAAACTAATTAATTTTTCAGCAGTGCACATATCTACAGGGAAGGAACTCGCAGCCCCTATGGTTGTGTAGCAAAAATAAAGTGAAACAGCTACCACTGATCCCAGCACCACCTCTTCAGGCACTGCCAACCCACCTGGCTGCAGCTGCCCCTTTTAGCCCTCATAAATATTCCAGGCAGCTCCTCCTAACCTCCACCCACTAGTTTCAGAACATTCTCCAATGTCACAGAAACAGGGGGAGGTATCAGAGGAGCTCACCCAGCCCTGATTTACTGAACCCTGACCCAGATTCAACAGCTGAGACTTAGCCCTGAGCTAACTAGTTTTTACCTACACTAACAAAGCCTATACCACATCTAGCACACACTAGAGGGTGCTACACTCACCCCCTCCTAAACAGCAGCTGTGTCCCCACCGGCTGAAAAAAACAACTCCTGAACCAAGGAAAAATATATAATGCATTCAATAAAAAAAAAGAAGGGGGGGAGGGGAATCAACTTGGAAGGGGCTTTTTAAAAATAAATTAGCAGTACCAAAAATATACATATTTTTTTCAAAAACACAATCTATACTGTACATCGCATACTGTATGTGCATCCTGACTACAGGTCCCTGTAGCTAACACTCCAAGTATAATAAGGCATATAATTCAGCTGGAGCACCTCCTCCTGGAGGGAAGCCATCCCAGCAAACTAGAAAATTCAAAGTCCATCACTTAGCAGGGGGACACACGAAAAGATCCACGCTGCTCACAGGTGAGCCGCTTAAACACAATGATCTCCCCATAGTATTTTTAATGATCTCCCCACTTAAGGATGCTCGCCCAGTTGCAGTTGAGGCAATAATAAAAGCAAAATCCAGATGGCTGAACACCAAACTGGGATCCAAATGCCTTTATTCATATAAAACCATGAAGAACATGAGGAGCACTACATGTACAAGCAAGAAAGGAAGGGCTTACGCGTTTCACAAAAGAATTGCACTTTATCAAAGCTTTGTGCTTTGATAAAACACAATTAGCTTGTGAATGGCTTAAGCCATTCCCCCCTCACTTGTACATGTAGTGCTCTTCAAGTTCTTCATGGTTTTATGCGAATAAAGGCATTTGGATCCCAGTTTGGTGTGCAGCCATATGGATTTTCCGCAAGGGAACAGCCACCCATAGCGATACCTGCACAATAGAAACAAGAAAATACAATCCTATCACTTACTTACTACCGATCTGTACATTCTGTCAGCAGTAGCAGGAGCCCTTCCATATTTAGCAAAGTAGAAGTAGGATACTAGGTGTAGCACTACCCCCGTAGGAGCTGCTGTTTGTTTGATTTGGGTCTACGTCCTGCCTATCAACCCCTGGAAGTGGCTCAAACCCTCCCTTAGCACAACTGATATGAATAAGGATTGTGAGACCTATTGAGTATTAGGAGACACAATCCTGCATGCATCACACAATAACCTGTAAATGTTATTACTTTTGCTGGTCACTAGTCCTTCTAAGTGACAGAGATACTCCACACAAGTTATATGCTTAATCAAAGGTACTTTTACTCAGTATAAAAGGGTAAAGAATCACATTAATACACACAGTTGACTCTGCATGCGCATTGCAGAGTCAATAAATCAAAGAGGATGGGTATCACTGAGATCAGGTAATAAAAGGAAACAACATCAGCTTATAAATGTATATATATATGTCTCTGCACAGTTAACTGATTGCTCGCGAGCTCCCCCTATCTTGTAATACCCTGCACGTGTTTAGTCACTATGACAGGCAAGAAAAGCCTATTTGAGTCCCGCTCAAAGTTCTTTTCCCAAATGGAGTTTTCGCTAGCCACCGTTGGTGCACAAGTTAATTTGTAATCCACAAGGTTTCAACAAGATGCTGTAGTTATCCACAATATTCCTGAGTACTCGTGTGCCTGCCACCCACTAATAGCGAATGCGCCAATCTCTAGTCACATAGTCTCCCGTAAGATACACTAGGCCGCAAGCTGTGGCGTGATAGGTGAAGTGTGGCTGGCACTAACTAAGTCACTTTCCTCTAAGGTAGTAGTCAATTCTGGGCAGGTGCCCTTCTCACCAAACAAGCCCGACTTTAGGATAGTCTCCTCTAGCTTGTCCCAGTCACTCGATCTCCATGCTTCTGCTTCTGCTGCAGTCTCCGGCCTCCGTCACTAACAGCATAAGGTGATGATGATGGACGACTCCGGTCTCTGCTGGGCAATCACAGGACGCCATGGACGATCCTCTACTGGAAATCACTCAGGGCATTCTCGTAATTTAGGCCCAGGCTTCTGGCCTAACACTCAGGAAGCAGGCCTCTGTGCCAGCTTCCTGCTTGGTTGAGAGCTGGATCCAGAGAGAGCGAAGATGGCCCCTCCCTTGGTTTAAGTAGTCTGCCCAGAAAGCTTTGCGGCGTGGCAGTGCACCCTGGTAGCACAGCTGTATTCTGGGTAATGTAGCCTGTCTTCTACTAAAAGTAACGGAGTCTTTTCTCCTTGCTGCTATTTGTTCCAGGGTGCATTAAACTATAACATGTGCATTAGTTGCATTGTAACACTTATACCACCGGAGGGAGCTGGATTCCTTCTTTTAAATGTCAAAACCTACATAGCATATGGGAATCCCGCTACACACTCCACCCACTTAATGTCTTTGGTCCCCAAAGAGGACAACAGTATGTAGCCTAGCACATACTTTGGCAATACCTGCAGAGAAATTTATTAGTTTATGCATGACAATAAACAACTTGCCTTTTCATAAGCAGGATTTAAACTTAAACAGCTCATATCATAATACAGAGCTGACAGAGGAACCTCCCACCAATTATCACAGGGAGGGAGGTTGTCCTGTCTACACACTACTGAAACCTGGGTGTCTGTTTCAGATGTGCCAGGGAGTGAGCTGGGGTTGTCTACCACTGAATCTGGAGTGGAAGAGCTAGACTGATTAATGGTTCTCTTAGAAGTGATGATGGCCTCCTCAGAGCATTCACCCAATTGGTCGTACGTCAGTCTTTTTGGGGGGTGAATTACTCTTCTTTCCCTCTGCTCCTTAGGTATCATATTCTCAAGGACATTGGGCTGGCTGTTTCTAGAAGCTCTTCATGGGCTTCCTCATCTAGCTCAGGCATGTTGGGCTCCACAACTTCAGGAGCGTCCGGTTCTCCTTCAGACAGAGACAACGACCCTTTTTCTGGGTCTTCCATTGACAAAGAGTCTGAGTCATCAGCTACCTCCTCAATGAGAATGTTTGAAGGCACAAATTCAGGAGCTTCTGCCCGAAGAGTTCCATTGTCAACTGTTTTGGATGGGGCTTGGGAGGTGGTCATGGGTTCTGGCAATTGGGATGACCACAACCAGTCAGATCCTGCTTCTTCATCCTCTTGACCTTCATTGTCAGAGTCTCCATCTCCCACATCGGAAAGCACTATTTGAGATCTGGTGATGGGTCTGAAACCTTGAGAAGTTGAAGGGGTTTCCTGTGAGTCAGATGCAGGAGGTATGCGAACTGCCTCGAAGAGGGGCAACAAGTGATTCCTGTGCCAGGTCTTTAACGGTCCCACGCTTCCTTCTGGCCTAATCTGGTACACATGAAGTTTTGTCAGCCTCTTGTAGATAACATAAGGTTGGGATTTCCAACGGTCAGCTAACTTATGTTTTCCCGGAATTCCCAAGTTCCTCAACAGCACTCTGTCTCCTGGCTGCAAGTCTTGAATTCTGACTCTTAGGCCTCGTACACATGAACGAGTTTCTCGGCAAAAACCAGCAAGAAACTTGCTGGCAGAGATTTTTTGCCGAGAAACTCGTTCGTGTGTATGGTTTCTTGTCAAGAAAAGCGACAAGTATCTAGACGAGAAAATAGAGAACCTGCTCTCTATTTTCTCGTTGAGATTCTCGTCGGCATGTTTCTCGACGAGAAAAGTGAGTGTGTGTACACTTACCTGTCCTCCTGGAAGCCCGCGCATGTTCGAAATGAATTTGACGCATGCGCGGTAGCTTCCTAGGCATACGTAGGGTATACCAAGATGGCGGCGACGGCATCGAATGTGACGAGCGCATGCTCGTCGTAGTCGATGACGTCACCGCGTACGCTCCATTCAAAGAACCGCGGGTTCTTTGAATCGAGCGTGTGTACACTCGGCCGGGACAATTTTCTTGTCCAAGAATCTCGTCGAAAAAAAACGACATGTTTTTTTCAACGAGAATCTCGGCCGTGTGTACGAGGCCTTAGATCAAAGTTTCTTTTATTTCTTAGCCCCCGCTGGTCAGATGCTGCTTGGGCCTTTTCAAAAGCTGTCTTCAGACTCTTTCTCAATCGGTCTACATACCCCTTGTGGGATGCTGCGGAGGTATGATCCAGCGATATGCCAAAAGCCAAGTCCACTGGCAACCAAACCTCCCGCCCGAACATCAAACGGTATGGGGAATATCCGGTGACATCACTGGCAGTGTTATTGTAGACATGTACTATGGCAGCTACATGCTTGCTCCAATGCTGCTTTTTCTCTGAACTCAGAGTCCCCAACATATCAAAGAGAGTCCGGTTAAACCGTTCAGGCTGAGCATCTCCTTGTGGGTGATAAGGGGTTGTCCTGGTCTTCTGGATGCCTAACAGGTCTAATAACTTCTTTATTAACCTGCTTTTAAAGTCTCTGGCCTGATCTGAATGAAGGCGTTGGGGTAGACCATAGTGCACAAAGAATTTTTCTACCAGTACTTTGGCTACTGTTGAGGCCTTCTGGTCTTTTGTTGGGAATGCTTGAGCGTATCTGGTAAAGTGATCTGTTATCACCAAGACATTGCCTTGACCACTCAGATCAGGCTCCAGGCAAAGGAAGTCAATGCACACCAGTTCCATAGGTCCCTGACTTTGCAGATGGCCCATTGGGGCTGTTTGATGTGGCAAGGTCTTCCTTTGAATGCATCGGACACAGGAATGGCAATATCCTTCCACTTCAGCCTACATGCAGGGCCAATAGAACCTATCCCTTACAAGGTGAAAAGTCAGTTCAGGCCCTAGGTGACCATGGTTGTGTCATGGAGGGCAGCCAGGGCCGCTTCCCGATATTTGGCTTGTAGAAACAGCTGCCACTTCTCTTCTGAGTCGTCAGAGGGGCCCCTTCCGTAGACCACCCCTTGAAATATGTGTAGCCGATCCCACTCCCTGCGCAACAATCGGGCTTCTCTTGGGGAGTCTGTTTCAAGCATCTCGGGACGCTGGCTTTCCAGGGCCTTCATCAGGAGTTTCCCTAAAGGGTCTTCTTCTTGCTCCTTTCTCAAATCCTTTTTGGACAGCTTGGGCAAGCCCTCCCCTTCGACCTGGGTCACACTGCAATAGCACTTCGGTACTCCAACAGCTGAGACCCCAATTTCTTCGGCTCTTGACCCACCTCTGGCTTGAAGTTCTGTCCCCTGGTATAGGGCTCGCACTCCCTCTGGGTCTAGTTGGGCCCATTCTTCGGTAGGGTCGGTGGGGGCATGAGACCTCCTGGACAGGGCATCCGCATCCCTATTTCCCACTCCGGGTTGGTACTTCAAGCTGAAGGTGAAGCTTGAAAGGGCAGCCAACCACCGGTGTCCCATTGCATCCAACTTGGCAGTGGTCAGAAGGTAGGTGAGCGGGTTATTATCTGTCTTCACCACAAACTCTGCCCCATATAGGTAGTCTCTCAGTTTGTCTACCACTGCCCACTTCAAGGCCAAGAATTCAAGCTTGTGGGTGGGGTAATTCTTCTCAGCAGGTATCAGACTCATACTCACATATGCGACTGGTCTTAGGTAGCCATCATGTTCCTGGTACAGCACCCCACCCAGCCCATCTCGGCTGGCATCGACATGTAACTCGTAAGGTTTCACGGGGTCTGCATAGGCCAACACAGGGGCAGTGGTCAGGCTCTTCTTCAGTTCATGGTCCACTGGTCCTGAATCGACTCTTTGGGCTTTCGGGGTCCCATGGTGAGTTTCACTGGTTTGACCAGCTCTGGAATATCATCTTCCCCTTCGTTTCTGAGAAACTCGTTCAGGGGTCTGGCAATCTTGGCGAATCCTTCTACAAATCTTCTGTAGTAAGAACAGAACCCCAGGAATGACCGAAGCTCGGTCACGTTGGTAGGCCTCAGCCAAGAGGTGACGACATCCAGCTTCTCTGGGTCCGTGGCCACCCCTTCTGCAGAAACGATGTGGCCCAGGTAATGGACTGAGGACTGGTAAAATTGACACTTCTCTGGGGAGAGTTTCAGGCCCTCTTCACTGAGCCTCTTTAGGACCTTCTCCAGCCTCTCTTCATGCTCTTCTAGGGTTCTCCCGAACACAATGACGTTGTCCAAATACACCAGTACCTCTATTAAATTCATGTCCCCGACTGTTCTCTCCATCAGCCTTTGGAAAGTAGTGGGGGCTCCTGATAATCCTTGAGGCATACGGTTAAACTCAAAGAACCCCACAGGGGTGATGAATGCCGTCTTCTCCCGATCCTCAGGGTGCATGGGGATTTGGTAATATCCCTTTTTTAGATCCATTACACTGAACCACTTGGCCCCTGACAGACTCTGCAGGGCGTCTTCAATTCGGGGAGTGGTGTATTGATCCGGGATGGTCCTTCTGTTTAGTGTTCTGTAGTCGATACACAGTCTCAGTGACCCATTCTTGTTTCGGACTACCACTATTGGAGAAGCGTAAGGGCTCCAGTCTCAGCGACCCATTCTTGTTTCGGACTACCACTTTTGGAGAAGCGTAAGGGCTCCATGATTCTCGAATAATCTCCGTCCTCTTCAGCTCTGCCAACTGTTCCCGCAAGTCTTCTAAGTCACCCAGTGGGACCCGTCGAACTCTCTCTCTAAAGGGCTTATCTTCTTGTAAGCGTATCTTGTGAGTGGCACTCCTTGCGCACCCCACATCAAACTCATCATTAGAGAAGATCTTCTCCCATTTTGCAAGTTGAGCTTTGGCCATTTTTCTCCATTCTGGTGGGAGGGCCGTGTCTTCAGAACAGAGCTTCTTTATGGTGACTTCACCCCTTTCTTCTTTCTTCAATTCAGACGGGGCAACAGGGGTGGCTGGATTCACCTGGCCCAACAGCATTCTGGCCAGCACCTTCACTGGTGTATTAGCAGTGTTCCTGATACTCACTGAAACCCTCCCATGACTTTTCTGTAGGGCCTTCAATGGGATCACTTCGGGGATTACTTCAATCCCTTTCCGTCTTTCCTGTGGGCCTGGTTCGAAGACAATGAAGGGGCTTGGCTGTTTCCATGTGAGCTTGACAGAAGCCCTCAGGCAAGTCACCTCTCCTGGTTGTAATACCTTCTCCGTCTTGTCCAGCTTCCAGATCTTGCCAACCCCTTCAGCCGGGGCCTTCTGCTCCTGTACCAGGCGCTGGTAGGCTTGCCTTAACATGGGGTGGACTCTTGTGGTCGGGGCTTCCTCCTGTTGGGCCAAAGGTGTCAGCAGTCGCCTGACTAGATCAGTGTTGGTCCCTATGATGAGTGAGCTCTTGCTGGCCCCTGGTGGGCGAGGGCACACTACTGCCAGAGTATTGAAGGTCTCTGTCTCCCCGGCCACTGAGGGATCAAAAGTCAACTTGATTGGCAGGTAACCGTCATAGGGAAAGCTCTGAGTTCCAATACCCCATATTTCCAGTTCCTCTAATTTCTGTAGGGGCAGATGTTTAAGATGTTTATCATAGAAATCCCTATACAGAAGAGTCACTTGAGCCCCAGTGTCAAGAAGAGCCTTGGTGTAGATCCCTTCTACCTGTATGGAGACTACTGGAGAAGGCCCCACTAACTTGGCAGGGAACTCCTTCAACACAGACTCCTTGCTTGGTTCAGTTACCTGTACCCTCACTCCTTTTTCCCTTGAGTTTCCTGTGGGTCTCAGTCCCTTCTGGGTCTTGTTTGCACTGGCCTTCCATTCATCAGCAGCCTGAGTTGTGGGACGGGGGCCAATTGGCAGAGGTTTAGGTCCCTGACTCTGATGTTTCGGATCATTGGACTTCTTGAAGGAGTTTGTGGAAACTGGTGGGCGCCCGGCTGACTCCTTCACCGGGGCCCTCTGAAGTTTTCCGCCAGCTTGCGGTATCTGGATGCAACTTCATCTGGCCTGGGACACACTGCTCTAACATGCCCGATTCCCCCACAATTGAAGCATGTTATCAATCTCTTAGGCTTCTGTACTAGTTCCGTATTAGAGCTAGGAGGTTTTTTTGGTTCCTCTGACGTGTTCTTATTGTGTAGCACAGAGGCCTGGCTAGTCAGCATGGACACCATTTCTACTAGTTGTGACACCTGGGTCTTTAGGAGTTCAACTTCTGAATCACCTTCTTCTGCACTTAACATTCTGACTTGGCCAGTTGGTTCCTCCTTTTGTCTTCCAACATGGCCTCCTCCTCCCTGACTATCCGGATCAAGTCGGGGTATTCCAGGCTGCTCCCGTCCTGCCTGGTGCGTAGCATTAATGCGATGGGGTCCAACACCTGCTGGGCACGGGCCTCATCCACTTTTCTTGGATCGATCCCTTTCTTCAGTAGGATCTGATGCAGGATCTTATCCAGACGTCTTATGAATTCTGACAGCTTCTCTCCCTATTTTTGGTAGCAATGCTCCAGCTGGTAAGTGAGTTCAGTGACCTTTTCCGTCCCGCCGAACACATTCTGCAGAATATCCAGATAATCCTGTGCATTGCAGTCTTTCTTGTTTAACTTGAGGTTACGTATGGCCTCCAGAGCAGGCCCCTTTAAGCTTTCCGCAATCCTTTGTTTTTTTTGTCGTTCTGGCACCACCCATTCTTCTAGGGCCTGAATGGCGCCATCTAGCCACTCTTCAAATCCATCTTCCACTGAAGGTACAGGTTTCTTCCCAGAAAAAGTCCTGAGTTTCCTGTATCCTGACATCAGGTAGTCTGGAGGGTCCTTTTTACACTTGGCCACAATCTCCCCCAGGACAGCGCATAATTCTGAGCTAAGAGTGGTCAATGGTGGTGAACTGGGACCCTGTTGTCAGGCGCTTCCTCCTGTGCTGGGGCCCTCTGGAGTAGTGGATGTAGGGCCATCTTTATTCTCTGCTGGGTGTATCAGGAGGAGTTCTACTTGGTTTGTAGTTTTTATGCTGGCACCCTTGAAGTAGTCAGAGAATCCGTTCCTCCATTCACACAATGCATAGGTGTTGGGATTTACAGTATCTGTCTTCATGTCAATCACCCATGGCTTCCTGTCCGTGGACAATGCTCTCAAGACTGGAGTTAGCTGCTCCTCTACCCAGGCCTCTCTCTGGATTTCAACCACCAGGCCATTTCCGGGTAGGATGCCTTCATCCCTGCACCACCGGGCTACGGCAGCAGGGTCCATTTCTGTGCTGTAAGGGTTCTATCTAGGGGGAAAGTTGATTGCAGAACAGTAGAAATCCCGGACGAGCCCCCACGTGTAGCACTACCCCCGTAGGAGATACTGTTTGTTTGATTTGGGTCTACGTCCTGCCTATCAACCCCTGGAAGGGGCTCAAACCCTCCCTTAGCACAACTGATATGAATAAGGATTGTGAGACCTATTGAGTATTAGGAGACACAATCCTGCATGCATCACACAATAACCTGTAAATGTTATTACCTTTGCTGGTCACTAGTCCTTCTAAGTGACAGAGATACTCCACACAAGTTATATGCTTAATCAAAGGTACTTTTACTCAGTATAAAAGGGTAAAGAATCACATTAATACACACAGTTGACTCTGCATGTGCATTGCAGAGTCAATAAATCAAAGAGGATGGGTATCACTGAGATTAGGTAATAACAGGAAACAACATCAGCTTATAAATGTATATATATCTATATATGTCTCTGCACAGCTAATTGATTGCTCACAAGCTCCCCCTATCTTGTAATACCCTGCACGTGTTCAGTCACTATGACAGGCAAGTAAAGCCTATCTGTGTCCCGCTCAAAGTTCCTTTCCCAAATGGAGTCTTCGCTAGCCACCGTTGGTGCACAAGTTAATTTGTAATCCACAAGGTTTCAACAAGATGCTGTAGTTATCCACAATATTCCTGAGTACTCGTGTGCCTGCCACCCACTAATAGCGAATGCGCCAATCTCTAGTCACATAGTCTCCCGTAAGATACACTAGGCCACAAGCTGTGGCGTGATAGGTGAAGTGTGGCTGGCACTAACTAAGTCACTTTCCTCTAAGGTAGTAGTCAATTCTGGGCAGGTGCCCTTCTCACCAAACAGGCCCGACTTTAGGATAGTCTCCTCTAGCTTGTTCCGGTCACTCGATCTCCACGCTTCTGCTACTGCTGCAATCTCCGGCCTCCGTCACTAACAGCGTAAGGTGATGATGATGGATGACTCTGGTCTCTGCTGGGCAATCACAGGACGCAGTGGACGATCCTCTACTGGAAATCACTCAGGGAATTCTCGTAATTTAGGCCCAGGCTTCTGGCCTAACACTCAGGTAGCAGGCCTCCGTGCCAGCTTCCTGCTTGGTTGAGAGCTGGATCCAGAGAGAGCGAAGATGGCCCCTCCCTTGGTTTAAGTAGTCTTCCCAGAAGGCTTTGCGGTGTGGCAGTGCACCCTGGTAACACAGCTGTATTCTGGGTAATGTAGTCTGTCTTCTACTAAAAGAAACAGAGTCTTTTCTCCTTGCTGCTATTTGTTCCAGGGTGCATTAAACTATAACATGTGCATTAGTTGCATTGTAACACTTATACCACCGAAGGGAGCTGAATTCCTTCTTTTAAATGTCAAAACCTACATAGCATTACCTGCTGGAACTGAAAACAGGGTGTTGGGGCGGCTGGTCTGTGAATAAAGGAACAACAGAGGCATCAGTCCTCTCCTTGCTATCTATTTATGTGACCCTTGAGCTGAACAACTCACTTCAGTCCCTTCACAAGTAGTACTGAGGATTGAGGAGTCTTTTAAGGTTGCCGTCAGCTCCTCTGAAAGCGACAGAGTGGCTCATGGTGGGCTGTCCAGCCAAGAAAACCACCACCCTGTCCCTGTAAATGGCTCTTCCGAGCCTCCATTCTTGATGAATGTCCTGAAAGCGAGTCCAAGCCTCTTCGTTATGTGATCCCCGCAAGGTAGTTTCACACCATGTCATCCTCCCACTGTACACAAGAGTCCTCAATATGTCTGGGGGACATAGGGATAGTCCAGACCCCACTCCAGAGCTGTTCTCCACTGCACCTCCCTCTAAAATTTTGAAAACCATGGCAGTTCCTGAGGCTTGCCTTTCCCAGGGAGGACACCGGTCTTGGGCGACCTCATGACCTCATTACCCATTGCCTGTTCTCAGCAGGACTGGTTTGGGTTGTGGATGGTCTGTTCTGGAACTTTTGTCTCACACAGACTGGGGTCTGCACGGATCCTTCGGCCCCTTCAGTTGAGTCTGGAAAACCTGTCACCTCGGACAGCACCTCCATGTTTTCCTGGGAGTCTCCCTACTCCCACTTCTCCTCCGCTGCTATGGGATGTCCACTCTTCATCTAAGGGCCCAAATTCCGCCTGCAGTCTGGGCGACCCCCAGTCTTTGGCCCCACCACTGCTGCTATCCACTGGCTCACCTGAAGACAAGTCATCTTCCTGCACTGGATCCTTCCAGGTGGGGTTGACAGGGTACACAGGCACAGCTGGCATTGCAGGGGCAGTGTCTGGCTCCTGCTGGGCAGCACTCACAGGTACCAGGTCCTTGACCGGGCTGCAGGCTAAAGCAGACCTCCAGCTTCCTTCCCCAATTGCCTTTGCAGGGGAGTCACCATCCTCAGACTTAACCCGGTCCACAATAAGTGTCAAAAGTGTCAGTTAGTGTCCGATTTGTCCACCGCAATTTTGCAGTCCTGCTATAAGTTGCTGATCGCTACCATTACTAGTAAATTAAATATAATAAATAATATCCCATAGTTTGTAGGTGCTATAACTTTTGCACAAACCAATCAATATACGCTTCTTTTTACCAAAAATATATAGCAGAATATATATTGGCCTGAATTGATGAAGAAATTTAATTTAATTTTATTAAATTTTTTATTGGATATGTTTTATAGCAGAAAGTAAAAAATATTGTTTTTTTTTCAAAATTGTCGATCTTTTTTTGTTAATAGCACAAAAAATAGAAACCGCAGAGGTGATCAAATAATACGTTTCAAAAAAGGGGTCATTTGTGGGGTATTCGTACTGTCTTGGCATTTTGGGGCCTTAAGAAATGAGATCGGCCATCAGTGCATCAGGATTGATCAATTTTCAAATATATATATACAGTACCATAGTTTGTAGATTCTATAACTTTCATACAAACCAATTAATATACTGTACACTTATATTTTGTTTTGTTTTACCAAAGACATGCAGCAGAATACATTTTGGCCTAAATTTTTGTGTGTTTTTTTTTTTCAAAATTTGTGGGTCTTTTTTGGTTTCTATAAAAAGAAATAAAAAAACCTAGTGGTGATCATATTCCACAAAAGAAAGCTCTATTTGTGTGAAAAAAATTATATAAATTTCATGTGTGTACATTGTTGCATGACCGCGCCATTGCCAATAAAGCTATCGCAGTGCTGAATAGCAAAACATGCCCTGGTCATGAAAGGGGTAAAACCTGCCGGAGCTCAAGTGGATAATAAAAGATCAATGACATGTAGATACTAGAAATACTGAAGTGGCAAATTGGTGGGACTTTTAATGAGGATAGATGGGGCCATTCAATCCCCTCCTCCATCCCTGAGTTAGGTGATTGATAAAGAACAGAGAGTGGGACTTTTGTGAGACACATGAAAGCAAATATAAATATACAATACAAAATAACTTTAATTGGTCAGAATGACTGTTTCTGCGTGTACATATACATGTCATTTCAAAACTGTATGCATTTTGCTATACGTAAAGATACATATGAACATTGGGTCAGACCAAAAAGAGCATGATAAAATCATTCCAACAAGGAGTTTATAAGGTAAAAAGAGTTCAAGGGTCACATTAAAGGGTCACATTACAGGGAATGTTCAACATAATTTGTCAATCAAACATTTTTTTTTGGGGAAAAAATCAAATAGCTGTCAGAAGAATTTGAATGGATTGAATAGAACGTCCTTGTTACATAGAGTAAAAAGTAGACTAGTCAGTCGATGTGAGTTCTACGCGTTTCAGGGCCTTAAAGCCCCTCATCAGGAACAAGACCGTAGTCAGTATCTGCGAGTGAAGAGGGTAAGAGTTATTGTTCGGTCCTTAAGAAATGTGGGTAAGTATAAGAAGTGATGGTCCCCCATCCATCACACAAACACTCAACCCACTAACTTACATGTATGTCTGAGCAATAGCCGCGCGGCGGTGATGACGATGAGCCAAACAAGATAATTATCTTCATACACCACCACTCACATTTTTTCACCTCATACCCCATATTCAATCAACATTTTTTCACGTCTACATCTATATTTACATCAATTATTTCATTTATATTTATGTTTATTTATATTTTATATTTCTTATTTTTTATATTTTTTATTTTTTACTTTAATTTACAATCTTAATTTCATCCTAATTGTATTTCATTTTATTTATTCATTTTATTTATTCCATTTCATACATATCTTTTTATTTTTTACAACTTTTTCACATTACATTTTTTCATCACACATTTTTTCCTTTTTCCCTAGATTTCCCTCCCCTTGGGGTCTTTTTCACCAGCTTTCCTTTTACACCACTACCATGACTCTGTTGGGGTGCACGCCCTGTGGTCCGGCTGCCGCCCACCCCGCCTCCTCAGCTCCCATCCGTGGCATTCCTTGTTTGGCTCATCGTCATCACGGCCGCGCGGCTATTGCTCAGACATACATGTAAGTTAGTGGGTTGAGTGTTTGTGTGATGGATGGGGGACCATCACTTCTTATACTTACCCACATTTCTTAAGGACCGAACAATAACTCTTACCCTCTTCACTCGCAGATACTGACTACGGTCTTGTTCCTGATGAGGGGCTTTAAGGCCCTGAAACGCGTAGAACTCACATCGACTGACTAGTCTACTTTTTACTCTATGTAACACGGACGTTCTATTCAATCTATTCAAGATCTTCTGACAGCTATTTGATTTTTTCCCCAAAAAAAAATGTTTGATTGACAAATTATGTTGAACATTCCCTGTAATGTGACCCTTTAATGTGACCCTTGAACTCTTTTTACCTTATAAACTCCTTGTTGGAATGATTTTATCATGCTCTTTTTGGTCTGACCCAATGTTCATATGTATCTTTACGTATAGCAAAATGCATACAGTTTTGAAATGACATGTATATGTACACGCAGAAACAGTCATTCTGACCAATTAAAGTTATTTTGTATTGTATATTTATATTTGCTTTCATGTGTCTCACAAAAGTCCCACTCTCTGTTCTTTATCAAATACTAGAAATACTATTTTTGACGTAAACTTTTGAACTATTTATTTTGTTAAGAATGTTTTTTTTTCTCAAATAACAAGGAAGCTTAAAGTTCAGTCCTTCCACAGTCTACAAAAATGTTGATGATGCAATATTTTGTACTTTTCCATATTCTCCCACATAAGCCTTATCTTACCAAAGACAGTTCTCACTGAATAGCAAGTTTTTAGCACAAGTGTCCATCCCCAGCCGTGGTTGGGGCAACTGAGTATGTGGTGTAATACTGGCTTGGCAGCAACTCCCGTCGGTTGCTATGGACAACGGCACTTGACTCACATAGCACAGTCACTGTTTGTCAGGGCACATAACTCCGTCTCCCCGTTTTAACCCCCTTAGTGGTCCTGGTAGCAAAGTACAGTCCTCTGGCTCAATGAATTCCAGATACTAGGAACAGGGGCCGTGCAGTTCACCATGGGCAGTATCCCGGGCGAGCCCCCAAATGTAACACCCCCCCTAAGGAGCTACAGATTAACTGGATCCCCCATTTATTAAGCGTTAATAACTTGGATAGGGATGGGAGGTTATGGGATGCCCACTTGACTTCAGCAACAAAACTTTAACAACAATTTCAAGGACATCTTCCTATACACAGTCTCCTTGACACTCCTCCTGCACACACTTGATTGCTAGCTCCTGCCGAATCACTTTAGGGAGATCTGACAAGCTCTCAGTCAGTCACTGATCCCAGCACCACCTCTTCAGGCGCTACCAACCCACCTGGCTGCAGCTGCCCCTTTCACTAGCCCTCCAGTCTAACTTCTCCCCACCAGTCCTCCAGACTGACACTCACCAGCCCACCTGGCTGAATAGCAAAAATTACCCTAGTCATCAAGGGGGTAAAACATTCCGGAGCTCAAGTGGTTAATAATAGATCAATACCATGTAGATATTAGCTTAGGCGGCTTAACACTTGATTCATTAGTTCCCTACCCAACTTATTGTCCATGTGTGTTCCGTCTCATCGGTGGCACTATGAGTATACTTTGCACTTTTCACTATCATTGGGGTACATTGTGTGCCATGATAGTTATATTATTATTCACTATTTTTCACAGCTGAGAGATGCTTCTTGTCAACACTCCTGAGCCCAAGAAGACCCAACACCTTGGATGCTTTTCCGCCCTCGGCGGTGCTTGAGGTTGGGCTGCGGTCATGGATCAAATTCCAAAAGTTCCCCTCAAGGGTGTCCTTGGTGGGCTCCCAGCTCTTTGCAAGTGCCTCCAACACACAGCTATATTGTTCGTAAGTAATTAGAAGCCGCGTTTAAACCCAATATGTATACGCCCAAATGCCAATATTGATTTCATTACTATGTAATCTTTATGTATCACATTATGGGGTTCTATTCCTTTGCGATTTATATGGAGGAGGAAGTCAGGAGGCTATACATTGTTAACCATTTTGTAATCAAATTGAACCACCCTATAAGTGCATACTGTATGTATATATATATATATATATATATATATATATATATATATATATCTTTCTTCATACACACTCCTATGGTTCACAGCCTTTTTCACTCACATGATAGTGTTCACTTTGTTGGAGCATCCTCATTGTTTGTAACACACAGGGCCGCCATCAGGGGGGTACAGGCAGTACACCTGTAAGGGGCCCGGATGGCAACCTCCCTTTTTTTTTTTTTTTTGAAAGGGGCCCAGAAGTCCCCAGGGGCCTGGAAGTCCCCAGGGCCCCGGATGGTAACCCCCCTTTTTTATGTATTTTTTATAATAATAAATTTTTTATTTTATTTTTATATCTTTTTTGTAAGGGGCCCAGAGGTCCCCGGAAGCCCGGACGTCCCCAGGGCCCCGGATGGCAACCCCCCTTTTTTTTTTTTTTTTATAAAACATTTTTTTTGTAAGGGGCCCAGAGGTCCCCAGAGGCCCGGAGGTCCCCGGGGCCCCGGATGGTAACCCCCTTTTTTATGTATTATTTATAAAAAAAAAAAAAAAATTTATTTTTTGTAAGGGTCCCAGAGGTCCCCAGAGGCCTGAAGGTCCCCAGGGCCCCGGATGGCAACCCCCTTTTTTTTTTATAAATTATATATATTTTTTTTTAATTTTTGTATGGAGCACCCAAAGACCCCCCCCCGCGACCTTAGCAATTTGCGGCGGCAGCACCCCCCGCCTCTCAATTCGTGGCACCCCCCCCGCTTCTCCTCTGCTCCAGGGGGCCCATGCCTGAAGCTGTGTAAGGGGCCCCAAAATTCCTGATGGTGGCCCTGGTAACACAGCTTCACTATCACACATTTTCATGGTAGCGTTCACCATGTTGGAGTACTTCTATTGCTTCCAACACAGCTTCACTATCACATTTTTCAGTTCCTATTATCTCCAAATGGCAGTGCGTCACTGCATGCACCACACCGTTTATGAGGAAGGGCCTCTGTACTCTGCCGGCCAGCACTCTTTTTATGCTTTTTAATACTTCATGTTTGTAAGTACAATTACCTTTTATATACAATAAACCAGTTAAGACGTTATCACCCTATTGGTCCCTCTCCCTCCTTTCTACGTTATCAACTGCGTATGGAGTTTTGAGGTATAGCCAGGGAGTGAGAGTGTACGGGAAAAACACCCTGCGTGTCTGGTCCATGTCCCGATACCACTCTGCCTGCAAGCTAATGGCCGAGGCTGGGTTCAAGCTGATTGCACGTCTTTGCTTGCCTTCCGGTAAGCAGCCATTTGTTTTACAGTGGTGGGCACTCCATATTGATATCAAGCACAGTGGTATCATCATATCAAGCACAGTGGTGTCATCATTAAGTTTATGCACCGTTATTAGCCTGTGGACTTTATTAACTGTGGACTTTTTTGACATATTGGCCTGCTGGTGTATGGGGTATACTAATCCCTATGTCACTCTGGGGATAGGTTATACTATTAATACCACTAATTATGTCATCCTGAAGACTGATGTGTAACCCCTTTTTTTAATCTATATATTGGTGCAGCTCTTTCTCTTTTTATTTGTCTAAATGTGTGTATCCCATTAGAGCTGCTGCCTTTGTTTTCTCCATTATCTAAGCGCAGTTTTTCTTTATATATGATGTAAACTGAATGTATGATCTTCACCATAGGGTCAATGGTGGCACGTATAAAAGGACTCCTATGTCATCTGAACCTGAATATGGAATGCAAAAATTTGATGTTGGTGTTCAATTGCTGAGGGGTGATGAGCCCTGTGTACAGCAGTGAAAGGGTGGGAAGTGAAAATGGGAAGAAGGGGGTGTATGGTAGGAAGGTGGCTGAAGTATGTGATAGTGTAGCTATGTTGGAAGCAATAAGGTGCTCCAACGTTGAGAACGCTATCATTGGAAAGTGAAAGGAATAAAATATGTGATAGTGAAACTATGTGGGAGCGATGAGGATGCTCCAACGTAGTAAACACTGAATTTTGGAGATAAAAGGAACTGAAATATGTGATAGTGAAGCTGTGTTGGAAGCAATAGAAGTACTCCAACATGGTGAATGCTACCATGAAAATGTGTGATAGTGAAGCTGTGTTAAAAATATAGCGGGGTCCTCAATTTAAGGGTAGTGTTTGGGAGGTAGTATGTCCAAACACCTTGATTTGTCAGGGTTTACAACCATTTTATCCACAGGGAGAGTATTGGTGTGCAGTTCCCTGTGGCCTACAGGTGGCGCTGCCATGGTAGGCTGGGGTTGAACCACCAGTACAGGGCTGTGCTTTTTGTGTCCCCTCTCGGCAAACGTACGGTGGGGCGGGGTTAACCTGCTGTGCGTGCTAGGTGAGGAGATAAAAGGGGCAGACGCTGCCTGTTCGGGGTTAGTCGGTGGGGTCCTACCCCTGGTTCTTGTTCCAGTCCGTCCTGGGCGCCCTAGGCCCAGGGGCAAGTGTTCTCTGTTCCGGTTCCATCCTGGGCACCTTAAGTCTCAGGGTGAGGTACTACTCTGCTGTTCGTGATCGTCCTGGATGCGAGGACTCGGGAGCTGCAGCAAAGGCCTGGGCCCAGCACCTTTGGCTGGAGCCCGTCAGGGATCGAGGAGTCTCAGGGTGCCGCCTTGCGAGGGGACCCGTATCTGAGTAGAGGAGGCCGGGTGAGACACCGTTCCGAGGGACTGATGCGGTAGTCACGGTGAAGGAAAGGGTCCCGGTAACTCTCCGGAGGGATGTCTTCTTCCTAGGTCAGAGTCAAGTTCATCAGGGACTGATGCGGTAGTTACGGTGAAGGAAAGGGTCCCGGTAACTCTCCGGAAGGATGTCTTCTCCCTAGGTCAGAGTCAAGTTCATCGGGTCTGTGGCCGAGACTTTGAGTAAAGCGTGAGTGTCATTTGGCTGCTAGTCTTGTTCTAGTACACGATCGATTTCAGGCTGAGTCTGTTCGAGAAGCTGAACAGTGAAAGTGACTGAGATTGTGCCTGGACCTTTCCCCACATCTTGTGCTATCCTTTTCTTGCTCCAACCTTTGTTTCTATCAAGAGATTGTTATTTACTGAAAGAAGAAATAAACTCTCTGTTGGAGTTCTAGCAAGTGTGGACATTCTATTCACTGGGGGGGGAACAAGTACTCAAATCTGTTAGCCACAGAGGTGAGGAAACCATTCTTTGGCTCAACTATGAAACGACCCACCAACAACACAGCTCAACCTCTTAATACAGGAGGGTATGGGCTTGTGGCATGGTGTGCCACTTCTTCCTGCGAAGAGCCGAAGAACAAGGCAGGTAAAAGTGGGGGGTCTGTGTGCTTCACAAACAATGAGGATGCTCCAACAAAGTGAACACTATTATGTGAGTGAAAAAGGCTGTGAACCATAGAAGTGTGTATGAAGAAAGATATATATATACTGTGAGGGGGGTTAACTCGGTAGCGGGTGTGTGTGACCCCCTGGTTGGGCTCCCCACACAAAAACAGGGCCAGCAGACGGAGGTTGTGGTTTTCAAAATCAAAAGGTGCGGTTTATTTCTCTATGTACAGTGACAAAAACACAGCAAAGCCAAAAAGAAACAAACAAAATAAATCCTGGTCAGTTTGACCTCTGACTAAACATGCAGGTTTCCTAAACTAACAACTGGGATCAGCCTGGTGCTGTCCTAGTCCCTAAGTCCCTGGTTTAGTAAAAGTCCAAACAAATAGCCACACAGGCTTTGCCTCACCGCACAGGGGTTCACTCTCCCTAGACAGTCCACACAGGTCTGGTTCCAGGCATGAGCTAACATCTAATGAAGCTGGGAGTTTTTATAGAGGCCTTAAACGAACTGACAGGCTTCAGCTGGTCTCATCAACTCCCTGCCTCACGACGCCCAGCACTCTCCCTAGAGGTATGAGTCATTCATGAGCCCACTAGCCTCAGCTGGGCTTCATCAACTCCCTAGTTGTATAAGTCGGCATAAAGCCTGAATCTGGGAGAAATATATCTACCCCCCTGGATGCAACCAGGTGACTTTACCTTCCTGCTGTCACATACCCCCCCCTCTTGTTTTAACCTCGGGGTTGGAACACCAGCAATCAGGCATTCATGTACTCGAGACAAAGCATCCACATTCCCCATTTGAACGCCAGGGCGATGCTTTACTGTGAAGTTGAATTCCTGGAGGGCCAGGAACCACCTATTCACTCTTCTATTTGTTTCCTTGTTTTGAGCCATCCACTTTAACGGAGCGTGATCCGTAACCATGTCAAAGTGCCTACCTAGCAGGTAGTACCGAAGGGAATCTAGAGCCCACTTCACCGCTAAACACTCCTTTTCAACAGTGGCGTAATTTACCTCATGGGACTTCAACTTCCTGCTGAGGTAAATGACTGGGTGCTCTTCCCCGTTCCGGACATGGGACAATACTGCTCCTAACCCCACATCTGACGCATCACTTTGTACGACAAAGTCTTTAGAGAAGTCGGGTGAGTACAACACTGGCTGGCTACATAAGGCTTGTTTCAAGAATTGGAATGCTGCCTCAGCCTCGGGGGTCCATTTAATCATGACCGACCCTTTCCCTTTCGTCAGGTTGGTTAGGGGCACAGCCTTAGAAGCAAAGTGGGGAATGAAGCGCCGATAATAACCCGCGATTCCCAGAAAGGCTCGTACCTGCTTCTTGCTGTTGGGACGTGGCCAACTCTGGATGGCCTCGACTTTGTTGAGTTGGGGTTTTATTACTCCCCTGCCAATGGTGTACCCAAGATATTTGGCCTCCTCCTGCCCAATGGTACACTTCTTGGGGTTAGCCGTAAACCCCGCTTCCCGAACAGAGTCCAGGACTGCTTGCACTTTTGGCAGATGTGAGGCCCAATCTGTGCTATGGACAATTACGTCATCCAGGTAAGCCGCAGCATACTTCCGATGGGGCCTCAGCATCTGGTCCATTTTCCGCTGGAATGTGGCCGGCGCATTCTGTAACCCGAACGGCATTCTCTTATATTGGAACGCCCCGTCTGGGGTTACAAATGCGGTTTTCTCTTTGGCCGACTTGGCCAGGGGAATTTGCCAATACCCTTTTGTGAGGTCAAGAGTCGTCATGTATCGGGCTGTTCCCAGCCGGTCGATCAACTCATCTATACGTGGCATGGGGTAGGTGTCAAATTTTGTAACTTTGTTCAACTGACGAAAATCGTTACAAAATCGCCAGCTCCCATCCGGTTTAGGCACCAACACAATGGGACTAGACCAATCACTTTGGGACTCCTCTATCACCCCTAAGTTCAGCATTTTCTGTACTTCCTCCCGTATTGCCTCCCGTCGGGCCTCTGGGATCCGATAGGGTTTTAACTTCACCCTTTCACCGGGCGGGGTAATAATATCATGCTCTACCCCAGATGTTTGTCCCGGCAGCTCAGAGAACACCTCCTTGTTGCGAAGCACAAACTCCTTAACCTCCTGTTGTTGGGGTTGTGACAAGGTGGCTGCTATTCCAACCTCCGGAATCACGCAACCAGTTTGAGCTGGTGACCAAGTTTCTGCGACTAGGGACTCTCTATCCCTCCAGGCTTTCAACAGATTAACGTGATATATCTGTTCGGGCTTTCGCCTTCCTGGTTGTCTGACCTTGTAATTCACTTCGCTCACTTTTTCCATTATCTCGTAGGGGCCTTGCCATTTGGCAAGGAATTTACTTTCAACCGTAGGGACAAGTACCAATATCCTATCCCCCGGGGAAAAGGTACGGGTCTTTGCTCCACGGTTGTACACTCTCTGCTGTGCCAACTGCGCTTGGGCCAAATGTTCCTTCACGATGGGCATTACCTGTGCAATTCGATCTTGCATCAGGGCGACATGCTCAATCACACTCCTGTGGGGAGAACTCTCACTTTCCCAAGTTTCCTTGGCAATATCCAACAGCCCTCTTGGGTGTCTCCCATACAGTAACTCAAAGGGGGAGAATCCCGTAGAGGATTGGGGCACCTCCCTAATAGCAAACATCAAATAAGGAAGTAGACAGTCCCAATCCTTTCCATCTCTATCCACCACTTTCTTCAACATTTGTTTTAGGGTTTTGTTGAATCTTTCAACCAGCCCATCGGTTTGGGGGTGATACACAGATGTACGCAATTGCGTCACTTTGAACAATTTACACAGCTCTTTCATAACCCGGGACATAAAGGGTGTACCTTGGTCCGTAAGCAGTTCTTTACAAATACCCACCCGGCTAAAAACAAGAGATAGCTCTTTGGCTATGGTTTTGGCCGAGGTATTTCTGAGAGGGATCGCTTCTGGATAACGGGTGGCATAGTCCATTATAACCAATATGTACTGGTGCCCCCTAGCGGACTTGATTATAGGACCTACCAAATCCATTGCGATTCTCTCAAACGGGACCTCAATGATGGGTAGAGGGACCAGCGGGCTACGGAAATGTGGCATCGGGGCCGACCTCTGACACACAGGGCAGGAGGAACAATAATTTTCTATGTCCTTCATCACCCCAGGCCAATAGAATCTCTGTAATACCCTCTCTCGGGTTTTCTCTGTCCCCAGATGACCTCCAAGAATGTGCCCATGGGCCAACTCCAACACCAACTTCCTGTAAGGTTTGGGCACCACCAGCTGCTCAACGGTTTCTTCTGCCCTTTTTGCCACCCGATACAGTAGGTCCTTCTCTACGCTGAAGTATGGGTAAGTGCAGGTATTATCTGGGTTCACTAACTCGCCATCTATTTCCACTACGTTTTCCCGTGCCTTTATTAGGGCGGGGTCTTTTAACTGTTCTGTGGCAAAATTTTCCCTGTGAACCTCCAGATCAGAAAACTCCACAGACGGTAGGTTTTCGTCTGAGGAGGTGGGCTCCTCTCCAGTTTCTTGAGTCTCCCCTGCCAATACTGACAAGGGAAATTCTGGAGAGTCCTCACCACTCTCAGAGGAGTTCTGGCTATCACATTCCTGGTACATAGGGGCACCAGTGGGGCGCTCAGGATCATCCCACAGTTCCCAGAACTTCGGAAAATCCCTTCCCACAATGGCATCATGCGGTAATTGAGATACTAACCCCACTGGATGAGAGAGGGTACCTTTGGGGGTCTCGAAACACACTGTAGTCACTGGATACTCTCGGGTGTCCCCATGCACACAAATAACAGCTACCTTGCTATTCCCAGAGACCTCTGTTTTAACTAATTCAGCCTTTATCAGGGTCACAAGGCTACCTGAATCCAGTAATACCACAACATTTCTACCATTAATACACATTTTGCATAAATGTTTCTCAGTTCCCCGAATGGCAGTGCATGCGACTGTCGCACACAGCGACTGACGTCTGTCCATCAGAAAGTCACATTGCATGGGTTCCTCCACAACCGGGCAATTTGCTGCAATATGTCCCGCTTGCCGGCAGCGGTAGCAAACGATCCTTCTTGCGGCCTCTTGAGCCGCTGATTTCCCAGGCTGTTCTCGCCAAACTTGGGGTAGAGCTCCCACCCTCTCACTCTCTCCACCCTCACCCCTTGGAATCCTCTTATCCGCCCCTGGGGATGGTCTGGTCTTAGGGTGGAAAGTCCGAGAGTCTCTGGAAGAGGCCGTCAGGTTCTCTGTAGCCAAGTATCTCTCTACACGATCCACAAGTTTACCGGCCGTTTCTGGGTCTCCATGGCTTACCCACTTTTGAATGGCGGTAGGAAGAGCTCTCAAGAAACGATCCATCACAACACGTTCCACAATCTCCGGTGCGGACAAAGTCTCTGGCTGTAGCCACTTCCTGCTCAGGTGAATGAGATCATACATTTGAGACCTGGGGGGTTTTCCAAGCTGGAAAGTCCAGTTATGCACACGCTGAGCCCGGACAGCCAGGGTGACACCCAGCCTTGCCAATATTTCAGCTTTTAGCATCACATAGTCTTTTGCTTGGTCAGGCTCTAGGTCATAGTAAGCCTTCTGCGATTCACCAGTTAACAGAGGAGCCACCAGTCCAGCCCACTGTTCCTCAGGCCACTTTTCTCTTTCAGCAGTCCTTTCAAATGTGGTCAAAAATACCTCTGGATCATCCTCTCCAGTCATTTTTGTCAATAAACGACTCACCCCAAAGGACGCGGTATTAGTGGGACGGCTTTCCTCACTGGTCTGCGGACGTTGCTGCATTACTGCTTCCATTTGTTGTAGTCTCTGCTCTTGCTTCTGTAACAGGTCTATGAAGCGGGCCTCAGATTGCTGCTGGGCTTGTTGATGAGCTTGCTGCTGGGCTGCAAGGCTCCTTTGCAAACCTGCATTTGTCTGCTGTTGATTGGCATTTGCTAGAGCCAGCTGTTTCAGTATCTCCTCCATGCTGGCTTAAAAAAAACTGCCACTGGTTCTCCACCAACTGTGAGGGGGGTTAACTCGGTAGCGGGTGTGTGTGACCCCCTGGTTGGGCTCCCCACACAAAAACAGGGCCAGCAGACGGAGGTTGTGGTTTTCAAAATCAAAAGGTGCGGTTTATTTCTCTATGTACAGTGACAAAAACACAGCAAAGCCAAAAAGAAACAAACAAAATAAATCCTGGTCAGTTTGACCTCTGACTAAACATGCAGGTTTCCTAAACTAACAACTGGGATCAGCCTGGTGCTGTCCTAGTCCCTAAGTCCCTGGTTTAGTAAAAGTCCAAACAAATAGACACACAGGCTTTGCCTCACCGCACAGGGGTTCACTCTCCCTAGACAGTCCACACAGGTCTGGTTCCAGGCATGAGCTAACATCTAATGAAGCTGGGAGTTTTTATAGAGGCCTTAAACGAACTGACAGGCTTCAGCTGGTCTCATCAACTCCCTGCCTCACGACGCCCAGCACTCTCCCTAGAGGTATGAGTCATTCATGAGCCCACTAGCCTCAGCTGGGCTTCATCAACTCCCTAGTTGTATAAGTCGGCATAAAGCCTGAATCTGGGAGAAATATATCTACCCCCCTGGATGCAACCAGGTGACTTTACCTTCCTGCTGTCACAATATATATATATATATATATATATATATATATATATTGTGACAGCAGGAAGGTAAAGTCACCTGGTTGCATCCAGGGGGGTAGATATATTTCGCCCAGATTCAGGCTTTACGCCGACTTATACAACTAGGTGGAGAGTTGTATAAGCCCAGCTGAGGCTAGTGGGCTCATGGATGACTCATACCTCTAGGGAGAGTGTGGGGCGTCGTGCAGACAGGGAGTTGATGAGACCAGCTGAAGCTTGTCAGCTCATTTAGGCCTCTATAAGAATTCCCAGATTCATTAGGTGTTAGCTCATGCCTGGAACCAGACCTGTGTGGACTGTCTAGGGAGAGTGAACCCCTGTGCGGTGAGACAAAGCCTGTGTGGCTATTTGCTTGGACATTTAAAACCAGGGACTTAGGGACTAGGACAGCACTAGGCTGATCCCAGTTGTTAGTTAGGAAACATGTATGTTTAGTCAGAGGTCAAGTTGACCAGGATTTATTTTATTTATGTTTCTTTTGCTTTGCTGTGTTTTGTCACTGTAAATAGAAAATAAACCGCACCTTTTTGATTTTGAAAACCACAACCTCCGTTGGTGGGCCTGTTTTTGTGTGGGGAGCCCATCCCGGGGGTCACACACACCCGCTGCCGAGCTAACCCCCTCACAGTTGGTGGAGAATGCGGGCAGTTTTTTTTAAGCCAGCATGGAGGAGATACTGAAACAGCTGGCTCTAGCAAATGCCAATCAACAGCAGACAAATGCAGGTTTGCAAAGGAGCCTTGCAGCCCAGCAGCAAGCTCACCAACAGAGTCTGGAAGCTCAGCAACAAGCCCAGCAGCAATCTGAGGCCCGCTTCATAGACCTGTTACAGAAGCAAGAGCAGAGACTACAACAAATGGAAGCAGTAATGCAGCAACGTCCGCAGACCAGTGAGGAAAGCCGTCCCACTAATACCGCGTCCTTTGGGGTGAGTCGTTTATTGACAAAAATGACTGGAGAGGATGATCCAGAGGTATTTTTGACCACATTTGAAAGGACCGCTGAAAGAGAAAAGTGGCCTGAGGAGCAGTGGGCTGGACTGGTGGCTCCTCTGTTAACTGGTGAATCGCAGAAAGCTTACTATGACCTAGAGCCTAACCAAGCAAAAGACTATGTGATGCTAAAAGCTGAAATTTTGGCAAGGCTGGGTGTCACCCAGGCTGTCCGGGCTCAGCGTGTGCATAACTGGACTTTCCAGCTTGGAAAACCCCCCAGGTCTCAAATGTATGATCTCATTCACCTGAGCAGAAAGTGGCTACAGCCAGAGACTTTGTCCGCACCAAAGATTGTGGAACGTGTTGTAATGGATCGGTTTTTGAGAGCTCTTCCTACTGCCATCCAAAAGTGGGTAAGCCATGGAGACCCAGAGACGGCCGATGGTCTTGTGGATCGTGTGGAGAAATACTTGGCTACAGAGAACCTGACGGCCTCTTCCAGAGACACTCGGACTTTCCACCCTAAGACCAGACCATCCCCAGGGGCGGATAAGAGGATTCCAAGGGGTGAGGGTGGAGAGAGTGAGAGGGTGGGAGCTCTACCCCAAGTTTGGCGAGAACAGCCTGGGAAATCAGCGGCTCAAGAGGCGGCAAGAAGGATCGTTTGCTACCGCTGCCGGCAAGCGGGACATATTGCAGCCAATTGCCCGGTTGTGGAGGAACCCATGCAGTGTGACTTTCTGACGGGCAGACGTCAGTCGCTGTGTGCGACAGTCGCATGCACTGCCATTCGAGGAACTGAGAAACATTTATGCAAAATGTGTGTTAATGGTAGAAATGTTGTGGTATTGCTGGATTCAGGTAGCCTTGTGACCCTGATAAAGGCTGAGTTAGTTAAAACAGAGGTCTTTGGGAATAGCAAGGTAGCTGTTATTTGTGTGCATGGGGACACCCGAGAGTATCCAGTGACTACAGTGTGTTTTGAGACCCCCAAAGGTACCCTCTCTCATCCAGTGGGCTTAGTATCTCAGTTACCGCATGACGCCATTGTGGGAAGGGATTTTCCGAAGTTCTGGGAACTGTGGGATGATCCTGAGCCCCCCACTGGTGCCCCTATGTACCAGGAATGTGATAGCCAGAACTCCCCTGAGAGTGGTGAGGACTCTCCGGAATTTCCCTTATCAGTATTGGCAGGGGAGACTCAAGAAACTGGAGAGGAGCCCACCTCCTCAGACGAAAACCTACCGTCTGTGGAGTTTTCTGATCTTGAGGTTCACAGGGAAAACTTTGCCACAGAACAGTTGAAAGACCCCGCCCTAATAAAGGCACGGGAAAACGTAGTGAAAATAGATGGCGAGTTAGTGAACCCAGATAATACCTGCACTTACCCATACTTCAGCGTAGAGAAGGACCTACTGTATCGGGTGGCAAAAAGGGCAGAAGAAACCGTTGAGCAGCTTGTGGTGCCCAAACCTTACAGGAAGTTGGTGTTGGAGTTGGCCCATGGGCACATTCTTGGAGGTCATCTGGGGACAGAGAAAACCCGAGAAAGGGTATTACAGAGATTCTATTGGCCGGGGGTGATGAAGGACATAGAAAATTATTGTTCCTCCTGCCCTGTGTGTCAGAGGTCGGCCCCGATGCCACATTTCCGTAGCCCGCTGGTCCCTCTACCCATCATTGAGGTCCCGTTTGAGAGGATCGCCATGGATTTGGTAGGGCCTATAATCAAGTCCGCTAGGGGGCACCAGTACATATTAGTTATAATGGACTATGCCACCCGTTATCCAGAAGCGATCCCTCTCCGAAATACCTCGGCCAAAACCATAGCCAAAGAGCTATCTCTTGTGTTTAGCCGGGTGGGTATTTGTAAAGAACTGCTTACGGACCAAGGTACACCCTTTATGTCCCGGGTTATGAAGGAGCTGTGTAAATTGTTCAAAGTGACGCAATTACGTACATCTGTGTATCACCCCCAAACCGATGGGCTGGTTGAAAGATTCAACAAAACCCTAAAACAAATGTTGAAGAAAGTGGTGGATAGAGATGGAAAGGATTGGGACTGTCTACTTCCTTATCTGATGTTTGCTATTAGGGAGGTGCCCCAATCCTCTACGGGATTCTCCCCCTTTGAGTTACTGTATGGGAGACACCCAAGAGGGCTGTTGGATATTGCCAAGGAAACTTGGGAAAGTGAGAGTTCTCCCCACAGGAGTGTGATTGAGCATGTCGCCCTGATGCAAGACCGAATTGCACAGGTAATGCCCATCGTGAAGGAACATTTGGCCCAAGCGCAGTTAGCACAGCAGAGAGTGTACAACCGTGGAGCCAAGACCCGTACCTTTTCCCCGGGGGATAGGATACTGGTACTTGTCCCTACGGTTGAAAGTAAATTCCTTGCCAAATGGCAAGGCCCCTATGAGATAATGGAAAAAGTGAGCGAAGTGAATTACAAGGTCAGACAACCAGGAAGGCGAAAGCCCGAACAGATCTATCACGTTAATCTGTTGAAAGCCTGGAGGGATAGAGAGTCCCTAGTCGCAGACACTTGGTCACCAGCTCAAACTGGTTGCGTGATTCCTGAGGTTGGAATAGCAGCCACCTTGTCACAACCCCAACAACAGGAGGTTAAGGAGTTTGTGCTTCGCAACAAGGAGGTATTCTCTGAGCTGCCGAGACAAACATCTGGGGTAGAGCATGACATCATTACCCCGCCCGGTGAAAGGGTGAAGTTAAAACCCTATCGGATCCCAGAGGCCCGACGGGAGGCAATACGGGAGGAAGTACAGAAAATGCTGAACTTAGGGGTGATAGAGTGATTGGTCTAGTCCCATTGTGTTGGTGCCTAAACCGGATGGGAGCTGGCGATTTTGTAACGATTTTCGTCAGTTGAACAAAGTTACAAAATTTGACACCTACCCCATGCCACGTATAGATGAGTTGATCGACCGGCTGGGAACAGCCCGATACATGACGACTCTTGACCTCACAAAAGGGTGTTGGCAAATCCCCCTGGCCAAGTCGGCCAAAGAGAAAACCGCATTTGTAACCCCAGACGGGGCGTTCCAATATAAAAGAATGCCGTTCGGGTTACAGAATGCGCCGGCCACATTCCAGCGGAAAATGGACCTGATGCTGAGGCCCCATCGGAAGTATGCTGTGGCTTACCTGGATGACGTAATTGTCCATAGCACAGATTGGGCCTCACATCTGCCAAAAGTGCAAGCAGTCCTGGACTCTGTTCGGGAAGCGGGGTTTACGGCTAACCCCAAGAAGTGTACCATTGGGCAGGAGGAGGCCAAATATCTTGGGTACACCATTGGGAGGGGAGTAATAAAACCCCAACTCAACAAAGTCGAGGCCATCCAGAGTTGGCCACGTCCCAACAGCAAGAAGCAGGTACGAGCCTTTCTGGGAATCGCTAGGTATTATCGGCGATTCATTCCCCACTTTGCTTCTAAGGCTGTGCCCCTAACCAACCTGACGAAGGGGAAAGGGTCGGTCATGATTAAATGGACCCCCGAGGCTGAGGCAGCATTCCAATTCTTGAAACAAGCCTTATGTAGCCAGCCAGTGTTGTACTCACCCGACTTCTCTAAAGACTTTGTCGTACAAAGTGATGCGTCAGATGTGGGGTTAGGAGCAGTATTGTCCCAGGTCTGGAACGGGGAAGAGCACCCAGTCATTTACCTCAGCAGGAAGTTGAAGTCCCATGAGGTAAATTACGCCACCGTTGAAAAGGAGTGTTTAGCGGTGAAGTGGGCTCTAGATTCCCTTCGGTACTACCTGCTAGGTAGGCACTTTGACATGGTTACGGATCACGCTCCGTTAAAGTGGATGGCTCAAAACAAGGAAACAAATAGAAGAGTGAATAGGTGGTTCCTGGCCCTCCAGGAATTCAACTTCACAGTAAAGCATCGCCCTGGCGTTCAAATGGGGAATGTGGATGCTTTGTCTCGAGTACATGAATGCCTGATTGCTGGTGTTCCAACCCCGAGGTTAAAACAAGAGGGGGGGGGGTATGTGACAGCAGGAAGGTAAAGTCACCTGGTTGCATCCAGGGGGGTAGATATATTTTGCCCAGATTCAGGCTTTACGCCGACTTATACAACTAGGTGGAGAGTTGTATAAGCCCAGCTGAGGCTAGTGGGCTCATGGATGACTCATACCTCTAGGGAGAGTGTGGGGCGTCGTGCAGACAGGGAGTTGATGAGACCAGCTGAAGCTTGTCAGCTCATTTAGGCCTCTATAAGAATTCCCAGATTCATTAGGTGTTAGCTCATGCCTGGAACCAGACCTGTGTGGACTGTCTAGGGAGAGTGAACCCCTGTGCGGTGAGACAAAGCCTGTGTGGCTATTTGCTTGGACATTTAAAACCAGGGACTTAGGGACTAGGACAGCACTAGGCTGATCCCAGTTGTTAGTTAGGAAACCTGTATGTTTACTCAGAGGTCAAGTTGACCAGGATTTATTTTATTTATGTTTCTTTTGCTTTGCTGTGTTTTGTCACTGTAAATAGAAAATAAACCGCACCTTTTTGATTTTGAAAACCACAACCTCCGTTTGCTGGGCCTGTTTTTGTGTGGGGAGCCCATCCCGGGGGTCACACACACCCGCTGCCGAGCTAACCCCCTCACAATATATATATATATATATATATATATATATATATACATACAGTATGCACTTATAGGGTGGTTCAATTCGATTACAAAATGGTTAACAATGTATAGCCTCCTGTCTTCCTCCTCCATATAAATCGCAACGGAATAGAACCCCATAATGTGATACATAAAGATTACATAGTAATGAAATCAATATTGGCATTTGGGCGTATACATATTGGGTTTAAACGCGGCTTCTAATTACTTACGAACAATATAGCTGTGTGTTGGAGGCACTTGCAAAGAGCTGGGAGCCCACCAAGGACACCCTTGACGGGAACTTTTGGAATTTGATCCATGACCGCAACCCAACCTCAAGCACCACCGAGGGCGGAAAAGCATCCAAGGTGTTGGGTCTTCTTGAGCTCAGGAGTGTTGACAAGAACCATCTCTCAGCTGTGAAAAATTGTGAATAATAATATAACTATCATGGTACACAATGTACCCCAATGATAGTGAAAAGTGAAAAGTATACTCATAGAACCACAGATGAGACGGAACACACATAGACAATAAGGTGGGTAGGGTAGGGAACTAATGAATCAAGTGTTAAGCAGCCTAAGCCAATATCTATTAACCACTTGAGCTCCGGAATGTTTTACCCCCTTCATGACTAGGATAATTTTTGCTATTCAGCCAGGTGGGCTGGTGAGTGTCAGTCTGGAGGACTTGTGGGGAGAAGTTAGACTGGAGGGCTAGTGAAAGGGGCAGCTGCAGCCAGGTGGGTTGGTAGCGCCTGAAGAGGTGGTGCTGGGATCAGTGACTGACTGAGAGCTTGTCAGATCTACCTACAGTGATTCGGCTGGAGCCAGCAATCAAGTGTGTGCAGGAGGAGGGTCAAGGAGACTGTGTATAGGAAGATGTCCTTGAAATTGTTGTTAAAGTTTTGTTGCTGAAGTCAAGTGGGCATCCCATAACCTCCCATCCCTATCCAAGTTATTAACGCTTAATAAATGGGGGGATCCAGTTCATCTGTAGCTCCTTAAGGGGTGCGTTACATTTGGGGGCTCGCCCAGGATACTGCCCATTGTGAACTGCACGGCCTTTGTATCTGGAATTCATCGAGCCAGAGGACTGTACTTTGCTACCAGGACCACTAAGGGGATTAAAACGGGGAGACGGAGTTATGTGCCCTGCCAAACAGTGACTGTGCTGTGTGAGTCAAGTGCCGTTGTCCATAGCAACCGACGGGAGTTGCTGCCAAGCCAGTATTACACCACATACTCAGTTGCCCCAACTGCGCCTGGGGACGGACACTTGTGCTAAAAACTTGCTATTCAGTGAGAACTGTTTTTGGTAAGATAAGGCTTATGGGGGAGAATATGGAAAAGTACAAAATATTGCATCATCAACATTTTTGTAGACTGTGGAAGGACTGAACTTTAAGCTTCCTTGTTATTTGAGAAAAAAAAACATTCTTTACAAAATAAATAGTTCAAAAGTTTATGTCAAAAATAGTATTTCTAGTATCTACATGTCATTGATCTTTTATTAACCACTTGAGTTTCAGCAGTTACAGCAAATTGTGTGTCTTTGCTTGCCTTCCGGTAAGCAGCCATTTGTTTTACGGTGGTGGGCACTCCATATTGATATCAAGCACAGTGGTATCATCATATCAAGCACAGTCATGCCATCATTAAGTTTATGAACCGTTATTAGCCTGTGGACTTTATTAACCTGTGGACTTTTTTGACATAGTGGCCTGCTGGTGTATGGTGTATACTAATCCCTATGTCACTCTGGGGATAGGTTATACTATTAATACCAGTTTACATCATGATTCTTGCCTCCCTACCATGCCACCTACTGTGCTGCCTCAGCTCCTGCGTCGGACAGTGTCCCTAGCCACCTACATGCCCTCTGCCGTGGCCTTACCATCACCTCACCTGTAAGTATGGGCGGTTGGTCCAAGCATATTTCTCTCCCCCCTTTTTTTCTCTATAAGCCTGACTTATTGTTTGGTATAATATTCTTGTTTTATAGACATCTATTGTACATCAGCTCCTGATGAGTGGCAAGATAGCCATGAAACGTGTCGAGCTTCAGACGCCACAATTATATTGAATCATGTAGTTCTACAATATATCATGTTTTTATTGTTTTACCCAATCCTTCCATGAACAAATGTTTACCTATGACTAATTAGCAATGCTGGATGATGTAATATGTACCACGGTATCCCATGTATGTTACTGTACTTTCTTAATAAATTTATAATATCAGACACACAAGCTCATTCTTGCTTCCAAATCCGCATGCTTCACATAAAGTCCCGACCCTTTCTTCTTCTTTAGTCGTACTAATAGGGATGGAGGCCATTTGACTTAATTGTCCTAGACCTCACACAAAGTCCCAACCTTTCTTTTTCCATGTACAGTATATATATATATATATATATATATATATGTAGCGGGGTGTTCCCCTTTAATGCAGAGAGATAAGAAGTTCCAGGTGAGAGGTGAGTCGGGAGGAAGTAAAGAGACATTACTGGAAGTGAAAGCAGAGGAGAGAAAGAGACTACATCTCCCAGTACATCTTGCAGCACCCAGGGTGCATTGCTCCAGAACAGAGACTGCTGGGGCAGACTTTATAAAGGGGAGGCAGAGTTTTGGTCGCTCTCTTTGGACCCCTCTCTCCTAGCAAGAGGATGTCTGTG
This sequence comes from Rana muscosa, assembly GCA_029206835.1. Taxonomy (NCBI): domain Eukaryota; kingdom Metazoa; phylum Chordata; class Amphibia; order Anura; family Ranidae; genus Rana; species Rana muscosa. Next base: position 1,234,080,410 of record CM055116.1, on the reverse strand, counting down.
CTGAACTGCTGTGTGCACAAGGCCTGAAGCCCGGGCCGTGTGCTCCTTTCCAAAGAGCCCTCTGCCAGCCTAGCAGAGCCTTAGAGACATCTAATCCTCCTTGCTGCAGTACACCAGAAGGATTGAAGACTTGGATGTCGGTGGATTCCTGTTCCTAGACGAATCGATGGAGGAAACGGACTTGGACTTGTCCAGGTGGTGAGAGCTGTTTAAAGACAGATACTTTATCTTTACTATTCGTCGGGATTACAAAGTTGTTCTTCAAGTGCACCACCGAGAGATTGCTAGCAAATATTGTTTCACTGAACTTCCATTTAGATCAGTCAGGCCTGACTGCATAGGTAGACATTGCTGGGTGTTAGTCTACCCATGAGGGGAAGTAGCTGTAAAAGGGCAGCGCTAGAGTTGCATAGCAATACTTTATTATTCTGATTACTCTGTTTATCTTTATTACTGTTTATTGCAGGGATCTGCAACTTGTTATACTGTTGTTTATTACTTGCCCATTAGCCTCAGTAAAATATCTGGGTAAAGTACATTGTCAGTTCCGCTTACTTTAATAGGAGTTTTAAAGTATATTCTGTGTATGTTTGTTATAGGACTGCGTCACCAACAGTTGCGATCACGCGGTCCTATCTCTCTATCACCAGCTGTGCCACGGGAGGTTAGAGCCGATTGCCGGGGGTTGACAGCGGTGCACTGCAGGGCCCAAATCAATATCAGCGGCTCTCTTAACTGGGGGTAGCGCTACACGTGGGGGCTCGAGTCCGGGATCCTTGTACGTTGCACGCTGCAATCAAGCCGGTCAGAAGTACCAGCATGGACCCGCTGGCAATGTCACAGTGGTGCGCAGCGATTGGCGCCGATCCAACCGCGGCGGTAGTCATTGTACTCCCGGGGGAAAGATGGAAGGAAGAGGAGATAAAACAGCTCGTATTGTTACTGTCTCCGAGCCACAAAGCATGGGTGATGGATTTTAGGCCAGATCCAGTGATCTCATTTACATACGCACTGGTAGAATGGAAAAACGAAATCCCAGAGCATTTTAAAAGTCAGAGTATACAAGCCATAGATAATCAGATCTATCACTTGATACATACGCTGCCAGTGAAGGAAGAATGGTTTCAGACACCAAAGCCATCACTCCCACAATTATCTCCACCACTATCCCCTAAAGCAGAAAAGCTTAAGGAACTATTAAGCCCGGGATCACCGCTGGCCGCTATAGGGCCTGAATTGTTGAATGCTCTAGGAGACCTTGTAATTAAGTGCCAGAAAAGCAGTACGGTGCATGTGGAGGCCGGTTACCGGAAGCTTAGCACCTTCTCAGGGAAGCTCCCCGTCCCTGCGGGGGAGGAAGATTTTGACACTTGGGTGGAACAGGCATTGCAGGCAGTAGAAGCATGGGAGGTGCCTGAGGCACAGAAGAGACAGCGAGTCTTAGAAAGTCTGAAAGGTGCCGCGGCAGAATCGGTGAAGAGCTTCCGGTTTGGAAATGAAAACTGTACAGCTCAAGATTGCCTGGCCATGCTGCAGGAAGAGTTTGGTCAGCTGGAGAAGGTGTCAGAGATGATTTATCAAATTGAACACACTCTCCAGCAGCCGAATGAGAAACTGTCAGAATATGTTAGAAGGCTGAACAGGCAGTTATGCAAGATTGTACTGAAGAAGGGAATGCTGCCCAAAGATGCAGATGAAGCACGCATGAAGCAGATCATGAGGGGAGCGCGGCGCTCAGACCCGGTCTGGCTGCACCTGAAAACCTCAGGAGGAGGAATGTCACTAACCTACTCTGATCTAATAAAAATTATTAGGGACGAAGAGGCGCTGCAGGAAGATCAGCAGGTGGCCAAGGCGAATGTCACACCTGTACCAGTGTTGGTCCATTCGGTCAAGAGCCCAGAAAGAGATGCGGAGGTTGACACTCTGAAATCGCAAATGGCCCAAGTGTTGGAGATGCTGACCTCTTTGATGGAGAAAGATCAGAGAAGACGAGAGAAACCAAGCCCAAGAAAGGAGTTGTTCCCGAACACCTCAGCACCGGCCTCCCTACAGGACCGAGAAGAGGTGATTTGCTATAACTGCAGAGGGAGTGGCCACTTTGCTAACGTATGCTCCAGCCCAAAGAAGAAGAGAACAGATAATTGCAAGCCGGCGGGAAACGCCAAAGGGCCCCGGTGAAGGAGTCAACCGGGTGCCCATCATCTTCAGTGCGCTCCAAACTAAAAAAAAAGGCCAAGAATGGAGGAGACAAAACTCCTATGAGGAGGTATAGTACACCCCCACCAAGATGTACTCCAGAGGGAGGGGGCAAGACCCCTCAGTGGAAGTACAGCACCCCAAAGAAGGAATATCCACCTAAAAGGAACAATAACATCCCTCAGCGGGTTTGTGCCCCCATTGAGAGGGAGAAAGTCAATGCATGCCAGGCTCAGGAAAAATTAAAGTCCAAAAGGAGTAGAGCAAGGGTCGAAAGCCAAAAAAAAGAGGTGACCCCAGTCCGGCCATACCCAAAGGAACTGGTGGGCCCGTCTCCTACTGTGCCCATTCAAGTGGAAGGAGTCTATACTAAAGCTCTTTTGGACACCGGAGCACAGGTGACTTTACTATACCGGGACTTCTATGATAGGCACTTGAGTCATCTGCCTATCCAGAAGATAGAAGAGCTGGAGATATGGGGACTTGGAACCCAGAGTTTCCCTTATGATGGGTACCTGCCCATAAAGATGACTTTCGACCCATCCGTGGCTGGGAAGGCTGAAGTGTTTGACACCCTGGCAGTTGTGTGTCCCCGGCCGCCTGGAGCCAGCAAGATTTCCCTGATCATTGGGACAAACACGGATCTAGTCAGGAGACTCCTGACCCCTCTAGTGAAAGAGAGAAACCATTCAGCCACCAAAATCCATCCCATGCTAAAGACGGCCTACCAACGACTGGTCTTAGAGCAGAAGACCCCGGGAGAGGGGATAGGGAAGGTGTGGAGACTTGGCAGAGAAGGAGTAGTGCTACAGCCCGGAGAAGTAACCTGTCTTAGGGCCACTGTGAAGCTTTCGTGGGAACAACCTGGCCCCTTTGTCATGCTGGAATCAGACCCAAGGGAAGAGTCCTCAGGCCTGGAAGTGATACCAGAAGTGATTCCGTTCAAGGCCCTGAAGAAGGCCCATGGCAGAGTTCTGGTGAGTGTTAGGAACACTACGGGAGGACCCATGGAGATACCTGCCAGAGTGTTGCTTGGTCAGGTGAGCCCTGCTGCCCCGGTCACTTGGTCCGAAGTCAAGGGGACGGGTGACGGAGGAGATGTTTGGGAGAAACTGTCCGTGGAAAACCCGAACCTACCCAGGGCTTGGAAAGAAAGAGCCAAGGCCCAGCTGACCAGGTGGGAGAAGATCTTTTCCGAAGATGAATTCGATGTGGGGTGTGCAAGAAGTGCCACCCATCGGATCCGCCTCCAAGAAGATAAGCCCTTCCGAGAGAGGGTCAGGCGGGTCCCCCTGGCAGATCTGGAGGATCTGAGGGAACAACTTGTAGAACTAAAGAAGACTGGTGTGATCCGGGAGTCTAGAAGTCCCTATGCCTCCCCAATCGTGGTGGTCAGAAAGAAGAATGGGTCGTTGAGGCTTTGTATCGATTACAGGACTCTCAACAGGAGAACCATCCCTGACCAATACACCACGCCAAGGATAGAAGATGCCCTACAAAGTTTGTCTGGAGCCAAATGGTTCAGTGTGATGGACCTCAAGAGTGGGTACTATCAAATCCCTATGCACCCAGAAGACAGGGAGAAGACAGCCTTCATAACCCCGGTGGGATTCTTCGAATTCAATAGGATGCCTCAGGGTCTGTCTGGAGCTCCTGCTACCTTTCAACGCCTTATGGAGAAGACTGTTGGAGACATGAATCTTATAGAAGTCCTTGTGTACTTGGACGATGTCATTGTCTTTGGAAGAACCTTGGAAGAACATGAAGCCAGGTTGGAGAAAGTATTGAGAAGACTCAGCGAAGAGGGACTTAAGCTTTCCCCCGAGAAGTGTCGGTTCTACCAGTCTTCTGTGAACTATCTGGGGCACATAGTGTCTGAAGAAGGGGTGGCCACAGATCCTGAGAAGTTGGAAGCAGTCACTTCCTGGCCACGACCCACCACAGTAACAGAGCTCAGATCCTTCCTGGGGTTCTGCTCCTATTATAGGAGGTTTGTGGAGGGGTTTGCTCGGATTGCCCGCCCGTTGAATGAATTGCTAAAGGCAGAAGGGGAAGAGGATGACTCAGGGCCCAGGAGGCCTGGTGAGTCAGTTCAAGATCAGTGGAACCCAAGGTGTGAAGAGGCCTTTCATGCTCTGAAGAGGAGCTTAACCACTGCCCCAGTCCTGGCCTACGCCGACCCTACCAGACCTTATGAATTACATGTGGATGCCAGCCATGAGGGTCTAGGTGGTGTACTCTACCAAGAACATGAAGGACAACTGCGACCAGTGGCCTATGTGAGCAGGAGCCTGACCCCCTCAGAAAAGAATTACCCCACTCATAAGCTGGAATTCCTGGCCCTCAAATGGGCGGTAGTAGACAAGCTAAAAGACTACTTGTATGGGGCAGAGTTTACTGTGAAGACAGACAACAACCCCCTGACCTACCTCTTCACCACCGCGAAACTAGATGCCACCGGACACAGGTGGTTGGCCGCATTGTCTGGATTCAACTTCAGTCTGAAGTACAGACCAGGAGCCGGAAATAGGGATGCAGATGCCCTGTCCCGGAGGTCTCATGCCACGACAAATGACTGGGAAGATTGGACCCAAGTGGCACCGGACGGGGTGCGGGCCCTTTGTCAAGGGGCTGAATTCCAAGCCAGAGGAGGCTCCAGAGCAGAAGAAATAGGGGTTACCATGGTAGGAGTCCCCAAACACTATTGTGGGGTAACTCAACTGGAGGAAGACAACCTACCGAGACTGTCCAAGAAGGAGTTGAGGTGTGACCAATTGGAAGACCCCATGGGGAGATTGGTCCTCGAAGCCCTGGAGAATCAGGATCCCAACAAATTCCTACATCACCCCTCAAAGGAGGCTCGCCTGTTGAGGAAGGAATTGGACAGGCTACAGGTACATCAGGGAGTGGTCTACCGAAGGGGCCCCTCTGATGACTCAGAAGATAAGTGGCAGTTATTTCTTCCAGAGAAGCACCGAGAGACTGTACTAATTGCCCTGCATGACCATCATGGTCACCTAGGGGCAGAACGGACCTTCCAGCTTGTCAGAAATCAATTCTATTGGCCCTGCATGAGGGCAGAAGTAGAGGAGTATTGCCATTCCTGTGCACGATGCATTCAGAGAAAGACCCTACCCCATCAAGCTGCCCCAATGGGCCACTTACAGAGTCAAGGCCCAATGGATCTGGTATGCATTGACTTTCTCTGCCTCGAACCCGACCTGAGTGGATTGGGGAATGTTCTGGTAATAACCGACCATTTCACCCGCTATGCTCAAGCTTTCCCAACCAAAGACCAGAAGGCATCCACCGTGGCCAAGATACTTATGGAGAAGTATTTTGTCCATTACGGACTACCACAGAGACTCCACTCAGATCAAGGAAGGGACTTTGAGAGTCGGTTGATCCGAAGACTTTTGGATTCATTAGGAATAAAGAAGACCAGAACCACGCCTTACCACCCACAAGGAGATGCTCAGCCGGAGAGATTTAACCGGACCCTGCTCAACATGTTGGGAACCTTAGAAACAGAGAAGAAGCAACACTGGAGTCAGCACATATCAGCCCTAGTACATGCCTATAACTGTACCACAAGTGACGCCACTGGCTACTCCCCTTATCGACTTATGTTTGGGAGAGAAGCAAGGCTACCTGTGGACCTGGCCTTTGGCACTTCTATAGACAATACCTCAGCTACATCCCACAAGGGATACGTGGACAGACTTAGACGTAGCTTGCAGGTGGCCTATGAACAAGCCCAGGCGGCTTCGGATCAAAGGGGGGCCCGCAACAAGAGAAATTTTGATCTGAAGGTTCGAGTGCAAGATCTGCAGCCCGGGGACCGAGTACTGCTACGCAATCTGGGGGTCCCTGGAAAACACAAGCTTGCCGACAGGTGGAGATCTGAGCCCTATGTTGTCTGTAGGAAGTTGCCCGGTTTGCCTGTCTACAAACTAAAGCCAGAAGGAAAGGTGGGTCCACTGAAGACGTGGCATCGGAACCACCTGCTCCCACTTGCTGAGGCAGTCAGAATACCTCCCGTGAGAGACTCCCCTGAACCGGCCTCTATCCTGGATATTCCTAGGCCGAACACTCGGTCCCAGACCTCTCGAGCCAAAGATGGGGAGGCCTCCCAATTGAGTACAGAAGAAGGTGGAGAACTGGACTGGCTGTGGCCTCCCTCGACTCTGGGAACGTCCGCCATAGATCTCCCAAATGGAGGGGATACCCCAGATGCAACGCTGAATCCGGAGGCTACTGAATTCATACCCTTCAGTCCCTCAGCTGATTACTGGGAAGATGTTCCTGACACTTGCGCAGAGGAGGACTCTAGAGATTCCATACGTCAGTCGACTTCTGAATCAGAGGTTCCAGAACCAGCAATGTTACCTGAACTTACTCCTGAAGAAGAGCCTGTGGTGCCAGAGTCAAAAGCACCAAGAGAGCAGAGGGCTCACAGAGTCATCAGGCCTCCCAAGAAACTAACTTACCCCCAAATGGGGACGAGCTCAGAGGACTCTGTTGTAACGGCTAGGAGAAGTGTTGAACAACCTGATCCTTCCACCGTCCATTTGGTGGAGGGCAACCCCAGCTCACTCTCTGGCACAGTTAGGCAGGCCACTCATGGTAGTGTGACCTGTGGGCAAGAGAGTTCCATCCCAAAGTTTTGGTGGGAATTCCCTATGCCAACATCATGCTCGACATTGTCCAAAATGGTAAACAGTATTTGTTGAAGTTTATCTTTGGGGACCAAAGAGTTCAAGTGGGGGGAGTGTGTAGCGGGGTGTTCCCCTTTAATGCAGAGAGATAAGAAGTTCCAGGTGAGAGGTGAGTCGGGAGGAAGTAAAGAGACATTACTGGAAGTGAAAGCAGAGGAGAGAAAGAGACTACATCTCCCAGTACATCTTGCAGCACCCAGGGTGCATTGCTCCAGAACAGAGACTGCTGGGGCAGACTTTATAAAGGGGAGGCGGAGTTTTGGTCGCTCTCTTTGGACCCCTCTCTCCTAGCAAGAGGATGTCTGTGCTGAACTGCTGTGTGCACAAGGCCTGAAGCCCGGGCCGTGTGCTCCTTTCCAAAGAGCCCTCTGCCAGCCTAGCAGAGCCTTAGAGACATCTAATCCTCCTTGCTGCAGTACACCAGAAGGATTGAAGACTTGGATGTCGGTGGATTCCTGTTCCTAGACGAATCGATGGAGGAAACGGACTTGGACTTGTCCAGGTGGTGAGAGCTGTTTAAAGACAGATACTTTATCTTTACTATTCGTTGGGATTACAAAGTTGTTCTTCAAGTGCACCACCGAGAGATTGCTAGCAAATATTGTTTCACTGAACTTCCATTTAGATCAGTCAGGCCTGACTGCATAGGTAGACATTGCTGGGTGTTAGTCTACCCATGAGGGGAAGTAGCTGTAAAAGGGCAGCGCTAGAGTTGCATAGCAATACTTTATTATTCTGATTACTCTGTTTATCTTTATTACTGTTTATTGCAGGGATCTGCAACTTGTTATACTGTTGTTTATTACTTGCCCATTAGCCTCAGTAAAATATCTGGGTAAAGTACATTTGGTGTCAGTTCCGCTTACTTTAATAGGAGTTTTAAAGTATATTCTGTGTATGTTTGTTATAGGACTGCGTCACCAACAGTTGCGATCACGCGGTCCTATCTCTCTATCACCAGCTGTGCCACGGGAGGTTAGAGCCGATTGCCGGGGGTTGACAGCGGTGCACTGCAGGGCCCAAATCAATATCAGCGGCTCTCTTAACTGGGGGTAGCGCTACATATATATATATATATGTATGTATTATAATAAGATATTTATCATCAATAATTCTTGTTTATTACCTTGTTGTGTATATATCCTTATGAATTTTTAATATGGGTATATATATACAAACTACAATATGATATTCATTTATCATTACTCTGAACTATTCTGTACCATGTTATATATAGATGATCATGAATTAATAAACATGTTTTTACACAACCATTGTTACAATTTATGCAGCTACGTGCTTCATTTAAAGTCCCAAATTTCGGTCGTGCCACCCCCCACACCACCCATTCTTTGCCATAATTGGGGCTGGAGGCATGTGACCTTTGCAGGTCATTGCCTCATTTAAAGTCCCAAAATGCAACAATTTTCTTTTAATGTAGATATTAGAAATACTATTTTTGACATAAACATTTCAAATATTTGACAAAAAGAGGGAATCAACAAAAAGCAGGACTTTTCATGAAGCACGCGGGCACAATATAAGATTTAAATAGGGGATAGTTTTTATTGGTTAGAATAATGGTGTAAGTTACATTATCATTACATATCTGAATTTTATGCTTTTTGCTATAATCAGATTAAATTTAGTACGCGATCACAGCTATCACATAATACAAATATATTCCAACAAGGAATCAGCATACATAATGGCAAATAACATTGGCTTAGTTTTGATGTAATAAAAGACACAGTTGATGCCCATAATAAACTTTTAGATCATATTTAAAATGTTAACTAGATATGGGGGGGGATAAAAATTCATAGTAGGAACGTCCATGGCAGCTTTATAAATGAGTAGACTTATCGGAGGTTGTAGGTTCTACGCGTTTCGGGGCCTTATAGCCGCTTTGTCATGCCCCCTCAGCTCCCAACCGTGACCATTGGATTGACCTGCTGCCTCCGTGGCCGTGCTGCCATTGCGCATATGCACACGTAAGTTAACGGGTTGGGTATGGGTGTGTTGGCAGTTTGGCCATCATGTTTTATGCCTACCCATATACCCTCATTCTTCCATAGACTATCAAAATATCATTGTCTTTCTTCTTTATAGACTATGACTACGGTTCTGCTCCTGAAGAGAGTCTATTAGGCCCCAAAACGTGTAGAGCTTACAACCTCCGATAAGTCTACTCATTTATAAAGCTGCCATGGACGTTCCTACTATGAATTTTTATCCCCCCCATATCTAGTTAACATTTTAAATATGATCTAAAAGTTGGGGCGTGGCCTGGCGGGCGATGGAGTAAGACGCAAGTAGCCAGAGCTCCTCTTGCCGTATATCCTGTTTAACAGCCTGTGCATGAGATTCGTGAGATTTTCACTTGGAAAGGTGCCTGTGGATCCCGGGATCGGGTTTGCTCATGTTGCCTCCAAAGAAATCCTCCACAGCGGCAGAGAAACTGGCCAAATTCCGGCATTAAGGGGAGGACGGACAGGCCCAAGATGGCGCCGCCGCGTGTACGGGGGAGGACAGATATGCTGCGGGGACGGCGAAAATCCTGGAAGCTATGGCTACTCTCCAGGGCACTCTCACAACGAAGATTGATGAGGTGAAAATAGACATCTCCCTGATGAGACAAGACCTATCGACGGTGAGGGACAGGGTCGCAGAGGCAGAGACCCGCATTGGTGAAGCAGAGGACATTCTGCATCCACTACAGCACACCACGGAGGAGATGCAGAGACAGATTCAGCAACTCCACTGCCACCAGGACGAAATGGAGAACAGACTCCGCCGCTGCAATCTCCGGTTCATAGGACTACCTGAAAGGGCTGAAGGCCGAGACCCCGCAGAATACCTAGAAAACCTTCTGATTACTACTTATGGCAGGGAAGCATTCTCAGTGATGTTTGCGGTGGAGAGGGCTCATCGTATACCAGCTAAGCCCCCACCTGCTGGGGCTCCCCCTAGGACTTTTATTGCTAAATTCCTGAATTTCCGAGACAGAGATAAGATCATGCGGCTCTCCAGGGAAAAGGGTAATATTCGTGTGGAAAATGGGCATGTGGTGGTGTTTCCTGACTTCTCCAGTGAGGTACAGAGGAAGAGATCCAAGTTTCAAGAGGCCAAGCGCCGCCTCAGAGCCCTGCACCTTAAAAAGGGATTTTTATAACAGCTTACCTGTAAAATCCTTTTCTTGGAGTACATCACGGGACACAGAGCGACTTAGTCATTACTAATGGGTTATATAGTTTACCTTCAGGTGCTGGCACTGGCAACTTCCAAACCGGAAGTACCCTCCCCTATATAAGCCCCTCCCATCCGGGAGCACCTCAGTTTTGTAGCAAAGCAATAAGTGTCCCAAAAAGAGGGGTGGGAGCTCTGTGTCCCGTGATGTACTCCAAGAAAAGGATTTTACAGGTAAGCTGTTATAAAAATCCCTTTTTCTTTTTCGTACATCACGGGACACAGAGCGACTTAGTCATTACTAATGGGACGTCCCAAAGCAATGCCAAATGAGGGGAGGGATACACTATACATAAGCTGGGCGCCATCAGGCATGAGGCTCTTTTGCGGCCTGCAACACACTGCGCCCAAAGGCGACATCCTCCTGACTTCTGACGTCTACCTGGTAGAATCTAGTAAACGTGTGTACTAAGGACCATGTTGTGGCCTTACAGACTTGAGCCAGGGAGGCTTGGTGATGCACTGCCCATGAAGTTCCAACTGCTCTTGTGGAGTGCGCCCTAACTTTGAACGGAGGCGGTCTCCTTTTCAAGCCATAGGCTTGTATTATGACCTGTCGAATCCACTTGGCTAAAGTAGATTTTTGATGCTGCCTGACCCTTTCTGGGGCCTTCCGGCAGAACAAACAAAGTATCCATTCTACGAATCTGAGCAGTGGCTTTAAGATAAGTTTTAACTGCTCTTACTACATCCAAAGAATGCAATAACTTTTCCTCTACCGAACTAGGTTTGGGGAAAAAAGAAGGAAGAACCACATCTTGGTTGAAATGGAACCTCGATACCACCTTAGGAAGAAGGCTGGATGAGGACGTAATACTACTCTGTCCTTATGGACAACCAGATATGGCTCCTTACAGGACAAGGCGGCTAATTCCGATACTCTTTTAGCCGAACAAATGGCTACTAAGAAAATCAATTTCCTGGTGAAAAGAACCAAGGAAATGTGCCGCAATGGTTCAAATGGTTGTTTCTGTAGAACCGACAGAACCAGGTTTAAGTCCCATGGACATATGGGAATACTAACCGGAGGGCTAATACGCATCACTACTTGTATGAAAGCTTTGACTAATGAATGCAAAGCCAAGGGCCTTTGAAAAAATATTGACAAGGCCGTCTGACCCTTGATAGTACTCAAGGCAAGCTTCCTATGTACAGCCCACTGTAGGAAGTCCAGAATCCTACCTATTACGTACTTACGTGGATGCCATTTCTTGGCCTCACACCACGTGATGTACGCCTTCTAGATCCTATAATAGATCTGCCTGGATACCGGCTTCCTGGCATTGATCATGGTAGATACCACAGGATTAGAGAGCCCTCTCTTTTTTAGAATGTGGGCTTCAATAGCCAGGCCGTCAAACCTAGGGCTGGTAAGGAAGGGTAGTATATCGGTCCTTGCGAAAGCAGGTCCGGACGATGTGGGAGGGTCCAAGGACTTCCCACTGACATTTTTACAATCTCGGCGTACCATGCCCTTCGGGGGCCACGCTGGAGCCACCAGAATCACTGGTTTCTTTTCTACCCTGATTCTGCGGATAATTCGCGGTGGGAATGCATATATCAGCTTGAACTGATCCCAAGGGAACACGAGGGCATCCGAACCGCAAGCTAGGGGATCCTTTGTGCGAGACACAAATCTGTCCACCTTTGCGTTGAATCTGGATGCTAGCAGATCTACATCCGGTGTTCCCCACCGCTGGCATATTGCCTGGAAAACCTCGGGGTGAAGAGACCATTCCCCCGGGCATAATTGCTGGCGACTTAAAAAGTCCGCTCTCCAATTTTCCACTCCTGGGGTGAAAACCGCGGATATGGCTGTGACATATCTTTCTGCCCATTCCAGGATGCAATTCGCTTCCCTCTGGGCTGCACGACTCCTGGTGCCACCCTGGTGATTGATATATGCCACTGCTGTGGCATTGTCTGATTGAATTCTGACAGGTGACCCTTGGAGTTTGGATGTCCATGCTACTAGGGCATACCGGGCTGCTCGTATCTCTAAGAGATTGGTGGGCAGGGCCTTCTCTGCTTCTGACCACTTGCCCTGGAGAGACCATTGCTCCAGTACTGCCCCCCAGCCTATGAGGCTGGCATCTGTAGTGACCACCTTCCAAGAAACTGGACTGAAGGGTTTCCCTTTTTCCAGATTCTGGGGCACCAACCACCAATGGAGGCTCTTGCGAACGGAAGGGGACAGGGACATTGGTAAGTCTAAAGCCTGAACTTTTTTGTTCCAGGCTGACAGTATGGCCCTCTGCAAGTTCCTTGAATGGAATTGACCGTAGGGTACTGCTTCGAATGAAGCCACCATCTTTCCCAGCAGCCTCATACACAGGCGTATGGATGGTTTTCTTTTTTGTACCCACTAAGTGGGTCAAATCTTTCAAAGACGACACCTTCTCTGGAGGTAAGAAAATCTTTCTCTGATTTGAATCCAGTCTTAGCCCCCAAGTATTCCAGACTTTTGACTGGTTTTAGGGCTGACTTGTCTCGGTTGATAATGCAACCGTGAGATTCCAGATACTTGATTATCTTGTGAACGACCACTTCTAGTTTTTTTCACTGAGTGGTCTATCAGCAACAAGTCGTCTAGATATGCCATTATCGTTACACCTTGTGTTCCTAGTTTGGCCAATCGTAGGGCCAGAATTTTTGTGAACACTCGTGGTGCTGTGGCCAGACCGAAGGTAAGGCTCTGAACTGAAAATGGCGCCCTTCTACTCCAAAGCGTAGAAATTTCTGGTGGGCCGGACAGATGGGAATATGCAAATAAGCATCCCTTATGTCGATCGAGGCTAACCATTCCTGCCCTTGTAGGGCGGTGGCCACCGATCGGATCGACTCCATCCGAAAAAGTCCTGATATGTAGGAACTTGTTTAGCCCTTTTATATTTAATATGGGCCTCACGTCCCCATTTGGTTTGGGGACTGTGACAAGGTTCGAGTAAAACCCGAACCCGCTTTCTTCCAAGGGAACCTTCATGATTACCCTTGGAGCAATAGTTGTTCTAGTGCCAGAAGGAGGGATCCACTCTTCTGGGGATCACTTGGCACGTTTGACCTTATAAAATGGGCAGGAGGAATGTCTTTTAACTCCAGCCTGTATCCCAGACTTACTGCGAAGATCACCCATCTCTGATGGTGTCCCGCCAGGTCTCTGTGAACAACTGAAGTCTTCCCCTCACCCGATTGAGTGGGGGCAACCCTTCATGACTTGGGGGGAGGTTTTGTACCTCTCTTGACCCAGGGTTTCTTGTTACCCTGTGATTGTCCCTGATTTCTGCCCCCTGGATTTGACCGCGGAGGCCGTCGGAACTGTTTCACAGCCGATGTGCCAGGGACTGGAGAAGTAGGCCTCTTAAAAGAAGGACTTCTACCCTTGTTCTTAACCGGCAAGAGTGTACTTTTACCGGCAGAAGTTTTCTGGATATATTTGTCCAGATCTTCTCCAGATAAGCGTTCTCCATGAAATGGGAAGCTAATCAGCAATTTCTTACAGGGAGCTTCAGCAGACCAGTTTTTGAGCCATAGAAGCCTACGCATATGTCTACAGACAGCGTAAAGCGGGATGCCTGTTGGATTGTATCCTTTATGGCGTCCACCGCAACACAAGGCTCTAGGTAGGTCAGCTAGGGCAAGAGCCTGCTGATCTGGTAAGTCCCTTAAGACTTGTTTCAACTGATCTTTCATTGCTTGGCAGACTCCAATCGCTGCTACTGAAGGTTGTGTCACCATGCTTGCTGTAGAGAAAGCAGATTTTAGTAAAGACTCCAATTTTTTATCTATTGGGTCTTTGAACATTGGAACATTATCTACTGGACATGTCAGTGATTTATTTACACAAGAGATGGCTGTGTCCACTGTAGGGACCCTCCATTTTTTTATGAACTTATCCTCCATGGGATAGATCACTGGAAATCTCTTGGGGGGAGTAAATATTTTATCAGGATGCTCCCAATCCTGGTAAATAAGCCCTTCCAATAAAGGGTGGATTGGGAAGGAACAGACAGCCTGGGGAGCTTTCAGCGACCCCAGCGAGGAAACCATAGTGGTTGATGGTTCCGCCAGAGGCATTTTAGATGCTGATCGGACCATGTTAGTCAGAGACTGAACCCATAATCTTTCAGCCTGAGATGCTGAGAAAGGTTCTTCCACTGTTGATTCCTCTATAACTGAATCAACCTCATCCTGATCCCCTTCAGGTAGGTCGATCTCTGTGTGGGGCTGTTCCTCCACTAACAGGCACTCTGAAGGAGGAGACGGAGATCGGACGCGCTTTCCCTGTGACAGGGAAGCAGCGATCAATGCTGTTAATCTCTCTTCCAACCCTCCCAGAGTTGAGGATAAAACCTCCTCTGTTATATATACAGGAGCAGGTGGACTGGGGACAGCCGCAGCACCAGGCACTCCTGCGGGGTTCCTACGGCTACTGACCTCTGAATTTTCAGGGGAGATTGGTGCAGTACAAGCATGCCCAATATCCTCAGAGCCCGATGGAGACCCCTTTGGCTTCCTGGAAGACTTATTTCCGGAGCGTCTGGACGACATATCCTTTAAGCACAAAGCTGAGGTATTCCCGTCGTCATACACCAATTTTGCTGGTAATAGTCTAACACAGTTGCTGCTATATACCAGCTTGTGTCCACTAAAGTGCCTTTCTATGGGGATGCCTGCATCAACCGCCTCTGTGTGCCACCGTTTTGTTGCTAGCTCTGTTTGCATCCAGCTGACACTTGTACTGTGTCTTTTATACATGCTGGGACGCCTGCACATGCGCAGAAGCGCCGCGGCGCGCATCGAGCGTCATCCACCCGCCCCGCCCCTTTTTTTTTCATAGGAGGCGCGTGCACGCGCCCGCGCGTGCGCCCGTGCGCCATTGGCGCCCTTTTTTGAAACCAAGCAGGGCCTAGGAGCCAGGGCCCTCTTTGCCGGAGGGCCTGTGCGGTGGATGAGCGCAGCAACAGGGCAGAGGAACTGGATTCCCACAGAGAAACTTACCAACTGCCTGGATCTTTTGACTTGAGAAAACCAAAGATCCACATGACAAGAAAAATGGACCACAGCGGCCTCTAGTGGTTTAACACAGGTACCGCGGTCCTCTTTTTTTTTTTTTTTTTTTCTTGACTACTATTAAAATTTTACATTTTTCAGTAGTTACAGGCATACACAGATATTAGCGGGAATACCGTTAGGTAACAGACAGAAAGACAAATTAGGCTTGGGGGTCCCCCAATAGAACCAAGTTCCTGGGGGCCCCCACTTACCTGTTTCCCGCCGCAGGACTCTGTTTGGTCCACAGAAGCCCAAACTTCACCTATCACGGCAGGCATTGTAATTAAACCTTCAGGGACCGGGTTCCCAAGGATTCCACTCCCCTGGACCTGTATAGCACCCTGCACAGAAAACATCTTGGTCGTGGGTATGACCAGAGCTCTGGATCCCAGGGTCCAGCCCTCCTAAGAGAGGCATTACAGGCAAAACCTTGCTCTTCTGTTGCAAGGCCCGGGTACCGACCGTTTAGCTATGAAGCTTTTTTGGTGGGATCCGGAACAGCTTACTAAGGCCCGTAAAAGAACCTGTACGCAAGCCCAGGAAAACACATGTTACTCTTTGGCCAACACCTTAGACACTGGCAAAAAACTGAGGTGCTCCCGGATGGGAGGGGCTTATATAGGGGAGGGTACTTCCGGTTTGGAAGTTGCCAGTGCCAGCACCTGAAGGTAAACTATATAACCCATTAGTAATGACTAAGTCGCTCTGTGTCCCGTGATGTACGAAAAAGAAATATGCAATGCTTTTCCCAGCCAAACTCAGAGTGGAGGAGGATGGCCAGGTGCATTTTTTTTAAACCCCCGCTGCAGTAAATGCCTGGATGGATCGCCGTGGGAGACCGGAGGGATAGATGTGAAAGTTACAGTGAGTACTTCCCACCTGAAACCCCCCCTGTTTGATGGCGGCCCGGGTGTGTTCTCCTTCCCCCTGACTTGGACCCGGCCTTTGAATGTCCGGATTTTCTATTTCTACTCCCGCCTAGAGGCCTACTTTTTTGGGGATCCTGAGATGGCTGTTGACTGGAGGGCGGGTTATGTTTGTATTTCCCAAATGTGTGCCGGGATACCCGGGGGGCGAGAAGGCTGGGGATGAGGCAGAGTGAACCCCCCCCCCTGGTCCGGTGATACCCCGGAATGCGCCCTGCGGGTCACATGACTTCTTGTTTCCCTGCTGCTCCCCCCCTGATTCGCAGCGACACCAGATGAACAGCCTTTTGGATGTGCTTGTTATGTTGAGTGGCAAGAGGAGTAATGTACTGGGGAATCCCTCGGGAACACCGTGTTTTTATTTTTCCCGTGGAGGGACCCCTCCCCCCTGTGTCTGGACCTCTCTCCACGCTTTGCTCAGTGAAGAATCGCCCCTTTAGAAGAGACACACACTGCTCCACTATTCACAGTACTGACCTTAAGATATACACCTCCAGCAGGTTTTTCTAGCTGGATGATAAGTGCAGTGTTTTTGTTTGGGACTTGGATGCTCTCACCATGTTGGGGAGGTGTAGAGCTGGGTGGGTGGGATGTTGCCCTGTTACTGGACGTATGTTATGGGTTTACTTATGTTCCTGATCAGTTCAATGTTAATTGGCAAGCACGTGTTTTTGTTCTTATTATTTCTATGCAAGATACAGAACATGGAGGTTGGGTATTCTTATCATTGTCTTTTATAATGCAATTAGGTTGGTCTGCTCTATTAGATGTTACCTCTGGTTCTAATGACTACGCTTACATTTCTGACCTGGAATGTTCGGGGAGTGAGGGATAAGGTTAAACGCACAGCTGCACTAGCGTTTTTAAAATCGCAGAGAGCCAATGTTATAGCGCTAACCGAAACACATGTTACTGGCCATCTACAATCCGCTCTCAAGCGTCCATGGGTGGGCTGGGCATATCATAGCATACACACTAGCTTCTCCAGGGGAGTGTCATTATTGATTACTAAGGCCACCCCTTTTGAGCTCATATCTCTGGAGTCGGACCAACAGGGAAGGTATCTCTTCTTACATGCTAGCCTGTGAGGACTGCCTGTGCTGCTTATAGCCTGTTATATCCCCCCCCCCCATACAGCTCGGAGGTTGTGACGGCTGGGTTACTTTTTATGACCCGACACCTGACCGTCCCGGCTGTGTGGATGGGGGATTTTAATATGACCATGAACCCCTTCTTGGATCGCCCGATACAGCCGGGTACAGTAGGTAGGGAGTCTGGACAGACTAGGTTGAGTCGCACTTTAATGGAATTTGCTCTAATTGATGTGTGGAGACACAGAAACCCTGACACTAGGGCCTATACCTGTCACTCCACTGGCCATGCCACTATGTCCAGAATTGACTATGTGTTAGTTTCTAAAACATTACTGCCTAGGGTTGCCGAGGCGGGATTTGCACCTAGGGCCCTCTCTGACCATTTCCCATGTTGGGTTTAGTTGTCCTTATTGAATACGGCCCCCCAGCGGGTATGGAGATTAAACCCATACTGGTTATCGGCACTGAAAGACCATGACTCTATAGACCGTGAACTAAGATTCTTTTTCCCTGAGGGCCAGGACTCCCATACGTTTAACACCCAGTGGGACAATTTTAAACTACATGCTAGGAGGGTGCTGGATACTAGGATTCGTAGACTTAAACTGTCTTCTAAAGTGATAGTGAGCATGTCAGAAGATGCGCTGCGAGACCTGGAAGAGGCCTTTAATGTTCTCCCCTCCCCTGAAAATCTTAATAAAGTAAAGGCGCAGTCTAGGGTAGTCTCACAATTACTTCTGGAAAAGGCTAAACAGCGACTGTTCTTTTGTAAGACGCGGATATATGAACATGGGGAGAGGGCAGGGAAGATGCTGGCTTACCTGGCACACCTGGACGACAAGCCTCCAGTGGTGGTCTCCTTGATGGGACCAGATGGAATTGTTGTCACGGACCCTCCGCGGGTAGCAGATAGATTTAAGCAGTTCTATGGGGACCTGTATAGCTCCCAATGTCACTGTTCACCCCAGGAGGTGCGGGACTATCTTCATACCCTGCAATTTCCACAACTTAGTGCAGAGCAAGGCCTGATGTTGGAGGCTCCTGTCACCAGTCAGGACATTGCCACTGCAATCTCCCAGCTGGCTAAATCCAAGGCCCCGGGGCTAGATGGCCTGCCTCTAGAATTCTATGCTAAATACTCTGAAACACTAGTCCCCAAGCTGAATACACTATTCCAATCCATCTTCGAGGTGGGTACGCTTCCCCCTTCCATGCAAGAGGCCCAGATAATAGTCCTTCCTAAACCGGGTAAGGATCCACTTTATCCGGAATCCTATAGGCCCATTTCCCTGCTACCATTGGACATCAAAATTTTAGCTAAAATTCTGTCCTCCAGATTGAACACAGCTATACTTTCACTTATCCACCCTGATCAGACGGGTTTTATGCCTGGGAAAAATACAGCGATGAATATTAGACGGTTGTTCATGAATATACAGGCCCGCCATGATAATTCCGGAACTAGGGTAGTAGTGGCCCTTGACGCGGCCAAAGCCTTTGATTCGGTTAAATGGGTATATTTATGGGAATGCATGCGTTGCTATGGGTTTGGCCTGCGCTTTATTAAATGGGTACAGCTCATGTATCAGACCCCTAGGGCTCGGATATATGTAAATGGGTGGCTATCTGATCAGATTTCTTTGGAACGGGGTACAAGGCAGGGCTGCCCTTTATCGCCACTGTTGTGCGCACTAGCGGCTGAGCCACTGGCGATTGCCATTAGGACATGCCCTGATGTGGTGGGCCTTAGGAGGGGGGATACCTGGGAAAAAATAGGTTTGTATGCGGACGACACGGTCTTGTATTTGGCTGATCAGGGTCCCTCGCTGCAGGCCGCACTTGCTATTATAGAACGGATGGGCAGGTACTCAGGCCTATGAATAAATTGGGATAAGTCTCAGATCCTCCCGCTAGATCATTTCCCTCCACCGGGTATAGTTCCGGAACTTCCCTTGAAGAGGGTCGCTGAAAGTAAGTACCTGGGGGTTAGGGTTACTAGGAGCCTTAGAGACTATGTATATATGAATGTGGAACCCCTGTTTGCCATGCTTAAGTCCAAAACCCAAACATGGTCAAAGTTGCCCCTGGGAGTGATGGGTAGAATTAATTTAGTTAAAATGATTTTGTTGCCCAAGATTTTATACATGATACGGCATGCCCCTTTGTACATTCCGTTGAAGGTGTTTAAACAGATGGAGGCCATTCTGAACTCCTTTGTTTGGGGCCCCAGTAGACACAAGTTGGCATGGCATGTCCTCAAAAATCCCACCTTGGAGGGAGGGTGTTCCCTTCCTGATCTGCAGGACTATTATGTAGCCTTCCAACTCTCCCACTTCTACTACTTTAATACATCTGAATCACAGAGATACAGGTCCCTAGTGTGTAATCAGCCAGAGAACCCAATGCATACCCCCATACAGGCGATTTTCCGCAGGGGACAGGGAAGCCGGAGATCCCCTTACTTTAATGATGGAATGTTGTCTCATCATCAGAAAATCTGGGACATTGCTCTTAAGAAACAGAATAGGACACATGTACATTCCCACTCCCCACTATGGCTTAATGGACATCTGCCTGAGCTGAATGTGCTGCCTGACCCGCAACTTTGGGCGAGGTACAATGTACTCTACCTATCTCAAATCCTGTCAGAGTCTGGGCCTAAGCCTTTTCAACTGCTCAGGGAGGAGTTTTCTCTTCCGAGTAGCTTCATTTTTTGATATCTGCAACTTAGGCACGCAGTTAGAGCCCAGGCGGCCTCCCTGGTTGTCACTCTTGATACCCCACCGGTCCTTGGCATCATTTTCGGAGCGGAATCTTCTAAACTCATATCTAATCTGTACTACACTCTCAGAGTGCACAGGACTCGGGGAGTGTCCCAGACTGCCAGGGAAGTGTGGGAACAGGATGTGGGGCACATTGATACTTCGGATTGGGAGGACATATTAGAGGGGGTTAAGCTAGCTTCTCCTAAGCTCTCGGATAGGCTGACACAACTATATATAATACACCGTGCATATCTCACGCCGCTGAAACTGGTGAAATTTCAACCTACCAGAAGCCCCTTCTGCCCTAGGTGCCTCTTAGCCCCTGGAACGTTTTACCACCTGATATGGAGCTGCCTAATTGTGCAGACATATTGGTTGCAGGTGACCCAGTTCCTACATGACAATATGGATAATATGGTGGGTCTTGACCCGAAGGAGTGTCTTCTGGGTCTCCTCCCAGATGGGGAGATTGACAAGCACCTGAGCACATTTCTACGTGAGACATTGTTTTTAGCTAGAAAAGTGCTTGCAAAGGTCTGGTTACAGGCTCTGTCACCAACGCTACAGATGTGGAAGAAAGAAATTAACGATGTTATTCCGTATAGGAAAATTATCTATATACATAGGGGACGCCCTCAGAAATTCTCTAATATCTGGGATAGGTGGTTGGAGGATGGTGAAACTTGCTCGGTGTGATTTCTATAATAAGAATGTTGGACACTGGTTTGTGCCCCTCGCTTTTGACAGTGACACACGTTTCCTCGTAGTTTACTACTGTCATTACCCTCCGTACTTACATGTTTGATTGATTTACTCTGTACTGTATTTTACTTGACTTTTGAGATGGACCTGCGTGTATTTATATGTAATATGCTTGCTTC
The DNA here is from genome assembly GCA_029206835.1 of Rana muscosa. Taxonomy (NCBI): domain Eukaryota; kingdom Metazoa; phylum Chordata; class Amphibia; order Anura; family Ranidae; genus Rana; species Rana muscosa. The sequence goes on along the minus strand of CM055116.1, from coordinate 1,234,059,526 downwards.
TTAATAAACGTGCCGCTTTTTGGCAAAAAAAAAAAAAAATGATCTAAAAGTTCATTATGGGCATCAACTGTACTGTGTCTTTTATTACATCAAAACTAAGCCTTGTTATTTGCCATTATGTATGCTGATTCCTTGTTGGAATATATTTGTATTATGTGATAGCGGTTTTTTTATATCGTGTACTAAATTTAATCTGATTTATAGCAAAAAGCATAAAATTCAGATATGTAATGATAATGTAACTTACACCATTATTCTAACCAATAAAAACTATCCCCTATTTAAATCTTATATTGTGCCCGTGTGCTTCGTGAAAAGTCCCGCTTTTTATTCATTCCCTCTTTTTGTCATTTATTAACCGGGATGGAGGAGGGGACCGAACGGCCCCACTTTCCTCATATAAAGTCCCATCCATTTGTCTTCCCCCTCCCCCCATTTCATTTCAAATATTTATTTTGTAAAGAATGTTTTTTTCTCTCAAATAACAAGGAAGCTTAAAGTTCAGTCCTTCCACAGTCTACAAAAATGTTGATGATGCAATATTTTGTACTTTTCCATTTTCTCCCCCATAAGACTTATCTTACCAAAGACACAACATTGATGCAGCCGGGTTATAGAGTTGTCATTTTACTATTTGCCATAAGGCAGTCAATCAGGTCTGAGATAAACTTTGTAATCACAAAGTTCTTATTTTTTAACAATTGTTGCTAATAAATATCAACCTGCGTATTTTCTCATTGTTTATTGATGGGTTTTATGTACTGTAAACATGCTGTATTACTTGTATTATTTTTTTTGGGATGACGAGATAAGCGACAGATCAGTTTTCTCAATAAACATTTAGTGCCACCCCCTACAAGGGTTCATTGGGTTCTCTATTCTTCTGCCTCAACTCTGAGACCAACCACAGCCCCATTGACACACCAGGTTAAGCAAATGCTTGTCAGCTCCCCCTGGTGGACGGAGGTGTTAACCCATTCAGTTGAGACCCATTGGCAGCACAGGGAGCACTGCAGCACAGTGCCCTAAATAGCACTCTATCTCTAGATAAGCACCTGGCTACAAAAATATAAACATCTTGTATCAAGATCTTCTAAAAGGACATGCAGTCCTTGCTAAATGAGAACACCAATCTGTATAAGGCATGAAAGTAGCCAACGTTGTGCAAAAATTCAACATGTTCTGTTTTTCAGCAGCTCACAGTCCTATGGCCTCAGTTCACAGTTGGTGTGAACTGAAGCCATAGGAAATATAGAAAGCACAGTTTTTACGTTTTCAGGTCTGTGATAGCCTGGCAGACAATAGCTCAGATATGAAACACTGTATCCAAATCTCTTTTTTGAGACAGATAGACATTTCTTTTGATGGTATTTAATAACCACTGCAATTTTGGTGTTTTACTATATAATAAAAAAATGGAAAAAACATTGAGTATTATATGTGATAGACCAAAACAAAGTGGCACATAATTGTGGAAGTGGAGGGAAAATTATAAATTTTTTTCAAAAATGTTTACTAATAAATATGTGAAAAGTGTGGCATGCATTTGTATTCAGCCCCCTTTACTTGGATACCCCTAACTAAAATCTAGTGGAACCAATTGCCTTCAGAAGTCACCCAATTAGTAAATAGAGTCCATCTATGTGTAATGTAATCTCAGTATAAATACAGCTGTTCTGTGAAGCCCTCAGAGGTTTGTCAGAGGATCTTAGTGAACAAACAGCATCATGAAGGCAAGTAACACACCAGGCAGGTCAGGGATAAAGTTGTGGAGCAGATTAAAGCAGGGTTAGGTTATAAAAAAAATATCCCAAGCTTTGAACATCTCACGGAGCACTGATCAATCCATCATCTGAAAATGGAAAGAGTATGGCACAACTGCAAACCTACCAAGACATGGCCGTCCACCTAAACTGACAGGCCGGGCAAGGAGAGCATTCATCGGAGAAGCAGCCAAGAGGCCCATGGTAACTCTGGAGGAGCTGCAGAGATCCACAGCTCAGGTGGGAGAATCTGTCCACAGGACAACTATTAGTCGTGTACTCCACAAATCTGGCCTTTATGGAAGAGTGGTAATTTTAAAGACATTGCTGAAAGAAAACCATGAGAAGTCCCGTTTGCATTTTGCGAGAAGCCATGTGGGGAACACAGCAAACATGTGGAAGAAGATGCTCTGGTCAGATGAGACCAAACATTAACTTTTTAGCCTAAAAGTAAAACGCCATGTGTGGTGGAAAACTAACACTGCACATCACCCTGAACACATCATCCCCACCAGGAAACATGGTGGTGGCAGCATCATGTTGTCTGGATGCTTTTCTTCAGCAGGGACAGGGAAACTGGTCAGAGTTGATGGGAAGATGGATGGCGTCAAATACAGGGCAATCTTAGAAAAAAACCTGTTAGGGTCTGCAAAAGACTTGAGACTGGGGCGGAGGTTCACCTTCCAGCAGGACAACAACCCTAAACATACAGCCAGAGCTACAATGGAATGGTTTAGATCAAAGTATATTAATGTGTTAAAATGGCCCAGTCAAAGTCCAGACCTAAATCCAATTGAGAATCTGTGACAAGACTTGAAAATTGCTGATCACAGACACTCTCCATCCAATCTGACAGAGCTTGAGATATTTTGCAAAGAAGAATGGGCAAAAATGTCACTCTCTAGATGTGCAAAGCTGGTAGAGACATCCCCAAAAAGACTTGCAGCTGTAAATGCAGTGAAAAGAGGTTCTACAAAGTATTGACTCAGGGGGGCTTAATACAAATGTACACCACACTTTTCACATATTTATTTGTAAAAAAATGTGAAAACCATTTATCATTTTCCTTCCACTTCACAATTATGTGCCACTTTGTGTTGGTCTATCACATAAAATCACAATAAAATTCAGCCTTAATCTAGCCCTTGGGACACTAGTCCTCCCACTGACACCTACTTTGGGGCACTATTCCCTCCACTGATACCAATGATGGGGCACTATTCCTGCAACTGATACCAATGATGGGGCAGTACATTTCTGCTGCACTTAAGGTTCCTAAGAGCACAGTGGCCTCCATAATCCGTAAATGGAAGATGGTTGGGACGACCAGAACCCTTCCTAGAGCTGGCTGTCCAGCCAAACTGAGCTATTGGGGGAGAAGAGCCTTGGTGAGAGAGGTAAAGAAGAACCCAAAGATCACTGTGGCTGAGCTCCAGAGATGCAGTCGGGAGATGGGAGAAAGTTGTAGAAAGTCAACCATCACTGCAGCCCTCCACCAGTCGGGGCTTTATGGCAGAGTGGCTCGACGGAAGCCTCTCCTCAGTGCAAGACACATGAAAGCCCGCATGGAGTTTGCTTAAAAAAAACACCTGAAGGACTCCAAGATGGTGAGAAATAAGATTCTCTGGTCTGATGAGACCAAGATAGAACTTTTTGGCCTTAATTCTAAGCGGTATGTGTGGAGAAAAACAGGCACTGCTCATCACCTGTCCAATACAGTCCCAACAGTGAAGCATGGTGGTGGCAGCATCATGCTGTGGGGGTGTTTTTCAGCTGCAGGGACAGGACGACTGATTGCAATCGAGGGAAAGATGAATGCGGCCAAGTACAGGGATATCCTGGGCGAAAACCTTCTCCAGAGTGCTCAGGACCTCAGACTGGGCCGAAGGTTTACCTTCCAACAAGACAATGACCCTAAGCACACAGCTAAATTAACGAAGGAGTGGCTTCACAACAACTCTGTGACTCTTCTTGAATGGCCCAGCCAGAGCCCTGACTTAAACCCAATTGAGCATCTCTGGAGAGACCTAAAAATGGCCATCCACCAATGTTTACCATCCAACCTGACAGAACTGGAGAGGATCTGCAAGGAGGAATGGCAGAGGATCCCCAAATCCAGGTGTGAAAAACTTGTTGCATCTTTCCCAAAAAGACTCATGGCTGTATTAGATCAAAAGGGTGCAAATACTAAATACTGAGCAAAGGGTCTGAATACTTAGGTCCATGTGATAGTTCAGTTTTTCTTTTTTTATAAATCTGCAAAAATGTCAACAATTCTGTGTTTTTCTGTCAATATGGGGTGCTGTGTGTACATTAATGAGGAAAAAAATGAACTTAAATGATTTTAAAAAACGGCTGCAATATAACAAAGAGTGAAACATTTAAGGGGGTCTGAATACTTTCTGTACCCACTGTATATATACACCATATATAACCCGTGCTCTGCGATCCTTATCTCTGTTGCCACATAAGGAAATACAGGACAATGGACTCAATAAGATGAAAGCACACAATAGGAAAATAGAGTGTTTTCTGCTCAGGAAATACTGTAATCTAAGAATTGATCAAATACCGCTCACACCAAGGATGTTTTTCCAACATTAAGAAGCTGATGATTGTGTGCTCTAATTATCCATGTGAAACCCTTTCCAATTAATTATATTAATTACATACACTTATGGCATGTGTTGGAGGAACCCCATGAAAACAGCTAAATACATGGTTGAAAAACATAAACATTTACTAACTTACCTGCAAAAGCACTTATAATTGTGTCTAACCTTTCTTGTAATGCAGTAATCTTCTAGTTTGGTCAATGACTATATTGTTTGTTGGTTCTGCTCTTGCTCGCTGGACGGGGATAATAATGCTGAATTAATGTCTAAATAGGAGGCTGAAGAAGCAAAGCTGAAGCTGATTTGGTGAACTAGAAAGATGAATTGCTTAAAGGAGTTGTACCCTTTTAATTGTTTCACCTAGGTATTAGTGTAGTTATATTCCCTTTGTTGTTTGTTTGCCTTACCTTGTAATGATGGGCTTACATGTTGTGGCTGCAGTTTGCAGTCATGGCTGATCAATTCCCCTACGTCCCTGTATTATTCCACCTAACTTGTCCCAGAGACAGGCAACGTCCTGTTTTGGGTCACACAATGTCCAATCAATGCCTTGTCATCTCTCTGTGTTGCATCACAAATGTAAGAGTGCTAATGTGATGAAAACATATCTTCCAGCATAGTAAATTCTGGAAACTGCTCGGCCTGTTTCTGTCTGTTTCAGATCTAATTACTGTGTAGCTCTCACCTGCTCCAGTGCCATTTATTAGCACTGCCCATACAAAAGATGGCCACCAAAGGTCACTCAGAGCCACATTGTCCAAGCTCAACACAGCTCCCCTGCTGATACCTACAGCCTCCACTTCCACCTGCACAGCACCACAGCAATACAGCGCCACATACAGCATGGAGGAAAATATCAGTCTCTTAAAGGGGGTCTTTATTCTAAATTAAAATCTGTTTTGCCTTGCCTACCTCTCTCATTTTTGGATATTAATTGTATATATGTGTAGCGCTACCCCCAGTTAAGAGAGCCGCTGGTTTGATTTCGGGCCCTGTATACAGCACCGCCAACCCCCGGCAATCTTACTCGACCCACTCTGGCACAGTTAGTCTAGGGTTAAACTTATATCACATGCAATATAGTATTGCAATGAGTAATCTCCTTGCAATAAGACAACACACTGAGGCGAGAGATCAAATATAACAGTTTTACTTTTATATCAAAAGGCATAGGCAGAACAGAACACATGCAACTTGCTTACAGAGCCCTGCAGCAATAGGTGTAGCACACAACAATGGCCCAGCGCGGTAACCCACCGCGCGCAGCTATTATGGTGTACGCGCCCTGTGGCGCACTAAACAATATTACTCTCTCTCCTCCCTGGTCAGGCCTGACATAGAAGAAATCTCAGTCTTTTCACTTGTTATTTCTTCGCATGCAAACTTTCGGTGGTGCACTTGATGAAATAGTATTTGTAATCCACAAGTAGGCAGTCCCAAGGAACACTATACTGGAGACCCTTTAACTCTGTCCTGCTACTGGTCTCCCAATGGAACAACAAACTAACGATAGGTGGGCCAAGGCAGTCTATTGGTTTAAACACAGTACAGTCTATTGGCTTGAGCAAGTGCTCGCTCACCACTCCAGACGCGATCCCAGTCCGGGACTTCCACCTGCTGTGTATCCGCACACAGCGTCTGCAACGATCGGGTCCCCGATCTAACTGATGTCCTCACTCGACAAGTCTGATGCCACCCAGGCTCCGCAGTGGGGTGGAAGGCTCTTCGGAAGTTGCGCAAGGCCCCAGGCTTCAGGCCTTGCACTGCAGCAGATCCGCACAGGAAGAAACTGTTGCTTGCAGTGCAGTGTCCAAAAGAGGCCGAGCTCCGCCTCGCCTCCTTCTTAAATAGCCCCTCCCATGAGTCTCTGCGGTGGCCCATTTGCACTCTGGGTGACGAACGGGGTTCTGGGTAACGTAGTCCAGGGGGCCTTAAAGGAGACCCCGCTACACACTCCCCCCACTTAAACTCTTTGGTCCCCAAAGATAACATAACACTACATTACAGAATGTACAACATCAATCAAAGTTTTGTATGATGTTGGCAGAGGAAATTCCCACCAAAAACGAGGCAGTGAACTTCCTTGCCCACAGGTCACACTATCATCAGTGTCCTGCCTAACTGTGCCAGAGAGTGAGTTGGGGTTGCCCCCCACCAAATGAACAGTGGAGTGATTAGTGTCTTCCATACTCCTCCTGGCAGTAACCACAGTGTCTTCCGCACTCCTCCCCATCTGTGGGTAAGTTAATCTTCTGGGAGGCTGTATGGCTCTTCGCTTCCTCTGTCCTCTTGGGCTTTCTGTTAAAATGGGCTCTTCTTCTGGAACTGACTTAGGAATTTCCTCTGGTTCAGGAGCACTGGACCCCGGAGCATGGAGGTACAGGGACTCCCTTGGATCTTCTTCTGGGAGTAAGTCACAGGCACTCTCCCAAGAATCTGACCAAGGACTGGACGGAATGAACTCAGTAGCTTCCGCATTCAGCGTCTGATCTATGGTGTCTTCTTTAGGTGGAAGATCAATAGCAGAAGTTCCTGGGGCCTGTGAAGGCCAAAGCCAATCAAGTTCTTCTCCCTCATCTTCACTTATCTCCGAGGTCTCTGTATCCCCAATCTGAGGGGTCTGGGACCGAGTGTTTGGTCTGGGAGTATCCAGGATGGAAGTTGGCTCAGGGGAATCCGTCACAGGGGGTATCCGAACTGCCTCAGCTAGTGGGAGTAGGTTGTTCCGATGCCAGGTCTTCAAAGGTCCCACCTTCCCTTCTGGTTTAAGTCTGTAAACGGGCAGGCCCGGTAGCCTTTTGCAAACAACATAAGGTTCAGGTCTCCATCTGTCTGCAAGCTTGTGTTTTCCAGGGACCCACAAGTTCCGTAGCAACACTCTGTCTCCTGGTTGTAAATCCTGAATCCTAACTTTCAGGTCAAAATTTTTCTTGTTGCGGGCCCCCCTTTGCTCCGAGGCCACCTGGGCCTGTTCATAGGCCAATTTCAAATTGCGTCTGAGTCTATCGACATATCCCTTGTGGGAAGCAGCAGAACAATGGCCTATGGAATTGCCAAAGGCCAGATCTACTGGTAGTCTTGCTTCTCTTCCGAACATAAGTCAATAGGGTGAGTACCCTGTAGCGTCACTGGTGGTGCTGTTGTATGCATATACAACTGCCACTATGTGGATGCTCCAATGCTGCTTCTTTTCACTGCTTAGGGTCCCCAGCATGTTGAGCAGGGTTCGGTTGAATCTCTCCAGCTGAGCATCACCTTGTGGTAGATAGGAGGTAGTTCTTGTCTTCTTGATCCCCAAAGAATCCAGGAGCTTCCGGATCAACCGACTTTCAAAATCCCTTCCCTGATCTGAATGGAGCCGTTGTGGTAGCCCATAGTGTACGAAGTATTTCTCCATCAGCACTTTGGCAACAGTGGAAGCCTTCTGGTCCTTGGTTGGGAAGGCCTGGGCATACCGGGTGAAATGGTCGGTTACTACCAGAACATTTCCTAGTCCACTCAGGTCAGGTTCGAGGCAGAGAAAATTAATGCATACCAGATCAAGTGGGCATTGACTTTGCAGATGGCCCATTGGGGCAGCTTGATGAGGTAAAGTCTTTCTCTGGATGCATCGTGCACATGAGTGGCAGTATTCTTCAACTTCAGCCCTCATGCAGGGCCAATAGAAACGGTTCCTAACAAATTGGAATATCCTTTCCGCCCCTAGGTGGCCATGGTTGTCGTGCAATGCAACCAGAACAGTCTCTCAGTGTTTCTCGGGCAGGAACAATTGCCATTTGTCTTCCAGGTCATCAGAGGGGCCCCTTCGGTAGAACACTCCCTGATGCACCTGCAACCTGTCCCACTCCTTCCTCAACAGGCGAGCTTCCTTTGAAGGGTGACGTAAAAGTCTATTCGGGTCCTGATTCTCCAGGGCCTCTAGGACCAATCTCCCCATGGGGTCTTCCAATTGGTCGGATCTCAACTCTTTCTTGGACAGTCTTGGCAAGTTATCTTCCCCCAATTGGGTTACCCCACAGTACTGCTTGGGGACTCCGACTATGGTAACCCCTATCTCTTCTGCTCTTGAGCCGCCACTGGCTTGGAGTTCAGCCCCTTGACAGAGGGCCCGCACCTCGTCGGGTGCCACTTGGGTCCACTCTTCTGTATTGAAGGTGGAGACATGAGATCTTCTAGACAGGGCATCTGCATCTCGGTTTCCAGCCCCAGGTCTGTACTTTAAGCTGAAATTGAAGGCAGACAGAGCCGCCAACCATCTATGTCCTGTGGCATCCAACTTTGCTGTGGTGAAAAGATAGGTGAGGGGGTTGTTGTCGGTTTTCACTGTGAATTCCGCCCCATACAAATAGTCTCTGAGTTTGTCAACTACCGCCCACTTAAGGGCCAGGAACTCCAACTTATGGGTGGGGTAGTTCTTCTCGGAGGGAGTCAGACTTCTGTTCACATATGCAACGGGCCTCAGTTGCTCTTCATGCTCCTGGTATAGCACCTCTCCCAAACCATCATGACTGGCATCTACATGAAGTTCATAAGGCTTCTTAGGGTCTGCGTAGGCCAGGACAGGGGCCGTGGTTAATGTTTTCTTCAACATCTGGAAGGCATCCTCACACTTCTCGTTCCACTGGTCCTTGACTGACTCCCCTGGCTTTTTGGGGCCTGTGTCATCCTCTTCCCCCTCCGTCTTAAGCCGCTCATTCAGAGGACTGGCTATCCGAGCAAACCCCTCCACAAACCTCCTGTAATAGGAACAGAACCCCAGGAAGGATCTGAGCTCTGTCACAGTGGTGAGCCTGGGCCAGGAGGTGACTGCCTCCAATTTTTCGGAGTCTGTGGCTACCCCATCTTCAGACACTATGTGCCCCAGATAGTTGACTGATGACTGATAGAATTGGCATTTTTCAGGTGAGAGCTTGAGTCCTTCCTCACTCAGTCTCTTCAAAACTTTCTCCAGCCTCTCTTCATGTTCTTCCAAGGTTCTTCCGAAGACAATGATGTCATCCAAGTATACTAAGACTTCGATGAGGTTCATGTCTCCTACAGTCTTCTCCATAAGACGTTGGAAGGTAGCTGGGGCTCCAGACAGACTTTGAGGCATCCAATCAAATTTAAAGAACCCTACTGGGGTTATGAAAGCCGTCTTCTCTTTGTCTTCTGGATGCATCGGGATTTGGTAGTACCCGCTCTTTAGGTCCATAACACTGAACCACTTGGCTCCAGAAAAGCTCTGTAGGGCATCCTCTATCCTCGGAGTGGTGTACTGGTCGGGTATGGTTCTCCTGTTGAGGGTCCTGTAGTCTATGCACAGCCTCAATGATCCATTCTTCTTTCTGACCACCACTATCGGGGAGGCATAGGGGCTTCTGGATTCTCGAATCACATCGGTTCGCTTTAGCTTGGCGAGCTGTTCCCTCAAGTCCTCGAGGTCTGCTAACGGAACTCGCCTGACTCTTTCCCTGAAGGGCTTGTCTTCCTGGAGGCGGATTCGATGGGTGGCACACCTTGCACACCCCACATCGAACTCATCTTCGGAGAAGATCTTTTTGCACCTGGTCAACTGGGCCTTGGCTCTCTCTTTCCAAGTCCTGGGTAGGTTTGGGTTCTCCATGGAAAGTTTCTCCCACACAGTGCTTTCTCCATCTGTCTTCTCCACATCCGACAACCCAACTTGGGTGGCAGGGCTCACCTGGCCCAGCAACATCGTGGCTGGGATCTCCATGGGGCCACCTGTAGTATTCCTGACACTCACAGGTACCTTACAGTGGGCCTTCTTCAGGGCCCTCAACAGGACCACTTCTGGGACTACTTCTAAGCCCGAATGTTCTCCCCTTGGGTCGGGTTCCAACATGACAAAGGGCCCAGGCTGTTCCCATGTGAGTTTCACAGTGGCTTTCAAACAGGCCACTTCACCGGGCTGTAACACTATTCCTTTTCTTCCCAGCCTCCAAACCTTCCCTACCCCCTCTTCTGGGACCTTCTGTTCTAAGATCAGTCGTTGATAGGCTGTCTTCAACATTGGGTGGATCCCAGTGACTGTGGGGCCTTTTCCTTTTGTTAGAGGGGTCAAGAGTCTTCGGACCAGATCCGTGTTGGTCCCTATTAATAAGGAACTCTTGTTAGCTCCAGGCGGTCGGGGGCATACCACAGCTAAGGTATCAAACACTTCAGCCTTCCCGGCTATGGACGGGTCAAAAGTCAGTTTTATAGGCAGATAGCCATCATAAGGGAAACTCTCTGTCCCAATTCCCCATATCTCCAGTTCTTCAATCTTCTGGATGGGTAGGTGACTTAAATGCTTGTCATAAAAGTCCCGGTACAACAGGGTCACTTGCGCCCCAGTATCCAATATGGCTCTTGTGTAGACTCCCTCCACTTGAACAGGTACTATCGGGGAGGAACCCACCAGCTTCTCTGGATATCGCTTCGAAGGGGTCTCTTTCCTTTGATCTTTGCATTTTCCTTTTGGACTTTCTTTCTTCCATTTCTCTTTGGACTTAAGTCTCTCTTGGGCCTGGTATGCATTGATCTCCCTCCTTTTGATGGGTGTAACTACCCGCTGAGGGACACTACTCTCTTTCTTTGGGGTGCGTTCCCTCTGAGGAATCTTGCGTTTCTTCTGAGGGGTCTTGTCCACTCTTTTCATGTGCTTCTCATTCAGTTTGGAGCTCACTGGAGATGATGGGCACCCAGTTGACTCCTTCACCGGGGCCCGCTGAAGTTTTCCGGCGGCTTGCGGTTATTCATCTTTCTTTTCTTTGGACTGGCACACACTTTGGCGAAATGGCCAGCTCCTCCACAATTGAAACAAATCACATCCCCCCAATCTTCCAAGGATGCGGGCGCTGAGGTGTTGGGAAACAGCTCCTTCCTCGGACTTTCCCTCTCTGGTTCCCTTGACTTCTTTTCCATCAGGGAGGTCAGCATTCCCAATACTTGGGACATCTGCGACTTCAAGGTATCCACCTCTGAGTCTCTTTCCAGGGTCATGGCCGTCCTGACCATCACCGGAGGAGGATTTACCGACTCAACTGGTTGGCTCCTCTTCTTCTCCTCCAGCATCGCTTCTTCCTCTCTGACCACTCGGATCAAGTCATGGTACTGCAGGCTCTTCCCGTCCTGTCTGGTGCGTAGCGCCAATGCGATGGGGTCCAGGGGCTGAGATCCTCTCATCACCTGTTGAACACGGGCCTCATCCACCTTCCGCGGGTCAATCCCCTTCTTCAGAATCATCTTATGCAGGATCTTATCCAGGCGCCTCATGAACTCTGACAGTTTCTCTCCTGTCTTTTGGTAGCAGTGCTCCAGCTGATAAGTGAGCTCAGTGATTTTCTCTGTTCCACCGAACACATTCTGCAGGATGTCCAGATAGTCCTGTGCATCACAGTCTGTCTTACTCATCTTGAGGTTGCGTATGGCCTCTAGAGCAGGCCCCTTCAAGCTCTCAGCAATTCTCTGCTTCTTTCTGTGGTCTGGGACTTCCCATTCTTCTAAGGCCTGAGTGGCACCGTCTAACCACTCCTCAAACCCCTCTTCACCCGAAGGTACAGGTTTCCTCCCAGAGAATATTCTGAGTTTTCTGTATCCCGACATTTGGTAGTCTGTAGGATCCTTCTTACACTGGGCTACAATTTCCCCCAGGACTGGACATAATTCTGCACTGAGGGTGGCAGGTGGCGACCCGGGACTTTCCCTTTTCTGCTGTTTTTCTGCTTTTGGGGTGGGTGATGGAGATAGTTTCGGTGTCTGAAACCGTCCTCCTGGCTTTAGCGGCAGCGCGTGTATTAGGCTATAAGTCTGATCACCTATTACTTCTACACTTGGATTCTTGAAATGCTCTGGGACTTCGTTCTTCCATTCTATTAGTGCGTGGGTCAGCGAGGAATTCGTCCTGACATCCACCACCCATGCCTTCTGGTGCGGGGACAGTGAAATCACTAGCTGCTTCACCGCTTCTTCTTGCCAGATCCCTGGGAGTTCTATGACTACTACCCCGGCTGGATCTGTGCCGACCGCTTTGCACCACTGTCCTACTTCTAGTGGGTCCATGCTGGTACTTTTGGCGCGTTACTTGCTGTATCAGGATCCCGGACTCGAGAGCCCCCACGTGTAGCGCTACCCCCAGTTAAGAGAGCCGCTGGTTTGATTTCGGGCCCTGTATACAGCACCGCCAACCCCCAGCAATCTTACTCGACCCACTCTGGCACAGTTAGTCTAGGGTTAAACTTATATCACATGCAATATAGTATTGCAAGGAGTAATCTCCTTGCAATAAGACAACACACTGAGGCGAGAGATCAAATATAACAGTTTTACTTTTATATCAAAAGGCATAGGCAGAACAGAACACATGCAACTTGCTTACAGAGCCCGGCAGCAATAGGTGTAGCACACAACAATGGCCCAGCGCGGTAACCCACCGCGCGCAGCTATTATGGTGTATGCGCCCTGTGGTGCACTAAACAATATTACTCTCTCTCCTCCCTGGTCAGGCCTGACATAGAAGAAATCTCAGTCTTTTCACTTGTTATTTCTTTGCATGCAAACTTTCGGTGGTGCACTTGATGAAATAGTATTTGTAATCCACAAGTAGGCAGTCCCAAGGAACACTATACTGGAGACCCTTTAACTCTGTCCTGCTACTGGTCTCCCAATGGAACAACAAACTAACGATAGGTGGGCCAAGGCAGTTTATAGGTTTAAACACGTCTATTGGCTTGAGCAAGTGCTCGCTCACCACTCCGGACGCGATCCCAGTCCGGGACTTCCACCTGCTGTGTCTCCGCACACAGCGTCTGTAACGATCGGGCCCCCGATCTAACTGATGTCCTCACTCAACAAGTCTGATGCCACCCAGGCTCCGCAGTGGGGTGGAAGGCTCTTTGGAAGTTGCGCAAGGCCCCAGGCTTCAGGCTTTGCACTGCAGCAGATCCGAAAAGGGAGAAACTGTTGCTTGCAGCGCGGTGTCCAAAAGAGGCCGAGCTCCGCCTCGCCTCCTTCTTAAATAGCCCCTCCCATGAGTCTCTGTGGTGGCCCATTTGCACTCTGGGTGCCGAACGGGGTTCTGGGTAACGTAGTCCCGGGGCCTTAAAGGAGACCCCGCTACACATGTATTAACACAATCAATGTAAAACACCTGCCTACATGCTGGCTGAGATTACTGAGATAAATGCTGCATGTGGCAGCAATACTTACAAGGTTTCTGGGGTGGCTGTGAGTCATCAAGGTTGTTTTCTGATTTTGCATGTGGGCACTATGCTGTTTTATTGTCATGATAGCTTTTACAGGTTATGGGCAGCTGAATATCATTTTTTTTAAGAGCATTGGTATCGCTGCAGGTAGTCTAAATGAAGCCCTTAGAAAGTTAAGAGTATTGAAAAATAGTCTTGCATATCATACTAACCACCCTATTGACAAACTATGTTATCATCTCAGTACACCAAATTCATTAGAACACAGCAGTCTGTTACTATTTCTGATCCAACATGGTCAATAAGTGACCTTTTTAGGTGTGATAAATATTTTTTTTAGCTGTGATAAGTGTATAACAACATTCTCATACCAAAAATGTGTGGGCCAAAATCACAAAATTTCTGACTCCCAATGCCCATAACAACTCCATATCCACTATGGCACCATTTGATGTCTGGGCACTTGAATTGAATGGTGTACCATGTCCATGTTCAAGGCTTGTTTGACCTTGACTTTGGTGTAAAGGATAAAAGTCACGTGGAGTGAATTGTATGCTACAAACAAACACCTAATCAGATAAACATGCCTGCTCACCTCTTAAATAACGTTATTCAACATTATGACTTACATTCCACTGGAAGTTTTCCACTGGAATTTTACCCCAAACTATAAGTGAGTTTTCAAAACAAATACCTAGTAAACCTTAGGAGAAGACAAAATGTTACACTAATTGACATCTCTTGGAGATAACATCATTTTCTTTGAACAGCTAAAGCCTTAGCAGTTCAGTATTGTGAGCTTGCTGATGATTATTTGATGGCTTTGAAGCAGACTAGTATTTGGGTTTCCTAACCTCCTATGTCAGGGGTGCTCAACCTGTAGCCTGTGGGCCACATGTGGACCTCAGAGCCCTTTGATGTGGCCACGACCTCAAACCAGAGAAGCCCATGCTCTGAAATGGCAGGACAGTAAGCTCAGATCGTGATCAATAGGTTGCCTACTCACCATCCCAGATCTGAAGAGTGCATGAAATCAGAGTTGACAGTAGAGGAATCAGGCACCTGTGGAGGGAGCAGGAGCCGCATAAGCTGAATCCTCTGTAGCGCAAGCTCCTGTCCAGTGGCAGTTGATGGTCCATTTTTTGGGAGGGGTGGCAAACAAACCCCCCCCCCCCCCGCCAGGTCTGCACTTACCCCATCCAGGTCGCGGCTTCCCCGACTTCTTCTCGAGGCTAATCCGGTCTTAAGATCTGCCTCCTGTCCAGATGGGCCTGGGAGGAGAAGAAAACAATAGCAAATATTGATTGTCACAAGTAAGTGGGTTAGGGTCGCAGTGTGCCCCGAGCTCAACCTTTTTTAATCCAATTAGAGCCTCAGGCTCTAATCATGTGCTTTAACCACTTAAGGACCGCCTCACGCCGATAAACATCGGCAGAATGGCACGGCTGGGCACATCATCGTACAGGTACGTTGCCCTTTAAGAGCCCAGCCGTGGGTTGTCGCGCGCGCCACCGGTGGCGCGCTTGCGGCCCGGTTCTGAGATCCGTGACCGCGCCCGCGGGACCCGCTGACCCGATCGCCGCCGGTGTCCCGCGATCGGGTCACAGAGCTGAAGAACGGGGAGAGGTGAGTGTAAACAAACCTTTCCCCGTTCTTCTCCGTGGCATGTCAGTGATCATCTGTTCCCTGTCATCGGAACAGACGATCAGAGACAGTAAGAATCACTTCTTAGGGTACACTTAACCCCTACAGCGCCACCTAGAGGTTAACCCCTTCACTGCCAGTGTAATTTTCACAGTAACCAGTGACTTTTTATAGCACTGATCGCTGTGAAAATGACACTGTCCCAAAAATGTGTCAAAAGTGTCCGATGTGTCCGCCATAATGTCACAGTCACGAAAAAAATCACTGATCGCCGCCATTACTAGTAAAAAAAAAAGTAATTAATAAAAATGCCATAACACGACCCCCTATTTTGTAAACACTATAACTTTTGCGCAAACCAATCAAAAAAAGGCCGATTGCAATTTTTTTTTACCAAAAATATGTAGAAGAATACGTATTGGCCTAAAATGAGGAAAAAAACTGTTTTTTTATATATTTTTGGGGGATATTTATTATAGCAAAAAGTAAAAAATATTGAATTTTCTGAAAATTGTCGCTCTATTTTTGTTTATAGTGCAAAAAATAAAAACCGCAGAGGTGATCAAATACCACCAAAAGAAATCTCTATTTGTCGGAAAAAAAGGACGCCAATTTTGTTTGGGAGCCACGTCGCACAACCGCGCAATTGTCAGTTAAAAAACACAGTGCCGAATCGCAAAAAGGCGCCTGGTCCTTTAGCTGCATATTGGTCCGGGGCTTAAGTGGTTAAAAAAAACTCATCTATTAGTCCGGCGCCCCGCATGGAGATTAGTAAGCGGTGCATGGAGTTTAGGGGGGCGGTGTCCCTGCCCCCTTATGGACTGGTCGCCGCTGCTCCTGTCCCAGGCAGAGTGATGCCAAATGCATTTTGCCTGGGACCTTTCTAGCAGCCTGGAGAGCGATGTGCTTTCTGAAAGTGCTTTCATTAAAGAGGAAGTAAACCCTGATGGGTTTTACTTCCTCTTTATTTCCCTGCAAAGGTAAAGCATAATGGACTACTATGCATCGCATAGTAGCCCATTATGTGTCACTTACCTGAAACCGAAGCCTGCAATGTCACCGCTGTCCCCTGTTGCAGGAAGCGTCTATTCTTCACCCCTCTTCCTTCTGGGGCCGCTAACTCCGGCTCTGTGACTGGCCGGAGTTGTGTGATGTCACGCTCGCGCTTGCGCGCGGGAGCTGCTAGTCACGGCATGACCTTCCTTTAGAAGCGGAACGAACGTTGTCTAAAGTGGGCCTGCACCGTTGTCTATGGTGCATGCGCCGTAGACATCGGTGCTTGACTCTTTTGTAAATATCTCCTAAACCGTGTAGGTTTAGGAGATATTTCGAGCACCTACAGGTAAGCCTTAATCTAAGCTTACCTGTAGGAAAAAGTGGTTGTACAGGGTGTACAACCACTTTAACCACTTAAGGACCGCCACACGACGATATACGTCGACAGAATGGCACGGACAGCCACAACGGCGTACAGGTACGTCCCCTTTAAGAACCCATCCGACGGCAATGCGCTCGCGACCCAGTCCAAAGCTCCATGACTGCGCCTGTGGGACCCGCGGACCCGATCGGCGCCGGTGTCCCGTGATCGGGTCACAGAGCTGAAGAACAGGGAGAGGTAAGTGTAAACAAACATTTCCCCGTTCTTCCTAGTGGCATGTCAGTGATCGTCTGTTCCCTGTCATGGGGGACGATGATTAGTGACATCACACGCCAAGCCACGCCCCCCTACAGTAAGAATCACTCATTACACTTAACCCCTACAGCGCCACCTAGAGGTTAACCCCTTCACTGCCAGTGTAATTTTCACAGTAATCGGTGCATATTTATAGTACTGATCGCTGTAAAAATGACAATGGTCCCAAAAATGTGTCAAAAGTCTCCGATGTGTCCGCCATAATGTCGCAGTCACGATAAAAATCGCTGATCGCCGCCATTACTAGTAAAAAAAATATATTAATAAAAATGCCATAAAACTACCCCCTATTTCGTAGACACTATAACTTTTGCGCAAACCAATCAATAAACACTTATTGCGATTTTGTTTACCAAAAATATGTAGAAGAATACATATCGGCCTAAACTGAGGAAAATTGAAAAAAATTATATATTTTTTGGGGATATTTATTATAGCAAAAAGTAAAAAATATGTAATTTTTTTTCAAAATTGTTGCTCTATTTTTGTTTATAGCGCAAAAAATTAAAACCGCAGAGGTGATCAAATACCACCAAAAAAAAAGCTTGATTTGTGGGAAAAAAAGGACGTCAATTTTGTTTGGGAGCCACGTTGCATGACCACGCAATTGTCAGTTAAAGCGACGCAGTGCCGAATCGCAAAAAGGGGCCTGGTCCTTTAGCAACAAAATGGTTCGGGGCTTAAGTGGTTAAGTGCACCACACTTGAAAGATGTAATAGAAGTCTAAGGCTCAGTGCAGCTAACCCGCAGGTAAACCGCAGCGCATCAGTGTGAAAACAGCCTTATAGAGGGCTCAGGACAGTAAGGGCTTGTTTATATTTGCAGTTTGGGGGCAGTAAAACCCCCATAGTTCATTGTGGTCTGCTACCGATTACCAAATCACTTAAGTGGCCCTCGCTCTTCAAAGGGTTGAGAATAAAAAAAATAAGCAGGACATAGACGGTTCAAATTTCTTTGGGGTTGATTTACTAAAACTGGAGTGCGCAAAATCTGGTGCAGCTCTGCATAGAAACCAATCAGCCAGTGGCGGCCTGTCCATTAGGGGCGCAGGGGAGCCGCCTCCCTAATCCATGAGTCCGGCCCCTAATCTACATGCAGGGCCCTGGATGCATTGATTCCAATGTTTTTTTTTTTTTAGAAGCACATGATTAGAGCCTGAGAGCACCGCACCCTGAGCCCACCCAGTTGTGTGACAATAGCGAATTAATATTCGCTATTGTCTTCCTGCTTCTCCTCCCGGCCCAATCAGGAAGCGGGTCTTAAGGCCCGATTGGCCGAGAGGAGAAGCGATCGTATTGGCTGACGAGGAAAGGAGGAGGGAAGCTGCCGAGGATGAAGCCGCCATGAAGCCAGCGATGCAGAGTGAAGCCATGGAGGAGGAGGAGACGCAAGAAGGAATCAAAGCTGCTAGATAGGGTAGGTGCGGGGCTTGTGGGGGATGTGCTTTCGAGCGACTGACCGACCGGGGGGGAGGGGTGGCGACGGCTGTTTTGTTTGTTGTCCTCCCAAAAAAAAAATATACAGAACCAGCTGCCACTGCAATCAGCTTCCAGTTTTTTTTTGGTCAAAGCTTTAACCACTTAAAGGGGTTGTAAAGGTTTTTTTTTTTTTTTTTTTAAATAGGTTCCTTTAAGCTAGTGCATTGTTGGTTCACTTACCTTTTCCTTTCCCTTCTAAATGTTTTTTTTCTTTGTCTGAATTTCTCACTTACTGTTCCTCCTCAGTAAGCTTTCCCGACCGTAGGTCCCCCGGACAACAAACTTTGTAGAGGAAGAGTGGGGCTATATGTGTGCCAAGTTTGGGGTCCAGGAGACCTACAGCCAGCCGGTACCGGGTCCCCAAAAATCATGTGCTGAAAAACTTGGCTTATACTCGAGTATATACGGTACCTTTTCCTTCGATTACCCTTCTAAATGTTTTTTTTCTTTGTCTGAATTTCTCACTTCCTGTTCCTTCTCCGTAAACTTGCCCCCATCATCTGAGCCGTTCTAGCTGGGGGTTAGTCAGCATGCTCGCCCCCTCCCTTGGGACTATATCTGTGCTGGGAGATGCTGTGATCGTTCAGAGGGGGCAAGCACGCAGGCACACTGACTAACCGCCAGCCAGAACAGCTCGGATGATGGGGGCAAGTTTACTGAGGAGGAACAGGAAGTGAGAAATTCAGACAAAGAAAAAAAACATTTAGAAGGGAAATCGAAGGAAAAGGTACCGTATATACTCGAGTATAAGCCGAGTTTTTCAGCACATTCTTTGTGCTGAAAATGCCCCTCGGCTTATACTCGAGTCACCATTTGCGCCTGATCTCCCGGATTTTTGGGGACCCGGTACTGGCCGGCTGTAGGTCTCCTGGACCTCAAACTTGGCACACATATAGCCCCACTCTTCCTCTACAAAGTTTGTTGTCCGGGGGACCTACGGTCGGGAAACACAGATTTTTCAAAGCCGGGCACCCTTCCATAGACTCCCATGTTAAACGGTAATTTCTCCGGTGAATTTGGGGACCTGGTACCGGCCGGTCGTAGGTCCCCTGGACCCGAAAATGGGCACATTTCATTTCTATGAGTGTGCAAAGTTTTTTGTCTGGGAGACCTACGGCCGGGGAGCACCGATTTTTCAAAGTCGGGCACCCCTTCCATAGACTCCCATGTTAAACGTCAGTCTAGTCATGGACACAGTGAGGCATGGGCACAGTGAGGCATGGACACAGTGAGGCATGGACACAGTGAGGCATGGACACAGTGAGGCATGGACACAGTGAGGCATGGACACAGTGAGGCATGCACATGGACTCAGTGAGGCAAAGTGAGGCACAGTGAGGCATGCAGATGGACACCCTAGGATTATACTCGAGTCAATATGTTTTCCAGTTTTTTGTGGTAAAATTAGGTGCCTCGGCTTATATTCGGGTCGGCTTATAATCGAGTATATACGGTAAGTGAACAAACAATGCACTAGCTTAAAGGAACCTATTTAGAAAATAAAAAAACAAACCTTTACAACCCCCTTAATGATCAGGCCATTTTTTGCGATATAACACTGCGGCGATTTAACTGACAATTGCGCTTTCATATGACGTTATACACAAACAAAATTTATGTCCTTTTTTTCCCACAATTAGAGCTTTCTTTTGGTGGTATTTGATCACCTCTGTGGTTTTTATTTTTTGCGCTACAAACAAAAAAGCCAGACTATTTTGAAAAAATAACTATATTTTTTGCTCTTTGCTATAATAAATACCCCAAAAGTAAAAATGTCTTCATCAGTTTAGGCCAATATATATTTGTATCACTACCCCCGTAGGAGCTGCTGGTTATATTTTTGGGTCTGCACTCTGCCTGTCAACCCCTTAAGTTTGGCTCGATCCCCTCCTTGGCACAACTGGATAATAATATGATTGTGGACCCCAATGGCAGTAGGGAACCACATTAATACCACACAGATGTATATATATATATATATATATATTTGAATGTTGTTACCTTGGTGCTGGTCACCTGCCCCACAGCTGCAATAGACAGAGTCCCACACAAGATGTAGCTTAACCGGTGGTAAGGTGTTTACTTGGCAAAATAATAAACAATGGTTACACAGACAAAATTGACCACACACAGCTCCCTGTAAAAGTCAATGTGACACTACTGGTACAGAAGGTCTCTGCTCCCAGACACAAATAGGGTCAGATCTGAGTGGGTGTATGGTGGAGGAATCTCTCAATGCAATAACACCAGCACTGGGACACCTCTCCACCAAGTCCCAGACAACTCACCCAAACAGTGAAATAATCAAATGATAAAACAGTTATACGGAACATATAAAATCACAAGTTGTATGGCTCCCTCTAGTGGATAGTTCAACTGGTGAGTATCCCGTTGTAGAACTCTCAAGTTTAAAGTAAGCGGATGACTGTTCCTTTAAATGTCTATCAGTTAGTCTTCTGCTAGCTTCATTGGTGCACTTATCTATTTGTATTCCAGGAAAACAGGGTGAAAAGAAATAACAATCACTTGATGCATGTAGTGTAAAGGCAGAGCAAACACTAGTTCTCCCCAGCTTCTGTATCACTCACAGGTGTGACGTATCTCTACTTGCAGCACTGCAGATGCCAGCAAGTACACGTGGAACTTTGGAAACCACCTTTTCCTGCGACCCAGTTAACTATGTTAATAGGCAAGTGCCTTCTCACCAGATGAGGCCTCGCCTCGCCGGTACACTCCGTCTGGAACCTCTCCTTGCTCTCAGTCTTTCTGTAACATGAGGCTCCTGGTCCTCCGCACAGCCGTTCTGTCAGAAAAGGGTACTCATCGAGGCCGAGATGCAGAGAGCGGCTCACTTTTGCGACTTAGCGCACTCCACCCCCTGGAGATGGGACAGAGGGTGGATGGCACAAAGAGGCACCAGCTACCGATAGGCTGAGCAGGACTTGCGAGAAGATCTCAGAAGACAGGTGCAGGAACTGGTGGAGAACAGAACTCAGCTGGTATGGTGGTGCAAGGCCGATAGTCAAACACCCAAAAGGAGGAAAGTCCAAATGCAAGCAGAGGGTTAAGTACTGGAGACTGGAGATAATCCGGGTCACAGGCTGGAAGGTCAGGTGCAGGAGGCTGGCAGCAAAGTCAGGGTCACAAGCAGGGGGTCAAACACAGGAGATAGCAGCGAAGTCCAATAAGCAAAGCCGAGGGTCAGGTAAGGAGAGATCAGAGTAGTCCAAAGGCAATCCGGGTCACAGCAGTAAGTCAGGCAGGCAGGAAACAGGAACTCAGAATCACAGGAAGCTGAAGACAAAACAGCAATTTGCTTGGAAATTTGCTCAGCCTATATAGGCAGCCAGGATGTCATGTGACACACTGAATCAGATTTAGGCTGTTTAATTCCTGACAGGCAGTCAGGATGTCATGTGACACGCTGCATAGATTGAAGCTATTTATTTCCCTGACCCATTCACAAGGTGCCGGTGGATAGGTGACTCCGGATGCTGTGAGGTGTAGACAGGTCCCTCTCTGGCTCAATCAGCGAGGCTGTCCACAAGGATCCCTCGTCAGGCGATCCTTTCTCTCAGTAACTTTAGGCCCAGGCTTCTCCGGTCTAGGCGCACACACAGCAGGCCTCTTGCCTGTTGAAGATGGCGTCCCGAGAGAGCGGGCTGAGGCCCCGCCTCTGCCTTAAATCAGTTCTCCCAGCAGGCTGTGCATGGCGCACTGCACTTTGGTAGCCCAGTGGGATTTGTGGGTATTGTAGTTTCAATCCAACCCACGGCAATAGAGTCTCTGTCTCCCGCACTACAATGCCCACCATGCTTTGTTCTTATATGACAGAACCAAACAACTTTCCAACTATAACACAAACAAGCACCAGAGGGAGCCAAGTTCCTCATTAGGCAGCAATTGCAGTCTGTTAAGATACGGTCTATAATAACACCTTGCTACATATTCTTCTACATGGTTTTGGTAAAAAAAAAAAAATCGCAATTAGCATATATTGATTGGTTTGCGCAAAAGTTGTAGCATCTACAAAATAGGGGATAGATTTATGGCATTTTTTTTTTTTTTTCTTACTAGTAATGGCTGTGTAGCGCACCCACCCCAGCCTTTACCTGCTTTTCTATTATGCTGGCTCCTTCGCAGGAAAGACTGAGGCACACCGCACCACAAGCCCGTACCCTCCTGGATGGGGGGGGGTGAGCGGTGTTAGTTTTCTCGGGCCTGCCTGCAGCCAGTGTTTAAAACCTCCAGAGCTGACCTCGTTTCTGGGGCAGCCAGAAACAAGTCCTTAATTCTCCCCAGTAAGCAACTGTCCACACCAACTGAAAAGTCCAACTTCTTATTTATTCTTAAGGGCAATAAATAGTCTCTTTGAGAGCAGACAGGTTGAGACAAACACGGGTCAGATAAGGTGGGAGGAGGTCCAGGCACAAACCCAATTCAGGGTTTCTCCTATTCTGACTTGCACGAACAGGCTTGGCGCACGGTCGCTGCCACGGACCATGAGGTTGGTCACTGCCACTGACCTGGTGAATAGTTGCAAGTCACTGCCACTGACCTGGTGTGCGTAGAGTCACTGTCACTGTGATATAAAGAACCCGCACTTCCTTCCTTGAGTAACTTAGCCCTTTTAAAGATAAGAACATCCCTCCAGAGAGTTACCAGAGGCCCCCTCTGTCACCACGACTCTGCGCTGGGTCTTCAGAAAGGGTCACCTCCCTGGCCTCCTCGTCCTGGACTCGGGTCCCCTCGCAAGGCAGATCCCTGGGAGCCGAAGGTTGCTGGGTTCCGGGCCTTCGTCAAAGTACCTCACCCCAGACTGAAGGTGTCTGGGATGGAAACAGCAGCTCCGTCTCCGGGCCTAGGGCACCCGAAGACGACCCATACGCACCCACGCCTAAGGTGCCTGAGCGTGGAACCGACCAGGCCTCCGAGCCTAGGGCACCCGGAGGCGACACAGACACACCCAGGCCTAAGGTACCTGGGCGTGGACGAACCCCTTCTGGAAGATGGCCGCCCCCTTCCACACCCTCTCCCAACAGGCACAACAGGTTCCCCGCCCCGCCGTACTGCCACCGAGAGGGGACAAAAAAAGGCACAGCCTTGTACTGTGGTTCAACCCGGGCCCACAGCAACAGCGCCACCCATAGGCCCCAGGGAACCCCACACCAGTACCATCTCCCAGGGACAAAAATAGTCCACGAAACCTAACAATTAGTACATCTGAGCCTAGTTACCACTCAGATGCTCCCCTAAATATGACACCCCGCTACATCTGTGATCAGCGATTTTTAGCAGCACCGCGACATTGCGGCAGACAGATTGAACACCTTTGACACTTGTTTGGGACCATTGACATTTATACAGCGTTCAGTGCTATAAAAATGCACTGATTACTGTATAAATGTCACTGGCAGGGAAGGGGTTAACACAAGTGGTGACCAAGGGGTTTAATGTGTGTTCCCTAGGGAGGTGTTTCTAACTGTGGGGGGATGGGACTGACTGGGCGTACAGAGAGATCGCTGTTCCTGATCACTAGGAACAGCAGATCTTTCTCTACTCCCCTGTCAGAATGGGGTTCTGTTTGTTTACATTGACAGATCCTCGTTCTGGCTCTCTGTGGAGTGATCGCAGGTGGCCGGGCACGCCTGCTATAGCTCTTAAAGCAGTGGTTCTCAACCTGGGGGTCGGGACCCCCTCGGGGGTCAAATTACAATTTGCCAGGGGTCACCGAATCCTGGGCTGTTCCTGAAGCCCGCACTGCTCTCCCAGCCTTTTCGCGGCTGCCCAGCTGGGCTGTTCCTGGAGCCCACGGCCGCCCACTCTGCCTCTTCGCAGCCGCCTATTCAGTTCATGGCATGGGTGTGGGGAGAGACTAGAGGTCAGCTGACTGGTGAGGAATGTGAAGTGGGAGGAGCCGGAGGAGACCCTATCTCCTGATTTTGGCATATGTGTGACTGCTGCGAGACACCACAGAGCTGGAGACACAGTGAGTAACACTACCAGGCTGTGATTAGAGTTGCCATTAAAAGTCTCCACTACAGTTCTAAGATTAGCAGATGACCTTCATCAAGAGCACCTAAGATGGCTGATCAGAACTCCCCCCAGCACTGCCACTGATCCCACCCCCCCCCCCCCCACCAGCACTGCCACTCATCCCAACTCCCCGCCAGCACTGTCACTAATCCCATTCCCCCTCATCATGGAGTAAGAGAGGGAATACAAATAGAGAATATATGAAAGGGAGAGGAACAAAGGAAAAGGGAGAGAAAGAATAAGAGAACAAGAAAGGTGGCTAGAGAGGGATAGGGGAAAAAAACAAGAAATTAGGATAGAGAGAGATAAAAGTGAAAGAAAGAATAACAAAGAGAAAGAGTGGTACATCCTAAAATGTACCATAAGGGGTTTTAATACTGTACGAGTGAAGGGGACTCAGGGAGCGCTAAATGTTCGTGGGTTAGAGGCTCAAATGACTTGCCTTGGGTGCCGACAACCCACGTTACAAAAACTTTACTGTTAGGGGTCCCCAAAACTTGGGAAATTTTATCAAGGGGTCACAGCAGTAGAAAGGTTGAGAATCACTGTCTTAAAGGGACTAACATACAGGTACGTCGATTTGCGGGAATGAGCCGTCCTGCCGCCGTATAATGACAGCAGCTGGTCGGCAAGTAGTTAATCATCAGTCTGAAGTTAGAAGCTGATTGGCACAGCTGCATCAGATTTTGCACTCTCCAGTTTTAGTAAATCCACCCCTATGTCATTCTCCCACTAGCAATAATCACAAGCGAGTCCGGCAGTCTGGTTGTACCCAAGTCGATTGATCAATCATTTTGGCACCCTCAGCCTGCCCAAACACGGTTTGAATCTCGGGCGATTCCTGCTGAACTGGCCAAGAATCGAACCGTCTTTGGCCGGCCTAAGAAGCAACAGTAAAGCAAAAGCTTGAAAGAAAAGTAGGGTGCAGAGTATGTTATGTGAAAATGTACATATGTATATACATGTAGATACTATATGCTGTATAATTGTCCTACACAGAAACAAGGTTTTGAAGCCGTATACTTAAAGTGGTTGTAAAAGGCATAAGGATTTTTTTTCTTCATGTATTCTATTCATGAAGGTAAAAAACCCTCTGTGTGCAACAGCCCCCGTAATACTTACCTGAGCCCCCCTCGATCCAGCAATGTCTGTGAGAGCCTTGCCTCTCCGGAGCCTTGCACTCCTGATTGGCTTTTGGCAGCAGAGGGAGCCATTGGCCACACAGAGCCATGGTTCGGGAGTGTGCCTGCTTGGGTGCCCCCACAGCAAGCTGCTTTCTGTGGGGGCACTTAGCAAGACGGAGGAGCCAGGAACATCAGCGTGGGACCCGAGAAGAGGAGGATCCGGACTGCTCTGTGCAAAACCTATACACAGAGCAGGTACAGTGCCTTGCAAAAGTATTCACCCCCCTTGGCTTTTTACCTATTTTGTTACATTACAGCCTTTAGTTCAATGTTTTTTTAATCTGAATTATATGTGATGGATCAGAAAACAATAGTCTAAGTTGGTGAAGTAAAATTTGAAAAATATATACATAAAACTATTTTTCAGAAATAAAAAACTGATAATTGACATGTGCGTATGTATTCACCCCCTTTGTTATGAAGCCCATAAAAAAGCTCTGGTGCAACCAATTACCTTCAGAAGTCACATAATTAGTGAAATGATGTCCACCTGTGTGCAATCTAAGTGTCACATGATCTGTCATTACATATACACACCTTTTTGAAAGGTCCCAGAGGCTGCAACACCTAAGCAAGAGGCACCACTAACCAAACACTGCCATGAAGACCAAGGAACTCTCCAAACAAGTAAGGGACAATGTTGTTGAGAAGTACAAGTCAGGGTTAGGTTATAAAAAAATATCCAAATCTTTGATGATCCCTAGGAGCACCATCAAATCTATCATAACCAAATGAAAAGAACATGGCACAACAGCAAACCTGCCAAGAGACGGCTGCACACCAAAACTCACGGACCGGGCAAGGAGGACATCAATCAGAGAGGCAGCACAGAGACCTAAGGTAACCCTGGAGGAGCTGCAGAGTTCCACAGCAGAGACTGGAGTATCTGTACATAGGACGACAATAAGCTGTACACTTCATAGAGTTTGGCTTTATGGCAGAGTGGCTAGAAGAAAACCATTACTTTCAGCAAAAAACAAAATGGCACGTTTTGAGTTTGCGAAAAGACATGTGGGAGACTCCCAAAATGTATGGAGGAAGGTGCTCTGGTCTGATGAGACAAAAATTTAACTTTTTGGCCATCAAAGAAAATGCTATGTCTGGCGCAAACCCAACACATCACATGCCCCAAAGAACACCATCCCCACAGTGAAACGTGGTGGCAGCATCTTGCTGTGGGGATGTTTTTCAGCAGTCCCAACTGCTGAAAAACATCCCCACAGCATGATGCTGCCACCACCATGTTTCACTGTGGGGATGTTTTTCAGCAGTCGGGACTGGGAAACTGGTCAGAGTTGAGGGAAAGATGGATGGCGCTAAATACAGGGATATTCTTGAGCAAAACCTGTAGCACTCTGTGTGTGATTTAAGGCTAGGATGGAGGTTCACCTTCCAGCAGGACAATGACCCCAAACACACTGCTAAAGCAACACTTGAGTGGTTTAAGGGGAAACATGTAAATGTGTTGGAATGGCCTAGTCAAAGCCCAGACCTCAATCCAATAGAAAATCTGTGGTCAGACTTAAAGATTGCTGTTCACAAGCGCAAACCATCCAACTTGATGGAGCTGGAACAGTTTTGCAAGGAGGAATGGGAAAAACTCCCAGTGGTAAGATGTGGCAAGCTCATAGAGACTTATCCAAAGCGACTTGGAGCTGTGATAGCCGCAAAAGGTGGCTCTACAAAGTATTGACTTTAGGGGGGTAAATAGTTATGCACATTGACTTTTTCTGTTATTTTGTCCTATTTGTTGTTTGCTTCACAATAAAAAAAAAAAAAACATCTTCAAAGTTGTGGGCATTTTCTGTAAATTAAATGATTCAAATCCTCAAACAATCCATGTTAATTCCAGGTTGTGAGGCAACAAAACACGAAAAATGCGAAGGGGGTGAATACTTTTGCAAGGCACTGTAAGTATAACATGTTTGTTATTTTTTTTATTTTTAAACAAGGTTTTAATATCACTCGAACAAGACTACTATATATATTCTCTTTAAAAGGAGACTTTTTTTTCCAGCTATATATCTGAAAGAGGTACGGTAAGCATAATTCAAATAATCTCATCAATCTGTGAGAATGTTTGAAGAGGCTTGTTTCTATGTACAGTGTGCTCATTGCATTTACTGTAAATTGCATTGCATATGTTGTGTAGCGGCCTCACCCCCTCTGACTTGTCTAGGGGTATTTCGTATGTGAGGGTGAGATGCGCTACGGCCCATGTCCTCCCCATGGCAGTGGGTGAGGTGAAGGCCAGACCAGTACCAGATAATTTCCTCGGGCCTGTGTGTTTCAGTTAAGGACCAAGTCTTGCTGTGCTGACACTTCCCTTTGCTCCCATTAACCAGAGTACCACACACCGATTAGGGTCCAACTCTTGCTTTATTGTCACACTCACAATAAACAGAGCTTTAGCAGCCAACTGGTTGAGACCCAATAACAATTCAATACGGTGGGGTGAGCAGGTCGAGGCACTATCCTGATTGTCAGCTAAACCACTGTGGTTTCACCAGCGGTTACTATAGCCATCGGCTAAGAGAGAACTTAGAACTTGTGAGTCTCTACCAGCGACTCAATAGAATGCAGATAGGAGTACCTTCGCTGCGTTGTGGCCCCTGTCAGGGGAAGATGTCCCTCCAAGGGAGTTACCAGAGGCCCATCCGTCACCGGGTTGATGCTGCTCCGGACTCTCCAGACGGGTGACCTCTCCAGCCTCCTCACCTCAGACATGGGCCCCATCCACCTCAGGGACCCTCAGACTTCTCCACCCTCGCGGGACCCAGTCGAAGTCACTGGGCCCCAGGCCTCTGATTTAGTACCTCACCCCAGGCTGAAGGTGCCTGGGATGGATGCCAACTCTGCTCCGGCCAGACCTAGGGCGCCTGGGCCGAAACTCCGGTCCGCCCGCACCCAGGCCTAAGGTGCCTGGGCGCGTGATGAAGAAGATCCCCAAAAGACCTCGTGGCAAGGGCGTCTCCCCCTTTTATCTCCTCCATTGACGTCACGGCAGGTTCCCCGCCCTCGTCGTACCATCTCCGGAAAGGGACAAAAAGGACAGCACTGTGGCAGCAAATCTACCTTGAGCCTGCGGGTACCCCGCCACCCACAGGCTAAGGAGAATAATACACCACCCAGTCCTCCACGAATACAAATGGTCCAATTCCACTCATGATTTACACACCTGGATCATACTACCACCCAGGTGTATCCCACCTAAATTTAGAGACCCCGCTACAGTTGTAACATTCTTCTCGATTTGAATGCAGCAAAGTGAACAAACAAAAAGAAAAATCTTCATCAAATGATTACAATGACTCTTTAAATCACCTTTGGCTTAACAAAAACAGCATTATTTCGAAATGGTACTCCAATAACACACACAGTCTTTGATTTCCGCATTATGTGTAGTTAGAATCCGACTGGAGTTTAACGTAAAATTTGATCCGAATTTCAGTCCGAATTTCCGAAATTCGGACGAATTTCGTTACGTTATTCAGAGCATTCGGTAAAATTTGTTTATATTGTAATTTGGGTATTCGGATATATCAGAATCTCTGAATAACGAAAAATTTGTCCGAATATTAATTCGGAACGAAACAAACCGCACATTTCCGTTTCGACCGATTCGAAAACGTATCGATTTGAACATTTGGAAACGAAAAAATCAGCAAATTCGAAGAAAATTCGGAATACGAATCCCGAATATGAATTTCCGAATACGAATTGAACAAATCAACCAAATTGAACTACACAAAACAACTAGATTAATGAGTTAAAACTAAACAAAACACATTTTTTCGTCATGCACATGTCTAGTTGTAAAGCACTATATAAATCCTGTATAAATTATAATAATAATATGCAAGTTTATCCCAGATAGCAAGGATAACTCGCCACAAATTTGTGGCAGTGTTGAATTGTAATGCCCCATACACACGATCATTTTTAATGTCATTTTTAAAACTGACGTTTTTCTCGTCATTTTTTTTCTTGTTTCCTCTCAAGCCTGTCTTGCGTACACACCATCATTTTAAAAAATGTTCAAGAAAAGCGCAGTGACGTACACCACGTACGACGGCACTATAAAGGGGAAGTTCCGTTCGAATGGCGCCACCCTTCATGTTAGTAAAGTTTGTTGAGAGACGATTCGCTCTTTTCAGTCTAGTGCTTTTCAGTCCGTTACAGCATGACAAATGTGCTATCTCCATTACGAACGCTAGTTTTACCAGAACGAGCGGTCCCGTCTCATACTTGATTCTGAGCATGCGCATTTTTTTTCACGTCGTTAAAGCATACACACTATCGTTTTTCACGTCGTTAAAAAAAACGACATGAAAAACGACGTGAAAAAAGAGAGCATGTTCGAAATTTTTAATGCCCGTTTTTCACGTCGTTAAAAATGCTCTGGAGCATACACACGATCATTTTTAATGGGCATTTTTTTTAATGGCATTTTTAACGGCATGAAAAATGATCGTGTGTATGGGGCATAAGTCTGTTACCTTGATGCACATTTTCACTGGCAAGTTGTACACTTGCAGAGCACTTAAAGCACAAGTTTCCAATTTGTCGCAGATTAGCGTGGAAAGTTTCTAGCTAGTGCAAAGTTGCAATGGTGAGTCTACAGCACAGGTGGCAAACACAAGGCCCGCCAGGCCTTGTCATGTGGCCCGCACAGCAGCCTCTGGCCGCTACCTCTTTTTCTCACCGCGTTTTTCTCTGCCATCTATCACAGGCAACAAGGGAAAACATCCTCCTCCTCAGTCAAACGAGCGGTGCGGCTTTGTATTAGCGAATGCGCGGCCGGTCTCCATGAACAAGAGTAAACATCTCCCCCTCTGCTCTGTCTTCGCCCCCACCCCCCACCCCCGCCTCCGCTCTCTCGCCTCCTCAGTCCCTCCAGCGACGCCGGCTTTTTTGCGAGCTGAGCGCATGCGCGGTCAGCCCAGCATAGTGGCAGAGATTGCTGACAGCTCCAGGTAGGAAGGTAAGAGAGAGTACAGATGTGAGGAAACTTGGGGGGGGCGCTGTGGAGGCAGATGTGGGGGGATGGGAGGAGAGTAATGGGTGCAGAGGTCAGAACCCAGGAGATGGGGTGGAAGTGAGATGTTGCACACGGTATAGTACACTCTTCACCCCTCAACTCTGTACATAGCGCAATCCTGACCCCTACACTCTCTACGTAGCGCAATCCTGACCCCCGCAATCTCTACGTAGCACAATCCTGACCCCCGCACTCTCTACGTAGCGCAATTCTGGCCCCTGCACTCTCTACGTAGCGCAATCCTGACCCCTCCACTCTGTACATAGTGCAATCCTGACCCCTACACTCTCTACGTAGCGCAATCCTGACCCCCGCAATCTCTACGTAGCACAATCCTGACCCCCGCACTCTCTACGTAGCGCAATTCTGGCCCCTGCACTCTCTACGTAGCGCAATCCTGACCCCTGCACTCTCTACGTAGCGCAATCCTGACCCCTGCACGTAGTGCAATCCTGACCCCTGCACTCTGTGCGTAGCCCAATCCTGACCATCCTGACCCCTGCACTCTGTACTTAGCGTAATCCTGACCCCTCCACTCTGTACGTAGTGCAATTCTGACCCCTGCACTCTCTGCATAGCGCAATCCTGACCCCTGAACTCTCTACGTAGCGCAATCCTGACCCCTGCACGCTGTACGTAGCGCAATTCTGACCCCTGCACTCTGTACGTAGCGCAATCCTGACCCCTGCACTCTCTACGTAGCGCAATCCTGACCCCTGCACGTAGTGCAATCCTGACCCCTGCACTCTGTGCGTAGCGCAAACCTGACCCCTGCACTCTGTGCATAGCGCAATCCTGACCCCTGCTCTCTGTACTTAGCGTAATCCTGACCCCTCCACTCTGTACGTAGTGCAATTCTGACCCCTGCACTCTCTACGTAGCGCAATCCTGACCCCTGCACTCTCTACGTAGCGCAATCCTGACACCTGCACGCTGTACGTATCGCAATTCTGACCCCTGCACTCTGTACATAGCGCAATCCTGACCCCTGCACTCTGTACGTAGCGCAATCCTACACTAGCTAGAAACCCCATCCACTCTGTATGTAGCGCAATCCTGACCCCTCCACTCTGTATGTAGCGCAATGATAATAAAGAGTAGATACATAGCCCTACAGATACAACCGGCCCTTTGAGGGAAACCATACTGCTGATGCGGCTCCCAATGAATTTGAGTTTGACAACCCTGGTACTCTACAGCAAGAGCTCTGCAAGTCTAACGCATGAAAATTCAGCCACAGTGACCCCCTGTGGTGGGATTAAGTCTAGTTCAGTCAACTAAAACTTGTGCTTCAAGTGCTCTGCAAGTCTTGTCTTTTTTCCTATCGCTCACATTCCTGGAAAACAAGGCTCATCAATGGTGGGTGCTGCTGTAGTGATTACCAGCTGGAACCTGGAGACATCAAGAAAGTGTACACATTCACCAGCACACCAAGGATCTTCAATCACCGTCCAAAGGTTTTTATTGCAGAGAGATCACATCACAAACATAAGTGCAACACTTTGAAGTCGTGCAGGGCCCCTTAGTGGCCCCGTGGCTAGGCGTCCTCCCACCCCCTGGTTTCTAGCAACGTGGCACGCATGCGCGGCATAATTGGAGCGTTCTGATTGGTGGTCGTCTCTGCTGCGGGTTATGATCAGGTGCATCCGGCTGATGTGCCAGATCTGCAAAAGATATAGTGATATGATCCATACAGACTACATCCCTCCCTATAATAGAATTTGTTACCATTCGTTTTTGAATATATTTTGGCGGGATTTGACGTCAGAGGATGGCGGTGGCACTATTTTTTTTCATGTTCTTTTTTTTTTTTTCTCTCAGATACCACTCAGACTTTATCCTAGCGAGAGACTTTCTCATGGTGTTAATCCTTAATGTCGTCTCTACTTTGGATTCGCATCATATGTGGTTCTCCAAATTTTTCTACAAGAATAAGTATGTTTCTTTATTACAATCCACATCTATATAAAATTCAATACCGATCCTTTCCTATAACCCTCCTCCCCCCACCATTATCCCCTCCCCCCTGCCCCCCAATTCCCTGACCTCTCTTTATTTGCCCTTACTGCTTCTTATTTCACCCTTTTGAATTAAATTTGTTCACCCATTATTTCTGCAAATCCCAGAGTGTTTTTAAATGCCTTCCACCCCTTCCATTTTTCTTCGAAAACTTCCATTGAATTCATGTCACCAACTCTTAAATATTCCAATTCAAGAATTTCATCCACTCTGTTACACCAACCCTTCAAAGTAGGACTATCCCGCTCTTGCCAATGTTTAGGTATTTGGCTCTTAGCTGCATCCAACAGATGTGGAATCAAACTTTTGAGATATGATTTGTTCGACATTCGAAGACCATGCAGTAAACATCCCCACGGGTCATCCGGCATGTCAATTTTAGTGATGTCTCTAATTGTTCCCCTAATCTCTGTCCAATATTTTTACATTTTTGGACAGGACCACCATATGTGGGCCATTGTCCCAATTTCCAGACAACCTCGCCAGCAATACTTAGATTTTTCCATTGTGAGTCTGTGTACTTTATCTGGCGTCATATACCATCTAGTTAAACATTTATAGTTAGTTTCCACTATCCTACAGTTTACGGAAGTTGAATGTACCCTGTTAATAATTTGGTTAATCTCATAATCTCCCTTGTATATTCCTAGTTCTTCCTCCCACTTCTTAATACATGTCAGTTTCTCTGTGTTTCTTTGTGTATTATTTAAGACCCTATAAATCTTAGAGATAACACCTTTCGTTTTCTTTTCCTCCCAAATTTTTTCCAAAGGCCTTAAGTTGTTTTTAGCTCTAATAGGTTTAGGGAGACTCTCAAAAAAATTTCTTAACTGGGTATAACGCCACTCGTCGATCAATCTCCACTCCTTAGTCTTCTTTAGTTCCTGAAATGTAATTAACTTTTTTGGACCATTACATCTTTCAATTGTGCATTTTCTTTTAAGATCCATTTTCCCAAAATGTTTTCCCTACCTGGTGAAAAATAGCTGGTATCTTTTAGTGGTATAAGAGGTGAATTATACAACCAGTTTTCTTTTTTGTGCAGTCGATCCCAAATTTTTAGTGCGTTTCTAGTTATCTCGTGTGTATTTGTGCTCAGGTCTCGATACTGTGGCGGTATCCATATTACCCTCCCCAATATCGCATTACTAATTCCGCTCTCCATTTTTACCCATCTCTTCTCTGAACTATCCTTAGCCCAGTCCATCATCCGAGCTATCACTATTGAATTGTAGTAATTTCTGATGTTAGGTGCCCCTAATCCTCCCTGGCTCTTCTCTTTTGTGAGTGTAGTCCACTTAATACGTGATTTTTTCCCTCGCCACGTGAAAACCGAAAGCAGTGATTCTAATTCGTCTAAGAAGACCTGAGAGAGTGAGATCGGGAGCATCTGCATCCTATAAACTATTTTTGGGAGTATAAACATCTTCAAAATTCCAATTCTCCCGATCCATGAAAGTTGACCCCGTGAGATTTTATTTAATTCTACCCTAATTTCGTTCAGTAGTGTACTATAATTCTCTCTATAGATTGTCTCAGTTTTGACGGCCAGTTTTACTCCCAGGTATGAGATTGATCTGTTCCCCCATTTAAATGAGTAATCTTTTTGATATTTGTTCATATCTTTGTCTTTGATGTTAATGCTCAAAGTTTCGGATTAAGTACGATTTATTTTAAAGTTAGACATCTCCCCAAACTCATTAAGGGTTTTTAAGATCTTAGGTAGAGTTACTTTGGGGTGAGTGACGAACAACAGAACATCGTCCGCATATGCTGCCAGCTTATGCTCGTCGCCCACCCATATCCCCCTTATTTCTGGGTCCTGCCTGATTTTTCTCAGTAAGGGTTCCAATGCTAGTACAAATAGTAGCGGTGACAGAGGACAACCCTGTCGGGTTCCATTTTTCATCTGGAACGGTGGAGATAGCTCCCCATTAATTTTAACCCTTGCTGTTGGATACTTATATAAGGCTTGGATCCACGTTCTCATTCTAGGACCTAGACCGTTTGCCTCCAATGTGGAGTACATGAAGCCCCAGTCTAACCTGTCAAAGGCCTTCTCGGCGTCAATTGACAGGACTAGTCCTGGGGCCCTGCTGTCTTTCATTTTTTTAATAGCCAAGAGCGATCTTAATCCATTGTCTTTACACTCCCTTCCTGGGATAAATCCCACTTGGTCTGGGTGTATGACATCTGTCATAATGGATTTCAGCCTGTTTGCTAGAATCTTTGATAGAATTTTAGTGTCTATATTTAGGAGTGAGATTGGCCTGTAGCTGGAGCATAGTGTAGAATCTTTGCCCTCCTTGGGAATTATAGTTATTATAGCTTCTAGTGCCTCCTTCCTCATGTCCCATTTTACACCTATCCCATTAAAATAAGAGCACAATTTCGGGATTAGAAAATCTATATGATTTTTATAATAAAGTGTCGTCAGACCGTCTGGTCCTGGGCTTTTCCCATTTGGTAGTTCTAGGATAATTTTTCTGATCTCCTCTTCTTTTATGGGTGCTTCTAAGAAATCTGATTTATCCAAAGGGATTTTTTGTGGAGCAATCTCCTCTATATAAGTTTTAATTTTTTCCATTCTTCTTTTGGTCTCTGCTTTTGTTTCCTGGACATTAAGTGAATATAGTTGACTAAAGTATTCTTGAAAGGAGTCAGATATTTCCGAGGTGTTGTATCTAATTTCCCCTGTTTTATTTTGGATTTTTTCTATATAGTTGATGTTTTTTTTCTTTTTTAATATTTTCGCCAAATATTTCCCTGGTTTGTTACCCCAAATATATCTCTCTTTCTTAGTTTGGTTGTAGAGTGTCCGATTTTCTTGTTCATAGACCTCTCTTAGTTCATCTCTTTTAGAGTTGAGGCATAATAGTATCCCTTTCCTCTTGGTTTTTTGATATTGCTGTTCTAGTTCAGAAAGTTCTTTCATCAATAATATATTTTTTTCATAGCTCCTTCTCTTTTTAACCGCTCCTTCTTTTATTCGAATTCCTCTAATATATACTTTGTGGGTTTCCCAGACTATTGCCTCCGACATACCCTCAGTGCTATTCTCCTTAAAAAATTGTTCCAATTCTACTTTTATTCTCTGGTTTATGTTTTTATCCAATAGTAGTTCTTCGTTCAGCCTCCAGATATTGTTACTTTTTTGTGCTTCTCCTAGATTCCATCTAAGTGTGATTGGTGCATGATCTGAAAAAGTTGCGATACCTATCTCCGTTTCTACTGTGTCTAATAACCTGTGATCTACTAAAAAGTAATCTAATCTTGAGTATGTCCCGTGCACGGGGGAGTGGAAAGTATAAGCCCGTTGCTTTAGATGTTGTATCCTCCATGGATCTACCAATTGATATTGCTTCATTTTTTTATTTTATTTAATCTTATGGGTCTTTTCAATCCCCCTAGCCTGGGACGTACTATCAATTGTTGGCTCGAGGCATACGTTAAAATCTCCAGCTATTATGGCCCCCCCTTTCCTGAAATCCATAAATTCTGATATGATATTCATTAGAAATTGGGTTGATTTTTTTATTTGGACCATATATGTTTGCCAGTGAGACCTCGGATCCATTTAATTTTCCTTTTAAAAATAGAAATCTCCCCTTCGGGTCCTCCTTCTTCTCATCTAAAGTAAACCTGGTCCCTCTGGCAAATCCTATAGCCACGCCTTTAGCCCTGCTAATAGGTGAGTCCCCATAGTACCACAGGGGGAATTCCTTGGAGACAATTTGACGATTGGAACTGACGCAGAAGTGCGTCTCCTGTAAGAATACTACATCTGCCTTCAATGTGATTAGTTCTCTAATTATGTTTTCCCTCTTAATGGGCACATTCAGTCCTCTTACGTTATATGAAATTATACTTAGTTTAGGTATTTGGTGTACCTAGGGTGGGCGGACTAATCGAGCATAGTCTAATTCTCTCATGTTTTTTAGTACGAGGTCACCCCTCTCCCTCCCCCCCTTCCTCCTCTCCCCCCTAGTACCCCACCTTCCCCCCCATCCCCCCAAACACCCCCCTCCTTCTCCCCCCCCTCCCACTTCCCTCCCTATTTGGGGTAGTAACCTCATTGAGGCCCCGTCATCCGTAGCCCTCCTTCTCCTACTGCTCATTTTTTCATGTTCTGATTGGTGGTTGATGTACAAAGGTGTTTCGCCACTTACACTTTATCACATGCCTGACGAAGAGGTCCTGGAAAGCTCCGAAATGTTGCACTTGGCTTTGGGATGTGATCTCTCTGCAATAAAAACCTTTGGATGGTGATTGAAGATTAGTGATGAGCCGAACACCCCCGGGTTCGGTTCGCACCAGAACCCGCAAACGGACCGAAAGTTCGTACGAACATTAGAACCCTATTAAATACAATGGATGCGAACGTTCGAATTCTAAAGTGCTAATTATAACGACTATTATGCATGTTATTGTCCTAAAAAGGGTTTGGGAACCCGGGTTCTGCACCAGGGGACATGTATCAATGCAAAAAGAAGTTTTAAAAACGGTCGTTTTTCGGGAGCAGTCATTTTAATGATGCATAAAGTGAAAAAAAAAAAGTCAAATATTCCTTTAAATATCGTACCTGGGGGGTGTCTAAAGTATGCCTGTGAAGTGCCACGTGTTTCCCGTGTTTAGAACTGTCCCTGCACAAAATGACACTTCTAAAGGAAAAAAAAGCCATTTAAAACTGCTTGCGGCTTTAATGTAATGTCTGGTCCCGGTAATATGGATGAAAATCTTTAAGAAAAATGGCATAGCTACCCCATGACCCCCCCCCCTACCCCAGCCCATTACCTGCCCCTTTGGGTCTTGTATGGATATTAAGGGGAACCCCGCACATAAAATAAAAAAGGCCCTATATACTCTGAACAGCCGTATACAGGCGGTGCATACAAGACAGGGACTGTAGGTTTGTTCTTATGTAGAATCTGTTTGTAATTTTGAACAGGTACATTGTTTAAGTGTAGCTCCAGCCCAAAAATCTATTTTTAAACTTTTTGGAAAACATAGGTAAGGGTTATCACCCCTGTAACATTTGTTTTGCTGTCTGTGCCCCTGTTCAGAACATTTCACCTCACTTTCCGTCCCAATGACAACTGTTTTTGAAATGTGGTGTTTTTCTTGAAACAAGGATTGGTGATAAAGCATCAGTACAGAGGAGACACCTTTCTCCTATGTTAATTCTTACAGGAGAGAATTTTCCTTCCAAGGGGTAGATTTCCTCTCACTTCCTGTTGTCTTCTTGCGTTTGCAAGTAGGAGTCGTTTGTAAGTTGGATGTTTGAAAGTAGGGACCTGCCGTATATACTCTGCAGAAATAGGCCCCTTAGTTGTTGGTGTTGGCACAACACTGTAAGCACTCACAGTTACTCTTGGTTGGTGCTGGAACGCCCTGCTGTCAACTATTATATCAGGAATTTTAATTACATATAATTGTTGAATAGTGGTAGTAAAAATTGGGCCTTTGATGGTGGTGCTGGTGCCACAACACTGTAAGCCCTGACAGTTACTCTTGGTGGGTGCAGCAATGGGCCCTGCTGTGAATTATTAGATCAAGAATTGTAATTGCATGCACCTGTTGAACAGGGGCTGAAAAATTGGGCCTTTCGTGGTGGTGGTGGTGGTGGTGTTGCCACAACACTGTAAGCCCTCAGAGTTACTCTTGGTGGGTGCAGGAATGGGCCCTGCTGTGAATTATTAGATCAAGAATTGTAATTACATGCCCCTTTTGAACAGGGGCTGAAAAATTGGGCCTTTCGTGGTGGTGGTGGAGGTGGCGTTGCCACAACACTGTAAGCCCTCAGAGTTACTCTTGGTGGGTGCAGCAATGGGCCCTGCTGTGAATTATTAGATCAAGAATTGTAATTACATGCCCCTGTTGAACAGGGGCTGAAAAATTGGGCCTTAGGCACTGGTGGCACAACACTACAACCCCTCACAGATACTGTACTTGGAGCACAGCAATGAGCCCTGTTGCAAAGTATTGCTTCAAAAATTGTAATGACACGCCCCTGTTAAACAGGGGCTGAAAAATTGGGCCTTAGGCACTGGTGGCACAACACTCCAACCCCTCACAGATACTGTACTTGGAGCACAGCAATGAGCCCTGTTGCAAAGTATTGCTTCAAAAATTGTAATGACACGCCCCTGTTAAACAGGGGCTGAAAAATTGGGCCTTAGGCACTGGTGGCACAACACTCCAACCCCTCACAGATACTGTACTTGGAGCACAGCAATGAGCCCTATGGCAAATTATTGCTTCAAAAATTGTAATTACACGCCCCTGTTAAACAGGGGCTGAAAAATTGGGCCTTAGCCACTGGTGGCGGCACCCATAAACAAAAATGATCTTCCAAGCTATCATCATCAATCGTATCATTGAGGACTCGGAGGAGGAGGATAGCCAGTCAACATAACAGCACAGGCACTCAGCATCAGCATCAGTCTTGAAGGGATGTGACATGTTAAAATCAATTAGTCTGTTATATCAGCATCAGGTGTGTGGTAGCTGGTGGTGATCCAAGACTGGTTCATCTTGATGAAAGTCAGTCGATCAACCGAGTCGGTGGACAGGCGCACCCTGTGATCCGTGACAAATCCTCCAGCAGCACTGAATGTGCGTTCCGAAAGAACGCTGGATGCAGGACAGGCCAGTAGCTCAATTGCATACTGTGCAAGCTCTGGCCAGTGATCCATCCTCAAGACCCAGTAAGCCAGAGGATTTTCGGTGGGGAAGGTGTCCAAGTCTGACCTTGCCCCTAGATATTCCTGCACCATGTTTATCAGACGCTGGCGATGGTTGCTGGAACCGATCATACTTTGGGGCTGCGGACTAAAGAATTGTCTGAACGCATCGGTCAGACGGCCACCTTCCCCACCGCTCCTTCTTTGACTGGCCGAAGCCTCAGCAACTCGTTGTCCAGGACCAGGAGTTTGTAACCTCCCAGTCTCTGGGAACGCGTTGCACAGACCTTTCTGCAAGGCCTCCCGGAGTTGTCTCATCCTCTGCTCCCTCTGCGACGGTAACATAAGGTCCGCAACCTTACCCTTGTACCGTGGATCAAGGAGAGTGGCCAGCCAGTAATGGTCCCTCTCCTTGATCCGAAGAATACGAGGATCCTTCCGCAGACTTTGCAGGATCAGGGAGGCCATGCAGCGTAGGTTTGCTGAGGCATTCGGTCCGGAGTCCTCTGGGTCACTAAGGACGACATGATCCGCAGCCACCTCCTCCCAGCCACGTACAAGTCCACTGGTTTCTTGGGACTGTAAATCATCCCTAAAAGACTGCTGCTGATGATGCTGAGTGCCAGCCTCCACCTCCATGCTGACACAATCCTCCTCCTCCTCCTCCTCCTCTTCCTGTGCGATGGGTGGGACAGAAGGAACACTGTCTGGGTAAAGGGGGCCTTGAGAGGCAAGGAAGTCCTCCTCTTCCTGCCTCTGTTCTGCCTCAAGTGCCCTGTCCATTATTCCACGCAGCGTGTGCTCCAACAGGTGGACAAGAGGTACAGTGTCACTGATGCATGCACTGTCACTGCTCACCATCCTCGTGGCCTCCTCAAATGGTGCCAGGACAGTGCATGCATCCCTGATCATGCCCCACTGGCGTGGAGAAAAAAAACCAAGCTCCCCTGACCCTGTCCTGGTGCCGTAGTCGCACAGGTACTCATTGATGGCCCTCTGCTGCGTGTGCAGCCGCTGCAGCATGGCCAACGTTGAGTTCCACCTGGTGGGCATGTCACATATAAGGCGGTTCTTGGGCAGGTTCAACTCCTTTTGCAGCTCAGCCAGGCGAGCACTGGCATTATAAGATCTGCGGAAATGCACACAGACTTTCCTGGCCTGCCTCAGGACATCCTGTAAGCCCGGGTACCTGCCCAAGAACCGCTGCACCACCAGGTTAAGGACGTGAGCCACACAGGGCACATGGGTCAGTTGTCCCTGTCGGAGGGCGGAGAGGAGGTTGGTGCCATTGTCGCAAACCACCATTCCTGGCTTAAGCTGGCGTGGC
Organism: Rana muscosa; assembly: GCA_029206835.1. NCBI lineage: Eukaryota > Metazoa > Chordata > Amphibia > Anura > Ranidae > Rana > Rana muscosa. The sequence continues at coordinate 1,234,018,858 of CM055116.1, read as the reverse complement.
GTCAACCACCTCTCGGCCTGGCCCTGCAGAGCAGACAGGACCTCTGCCCCAGTGTGGCTTCTGTCCCCCAACACACCAGCGCAAGCACGGCATGGCATCTTTTTGCCTGCGTACTTGCGTAGCCCCTTGAACGGCTACGGAGCACCGCTGGTTCAGAGGACAAAGCACAGGAAGAGGCCATGGAGGAAGAAGAAGAGGAGGGGGTGGAGGAGAGAGGTGTGTCACAACCAGTAGTAGCATTTTGGAGGCGTGGCGGTGGAACAACCTCCAACACTACTGCACCTTGTCCTGCATCCTTCCCAGCTGCCAAAAGAGTGACCCAATGGGCCGTGAAAGAAAGGTAACGTCCCTGTCCATGCCTGCTGGACCATGAGTCAGCGGTAATATGCACCTTACCGCTGACCGCCCTGTCCAGCGAGGCCAAGACATTGCCTTCCACATGCCGGTATAGAAACGGAATAGCCTTCCGTGAGAAAAAGTGGCATTTGGGAACCTGCCACTGAGGAACCGCACATTGCACAAACTCACGGAAGGGGGCCGAGTCTACCAACTGAAAAGGCAGCAGTTGAAGCGCTAGCAATTTAGCCAAGCTAGCATTCAACCGCTGGGCATGTGGATGGCTGGGAGTGAACTTCTTTCGACGGTCCAGCAGCTGGGGCAGGGAAATTTGCCTGCTAGAATCGGACGTCGGTGTACTGCTAGCAGAGTGGCCGCAAGTACTTGGCTGTGACACACCTAATTCTACACCTTCATTCCTCTCAGTGCATGTTTCAGAGAGGACTGAAGTTATAGTGGGGTTGGAGATCCCAGCTGATGCGGTGCAAGGAGAGGTCCGCTTTGTTCTTTGGTGTGGGTCTTTGAGGTAGGCTTGCCAACGAGCTGCATGGCAGGTCAACATATGTCTGGTCAGGCATGTGGTACCCAAGCGGCTGATGTTTTGGCCACGCGATATACGCTTGAGACATATGTTGCAAACAGCAGCTGTGCGATCTGATGCACTAGCCTCAAAAAAGGCCCACACCAAAGAACTTTTTGAATGACGGGCAGAGGCAGCGCCCTGCACAGGCGGAGCTCTGCGGTGTGATTCCGTCGGTGTACTGCCCTTACGCTGGCCACCAAAGGGCATCCTGCCTCGTTGGAGATGTGCCTCCTCCTCATCCTCCTCCTCCTCCTCTCTCCTATTAGGCACCCACATGGAGTCAGTGACCTCATCATCCCCTCCCTCCTCATCACTGGAGCCAATCTGGCAGTATGCTGCAGCTGCTGGAACATGACTGCCAGATTGGTGTCCTTCTTGAGCATCCCCTCTGTCTGCTCTCACGCTACTGCCTTCCTGTAGCTGGGTTTCATCATCAGACCCTTCGAAACGCTGGGCATCCTCCTGGAGCATGTACCCAACACTGTGCTCAAACAGTTCGGGGGACTCCTCAGGAGGAGGACATGGTGGGTCTAGGGAAGGAGTGACTGATGATGAGTCTGACATTGATACCAGGGAAGAGGACGCTTTGGCAGCTGCTTTGCCAGTACCCTGAGCCTGGGTGAGAGAGGATGAGGAGGAGGAGGAGGGCTTGGTCATCCACTCTACCAAGTCTTCGGCATGATGTGGCTCAACATGTCCAGCTGCCGAAAAGAAGGACAAGCGTGTCCCATGGCCATGTGCTGATGACAATGCACCGCGTCCACGACCAGCACTGTTGCCCCCAGACACAGAGCCTGCTTGCCCTCTTTTATTGCCTCCTGACTGTCTGCCTCTCCTTGTTTGCCTTCCAGACATTCTAATAGATGGCCTGCAGGGAGATGGGAAAAAAGCAATAAGGGCTACCTTCAGGTGTCCTTCTCTGTCCCTTTACTTAAGGATTTCTAAATATGGTTGAGGATGATTGCTTTCGCACAGAATAGCACAACGACAATTTCCCTGACTGTCCAAAAAACAAGGATTTCAAAGATGGTTGATGAGGAATGCTTTAGCACAGTATAGCACAAGGAGAATTTCCCTCACTGTCCTTCCCTGTCCCTAGAAACAAGGATTATCACAGTGAAAGAAACTGACACTCTCCCTACCTATAGTTTTCTGTCCCTAGAAAAAATGTTTTTTTAAAGATGGTTGATGATCAATGCTTTAGCACACTATAGCACAAGGAGAATTTCCCTCACTGTCCTTCCCTGTCCCTAGAAACAAGGATTAGCACAGTGAAAGAAACTGACACTCTCCCTACCTATAGTTTTCTGTCCCTAGAAAAAATGTTTTTTTAAAGATGGTTGATGATCAATGCTTTAGCACAGTATAGCACAAGGAGAATTTCCCTCACTGTCCTTCCCTGTCCCTAGAAACAAGGATTAGCACAGTGAAAGAAACTGACACTCTCCCTACCTATAGTTTTCCGTCCCTAGAAAAAATGTTTTTTTAAAGATGGTTGATGATCAATGCTTTAGCACAGTATAGCACAAGGAGAATTTCCCTCACTGTCCTTCCCTGTCCCTAGAAACAAGGATTAGCACAGTGAAAGAAACTGACACTCTCCCTACCTATAGTTTTCTGTCCCTAGAAATTTTTTTTTTTAAAGATGGTTGATGATCAATGCTTTAGCACACTATAGCACAAGGAGAATTTCCCTCACTGTCCTTCCCTGTCCCTAGAAACAAGGATTAGCACAGTGAAAGAAACTGACACTCTCCCTACCTATAGTTTTCTGTCCCTAGAAAAAATGTTTTTTTAAAGATGGTTGATGATCAATGCTTTAGCACACTATAGCACAAGGAGAATTTCCCTCACTGTCCTTCCCTGTCCCTAGAAACAAGGATTATCACAGTGAAAGAAACTGACACTCTTCCTACCTATAGTTTTCTGTCCCTAGAAAAAATGTTTTTTTAAAGATGGTTGATGATCAATGCTTTAGCACAGTATAGCACAAGGAGAATTTCCCTCACTGTCCTTCCCTGTCCCTAAAAACAAGGATTATCACAGTGAAAGAAACTGACACTCTCCCTACCTATAGTTTTCTGTCCCTAGAAAAAATGATTTTTTAAAGATGGTTGATGATCAATGCTTTAGCACACTATAGCACAAGGAGAATTTCCCTCACTGTCCTTCCCTGTCCCTAGAAACAAGGATTATCACAGTGAAAGAAACTGACACTCTTCCTACCTATAGTTTTCTGTCCCTAGAAAAAATGTTTTTTTAAAGATGGTTGATGATCAATGCTTTAGCACAGTATAGCACAAGGAGAATTTCCATCACTGTCCTTCCCTGTCCCTAGAAACAAGGATTATCACAGTGAAAGAAACTGACACTCTCCCTACCTATAGTTTTCTGTCCCTAGAAAAAATGTTTTTTTAAAGATGGTTGATGATCAATGCTTTAGCACACTATAGCACAAGGAGAATTTCCCTCACTGTCCTTCCCTGTACCTAGAAACAAGGATTAGCACAGTGAAAGAAACTGACACTCTCCCTACCTATAGTTTTCTGTCCCTAGAAAAAATGTTTTTTTAAAGATGGTTGATGATCAATGCTTTAGCACAGTATAGCACAAGGAGAATTTCCCTCACTGTCCTTCCCTGTCCCTAGAAACAAGGATTAGCACAGTGAAAGAAACTGACACTCTCCCTACCTATAGTTTTCCGTCCCTAGAAAAAATGTTTTTTTAAAGATGGTTGATGATCAATGCTTTAGCACAGTATAGCACAAGGAGAATTTCCCTCACTGTCCTTCCCTGTCCCTAGAAACAAGGATTAGCACAGTGAAAGAAACTGACACTCTCCCTACCTATAGTTTTCTGTCCCTAGAAAAAATGTTTTTTTAAAGATGGTTGATGATCAATGCTTTAGCACACTATAGCACAAGGAGAATTTCCCTCACTGTCCTTCCCTGTCCCTAGAAACAAGGATTATCACAGTAAAACACACTGACACTCTCCCTACCTATAGTTTTCTGTCCCTAGAAAAAATGATTTTTTAAAGATGGTTGATGATCAATGCTTTAGCACACTATAGCACAAGGAGAATTTCCCTCACTGTCCTTCCCTGTCCCTAGAAACAAGGATTCGCACAGTAAAACACACTGACACTCTCCCTACCTATCCTTCTCTTTCCCTAAACTAAAGGAATCCAGGTTAAGCAAGAAAAAAAAATGTCACTGTCCCTGCCTATGCTTCTCTTTCCCTGCTCCGGAACACACTACACTAGGCCGCCGTGCTGGCGGCCTTTTATAGTGTGGGGCGTGTACTAAACACCCTCAGCAATAATTGGCCACAGGCATCCTGCCTGTGGCCAATCATTGCTCTCCTCGCTGCCGGCGCTGTGATTGGCCAAGCATGCGGGGTCACAGTGCATGCTTGGCCAATCACAGCGCCTGGATGACACTGCGATGGCGTAGTGCATTGTGGGCCGTTCGCGTCACTCGAATTAGGCGCGAACGGCCCAAATCGTTCGATCTTCGTCGAACGATCGAACAGCCGATGTTCGAGTCGAACGTATGTTCGACTCGAACACCGAGCTCATCCCTATTGAAGATCCTTGATATGCTGTAGACATGTGCACTGCCGAAATATGTGTTCATTTTTGTTTTCGTTTCATTTTTTTTTTTTCGTTTTTCGGGTCATTCGTTATGATCACAATTCGTAAATCCGCAAATTCGAAAATTCGTAAATGAAAAAATTCGTAAATTCATATATTCATATATTAGAAAAAACAAAAAAACAAAATAACTATTAAATTATAGGTATTGGAATTTCCTTTGAAATTTGGCTGTTAGTGAATGTAACGAATACTAATTTATCCGAAGTTACGAATTATCTAAAATAACAAATGCTGCATCTAAACAAATGGAATGGAATGAATTAATAATAAATAATAATAAAAAGTTTATTATTATTATTTATTATTATTAATTCATTAGGTTCCATTCGTTTAGATGCAGCATTCGTTATTTCGGATAATTCGTAACTTCGGATAAATTTGTATTCGTTACGTTCACTAACAGCCAAATTTCAAAGGAAATTCCAATACCTATAATTTAATATTTAGTAAGGCCTCATGCCCACGGACGTTTTTACAGCCGCGTTTTTGAGTGTTTTTTACAGCTTAAAAACGCCTGTCCATGTTAGTCTATTTCATGCCCGCCTAGGCGTTTTTGAGCTGCAAATAGCATAGGCGTTTGTAAGCTGTAAAAAAAAAACAGGACCAGTGCGTTCCTCGGCGTCGGCGTTAGGCATAAAAAAACGCTAAAAAACTCGCGAAAACGTGCAAAAACGCCGTAATTGCGTTTTTGCGCTCCGACGTTTTTTTGGGGTTTTTTTTGTTGAAAAAAAAAAGTCAAAAAATGTATACAATAACATGGACAGGCGTTTTTAAGCTGTAAAAAACGCGGCTGTAAAAACGTCCGTGGGCATGAGGCCTAATAGTTAAAGTGGATGTAAACCCACTCTCATCCTTTCTAAACTACTGCCATAGTGCTGATCTATAAGGATATAGACGCCTCCTGCATGTATCCTTATCTGTCAAATGTCTCCCCTCTGTCTGTTATAAGAACTTAAAAACTGCAGATTCTGTGGGTGGATCTGTTGTCTGGAGCTCGGTGGGTGGAGTCGTGATGTCAGTAGACTCCCCGCCCACCTCTACACTCCCCTTGTCAACATGCATTTTCTCCTGTGTATTCCTTCTGCTATGATTACTAACATCCAGTCAAAATCCAGAAAAGTAACCACATGACTTCAGAAAAGGAGTGGGGGTGGGAATTAAAACATAATGCCTGTCTAAAGCTAGTGCACGAGATATGTAAATAACCTGTCACTCAAAGCAAGGGGGCGGAACGGACAAAGGTTTTTCTTTGTTTGTCCGTTTTATCTCACTGAACAATAAAAGAGGATTGCTCAGAGCTGGATTAACTCTTTGTGGCAAGACCTGGCACAAATGATAGGAAATCTAATGCCGCGTACACACGATCATTTTTCCCGTCGGGAAAAATTACATTTTTTCCTTTGGACGAGAAAAACGATCGTCTGTGGGCTTTTTGCCGTTTTTCCCGACGGGAAAAACGTCATTAATCACGATGAGAAAAATTAGAACATGTTCTAATTTTTCTCATCGTTTTTTCCAGCATTTTTTTCCGCGGCAGTTTTCCCATAGGGAAACACTGCCACGGAGACCACACACGGTCGTTTTTCTCGACAAAGAAAAAAATGACGGGAAAAACGGTCGTGTGTGGGGGAACATGCCGTTCCCTCGTTTTTCATTTTTTTTCATGTCGTGATTCACGGCGGTGTTTTCACCGCCGTGAATCACGATCGTGTGTACGCGGCATTATACTCTACATTGTGACAGCAAAAAAATAAATAAAATATTTTGAGTTTACATCCACTTTAAGTTATTATTATCGCTTCTCCTCCCGGCCAATTGGCTCTGTGGACTCTCGGTCAATCGGGTCTTAGGACTCCCAGCCAATCGGGTCTTAGGACTCCCAGCCGATCGGGTCTCAGGACCTGCTTCCTGATTGGCCAGGAGGAGAAGCAGGAAGACATTAGCGAATATTAATTTGCTAATGTCCCACAAGTGGGTGGGCTCAGAGTGCAGTGCTCTGCGCCTGAGCCCACCCTTTTTGAAGGCAATTAGAGACTCCGGCTCTAATCATGTTTTTCAAAGAAAAAACCCCCATTGAAATCGATGTGTCTGGCGCCCTGCATGGAGATTAGGAGTGGGACGCATGGATTAGGGGGGCGGTGCCCCTGCGCCCCTTATGAGCGGCCACCACTGTTTAAAACTGAACTCCAAGCAGAAAGCTAAATGACATATATGAGAGCCGGTATGCAAAAGGATTTTGTATTTTTGTGTATCTTTTTTCTGGTCCAAATCATTTGTTGGAGAGGGGATTATGGTGTGGGGTTGTTTTTCATAACAAGGCATTTTGGACAATTTCATGCTCCCAACTTTTTGGGCATTGATAGGTGGCACTTGTGGGCATTGATAGGTGACACTCATGGGCATTGATAGGTGGCACTGTGGGCACTGGCAGGTGGTATTTGTGGGCACACATGAGGCAGAATTTCCTCTTCCTCTTCGGGACCGGTGTCCCTGGTACACAAGCCGGTGATCAGCCTTTTTTTCTCCTCAGGCTGTCAGCGTGAGGAGAAAAAATAAACCAATTACCAATCCTTTGTTTACATCATGTGATCAGCTGTCATTGGCTGACAGCTGATCACGTGGTAAGGGGCCGGGACCGGCCCCTTAAATGGATCTGTGATCTCCCGAGCCTCAGTGACTCAGTGATCACATTGCCCGCCGCGCGCGCTCTGCAGGGGGCGGGCGTTGCGCGTGCAAAGGGGAGGACGTCTATTGACGGACTCCCAGATTTTCAGGTCCGCGCTGTAGCCGTCACTTGACTATAGCGTGGGCCTCTAGTGGTTAATAGCAAAATAGATGTATAGTTTATCCCAGGGGTGTCCAAACTTTTTTCAAAGAGGGCCAGATTTGATGAAGTGAACATGCGTGAGGGCCGACCATTTTGCCTGACATTTTGTGAACCATTAAAATTTGGTCTAAGTGTGTTCGTTAGAGCACTAATACATGGCCCAACAAGAATTCTCTTACAATTGTGGCTGTGTGTGGTGAAGCGATGAGCTTAGGCGTGTTATTTGGATATACCGTATTTATCAGCGTATAACACACACCTTCACTTTAAAAAAATCTTAAATTTTAAATAAAGAACTGTGAATCAAAATAAGGGTCACTGCCCATCAATACAGCCTCACAAGTGCCGTGAATGCAGCACCCCCATTGCCCTGAATGCAACACCCCCATTGTCCTGAATGCAGCACCCCCATTGTCCTGAATGCAGCACCCCCATTTCCTTGAATGCAGCACCCCGTTGCCCTGAATGCAGCATCCCTGTTGCCTTGAATGCAGCACCCCCTTGCTCTGAATGCAGCACCCCCTTGCCCTGAATGCAGCACCCCCCTTGCCCTGAATGCAGCACCCCCTTTCCCTGAATGCAGCACCCCAGTTGTCCTGAATGCAGCACCCCCGTTGTCCTGAATGCAGCACCCCCCTTGTCCTGAATGCAGCACCCCCCTTGCCCTGAATGCAGCACCCCCCTTGCCATGAATGCAGCACCCCCCTTGCCATGAATGCAGCACCCTCGTTGTCTTGAATGCAGCACCCCCATTGTCCTGAATGCAGCACCCCCGTTGTCCTGAATGCAGCACCCCTGTTGTCCTGAATGCAGCACCCCCGTTGCCCTGAATGCAGCACCCCCCTTGCCCTGAATGCAGTACCCCCCTTTCCCTGAATGCAGCACCCCCTTTGTCATTAATGCAGCACCCCCCCTTGTCATGAATGCAGCACCCCCGTTGTCATGAATGCAGCACCCCCATTGTCATGAATGCAGCACCCCCATTGTCATGAATGCAGAACCCCTTGCCATGAATGCAGCACCCCCCCTTGCCATGAATGCAGCACCCCCTTGCCATGAATGCAGCACCCCCTTGCCATGAATGCAGCACCCCCTTGCCATGAATGCAGCACCCTCTTGCCCTGAATGCAGAACCCCCTTGCCATGAATGCAGCATCCCCTTGCCCTGAATGCAGCACCCCCCTTGCCATGAATGCAGACTCACCATTGCAGCCTGATTCATTCATCTGCAGCATTGGAAGAGACAGGGGGGGCGGGACGAGAGCCGACAGACATACAGGAGAAACTCCTGTTTTCTCGGCTGCCTCTTTAATCGAAAGTCCCACCTCCTGTGATGGACAGAACAGTCGTCCAATGGCAGCGAAGGAGACGGGACTTCCTTTTACACAGGTCGCAGTGTAAACAGGAAATACTCCTGTATACACGGCGCTTGTCCCGCCTCCTCCAAGGCAGCCAAGCATGTATTTCTTTTGTGGCCCCCGGCGCTCAGGGATTCGTTGGGGGCTACAAAAGACATACATGTCAAAATGACCAGGCGGGCCGTCCGAAACTGGAACGTGGGTCGCGATTGGCCCGCGGGCCGGACTTTGGACATGCCTGGTTTATACTGTAGCACTACCCCCATAGGAGCTGCTGGTTATTCGTTTGAGTCTGCACTCTGCCTGTCAACCCCAGAAATTTGGCTTGAACCCCCCTTGGCACAACTGGATAACAATATAGATGTGGGACCCAATGGCAAAGCAGACCACAACAACACCACACTGTAATATGTATAGTTACCGTTACCTTGACACTGGTCACCTGACTCTGAGCTGCACTAGATAGAGTTCCACACAAGATGTAACTTAACCAGTTGTAAAGTGTTTTACTTGGAAAAGAGTAGAACAATGGTTATACAGATGAAATTGACTGTACACAGATCCCTGCAAAGTCAATGAATATAACTGGTTCAAGGTTTCTAAATTATAAGACCCAATTACCATAACCTGGGTCAGATGTGAGTAAGTGTATGGTGGAGGAATCTCCCAATGCTATGATACCAGCACTGGGACACTTCCCCACCAAGTCTCACACACACTCACTATAACAGCAGAACAACAAAAGCAATATAAACAGTTACATCAAGCATTAGAGTTCTTATGACTATATGGCTCCCTCTCATCGACAGTTCAAACTGATGCGTTTCCCTTTGTAGTAAACGTTGCAGAGAAATAAAGTGATGACTGTTCCTTTAAGTTCAACTTATCTTCTGCTAGCTCTGTTGGTGCACTTAATTGTATTCCAACAATATGTAAAGAGGAAAGTAATCGCTCTGTGAATGTAAAGTAAAAGTAAAGGAAACGCTAGTTCTCCCAATCCGCTGTCCCACTCTCGGGTGCAAAGGATCCTTAACCGTGGCACTGCAAGTGTCAGCAAGTACAAGTGGGACTATAGGGACCACTTTTCTACAACTCAGTTAACTAGGTTGGTAGGCAAGTGCCTTCTGACCACACAGAGTCTTCTCCTCACTGGTATCACCGTCAGGCAAGATGTCGCTGGTTCACCGCGTGGCCACTTACAAGGTGCAGGTGGATGGATGGCATCAAATGCAGTGAAGCATAGGACGGTCCCCTCTCTGTCTCAGTCAGCGATGCTGTTCACAAGGATCCCTCCGTCGGCGATCTGCTCTTCAACTTTAGGCCCAGGCTTCTACGGCCTAGGCACGCTCACAGCAGGCCTCTTGCCTGTTGAAAGATGGCGTCCAGAGAGTGCGTGCTGAGGCCTTGCTTGTCCTTATATATGTAGTGATAACCCCCCTCTCTGAGATCGGGCTGCTGGTTTTGTTTTAGGTCATGCAAACTACCTCCAAGGCTTCCGTTGTCAGGGTATAGAAAGTCTTTAGAAAAGCCAATGTCCACACAGATGTAAAACCCAAACAGTCAGGCTTTATTTACTTTGCTGAGGGAACTTGAGAGGAAAGCAGGAAACGAGAGAAGAACAGGGGAAGGTTCAGGCACGCAGCACTAAAATCACAACGTTGCCACTCAAGCCTGAGTGGGTAATGCTCACCCGGATAGTCCCATTCAATAGTCCTAGCAAATAGATAAAGCACGAATCAACTTTATCTGAGAACTAGGGATAAGATCAGGAATCCTCTGCCACAGGATTATTAAAGTCCCGAACCTCCCGGCCAAGCAACAGAGAGAACCTTTATGCCAGATCGGCGTATTGCAGGGGTTGTAATAATGGATCCCTCCTTAGGTGAGTTCCAGGCCTCCTCCCGAGATAGCAGTACCGTCGCTGGTCTCCTCTGGGGCAGATCCTCCCCTGGTCTCCTTTCCTAAAAGCAGACTCCCCGCAGGTGAGTAGCTTGGGATCCTTTCCTAAGGCATAGGCCCCAGCCAGCAGAGCTGGGCATACCAGGCAGTGACGCAGCCTCGGGCCGAAGGTCCCCGGGGCTGGAACACACACACGCACCTCGTGCCATACAGGTTATGAGGCGCACACGCTCTCCAGGCCCGATGAGCCCCCAGGAACGAACCAAAAATTAATGGCATCTGCCCTTTATGTACCCTCTCCCAGCATGCACAGCGGGTTAACCACGCCCACTGCACGGCTGTGAGAAAGGACACCCAAAGTGTTGTGATACCCCTGTAGTTCAACCTGGGCCGGTGGTGGCAGTGCCACCTACAGGCGAACAGGGAACACTACTGCCAAGCAGTATCATACCCAGAGCAGAAGCAATTTTGAACAATCGACTGACCTGAGCACAACTATGGCTCAGACATACCCCTAAATTTACACATAGCGTCCCAACCATTTGGGAAGGGTGCTACACATAAGATCCCCCAGCAGGCTGTGCGGTGGCGCACTGCATTCTGGTAGCACAGTGGCATTGTGGGTTTGTAGTTCTCCCTGTGTGCCAGTCTATGGGGCCGTTTGGTGTGAGAACTTCATGTCCCAGAATCCATTGCTGCTCTCCTCAGTTCTGTACAATCTCCTCCATTGGCTGTTGTAACCCTGCTGTTAATTGGTTTTTCCTCTCCAGCCATCAGGAACACAATAAAAGTCACTGAATCCAGAGCTGTGTGTGTCAGCTCATGTTACACTCCCTCAAGTCTGTGAAAACAGGAAGGAGGAGGGGGGGTGGAAAAAACCCAGACATGACAGGCAACTTCTCCCTAACTGAAGCTGGAAAGCCTGTGTACATTGCTCTGGCCAACTTCCCGGGTTTTGCGGGTTATATTGTGAGACACCCGCTACAATACTAAAAAAAAAAAATTGCTGTGTGCCGCTAAAGTGTTCGGGTTTGACTTGAAGAAAAGGTGGCAACCCTAGCTCCTAATTATGTGACCACCATGAAAGCCAATCACAGTAAGTAAAACAATAAAAAAAAGTCCCTGCTAATAAAGTATAATATACTTAATTTCAGCAGCTAGCATTCAAGATTGATATATAAATCCACTAATCATAAAGCAATAAAAATAATGCTTTCACGCCATCACAGTGGTCACATGTTCGGGAACTCTGTTCACCCCAGGGTGTAACGATCCATTGAAAGGCACCCCAGGGCTGGGCAGGAAGGGGTTACAGTTGTACTGATCAGCCAATGTATACATTTCATGAAGAATACATACACAGCATGCTGTCTTTGTGCTGTGTTAACACACATTAAGCCGATCATTCCATCTTTCACACCAGCGCAGGCATTTACGAGCAATTAACCTCGGATTTACCCGTAATTTCCCCTATCAGCACATGCTATCTTTATACAATAAATCTCCCCTTGGCATGATAAAGGAGGTTCTGCCTATTTAAAGTCAATAGCTGTAAAATTTATAGCATTCTCCAACTAATAAATTATCAGCTTTGCAAATTAGAGATCTGTTTTTCTGATACCCTGCCTGAAACTTTGATATAAATGAGGTGGACAGATTAGTGGCTCTCATACCTTCGGAGGGAAAAAACATTGGCAAGTTAATGAAGAAGCTGTAAAAAAAAAAAAAAAAAGTCTGTGCTAAAACCTTTGAGAAATAAATAAAATTACCAGTAGCTGTTTAAAAATCACAAGGGGTATAAAAATGCAAACCAATATCAAACAACCACCTGTGCAATAAATGAAAAAACAAAAAAGGATACAAACAATATGTGCAAAAACTCAGTGCAAATATACAGTACTGTGCAAAAGTTTTAGGCAGGTGTGAAGAAATGCTGTAAAGTAAAAGTGTTTCCAGAAAAATATTTTTTAGTTGTTTATTTTTATCAATTTACAAAATGCAAAGTTAGCGAACAGAAGAAATCAAAACAATATTTGGTGTATCTACCCTTTGGCTTCAATCCAACATCAATTCTTATGCCGCGTACACACCATCGGAAATTCCGACAACAAAACCGTGAATTTTTTTCCGACAGATGTTGGCTCAAACTTGTCTTGCATACACACGGTCACACAAATGTTGTCGGAAATTGCGAACGTCAAGAACGCAGTGACGTACAACACGTACGGCGAGCCGAGAAAAATTAAGTTCAATAGCCAGTGCGGCTCTTCTGCTTGATTCTGAGCATGCGTGGAATTTTGTGCGTCGGAATTGTGTATACGCGCTCGGAATTTCCGACAACAAGTTTTGTTGTCGGAAAATTTGAGAACCAGCTCTCAAATTTTTGTTGTCGGAAATTCCGACAGCAAATGTCTGATGGAGCCTACACACGGTCGGAATTTCCGAAAACGAGCTCCCATCGAACATTTGTTGTCGGAAATTCCGAGCGTGTGTACGCGGCACAACACTTGCACACTTTGTATACTTGCACAATGTCTGAAATTTTGTAGGATTAGGTGTATGGTTTACCAATTATACCAGACAGGTGCTAATGTTCATCAACTAAAACAGAAAAAGGAGTGTAGGATGCTTAAAACTGGGTGAGGAACAACCAAACTCTGCTACTTATGCCCCATACACACGATCGTTTTTCTTGCCATTTTTTTTCTTGCCGTTTTTCACGTCGTTTTTTTTCATGTTTCCTCTCAAGCCTGTATTGCGTACACACGATCATTTAAAAAAACGATCAAGCAAAGCGCAGTGACGTACAACACGTACGACGGCACTATAAAGGGGAAGATCCGTTCGAATGGCGCCACCCTTCATGTTAGTAAAGTTTGTTGAGCGACGATTCGCTCTTTTCAGTCTCGTGCTTTTCAGTCCGTGACTGCGTGACGAATGTGCTATCTCCATTACGAACGCCAGTTTTACCAGAACGAGCGCTCTCATACTTGATTCTGAGCATACGCGTTTTTTTTTCACGTCGTTAAAGCATACACACTATCGTTTTTCACGTCGTTAAAAAAAACGACATGAAAAACGACGTGAAAAAAGAGAGCATGTTCGAAATTTTTAATGCCCGTTTTTCACGTCGTTAAAAATGCTCTGGAGCCTACACACGATCATTTTTAATGGCCATTTTTAAAAATGGCATTTTTAACGGCATGAAAAACGATCGTGTGTATGCGGCATAAGGTGAGGCTGTGGAAGACAGTTTTATGTCACAGGTCATACAACATGGCAAGGCTGAGCACAGCAACAGGACAGGGGGTAGTTATTCTGCATCAACAAGGTCTCTCCCAGGCAAGAGTTCAAAGAAGACAGGGGTTTTTGTTAATTTAACACTTCTATTTCTGAAAGAATTCTTAACCACTTAAGCCCCGGACCATTTTGTTGCTAAAAGACCAGGCCCCTTTTTGCGATTCGGCACTGCAACACTTTAACTGACAATTGCGCGGTCGTGCGACGTGGCTCCCAAACAAAATTGACAACCTTTTTTTCCCCACAAATAGAGCTTTCTTTTGGTGGTATTTGATCACCTCTGCGGTTTTTATTTTTTGCGCTATAAACAAAAATAGAGCGACAATTTGGAAAAAAAATGACATATTTTTTACTTTTTATATAATAAATATTTTTTAAATTTTTTTTTTTACTAGTAATGGCGGCGATCAGCGATTTTTATCATGACTGCGACATTATGGTGGACACATCGGACACTTTTGACACATTTTTGGGACCATTGTCATTTTTACAGCGATCAGTGCTATAAATATGCACTGATTAATGTGAAAATGACACTGGCAGTGAAGGGTTTATCCTCTAGGTGGCGCTGTAGGGGTTAAGTGTGACCTAATGAGTGATTCTTACTGTAGGGGGGCGTGGCTTGGCGTGTGACATCACTGATCGTCCTTCCCTATGACAGGGAACAGACGATCACTGACATGCCACTAGGAAGAACGGGGAAAGGTTTGTTTACACTTACCTCTCCCCGCTCTTCAGCTCTGTGACTCGATCACACGGGACACCGGCGGCAATCGGTCCGCGGGTCCCACGGGCGCGGTCATGGAGCTTCAGACCGGGTCGCGAGCGCGGCGGCGCGCGCGACCCACGGATGGGTTCTTAAAGGGGACGTACCTACGTAGCCTCTCCCTTCCACCCTTTCTACCACTCTGTGCTGCTTCTGGTTCCTGGGTCCTCTTCTCCCAGAAACTCTGCTATGCGCGTCGGGACCCTTCGGGGTAAGACCGCGCTATATTAAGATACCTCTCAACTTAACTCAACTCAACCTGTATGCCCTCGTGCCTGTCCGTGCTATTCTATCGAAGTACATCGTCCTGTGGTGGTCCTTAAGTGGTTAAAGGAGTTGTAAAGGCAAAAGGTTGTTTATCTTAATGCATTCTATATAGAAAGATGATCCACACAACAAAGGTTGCTCTTAAAAAATCGTCATCTTTATTCAAAAACCACAGTCCACAACCACAGATAAATCAGTTGACAAGTTTTAGCCTATGAGGCCTTAGTCATAACTACATTTAGACACCGAAATTTGAAATATATAGTGGCTCTACATATCACAGGCTCCACCCAGTTTCTCTTGAGGGAGTGTGGGTCCTTGAGCCGCTGCCATCTCCTGAGGCATTTTTTATGCCCCTCATGGCATAAAATTTCTCGGTTACATCCTCACTGGCTGCTAGATGTCTCATGCCTTTCATCATAGTCAAAAACATGTGGATACCTTATTGTCCTCATTGCCAGTGGCGTCGCTATGGTGGTGGAGGGGGTGCGGACCCGGGTGACACACACCAGAAGCGTGACACCAGGTGTGGACTGACCATTCAGGCACCCAAAGTCCTGCGGCCAGTAGGGGGTCCAATGAGAGACTTATTGCAGGATCTAGGAGGGTTCTGCAGATCTCTGTTGCGCCCCCCCAAAAGCCATCCACCCCCCTTCCGCTTTCACCCTGGCCGTCACGCCCAGCCGTCATACTCCTTTTCCCAGGCCCGAGACACAGAATAATGTGGAGGGGGTGGGGCTCCAGTAGCATCGCTAGTGCCCGCATCCAAGTACTGTCCCACTGCAATCCCCGCCACCCACATCATCTCTTCCCTTCTGTCGCACAGGTTAAATAGAGCCGGAGGAGTGTTCCCTAGGCTCCTCCCTATATTGGCCAGTGAAGAAAAAGGCGGTGGGCAGAAGTGAAGGAAAGTGAATCTGAAAGGAGATTGGCAAGGATATAGGTAAAAGGAGAGTTTTCATTATGGGCAGTATGCATTTATAGAGAATGATCACAGGTTGTGGGAGAAGTCTCTCTCTCTCTCTGCACCTCCCGCTTTCTCTCACCCCTTCTTTTTCTCTCATCCCCCTCTCTCTCATCCACCCTCTCTCTCTCTTATCCAACTTCTCTCTCTCTTTCTCTCTCTCCCTCTTATCCAACCTCGCTCTCTCTCTCATTCACCCTCTCTCTTGCTCTCTCATCCACCCACCCTCTCCCGCTTTCTTTCTCTCTCTCATCCACCCTCTCTCTCTCTCTTACCCCCTCTCTCTCAGTCCCCTCTCTCTCTCATCCACCCTATCTTTTTCTTACCCCCCTCTCAGTCCCCCTCTCTCTCTTTCATCAACCCTCTTTTTCTTGCCCCCTCTTTTTTTCTCAGTCCCCCTCTCTCTCTCTCTCATCAACCCTCTCTCTCTCTTCCCCCCACCCTCTCTCAGTCCTCTCTCTCTCTCATACATCCTCTCCCTCTCTCTTCCCCCCTCTCCCTCAGTCTCTCTCTCTCATCCACCCTCTCTCCCTCGCCCCCTCTCTCTCTTACCCCCCTCTCTCTCACCCCCTCTCCATCAACTCTCTCTTACCCTTCTCCCTCTCTCCCCCTCTCCCTCACACCCTCTCTCTCTCTCTCTTACCCCCCCTCTCTCTCACCCCCTCTCCATCAACTCTCTCTCACCCTCCTCTCTCTCCCCCCTCTCTCACCCTTATTGGGGGTGGGGGTGACACCAATCCTAGCGACACCACTGCTGATTGTTATCCTTTATTTATGTGTAGCGCCCTGCTCCCAATGACTGGGCGCTATGTCAAATCTAGTGGGTGTCTGAGCTGGTAATTGGCTTAGACTCTGTATATAATTATGCTAAATTAGCCTCTGTTCCGGCTATGGCTGTGTTGGGCAGACTTCCCACTGTTTGCCTGTAGGTGACAGTACCACCCCAGGCCAATGTGGAAGACTGACAGGCCAGAGTGCATTGGGTACCTTCCCCCGGGAACAGTTCAGTGGGAGTGGTCTACCCACTGAGCATGCTGGGGAAGGGTACTTAAGGGGCAGACACCATTTTGTGGGGTCCTCTTTTCCCCTCACGGCCCTCCTGGCACGAGGAGTGTGAGTGTTTTCTTGGCCTCGGGACCATGTTGGCCTGAGGCTGCAACTTTACCAAGTAGGCCCAGTTATGCTGACTGGGCCTACACTTTGAAGGTGATCCTGTGCTGTCCGTCCCGCAGGAGGAAGCCACTCAATGGAGGAAACCAGGGGAGGACCTGTCCTGGAAAAGACAGAGCGGAAGGCTGGTGTCTTGAGGAGGGCCTGATGATTTTATTGGAGGATGCACCGCAGCTAAAGTTCACCTTGCAGTCTGCCGGGTTGGCTTAAAGGCTCTTGACTGCTTGGCTGGAAGTCCGGGCGTTAATTCCTGTGGCAGAGGACCCCGGATTATCCAATTTAGTCCACAACCGGTCTGTGGCAGAGACTGGTCCTGATCATTGTTTGTGCATCACTCCGGCTGCTAGGCCAGGTGAGAGGGGCCTATCCGGGTGAGCAATACCCACTCCAGGAAGAGTGGTGACTGACTTTATACTTGAGGAGTTCTCCCCAGTGATCTGTACTGTGTGCCTGAACCTACCCCTTCCCTTCACCCTTCTACTATTGTTCATATGTTTTATGCAAAAGGAAAAACAGCTTAGGGTTTTACATCTTGTGTGGACATTGAAGTTTCTGCAGACTTTCTTCCCCTAGACAACGAATACTGAGGTAACGTGCAAGGCCCAAAATTAAACCAGCAGCTCCTACGGGGGTGTGCTACACGTGGGGGCTCGTCCGGGATTTGCCGTTACCTCTCGCAACTGTAAAAAGGATTATTTTTTCCTTATTGAAAGTCTACAAGAAGGTGTTGGACTGTGCTTTGAATTGAAATCAAAGGGGTAAAGGTACAGATCACTTTGCTATCTGCATAGGCCGTGGGCGGAGCCAATAAAGAAAAGCCTGCGAGCTATGCACAAAAAGAACTCAAAGGGGAGGAGTTCCCGCCAACTGCGTGAGACACGTGAGTGTGTTTGGCGCCAAAGACTAGAAGCTGCCAGATCAAGTGAGTGGATCGGAAAGCAGCATGTCGTTGATTTCGTGGGCACTGGAATATCAAAAATTACAATAAAATGAAAATGAAAATAAAATAAAGTACATCAGAGTGTACTTAATCCACCCTGATGTACTTTACTTTATTTTATTTTAATTTTATTGTAATTTTTGATATTCCAGAAGTTTGTATTAATGTAATATTTGCTAGATGTCACTAGTGGAATTATATTGTTTACAAATAGTGAGATCAACTACATGCCTTCCCACACAGTTAGGGCTCTTTCACACGGGGCGGATCCGTGCAGATCCGCCCCGTGAAGCTCCGCTTGCTCAGCGGGGATCGCTCCGTTGATCCCCGCTGAGCCGACGGATGACTGGGCGGTCCCCGCACACTGTGCAGGGACCGCCCTGTCAGAGCGCCGCTCTCCCCTATGGGGAATCGGATGACGACGGACCGTAGAGTCCGTTGTCATCCGATCCGCTCCGCCGACGGAAGGAAAAATAGGGTTTTCCTCCGTCACACTTTGGCGGAGCGGATGTCAGCGGACATGTCTCCGCTGACATCCGTGCCTCCATAGGGGTACATGGAGGATCCGTTTCAGGTCCGCCTAAAAAACTGACAGGCGGACCTGAACGGACCTCCGTGTGAAAGGGGCCTTACGTTTGTTTTGGCTTATTAGTACTGGGGAGGGAGAAATTTAGAGCGCAAACAGATTGGCAGATTTGGCGATGTTCCTTGATATGTCTTTGTACAGTATGGATATCGCCTACAGACAATGTCCCTGTCCAATTCAGTGTTTTGCAGCAATGATAGTACTCCCATATCCCCACTTATTGGCCAATGCTATGCGACTTCTGTGTTGTTGGAAACTCCATGTCACTCGTCACGGTGTCACGTGGGTTATATACATTTACCGCACACACACATTGATGCTGTGTGTCTTCAGTCTCCATATTGAGGCTTGATACCGTGCGGCTTTGGAATACTTCTGGCTTCCAAATCGAGGCTTGGTACCATCCTCCAATACCTAGCGACGCCGCTCATCATGTGACTTTGACGGCGGACGCAAGGTATATCCCTTTTCGTCACACTATCACGATTGGCAGATAGAATAGAGGCTTGAGGCGCATGGGTGCGTCTCTTTTGACATACTGTCAGGATTGGTTGGCGAGATCGAGGTTTGAAACACAAACTGCTCCCCACTTCCGGACACGAGACAGGCCGGGACGCTAATCAATTAGTAATGTATATTTTGTATATAAGTGCAGTTTCAGCAGGCATGGATACACCCCAGCTGAAGTTCTATGGAACGAAACATGTCGGGTTTCCATGCTTGCTATTGCGCTTAACTTTTCATTTTCGTGATCACTTTAATACCTGTACCCATCGGAAGGTGTTTGTACTTTTATAATTTTTTATTTTATTAAATTTTGTACATTTTTGACCTACGCCATATGGAGGCTTTTCTCTTTTTGTTTTCTCCTTTTTTGATTTCTGCTCATTATGTGCGGTACTGTCCTTGTGAGGGGTTATTAACGACCCGATCTTATTTAGCGGGTATTTGAATTTAAGGGAAGCATCTGGGTGGTAGTGTGACCCAGATGTACTGATTGCTAGGGAATCCGAGACCCTTTTTTATGGTTCTTGGAGGACTCTGGTGGTGTGAGGTTCCCTGCGGCCTGCAGGTGGCATTGTCGCCCTGGCCAGAGTTGAACCCTCACCGCAAGACTGCTTCCTTTTTGTCTTTTCCTGGCGCTGGTACAGCGGGGCGGGGAACCTGCTGTGACGCAAAAGGCGAGGGGATAAAAGGGGCGGACGCCCTGACCTTGGGGTTCAGAGTCGGAGGACGCAGCTGCACCCAGGCACCTTCAGCTTGGCTGCTGGCGTTCCGGAGTTCCGGGCCCAGGTGCCCTTGACCTGGCCGGAGCGAGAGATGGAGTCCATCTCAGGCACCTTTAGCCTGGGGTGAGGTACTATGGCGGATGCCTGGGGCTCAGTACCTTCGACTGAGTTCCGCGAGGGTGGAGGAATCCGAGGGGGCCCTAACTCCTTGGGTGCCCGTGTCTGAGGTCGAGGCAACTGGTGAGCGGAACTTCTCTGGAGAGTCCGGCGCAGCATTGCTGGTGACAGAGAGGCCTCCGGTGACTCCCTTGGACGGATATCCTTCCTCTGACAGGGGCTGTGCTAGCGAAGGTAATTCATGTTCTACCTAATATAGTCAGTGGCAGTGACTATTCGCCATTGGTGACACCACAGTGGTTAGCGATACTTTAAAGGATTGTGCCTCGACCTACTTCCATTAATACTGAACTGTTGCAAAGGTCCCAACTTGACTGTGCTGTATGTTTATTCGCTGAGAAGAATAAAACTGTGTTGGACCTATTCAGTGTGTGGAACTCTGGTTACTAGGAGCAAAGGGGAGTGAATCCGAGGAGAGGATTTGACTCTAGGACACCTACACAAAGCCCAATCTTTCTGGCCTTCACCTCTTCACTATGGAGGACATGGGCCGTGATGTATCTCATCCCTCCCCCCGGTACTTACACCCCTAGACAAAGGCAGACAAGCCGAGAACGAGAAGGGGTGAGAGGGGTGAGGTCGCTACACTTATTTATCATGGAGTTCCTTAAGTACGGTCACCAGCTTGATATCCAGAAACCATCTGAAGACATCTTGGAGTTTTCCCCAGGTGATCGTATGAGGAGGCTGGAATTACTTCTATGCTGTTACGACTCACCACTTACGGTGGATGAGTCCACACATCTTATGGTAAGAGTACCTACCCCTCCTCCTGGTGGTGGAATCACAGCCCTACATTGGTGACAGTACCTCTGAACATCAGGATCACCTCCATTTACAGGCTTTAGTGGAAAGACTGTTATTTATATATCTTGGAAAACCCTTTTGTTTTCAGACTTGCTAAACTCCTTATTTATGATTTTCCGCACTATGCACTTTTGCACTTTAACTGGACTGTTTATCTAAGGGTACTTTCACACTGAGGCGCTTGGTGCGCTGGCGGTAAAGCGCTGCTATTTTTAGTGTTTACTGCGATTTTCGTCCGCTAGCGGGGAGATTTTAACCCCCGCTAGGGGCCGAAAAAGGGTTAAATCCACCCGCAAAACGCCACCGCAGCGGCAGTTTGCAGGCGGTACGGCCTTGCTGCCCCATTGATTTCGATTGGCAGGGACGCTATAGGAGCGGTATTTTTACCGCTCCTGCCGCGCCCCAAAGATGCGGCTGGCAGGACTTTTACCGTCCTGCCAGCGCAACGCTCCAGTGTGAAAGCCCTCAGGCTTTCACACTGGATAGAAAGAAGCGGCTCTTTCAGGGCGCATTGCAGGCGCTATTTTTAGCGCAATAGCGCCTGCAAAGCGCCTCAGTGTGAAAGCAGCCTAACAGATTTCACAGCCATTATTTGGACTTATCTAAAGTCCTCCCAGATACACTGCTTTTATATGTGTTTGTGATCTACGTTGAATTTGGCACTGTATTGGTTCTGTTTATTTTATATGCTACAGTAATCTTTTACAAACGAGTTACAACTGGGTTTTGATACCATTATTTTGTCACATCACTGACACTTTTGTGATCTACATATTCTCAATTTTTTACCATTTATTTATTCACTCCCCAGCGCTGCACTTTCTTTCACGTACATCACGGGACACAGAGCGACATAGTCATTACTAATGGGTTATATAGATACCTTCAGGTGCTGGCACTGGCAACTTCCAAAACCGGAAGTACCCTCCCCTATATAAGCCCCTCCCATCCGGGAGCACCTCAGTTTTTTGCCAGTGTCTAAGGTGTTGGCCAAGAAGAAACATGTGTTTTTCACTGAGCTTGCTTACAGGTTCTTTTGGGCCTCAGTAAGCTATTCCGGATCCGACCAAAAAAGCTTCATAGCTAAACGGTCGGTACCCGGGCCTTGCAGAGAAGAGCAAGGTTTTGCCTGTAATGCTTCTCTTAGGAGGGCTGGACCCTGGGATCCAGAGCTCTGGTCATACCCACGACCAAGATGTTTTCTGTGCAGGGTGCTATACAGGTCCAGGGGAGTGGAATCCTTGGGAACCCGGTCCCTGAAGGTTTAATTACAATGCCTGCCGTGATAGGTGAAGTTTGGGCTTCTGTGGCCAAACAGAGTCCTGCGGCGGGGAAAAGGTAAGTGGGGGGCCCCTCAGGAACTTGGTTCTATTGAGGGGACCCCCAAGCCTAATATGTCTTTCTGCCTGTTACCTAACGGTATTCCCGCTAAATATTATGCATGCCTGTAACTACTAAAAAATGTAATAATTTTAATAGTGGTCAAGAAAAAAAAAAATATATAATAGACTGCGGTACCTGTGTTAATCCACTAGAGGCCGCTGTGGAACGTTTCTTGTCATGTGGACTAGTTTCTTTTCATCAGAGCAAGTCCAGGCAGATGGTGAGTTCTCTTGTGGGAAACTGCTTCCTCTGCCATGTTGCAATGCTCGTCCATCCCCCGGCCTGCGGCAAAAGGGGCGCTGGCTCTTGTCCCTAGTTTCCCTTTTCAAAATTAGCGCCGAAGGCGCACGTGGCCGCGCGCGTGCGCATGCACGCGCCTCTATATATAGAGGTGAGCTGGGAAAGGGGGCGGAGCTTGGGGGATGACGCTCTGTGCGCGCCGCAGCGCTTCTGCGCATGTGCGGGCGTCCCAGCATGTTAAAAACTACAATTATGTGTTGTGAGCTGGCTATGGAGTGCAGAGACAGAGCTGGCAACATTTAAAAAAGGCATACAGCAAGCGGTTGATGCAGGCATCCCCATAGAAAGGCACATTAGTAGACACCAACTGGTTTTATAGCAGAATTTGTGCTAGACTATTGTCAGTAAGTGGTGTATTTCGGCTGGAATACCTCAGCTTTGGGCTTAGGAATATGCCGTCTAAAAACTCCGGGACTAAAAATCCCAGGAAGCATAGGGGGTCTCCTTCGGGCTCTGAGGATCTTGGGCATGCTTTGGCTGCACCTATCTCCCCTGAAGAATCAGAGGTTAGTGACCGTAGAGCACCCTCAGGAGTACCTGGTACTGTGGCTGTCCTCAGTTCACCTGCTCCTGTGTATGTAACAGAGGAGGTTTTTTCCTCAGCTCTGGGAGGGCTGGAAGAGAGATTGTCAGCATTGATCGCTGCTTCCCTGTCACAGGAAAAAAGCGCTCGATCTCCGTCTCCTCCCTCAGAGTGCCTGTTAGCGGAGCAACAGTCCCATACAGGGATCGACCTACCTGAAGGGGATCAGGATGAGGTCGATTCTGTTGTAGAGGAATCAACAGTGGAAGAGCCATTCTCAGCATCACATGCTGAAAGATTATGGGTTCAGTCCCTGACTAACATGGTCCGATCAGCATTTAAAATGCCACTTGCGGAGCCATCATCCACTTCTGTCTCCTCGTTGGGGTCGCTAAAAGCTCCCCAGACTGTTTGTTCCTTTCCGATCCATCCTTTACTGGAAGGGCTCGTTTACCAGGATTGGGAGCATCCTGATAAAATATTTACTCCTCCCAAGAGATTTCAAGTGGTCTATCCCATGGAGGATAAGTTCATCAAAAAATGGAGGGTCCCTACAGTGGACGCAGCCATCTCTTGTGTGAATAAATCACTGACATGTCCAGTGGATAATGTCCAAATGTTCAAGGACCCAATAGATAAAAAATTAGAGTCCTTATTAAAATCTGCTTTTGCTACAGCAGGCTTGGTGACACAACCAGCAGTGGCAGCTATTGGGGTCTGCCAAGCAGTGAAGGATCAGTTGAAACAGGTCTTAAGAGACTTGCCAGATCAGCAGGCTCTTGCCCTAGCTGATCTACCTAGAGCCTTATGCTTTGCGGTTGACGCTATAAAGGATTCAATCCATCAGGCCTCCCGCCTTACGCTGTCTGTAGTACATATGCGCAGGCTTTTATGGCTCAAAAACTGGTCTGCTGAAGCTCCCTGTAAAAAATTGCTGGTCAGCTTCCCATTTCATGGTGAACGCTTATTCGGGGAAGACCTGGACAAATATATCCAGAGAATTTCCAGCGGTAAAAGTACACTTTTGCCGGTTAAAAACAGAGTTAGAGGTCCCTCTTTTAAGAGGCCTGCTTCTCCAGTCCCTAGGACATCGGCTGTGAAACAGTTCCGACGGCCTCCTCGGTCAAATCCCGGAGGTAAAAATCAGGGGCAATTGCAGGGTAACAAGAAGCCCTGGAGCAGGAGAGGTACAAAACCTCCCCCAAAGTCAAATGCATGAAGGGTTGCCCCCACTCAATCGGGTGGGGGGAAGACTTCAGTTGTTCACAGAGACCTGGCGGGACACGATCAGAGACAGATGGGTGCTCTCCGCAGTAAGTCTGGGATACAAATTGGAGTTAAAAGACTCCCCTCCTTCCCACTTTATAAGGTCAAACGTGCCAAGGGATCCCCAGAAGAGAGGATCCCTCCTGTTGGCACTAGAACAATTATTGCTCCAAGCAGTAATTATAGAGGTTCCCCTGGAAGAATGGGGGTTCGGGTTTTACTCAAACCTCTTTACAGTCCCGAAGCCAAACGGGGACGTGAGGCCCATATTAAATCTAAAAGGGCTAAACAAATTCCTACATATCAGGACTTTCCGGATGGAGTCGATCCGATCGGTGGCCACTGCCCTACAAGGGGAGGAATGGTTAGCCTCGATCGACATCAAAGATGCTTATTTGCACATTCCCATCTTTCCAGCCCACCAAAAATTTCTACGCTTTGCGGTAGAAGGGCGCCATTTTCAGTTCAGAGCCTTACCCTTCGGTCTGGCCACAGCACCACGAGTGTTCACAAAAATTCTGGCCCCATTATTGGCCAATCTAAGAACACGAGGTGTAACGATAATGGCATATCTAGACGACTTGTTGCTGATAGACCACTCAGTGGAAAAACTAGAAGTGGTTGTTCACGAGACAATCAAGTATCTGGAATATCACGGTTGGATTATCAACCGAGACAAGTCAGCCCTAAAACCAGTCAAAAGTCTGGAATACTTGGGGCTAAGGCTGGATTCAGACCAGAGAAAAATTTTCTTGCCTCAAGAAAAGGGGTCGTCTTTGAGAGATTTGATCCACTTAGTGGGTACAAAAAGACAGCCATCCATACACCTGTGCATGAGGCTGCTGGGAAAAATGGTGGCATCATTCGAAGCAGTACCCTACGGTCAATTCCATTCAAGGAATTTGCAAAGGGCCATACTGTCAGCCTGGAACAAAAAAGTTCAGGCCCTAGACTTACCAATGTCCTTGTCCCCTTCCGTTCGCAAGAGCCTCCGCTGGTGGTTGGTTCCCCAGAATCTGGAAAGAGGGAAATCCTTCAGTCCGATTTCTTGGAAGGTGGTCACTACAGATGCCAGCCTTATAGGCTGGGGAGCAGTACTGGAGCAATGGTCTCTCCAGGGCAGATGGTCGGATGCAGAAAAGGCCCTGCCCATCAATCTCTTAGAGATACGAGCAGCCCGGTATGCCCTAGTAGCATGGACATCCAAACTCCAAGGGTCCCCTGTCAGAATTCAATCAGACAATGCCACAGCAGTGGCATATATCAATCATCAGGGGGGCACCAGGAGTCGTGCAGCCCAGAGGGAAGTAAATTACATCCTGAAATGGGCAGAAAGATATGTCCCAGCCATATCTGCGGTATTCATTCCAGGAGTGGAGAATTGGAAGGCGGACTTTCTAAGTCGCCAACAATTATGCCCAGGGGAATGGTCCCTTCATCCCGAGGTTTTCCGGACAATATGTCAGCGGTGGGGAACACCGGATGTAGATCTGCTAGCATCCAGATTCAACGCAAAAGTGGACAGGTTTGTCTCTTGGACAAGGGATCCCCTAGCTTGCGGCTCGGATGCCCTAGTGTTCCCTTGGGATCAGTTCAAGCTGATATATGCATTCCCACCGCCACAATTGTTACCTCGATTACTCCGCAGAATCAGGGTAGAAAAGAAACCAGTGATTCTGGTGGCTCCAGCGTGGCCCCGAAGAGCATGGTACGCGGAGATCGTAAAGATGTCTGTGGGGAGTCCTTGGACCCTCCCACATCGTCTGGACCTGCTTTCGCAAGGACCGATATACCACCCTTCCTTACCAGCCCTAGGTTTGACGGCCTGGCTATTGAAGCCCACATTCTAAAAAAGAGAGGGCTCTCTAATTCTGTGGTATCTACCATGATCAATGCCAGGAAGCCGGTATCCAGGCAGATCTACTATAGAATCTGGAAGGCGTACATCGCCTGGTGTGAGGCCAAGAAATGGCATCCACGTAAATACGTAATAGGTAGGATTCTGGACTTCCTACAATGGGCTGTAGATAGGAAGCTTGCCTTGAGTACTATCAAGGGTCAGATTTCGGCCTTGTCAATATTTTTTCAAAGGCCCTTGGCTTCGCATTCACTAGTCAAAGCCTTTATACAAGGAGTGATGCGTATTAGTCCTCCGGTTAATATTCCCATATGTCCATGGGATCTAAACCTGGTTCTGTCGGTTCTACAGAAACAACCATTTGAACCATTACAGCATATTTCTTTGGTTCTTCTCACCAGGAAATTGATTTTTCTAGTAGCCATTTGTTCGGCTAAAAGAGTGTCGGAATTAGCAGCTATGTCCTGTAAGGAGCCATATCTGGTTATCCATAAGGACAGAGTAGTGTTACGTCCTCATCCAGCCTTTCTTCCTAAGGTGGTATCGAGGTTTCATTTGAACCAAGATGTGGTTCTTCCTTCTTTTTTCCCCAGACCTACTTCGGTAGAGGAAAAGTTATTGCATTCTTTGGATGTAGTAAGAGCAGTTAAAGCTTATCTAAAAGCCACTGCTCAGATTCGCAGAACGGATACTTTGTTTATTCTGCCGGAAGGCCCCAGAAAGGGTCAGGCAGCATCAAAATCTACTTTAGCCAAGTGGATTCGACAAGTCATAATACAAGCCTATGGCTTGAGAAGGAGACCGCCTCCGTTCAAAGTTAGGGCGCACTCCACGAGAGCAGTTGGAACTTCATGGGCAGCGCATCACCAGGCCTCCCTGGCTCAAATCTGTAAGGCCGCAACATGGTCTTCAGTACACACGTTTACTAGGTTCTACCAGGTGGACGTTAGAAGTCAGGAGGATGTCGCCTTTGGGCGCAGTGTGTTGCAGGCCGCAAAAGATCCTCATGTCTGATAGCGCTCAGCTTATGTATGGTGTATCCCCCCCCTCGTTGGGCATTGCTTTAGGACATCCCATTAGTAATAACTATGTCGCTCTGTGTCCCGTGATGTACGAGAAAGAAAATAGGATTTTTATAACAGCTTACCTGTAAAATCCTTTTCTTGGAGTACATCACGGGACACAGAGCTCCCGCCCCTCTTTAGGGACACTTATTGCTTTGCTACAAAACTGAGGTGCTCCCGGATGGGAGGGGCTTATATAAGGGAGGGTACTTCCGGTTTTGGAAGTTGCCAGTGCCAGCACCTGAAGGTATCTATATAACCCATTAGTAATGACTATGTCGCTCTGTGTCCCGTGATGTACTCCAAGAAAAGGATTTTACAGGTAAGCTGTTATAAAAATCCTATTTTTTCCCCTACACTTCCATTACATTTGTTTTCTGCACAGAGTCTACCTTAAGGCCCCTTTCACACTGAGGCACTTTGCAGGCGCTATTGCGCTAAAAATAATGCCCGCAAAGTGCCCTGAAAAAGCCGCTCCTTTGTATCCAGTGTGAAAGCCTAATGGCTTTCACACCGGAGCGGTGCTCTGCAGGAGGGTAAAAAAACTCCTGCAAGCCGCATCTTTGACGCTCCTATAGCGCCCCTGCCCATTGAAATCAATGGGGTAGAGCCTCCAAAATGCCTGCAAAACGCTGCAAAGAGGCGTTATTGCGGGCGTTTTTAACACTTTTTCAGCCGCTAGTGGGGGTTAAAATCACCCCACTAGCGCCCGCAAATCGCGGCGAAAACAACGGTATAGCGGCGCTAAAAATAGCGCCGCTATACCGCCAGCGCATCCAGCGCTTCAGTGTGAAAGTAGCCTTAAGATTAACTTTTTTAAAGGGTAAGTTCACCTTTGTACACTTTTTTTTTTATTATTCCAGCTCCCCTATGGATCAATATAGCATCCATGTACTTTTTTTTGCAAAAATATCAAAGCTTTCCAAGAAAAGTAAGCGACTCTAGATTTAATGGAAAGCTTTGATATTTTTTACAAAAAAAAGTACACGAATGCTATATTGGTGCAAAGGGGAGCTGTAATTTAGAGAAGAAAAAAAAAGCGTACAAAGGTGAGCTTACCCTTTAAAATAGTCTGAGATCAGCAACTGTTGTGGCGCAGTGGTCTGGAGTATGTAATAAATGGCAGAGTGTATATAGTTCAGGGATCATGAGTGCTTAACACACAGAGCATGTGGATCAGGAGTGCATAACTGTTATGCCGCGTACAGACGATCGGGCATTCCGACAACAAATGTTCGATGGGAGCTTGTTGTCGGAAATTCCAACCGTGTGTGGGCCCCATCGGACACTTTCTGTCGGAATTTCCGACAACAAAAATTTGAGAGCTTGTTCTCAAATTTTCCGACAACAAAATCCGTTCTCGTAAATTCCAATCGTCTGTAGCCAATTCCGACGCACAGAATTCTACGCATGCTCTGAATCAAGTACGAGACAGAAGCGCTCCTTCTGGTAAAACTAGCGTTCGTAATGGAGATAGCACATTCCTCACGCTGTAATGGACTGAAAAGCACGAGGCTGAAAAGCGCGAATCGTCTCTCACCGAACTTTTACTAACACGACTGGTATTGAACTTCCCTTTAATAGTGCCGTGTTACGTCTTTTACGTCACCGCGTTCTTGGTGTTCGGAATTTCCGACAACATTTGTGTGAATGTGTGTAGGCAAAACAAGTTCGAGGCCAACACCCGTTGGAAAAAAATCCACGGTTTTGTTGTCGGAATGTCCGATCGTCTATACGCGGCATTAAAGTGCAAGGGTCGGGGGGGTTATTGCACAGGGCCATTGGGCCAGGAGTGCATTATGCAAAGAGTGCAAGGGTCAGGAGTGTGTAACGCACAGTGTGCAGTAATCAGGAGTATTTATTACACAGAGTGCAGGGGTCAAGAGTGTATAAAGTACAGGGATAAGGAGCGCAGGGGTCAGACATGTGTAACACACAGAGATCAGGGGTTAGAAGTGCAGAAGACACTGACATAAGTCAG
Organism: Rana muscosa; assembly: GCA_029206835.1. Classification (NCBI taxonomy): domain Eukaryota; kingdom Metazoa; phylum Chordata; class Amphibia; order Anura; family Ranidae; genus Rana; species Rana muscosa. The sequence goes on along the minus strand of CM055116.1, from coordinate 1,233,989,616 downwards.
AATGAGAAAGACACAACGGGGTTGATTTACTAAAACTGGAGAGGGCACAATCTGGTGCAATCTGGTGCAACTCTGCATAGAAACTCAGCTTCCAGTTTTTTTTCTTGAACAGGCTGAGGTTAGAAGCTGATTGGCTACCATGCACAGCTGCACCAGATTTTGCATTCTCCAGTTTTAGTAAAACTCCCCCAGGCGTACGTAAAATGCACAGAATATGGGGTCAGTTGAATTTGAACTAGTACTACTCTCTTGCAGTCACTGTACAGTCTGTACAACAGAGCTCAGAGGGGGGCGGGGAGGGAAGAGAAGCAGCACCAGGGCTAAATTTAGGTATGCTGGTGCATGCTGGTAGGATGAGAGTGCAAAGTGACAGAGAGATGAGCTCATTGATGTGCTGCTTTTCATTTCAGTGTTCAGTCACAGGGTGGGGGAGGGGAATAGACCTAAAAGTAAACCTAAAACTAAAGCCTCGTACACACGACCGATTTTCTCGGCAAGAACCAGCAAGAAACTTGCTGGCAGAGGTTTCTTGCCGAGTAAATCGGTCGTGTGTACGCGGCTTTCAGGTTTCTCGTCAAGAAAACAGGCAAGAATCTCAACGAGAAAAATAGAGAACCTGCTCTCTATTTTCTCGTCGGGATTCTCGTCGGCCTGTTTCTCGATGAGAAACCCGAGTGTGTGTACACTTACCTGTCGCCGTGGAAACCCGCGCATGCTCGAAATGACTTTGACGCATGCGCGGTAGCTTCCTAGGCATAGGTAGGGTGTAGCAAGATGGCGGCAGCGGCATCGAATGTGACGAGCGCACGCTCGTCGTAGTCAATGACGTCACTGCGTTCGTGCCATTCAAAAGAACAACGGTTGTTTTAAATGGAGTGTGTGTACACTCGGCCGGGACAAGATTTTTGTCCAAGAATCTCGTCAGGAAAAACGACAAGTTTTTTTCCTGACGAGATTCTCGGTCGTGTGTACGAGGCTTAAGGCAGAGGAAAATAAGGTGCCCTCCCCTGTGTGATAGGGCTGTGCTTTGTAACAGAGCTGTGTCAGTCTCAGGACTGGATGGACAGAAAAAATAATAATCCTTTGACAGGTAAAACATCTCTCTTATATGTATGTAATCTGTGTGTTCAGCTTTTTGCCTGGAGTTCAGCTTTCTTATTCAAAGGGAAATTTATATTCCAGGTTTCTATTCAAGCCATGGGGGTGTAGCACATTAATTGTTTAATATGAAACACTCCTTTGCTAAAAAGTTGTTTTTCTATTGCCACAAAGGCCGAGCAAAGAGAAACATCCTGTCCAATCTTTCATCTAGTTACGAGGTTTATACAGAATTTCCTCCTCGGATTGTTGAAATAGTTCTCTATTTAGATACAACAGACAAGCTTATCAGACTGCACTTAGTATATAAACTGACCTGTGTTTTCAAAAACTATTTGGAAACTAGGTATGTGTGTGTGTATATATATATATGTAGCGCTACCCCCAGTTAAGAGAGCCGCTGGATTTGTTTTCGGGCCCTGTATACAGCACCACCAACCCCCAGCAATCGGTTAGACCCACTACTGGCACAGCTAGTCTAGGGGTTATATTTTTATCACATTCAAATATTATTGCAAGGAATAATCTCCTAATAGTAAGACAACACACTGAGGCAGAGATGAAATATAACAGTTTACTCTTATATCAAAGGTAGCATAGACTGAACACAACATATGCAATTGGTTAGCAGAGCCCTGCAGAAATCAATACAGCATACGATAATGGCGCTGCGTGGTACTTCACCGCGTGTAGCTATTATGGTATGCGCGCCCTGTGGCGCACTAAACAATATCTTAACTTCCCACCCCGGTCAGGCCTGACATGGAATAAATCTCAGTCACCTCCTATAGGGATCTCTTCGCATGCCAGCTTTCGGTGGTGCACTTGATGAATAGCAATTTGTAATCCACAACCAGGCAATAACTTGAAACACTATACTGGGGGGGGGGGGGGCACTTCAACTCTGTCCTGCTACCGGTTCCCCCGGGGAACAGCAGATAAACAAAACTGTGGGCCTATGCAGTCTATAGGCCTGAACACGGCACAGTCTATCGGTCTGGGCAGGTGCCCGCTCACCACTCCGGAAGCGATCCCAGTCCGGAACGTCCACCCTGCTGTGTATCCGCACACAGCATCTGCAACGATCGGGTCCCCGATCCAACTGATGTCCTCACTCGACAAGTCAGATGCCACCCAGGCTCCGCAGTGGGGTGGAAGGCTCTTCGGAAGTTGCGCAAGGCCCCAGGCTTCAGGCTTTGCACTGCAGCAGATCCGCACAGGAAGAAGCTGTTGCTTGCAGCGCGGTGTCCAAAGAGGCCGAGCTCCGCCTCGCCTCCTCCTTAAATAACCCCTCCCATGAGTCTCTGCGGTGGCCAACTGCACTCTGGGTGCCGAACGGGGTCCTGGGTAACGTAGTCCCGGGGCCTTAAAGGAGACCCCGCTACACACTCCCCCCACTTAAACTCTTTGGTCCCCAAAGATAACATAAACTTAAATCACAGAACGTACAACATCAATCAAACTTTCGTATGATGTTGGCAGAGGAAATTCCCACCAAAACCGAGGCGTGAACTCCCCTGCCCACAGGTCACACTATCATCAGTGTCCTGCCTAACTGTGCCAGAGAGTGAGCTGGGGTTGCCTCCCACCAAATGAACAGTGGGAGGGTCAGGCTGTTCCATACTCCTTCTGACAGTAACTACAGTGTCTTCCACACTTCTCCCCATCTGTGGGTAAGTCAATCTCCTAGGAGGCTTTATGGCTCTTCGCTTCCTCTGCCCTCTTGGGCTCTCTGTTAGAACAGGTTCCTCCTCTGGAACCAACTCAGGAATTACTTCTGGTTCGGGAGCACTGGACTCCGGGGCAGGGAGGTACAGGGACTCCCTTGGATCTTCTTCAGGTGGTAAGTCACAAGCACTCTCCCAAGAATCCAACCAAGGACTGGATGGAATGAACTCAGTGGCTTCTGCATTCAGTTTGGAGCTCACTGGAGATGATGGGCACCCGGTTGACTCCTTCACCGGGGCCCGCTGAAGTTTTCCGGCGGCTTGCGGTTATTCATCTTTTTTTTCTTCGGGCTGGCACACACTTTGGCGAGATGGCCAGCTCCTCCACAATTGAAACAAATCACATCCCCCCAATCTTCCAGGGATGCGGGCGGTCTTGACTTCTTTTCCATCAGGGAGGTCAGCATCCCCAACACTTGGGACATCTGTGACTTCAAGGTATCCACCTCTGAGTCTCTTTCCAGGGTCATGGCCGTCCTGACCATCACTGGAGGAGGATTTACCGACTCAACTGGTAGGCTCCTCTTCTTCTCCTCCAGCATAGCTTCTTCCTCTCTGACCACCCGGATCAAGTCAGGGTACTCCAGGCTCTTCCCGTCCTGTCTTGTGCGTAGCGCCAATGCGATGGGGTCCAGGGGCTGAGATCCTCTCATCACCTGTTGAACACGGGCCTCATCCACCTTCCGTGGGTCAATCTCCTTCTTTATGTCAATAAATTTTTATTGGGTTTTACAAGATACAAGAAATAAAATACATATATCTTATAATTTCACATCAATGTAGATGACAAAAGCATTTGTCCAGGAATACAGGTATGAATGTATATTGCATAATATTGCTGTGAAATATTAAGTGGCATATCGTTAAACCATTTATCAGACCACCCCAGTGGGTGCAAACTGTGGTCTGAAATAACTGAACCTGTACAGCTTAGTGTGGATTCTCTAAACAGTGTTATTGAAAATCACCAACATATTGCGTATCTACTCAATTTATATTACTATCAAAGGTGTTTATGCATTCACTTCGATAATCATCTTTTATAGAAATATTTAGGGTTAGAGAACTTGGACAGGGAAAAATAATAAGTAGAACTAAAGTAAAAGGAACGGAGGTAAAAGGAACGGAACAGCGGAACCAGCACAAGATGCAAATTATAGCTACCAAGCAGTGTCATCAATATACTTCATTGTATGCTCTTCTTCCAACAGACAGAATGAGGGCCCAAAAAGAATCAGCGAAGGTGACTATTATAGGACTTGTACCACTCCATCCACGGGTTCCATTGTGGATAGAAATCTGCATATCTGCCTTCTATAGATGCTAACATGCTTTCATATGTGTAATGGATGGATAACGTTCGAATGACTTCTCCTACCCTGGGTGTATCCGGGGTCCTCCAAAGTCTAAGTATGACTAATTTAGCAGCTAGAAGTAAATGTATCGTAAACTTCCTGAGGAAAGGCGGTATATCTTCTATGCCTAAGTGTAAAATGGCTAGTGATGGAGAGGGAATTATATGCAGGCCTGTGACCTGTTGAAGAATTAGGAATACGCTAGACCAGAATTTAGCTAATTTCCCACAGGACCATAGGATATGTGATAGCGTTCCCACCTGTGTACATTGCCTCCAGCACAATGGGGATGTGTGTGGATCGAATTTGGCTATCCTGGATGGCGTTAGGTACCATCTATGCGTAACTTTGTGAGTAGGGATGAGCTTCGAGTTCGAGTCGAACTCATGTTCGACTCGAACATTGCCTGTTCGCCCGTTCGCCGAACAGCGAACAAATTGGGGTGTTCGCGGCAAATTCGAAAAATCTATGGGAGAAATCTAAAGTGCTAATTATAAAGGCTTATATGCAAGTTATTGTCCTAAAAAGTGTTTGGGGACCCGGGTCCTGCCCCAGGGGACATGTATCAATGCAAAAAGAAGTTTTAAAAACGGCCGTTTTTTCGGGAGCAGTGATTTTAATAATGCTTAAAATGAAAAAATAAAAGTGAAATATTCCTTTAAATTTTCGTACCTGGGGGGTGTGTATGATATGCATGTGAAGTGGCGCATGTTTCCCGTGCTTAGAACTGTCCCTGCAAAAAGTGTCATTTTTGAAAGAAAAAAATGCATTTAAAACTGACTCGCGGCTATTAATGAATTGTCGGCTCCCGGCAATACATACAAAAGTCATTGATAAAAAAAAAAAAAAAAGCGTGGGGGTTCCCCAGAATTCAATTACCAGGCCCTTCAGGTCTGGAATGGATATTAAGGGGAACCCCGCCGCAAATAAAAAAAAAATTGACGTGGGGTTCCCCCAAATATCCATTCCAGGCCCTTCAGATCTGGCATGGATTTTAAGGGGAACTCCACCCCAAGTTTAAAAAAAAATGGCGTGGAGTCCCCCTAAAAATCCATACCAGACCCCTTATCCGAGCATGCAACCTGGCCGGCCGCAGGGGAAAAGGGGGGGACGAGAGAGCGGCCCCCCCTCCCTCCTGAACCGTACCAAGCCACATGCCCTCAACATGGGGAGGATGTCCCCATGTTGATGGGGACAAGGGCCTCATCCCCACAACCCTTGCCCGGTGGTTGTGGGGGTCTGCGGGCGGGGGGCTTATCGGAATCTGGAAGACCCCTTTAACAAAGAGGACCCCCAGATCCCGGCCCCCCCCCCTATGTGAATTGGTAAGGGGTACATTGTACCCCTACCATTTCACGAAGAAAGCGTAAAAAAATGTTTAAAAAAACACACAAACACCTTGAAAAAGTCCTTTATTTAAAAAAAAAAAAAAAAAAAACATTCCAGCGGTGAAATCCAGTGTCCCGCGGCGATCCCGATGTCCAGCGCTGTCCGTCATTGGTTGTGCCTGAGCGGACCTGATGGGGAACTCCCTCTCAGTATTTTAAATGTATAGACCCGCCCCTTCTAAAGTTCCCCATCAGGTCCGCTCAGCGGACCAGATGCGGAACATGAGAAGGGGCGGGTCTATACATGTATTACCAAAGTGAGAGCAGTTCCCCATCAGGTCCGCCTCCTCGGTATGTCAGACCCGCCTACGTCATTGGCTTGAGCGGGGAACTTCCTTCACTATGTAAATTTAAATTTACATAGTGAAGGAAGTTCCCTGCTCAAGCCAATGACGTAGGCGGGTCTGACATACCGAGGGGGCGGACCTGATGGGGAACTGCTCTCACTTTGGTAATACATGTATAGACCCGCCCCTTCTCATGTTCCGCATCTCGTCCGCTGAGCGGACCTGATGGGGAACTTTAGAAGGGGCGGGTCTATACATTTAAAATACTGAGAGGGAGTTCCCCATCAGGTCCGCTCAGGCACAACCAATGAAGGACAGCGCTGGACATCGGGATCGCCGCGGGACACTGGATTTCACCGCTGGAATGTTTTTTTTTTTTTTTTTTAAATAAAGGACTTTTTCAAGGTGTTTGTGTGTTTTTTTAAACATTTTTTTTACGCTTTCTTCGTGAAATGGTAGGGGTACAATGTACCCGTTACCAATTCACATAGGGGGGGGCGGGATCTGGGGGTCCCCTTTGTTAAAGGGGTCTTCCAGATTCCGATAAGCCCCCCGCCCGCAGACCCCCACAACCACCGGGCAAGGGTTGTGGGGATGAGGCCCTTGTCCCCATCAACATGGGGACATCCTCCCCATGTTGAGGGCATGTGGCTTGGTACGGTTCAGGAGGGAGGGGGGGCCGCTCTCTCGTCCCCCCCTTTTCCCCTGCGGCCGGCCAGGTTGCGTGCTCGGATAAGGGGTCTGGTATGGATTTTTAGGGGGACTCCACGCCATTTTTTTTTTAAACTTGGGGTGGAGTTCCCCTTAAAATCCATGCCAGATCTGAAGGGCCTGGTAATTGAATTCTGGGGAACCCCCACGCTTTTTTTTTTTTTTTTTATCAATGACTTTTGTATGTATTGCCGGGAGCCGACAATTCATTAATAGCCGCGAGTCAGTTTTAAATGCATTTTTTTTCTTTCAAAAATGACATTTTTTGCAGGGACAGTTCTAAGCACGGGAAACATGCGCCACTTCACATGCATATCATACACACCCCCCAGGTACGAAATTTAAAGGAATATTTCACTTTTATTTTTTCATTTTAAGCATTATTAAAATCACTGCTCCCGAAAAAACGGCCGTTTTTAAAACTTCTTTTTGCATTGATACATGTCCCCTGGGGCAGGACCCAGGTCCCCAAACACTTTTTAGGACAATAACTTGCATATTAGCCTTTATAATTAACACTTTAGATTTCGAACGTTCGAGTCCATTGTATTTAATAGGGTTCTAAAGTTTACACGAACATTTTGTCTGTTCGCAGGTTCTGGTGCGAACCGAACAGGGGGGTGTTCGGCTCATCCCTGTTTGTGAGCTAGCTCCCAAAGGTTCGCACACTTAGTAGCTGAGTGAGTATATTGGAGGGCTCTGACCCACTGATCAGCTGTATATGAGGTTTCCAGCTCTCTCTCCCAGGCCAGTATTGAGTTAGATTTCTCAAACACCAATTTATCATTCAAGAAGTTGTAAAAAAGTGAAATACCCCCTCTACGGCTAATTTTTGAAGTGATAAATGTGTGTAATTTCCAGAACAATTTATATGTTCTAAAGTGGCCTTTTTTAAGGAATGAAATCACTCTGAAATAGTTGAATTGTTCAGAGGCCGGGAGATTAAATTCTTGTTGTGCGAGAGGGAAAGACTTCAAAGTGTCATTCGAACAAAGGTCCGAGACCCAATGAAGTCCTCCCACGATCCATTTATTAAGATTTAGTTCAGGTATTAGTAGTGCTATGGTGTTGATGGGTACTTCAATGGCGATGTTAGATGCTAAGGTGGTCCTGGTCAGCACTAGTTGCTTCCAGGCAACTAGGGTTGCTGTCATTGGTGGGGACAGGTACTTATATTTGGTTCTAGCAAGGGGATAGGCAAGCAGAAATTCTTTCAAATTTCCATTAGGTATTAAAGATTGTTCTATGAGACCCCATAGTGGCAAGGGCTGGATGTTAAACCACCCCCTAATCTGTGCTAGTATTGCCGCTTTGTGGTAGTCAGAGAAATCTGGTACGCCCGCCCCCCCCTGCCCTTTTGTGTTTTCTAAGTTTGGAGAAAGTGCACCTCGCCTTCTTACCTTGCCAAAGAAAACCCGAAAGCATTTTTTTGTAAACCGCTAAAGAAAGTTTTGGGAATCGGAACAGGGACTGTCCGAAAGATGTATAGGATTTGGGCTAGAATCTGCATTTTGAAAGCCGCCAGTCGACCTGTCCATGATAATATATGTTTGCTCAGTATACCTAGCCTATCCGATATTTGTGTTACCAATGGTTGGTAGTTGGCTTTATATAGTTGTTCAGGGTGAGAGGTGAGCTGGATCCCCAGGTAGCTTATGGCATAACTCGACCAGATATATGGGTAGTTGGATTGTAATGTAGTTTTGTCGTGATGGGGCACCCCCAAATCCAGAATATAAGATTTAGATTCATTCACCTTGTAATAAGATATTTGGCTATATTCCTGAAGTACTTGCGAAGTTGCGAGACCTTTTCCAAGGAAGATATTGGATTGGTAAGCATTAGAATCACGTCATCAGCAAAAAGGCTGATGACATGTTTTTTATTGTTGATTGTGAAACCCTGTATCTCTGATGTCTGTCTGATGCGAGCTGCAAGTGGCTCCATCAGGAGATTAAAAATGAGGGGAGAGAGAGGACAACCTTGTCTCGTGCCATTAGTAATCCCAAAGGATCTGGATAGCATACCCGACGTGTAAACTTTGGCTGATGGTGAAGTATATAAAGCCAGGATTGCGGAAAGCAGAAGATCTTTGAACCCAAATTTTAATAGAGCTTGTTGTAGGTACACCCAGTGTACTCTGTCGAACGCCTTCTCCGCATCCAACGCTAGGAGCAGAGAAGGCGTGCGACATTTCCTGGCAACATAGGTAATATCAATCAAGCGTCTCGTGGCGTCCGATGCCTGTCTGCCCTTTGTAAACCCCGATTGGTCGGGATCGATCAAAGTAGGTAAAATATTAATTAACCTCAAGGCTATCATCTTGGCATATATTTTAAGGTCAACATTTAATAATGAAATCGGTCTAAAATTCTGGGGTGCATCAGGTGTCTTCCCCGGTTTGGGGAGTGTGACCACCAAGGCTTCCAGCATCTCAGCAGGAAAAGAGGCAGAGGCAGCTGCAGTATCAAAAACTTTTAGTAGGTGTGGTCCCAAGGTTGTTTGAAATGTTTTGTAGTAATCACCTATAAGTCCATCAGGGCCCGGGGATTTGTTACTATGGAGGGTTCTTATGGCTTGCAGAACTTAGTCGAGAGTGAAGGCGGAATTTATGTCTCGTAACTGTTCTTGTGACAGGGTAGGTAAGTTAATGTCCGCCAGAAACCCCTCAATGGTTGATAAGGAAGGTTGGTGGGTGTCTTTATCTAAATGAAGATTATAAAGGGAGCTATAATAATCGCTGAAGGCATCAGCGATGCCCTGGGGGTCATATACCTTCTCCTTGCTCGTAGGGTGAATAATATAAGCTAACCTAGATTTAAAACGTTGTCCCTGTAAGCGTCTCGCTAGCGCTTTCCCTGCTTTGTTATTAGTGGAGTAGAAGGACATTTTCATTCTTTTTTCGTTTTGTTCAAAAGTTTGGAGAAGAAGTAATCTAAGATCATGTCTTAGTGTAGTGAGTTTGGCGCTGATGGGGGAGGAAGGGTTCATCTTGTTCTGGGTTTCTAAGGAATCAATTTCTGACATTAATGCAGAGATTTTCAGCTGCCTCTGCCTCCTGAGCCTAGCGCCTAATTGAATAAATATGCCTCTTATGTATGCCTTATGGGCATTCTAAAGCAAAAAAGCATCATCCGTGGAAGAGGAATTGATTTGGAAATAGTCCGACAGGTGGTCTTTCAGGATTGATTTAGTGTTTGGGTTTTGAATAATTTGAGCGTTGGCACGCCAGACAAAGGTAGTGTTGTCGGGATAAGAATCTCTCAGTTCGAGGAGAATAGGAGCGTGGTCTGACCACGTTATCGTGTCAATTTTTATTTGGGAAACTTTTTGAAGCACCCACCTGTCTAATAAAAACAAATCAATCCTCGAATATGAGCAATGTCTATGTGAGAAAAATGAATAATCCCTTTCACTGGCGTGTGTACAACACCAAGCATCATATAGGTCATGCGAGCGAAGAAAGTTCCCCAAAGATGGTATCCTGGTAGACTGGATCGTGGTAGAATCCAGAGTTGGATTGGGAACTACATTGAAGTCTCCGCACAGTACAAGGGAGCCCTGTCTCACCTTTTCAACTTTGTGCATGAGTCTGTTGAGAAATCGAATTTGACGTTTGTTGGGCGCATAAAGAGTTACTAGAGTATAGCGGGTGTTGTTTATGTCACAAATTAGTATCAGATATCGACCCTGAGGGTCAGTGAATTCCGAAATTAAATTGAAAGAAATTGTGTCTCTAATCGCAATGAGGACTCCTCTTCGCTTCGCTGCCATGTTAGAGAAGAAGTAATGCTGGAAAGACTTGTATGTGCATTTAGGTGGAGCATTAATGTGGAAGTGGGTCTCCTGTGCGCAGAGTATATCACATTGCGAAGATACAGCCTCTCTCCAAAGGGATGCTCTCTTAGCTGGGTGGTTTAAGCCATGGGCATTAATTGAGAGAATTTTAACTGGCATGTAGGTCCGTCAAGAATGCTATGTGTGGCGTATAGTGGAAGTACTTACAATCAATGTTCGTAGTATGCGATTCTTTGAGGGGGACCCATCCCCGTCCGATTCGAAGATTCCATGTAGCGATGCTATAGCAGTAGTGGGGATGGAATAGAAGAGAGGTAGTGTTGGTTCTTAGATGAGTTGGTCGGTGCTGTTCCTGGAAAAAAAACTGGTAAACAAAACGAAAAGTACGAAAACTAAGACGTAAAACATGGGTCATCACAACCCTGAGGCAGAACATTTCTGCTCAAAAGACTGGGAGCTTGAGTCGTGGAGGCAGCTCCGATATGCGGGGCCCTGGGAGTGGGCATTTGTTATAAGGCATTGGGGTTTCTCTTTTATCATACGGAATCATCCCTTTGTTTTTGATCTCGGGAACTCCTGCTGGAGTTACCTGCTCTAGGAGGTTCATCTGGCCCCTCCGGTAGAATTTTCCATTTCTGTAGCAATCGGTACCCCTTAGACGGGGACGTGATTGCATGCGTTGTACCATCTTTAGTCACCAATAGTTTCGTGGGATATCCCCACCTGTAATCAATACTATGGTTTCTCAATGCCTTGGTGACATTATTCAAATTTTTACGAAGTTGTAGCGTGAACTGAGACAGATCAGCATAAAATTGTAAAGTGGAGTATTCAGTGTTGCGGTGCTCCCCTTTGCGTGTTATTGTCATTAGTCTCTCTTTGGTTTGATAGAAGTTGATTCGGAATAGAACATCTCTAGGGACATTATCTGGGATGAAAGACGGCTTAGGTAGTCTATGAATTCTGTCTATAGAGAGTTCAATGGCGGAAAGATCAGGCATGAGCGTGGTGAGCATGGTAGTAGCATAAGAGCGCAGGTCAGAAGGGGTTACAGTTTCAGGTATTCCTCTTATCTTAACGTTATGTCTCCTAGACCTGTCTTCCAAATCAGCTAATTTCGCTCTCATCCATGCTTGTTCATCCTCCACTGTGTCGTTTGCATCCACCAAATCATTAATGGTGGTAGCATATTCCCCCATTTTTGTCTCAATATGGTCAACTCTATCTCCCACTTCTGCAAGCTCAGTGCTAAATCTCCTCATGCAGGCCATCATATCACTGTGAATCGAGCTCCTGAGTGAAATAAGCATGTCTTTTAGTGTAGTGTCCAGCACTGGTTGGTGCAGCGTGGGGAATGAGACTATCGAATCTGGAAGCTCCCTAGTGTCATCCTGTGAGTCTGCAGTGGATCTTACTTCACACTGCTGCAGATCAGGCTCTTCCGTCCTAAAGCGGGTCTTAGCCGGGCTACCGCTCAGTGGAGATGGGGTCAGGTAAGCCTGGGGTGTATCAGTGTTATCGAGGGACTTTCTGGTCGACATCCCCTTACCGCTCTGAGGATGTCCTCTAGCCGCTCTGGAAGCTGGAGAGGCGCCGGCGCCATCTTGTCCTCGAGGCTGCGACGGCAGCATGTAGTAATCCGTCAGTTTCTTCGGTCTGCGTTCGGCTGGCCGCTTTCTGGTCATTTTGGCCGGGTGGTGGGGAGTCAAACCGCTGCTTCTAGACTCTTTGTATGTGCCTTTCTTTGCTTTTAGCCGCTTATTGTCCCGCTGTCCGCCGGAGCTCAGGGATCACACCGCCATCTCGGTGGAGTCCAAGCCACGCCCCTTGGTCAATCTCCTTCTTAAGAATCATCTTATGCAGGATCTTATCCAGGTGCCTCATGAACTCTGACAGCTTCTCTCCTGTCTTCTGGTAGCAATGCTCCAGCTGGTAAGTGAGCTCAGTGATTTTCTCTGTTCCACCGAACACATTCTGCAGGATGTCCAGATAGTCCTGCGCATTACAGTCTGTCTTACTCATCTTGAGATTGCGTATGGCCTCTAGAGCAGGCCCCTTCAAGCTCTCAGCAATTCTCTGCTTCTTTCTGTGGTCTGGGACTTCCCATTCTTCAAGGGCCTGAGTGGCACTGTCTAACCACTCTTCGAACCCCTCTTCACCTGAGGGTACAGGTTTCCTTCCTGAGAATATTCGAAGCTTTCTGTATCCTGACATCTGGTAATCTGTAGGATCTTTCTTGCACTGGGCTACAAGTTCCCCCAGGACCGCGCACAACTCTGCGCCAAGAATGGTAGATGGCGACCCGGGACTTTCCCTTTTCACCTGTCTTGCTTCTTTTGGGGTGGGTGATGGAGACAGTTTCGGTGTCTGAGACCGTTCTCCTGGATTATTTGGCAGCGCGTATATCAGGCTATAAGTCTGGTCATCTATTGCTTCTACACTTGGATTCTTGAAATGTTCTGGGACTCCGTCCTTCCATTCCACTAATGCGTGGGTCAGTGAGGAATTCGTCCTGACATCCACCACCCATGCTTTCTGATACGGTGACAGTGACATCACCAGCTGCCTCACCGCTTCTTCTTGCCAGATCCCTGGGAGTTCTATGACTACTACCCCGGCTGGATCTATGTTGACAGTTTTACACCAGTGTCCTACTTCTAGTGGGTCCATGCTGGTACTTTTGGCGCGTTGCTTGCTGCAACAGGATCCCAGACTCGAGAGCCCCCCACGTGTAGCGCTACCCCCAGTTAAGAGAGCCGCTGGATTTTGTTTTCGGGCCCCGTGTACAGCACCACCAACCCCCAGCAATCGGCTCGACCCACTACTGGCACAGTTAGTCTAGGGGTTATATTTGTATCACATTCAAATATTATTGCAAGGAATAATCTCCTAATCGTAAGACAACACACTGAGGCAGAGATGAAATATAACAGTTTACTCTTATATCGAAGGTAGCATAGACTGAACACAACATATGCAATTGGTTAGCAGAGCCCTGCAGAAATCAATACAGCATACGATAATGGCGCTGCGCGGTACTTCACCGCGTGTAGCTATTATGGTATGCGCGCCCTGTGGCGCACTAAACAATATCTTAACTTCCCACCCCGGTCAGGCCTGACATGGAATAAATCTCAGTCACCTCCTATAGGGATCTCTTCGCAGGCCAGCTTTTGGTGGTGCACTTGATGAATAGCAATTTGTAATCCACAACCAGGCAATAACTGGAAACACTATACTGGGGGGGGGGGGCACTTCAACTCTGTGCTGCTACCGGTCCCCCCGGGAAACAGCAGATAAACGAAACTGTGGGCCTATGCAGTCTATAGGCCTGAACATGGCACATTCTATTGGTCTGGGCAGGTGCCCGCTCACCACTCCGGACGCGATCCCAGTCCGGAACGTCCACCCTGCTGTGTATCCGCACACAGCGTCTGCAACGATCGGGTCCCCGATCCAACTGATGTCATCACTCGACAAGTCAGATGCCACCCAGGCTCCGCAGTGGGGTGGAAGGCTCTTCGGAAGTTGCGCAAGGCCCCAGGCTTCAGGCCTTGCACTGCAGCAGAACCGCACAGGAAGAAGCTGTTGCTTGCAGCGCGGTGTCCAAAGAGGCCGAGCTCCGCCTCGCCTCCTCCTTAAATAACCCCTCCCATCAGTCTCTGCGTTGGCCAACTGCACTCTGGGTGCCGAACGGGGTTCTGGGTAACATAGTCCCGGGGCCTTAAAGGAGACCCCGCTACATATATATATATATATATATATATATATATGTAGCGGGGTATTGCCTTTTAATTCTTCAGAGACTACATTACCCAGTAGTCCTGGGTAATGTAGTCTCTGAAGAATTAAAAGGCAATACACTTTAAGGCACCCAGGGTGCATTGCCCCGCGCAAGGACTGCTGGGGGGGGACTTTATAAGGGGAGGCGGAGCTGAGTTCTCTCTCTATGGACACCGCCCGCCCAGCAAGTTGAACTGCTGCTTGAGCTCCTGTGACTTTAGGCCAGAAGCCTGGGCCTTTTCTCCAAAGAGCCTTCCACTCGCACGAGGAACCTGAGGGACGTCTCTCCTTTGATACTGCACCTTTGCCAGGAGGACCGAAGACCCGGATGTCGATGGATCGGTGTACTTAGACACCGCAGCGGAAGAAACGGACGTGGACTGGTCCGGTTGGGTGAGAGAGCACCTGCTCATAGACAGACACAGTATCTCTGTTACATTGGTGGATTCAATTCTATTCTTCAAGTGCACCACCGTTGCTAGTGAAGATTTCCCTACAGAACTTCCACTTAGTCCAGTCAGGCCTGACTGTGTAGCGTAGACATTCCTGGGCGCCATATTGTCCACGAGGGGAAGTAGCTGCAAAGGGGACTATTAGAGTTGCATAGCATTGTATACTTGTCTGTTTGTTTAACACTGTTTATTGCAGGGCTCTGCATATCACATGTACCCTCCTGTTTTATTGCTTACCCACTAATCTAAGTAAACATACAAGGGTTAAGTATATTGGTGTCTGTGTTCTTTACTATACAGAAGAGATAGGTAAAGGAAGTTTTAAAATATCACTGTGTGTTCTTGCCATAGGATTGTGCCGCTGTGAGTCACAGGTTACACAATCCCATCTTCCCCTACTAACTGTGCCAAGGGAGGTTAGAGCCGATTGCCAGGGGTTGACAGCGGTGTACTACAGGGCCCAAAATCATACAGGCAGCCCTCTTAACTGGGGGTATCGCTACATATATATATAATTATATATATGTAGCGGGGTGTTAAATTTAGGGGAAGTGTCTGAGTGGTAATTAGGCTCAGATACACTGATTGTTAGAGTTAATGGACCATTTCTGTCCATGGGAGATAGTGTTGGTGTGCAGTTCCCTGTGGCCCACAGGTGGCGCTGTTGCCGTGGGCCAGGGTTGAACAACTGATACAAGACTGTGCCTTTTTTGTCCCCTCTCGGCAGTAGTTTGGCGGGGCGGGGAACCTGCTGTGCCTGTCGGGAAAGGGTATAAAAAGGGGCGGCCATCTTTCATTGGGTTCGTTCGTCCATCGACGCCCAGGCACCTTCAGCCTGGGCGGGTGTGTGTGTCATCTCCGGGTGCCCTAGGCCCGGAGGCCTGGTTCCTGTTCCATCCCAGACACCTTCAGTCTGGGATGAGGTACTATTTTTGAAGGCCCGGGGTCCAGCAACCTTCGGCTGGGGTCCGCTAGGGATCGATAGCTCCCAGGGTGCCGCCTTGCGAGGGGACCCGTATCTGAGATGAGGAGGCCAGGGAGGTGACCCTTTCCGAAGACCCAGCGCAGAGTCGTGGTGACGGTGAGGGCCTCTGGTAACTCTCCGGAGGGATGGTTTTCTCCTTGACATGGGCCAAATACTTCATAGGGCAAGGCCCTATTCATCAGGTCAGTGGCAGTGACCGTTCACCAAGTCAGTGGCAGTGACTTCATAGGGCAAGGCCCTATTCATCAGGTCTGTGGCAGAGATCGTGCGCCAAAACTGTTTGTGAAACCTGAACAGTCCGAGGAAATCATTTAAGTTTGTGCCTGGACCTCCTCCCACCTAAGCTGTCCTGTGTCTTGTTCCAACCTGTCTGCTGTTAAAGAGACTATTTATTATCCAGTGTAAAATAAATATAGAAGTTGGACTTTCAGTTGGTGTGGACAGTTACATTACTGGGGAGAAATAAAGACTTGGAGGATCATAACACCAGCCGCAGGCAGGCCCGAAAAAACTAACACCGCTCAACCTCCTCACACAGGAGGGTACGGGCTTGTGGTGCGGTGTGCCTCTCCCTCCCTGCGAGGAGCCAGAAATTAAAGGCAGGTAAAGGGGAGAGGTGGGTGCGCTACATATATATATATATATATATATATATATATATATATATATATATATATGAAAGTTCAAAGGGTGAGGTGCACTGAACAGTCTAAAGCCTCGTACACACGGTCGGACTTCCATCTGACTTTTCCGTGGTTTTTTGTCCGAACGGAGTTGGTTGGGAACACCCATAGCATACACACGCTCGGACTTTTCTGCAAACTTTCTTAAAACTTCTTACAACATCACGTGTTTTTTCTGCTCTTTTCTGATCTTTACTGCCACCCTTTGGACAACTTCTGCTATTGTTGGTTGATTTTAACATTAGTTGTTTTGTCCATCGGACTAAAGTCCGATGGTTTTCTCTACACACGGTCGGACTTTGCTCCATCGGACTTTTGTTGGGCAAAAGTTTGTCCGTTTGCAGACCCAACTTTTGTCCGATGAAATCCAAAACCAAACGAAAAAAGTTTGTCCGATGGAGCGTACACGCGGTCGGATTGTTGGTCCAACTTGCTTAAAATGAAGTTTGTTGGGCAAAAGTCCGACCGTGTGTACGAGGCTTTAGCAAAAATGTGCAAGCAATCTGGTCTTTCCCAGGGACCATAATATAGAAAAAAGAGAGGTGGGATTACTGCACAAAAAGATTTATTTAAGATATAAAAAGTTACATCAAACAAATGGTATACATGGTGACATTTCGGGCTGGTACAGATAACGCCCTTCTTCAAAACCACATACAGTAGAACCTCGGGTTGCGAGTAACGCGGTTAACGAGGGTTTCGCAATACGACCACTGTATTTATAACAATCCTAACTCGGTTTGCGAGTGTTGTCTCGCCAAACGAGCAGGATTCAGGCC
The DNA here is from genome assembly GCA_029206835.1 of Rana muscosa. Lineage (NCBI taxonomy): Eukaryota > Metazoa > Chordata > Amphibia > Anura > Ranidae > Rana > Rana muscosa. The sequence goes on along the minus strand of CM055116.1, from coordinate 1,233,972,570 downwards.
AAAGTGGTGTGCAGTACTGCGTTTGGCCTGAGGTGGGGGGGCGCCGTAGCTGAGCGGAGCCGAACGGCGCCGACCGGCGCCGTTCGGGAATGCTCAGAAAGACACAGAAATACTCCGTTCCCAAGCCTTTCTGAGGTTTGCCAAGGTCAGCCGAAGTGTTCTCGGGCCTTTCCCGGCCGTTTCTGAGGCTCTCCGGCACCCCCCTGCCTTTGGCCGCATGCGGTATTGCATGCCATTGAAGTCAATGCGGAACAAATTATTTTCGTTTCCATTAACTTCAATGGAGAATCTCGCTTTGATATGCGAGTGCTTTGGATTACGAGCATTCTCCTGGAACGGATTATGCTCGTAATCCGAGGTTCCACTGTACCTACAAAATGACCACACACAAAGGCCAATATATAGCTCATTTTGATCAATACTTAATTAAATCATTAGGATAAGCTGGAATCAATTGGAAATAGAGTATACAACATTCCTTATCATTATATGTCAATCAATTCAAAAGGCTGGAACGACTTTAGGCAACAGGTGTATTGGATCCCTCACTAGGTAAAGATATTGTCGATCGGATAGTTCATCTAAAGAGCTTATCCTAATGATTTAATTAAGTATTGATGATAATGAGCTATATATTGGCCTATGTGTGTGGTAATTTTGTAGGTTTTGAAGAAGGGTGTTATCTGTACCAGCCTGAAACGTCACCATGTATACCATTTGTTTGTAACTTTTTATATCTTAACCACTTGCCGACCAGCGCACGACGATATACGTCGACACAATGGCACGGCTGGGCAGATGGGTGTACAGGTACGTCCCCTTTAAGATGCAGCATTGTGGTCATGCGCCCGTCACAAGCTCTGTGAGTCCGACCGCGGGTCCCGCGGACTCGATGTCCGCGGGGATACCCGCAATCGTCTCACGGAGAGGAAGAACGGGGAAATGCTGATGTAAACGAGCATTTCCCAATTCTTCCTAGTGACAGGTCGTGTCACACGTAGCCCATTCCCCCTACAGTTAGAACACATCCCTAGGACACACTTAACCCCTTCAGCGCCCCCTCCTGGTTAACTCATTCACTGCCAGTGTAATTTTTACAGTAATCAGTGCATTTTTATAGCAGTGATCGCTGTATCACTGACAATGATCCCAAAATAGCGTCAAAAGTGTCCGATGTGTCCGCCATAATGTCACAGTCACAATAAAAATTAGCAGATCGTCGCCATTACTAGTAAAAAAAAAAATTATTAATAAAAATGCCATAAAACTACCCCCTATTTTGTAGACGTTATAACTTTTGCGCAAACCAGTCAATAAACGCTTATTGCGATTTTTTTTTTTTTTTACCAAAAATATGTAGAAGAATACGTATCGGCCTAAACTGAGGAAAAAATAAATTTTTATATATTTTTTGGGGATATTTATTATAGCTAAAGGTAAAAAATATAGATTTTGTTTTCAAAATTGTCGCTAATTTGTTTATAGCGCAAAAAATAAAAACCACAGAGATGATCAAATACCACCAAAAGAAAAGCTCTATTTGTGGGACAAAAAGGACGCCAATTTTGTTTGGAAGCCACGTCGCACGACTGCGCAATTGTCAGTTAAAGCGACGCAGTGCCGTATCGCAAAAAGTGGCCTGGTCTTTGACCACCAAAATGGTCTGGGGCTGAAGCGGTTAAAGGGAACCTGTCACTTAAAAGTCATCACATAGGGGATGAAAAAAAAAAAGTTAAGTAAATAAAAGTTTTTTGCAAAAACAATTAAGTTACTCCCCATTTCTTTTTTTTTGAGGCCCCCTCACCTCCACATTATACGCATGTACGAACGTAAACGCATGCGTCTGGGATGCCAAATGTTGATTGCGATAGCACCAGACCTCCTCCATAACACTAAAATGATGACCTATACAGAGTTTTTGAAGCGTTGCCTAAAGAAAATACAGGGTACTGAAGTTAGTTGCCATTTCACAGGCGCACACAAATTTAAGGTTTATTTTGTTGGGTATCTATTTACTATAAGCAACCTCATCCTTTATATAATTTTCTTTTTGTTTGCCCTAAAATTCACTTCATGCCGTCAGCATAGGCGTGCGCACAGGGTGTGCCAGGCCTGTCCAGGCACACCCTAATCACCCTGTGCAGAACAGATTCCCCCTACTGCCCTGGCTCCCTCTCCTTCCCCCACAGCACTGCCGGCTTCCCTCCTCTCCCACCGGTTGTTGCTGTGGATGTTTTAGGATGAGTGGGGAAAGGGGCCAGTAAATATTCCATTTATCAGCCCCTTCCCTTTCTGAATGAACATGGTGAGTGATCTGTAGAGTGTGTTTGAGCTTTGCGGTGCACACCCTAATGCCAAAGGCTGCGCACACCTATGGCCGTCAGAAATTCCGACAACAAAACCGTGGATTTTTTTTCAGACGGAATGTTGGCTCAAACTTGTGTTGCATACACACGGTCACACAAATCTTGTCGGAAATTCCGAACGTCAAGAACGCGGTGACGTACAAGACGTACGACGAGCCGAGATCAATGAAGTTCAATAGGCAGTTCGGCTCTTCTGCTTGCATTAAGGTGAAAAACCTCCTGTGATGCAGCTGCCCCCCAGAGCCCCCCTTTTACTTACCTGAACTCGGTCTTTCCAGCGACGGGGACGAGCACACCAGCTCCAGCCGGTGTCTCGGGTCCTGATTGGATAGATTCCTAGCAGCGCAACTATTGGCTCCCGCTGCTGTCAATCAAATACAATTACGCAGGGGCGGGGCCGTCAACGAACGCAGCAGCAGAACACGGGAGTGCGCCCACACAAGTGCCCCGAAGGAGAGCGGTTCTCCAACGGGGAACTCAAGAAGAGGAGGGACCAGGACCCCCGTTGAGGGACCCCAGATGAGGAGGATTGGGGCCACTCTGTGCAAAACCAACTGCACAGAGGAGGTAAGTATGACATGTTTTTTTTTTTTAAACAAACCTTTACATAATCTTTCACTTTCACTGCCAGAGCTGTTTTTGGCTTTTTTTTGCACAAATGTTTAAAAAATCATTTTAGGCCTGAAGATTACACAAAACCCACAAATATGATTTATTTTTTTCTGAAAGAAGACACCCTAGAGAATAAAATAGTGGTAGTTGCAATTTTTTATGTCACACGATATTAGCGCAAGGTTTTCTGTAAAAAACACACTAACGTGAATTATAGGGCAAACACACACAATAAATTACACAAATTTTTGGTAAAATATAAAAGACGAGGTTGCAACGAGTAAATAGATACTCAACATGCCAAACCTTAAATTTACGTGTGCCCGTGAAATGGCGACAAACTTCAGTACCCTATATTTTTTATAGGCGATGCTTCAAAAGCCCCCTGTAGGAATCAGTTTAGTGTTACGAAAAGGTCTTGGGTTCGAATTATTGCTCTCACTCCGGCGTACACAGCGATATGTAACATGTGTATCGCAATCGTCGTTTTCACACGTAAGTGCCCCGACGCATGTGTTTACGTTCATGCATGTGTATATGTGGGGAGTGGGGGGCCTCAGAATTTTTTTTGGGGGGGGGATTGTATGTGCTTGGGTGTAACTTAATTTTTTTTTGCAAAAAAATTTTTTTTTTTTCTTTACCTAACTTTTTTTTTCATCACATACGGGAGAAACAGTCCCCTATGTGATAATTTTTAGGTGACAGGTTCTCTTTTATTGAGATATGCAGGGTCTAAAAGAGCTGCACTGCACTGAATGTTTGCAATGCAGATCGCATTGCAAAACATCCTTTCTCTGCAAATCGAGCCGGGGAAACCGAGAACTTGACCCGGAAGTGACGTCAGAGACCTCGCTTTCTGGGTCACAAGAAAAGGGGGAGGAGAGCGGACGTGTGTCCACTCATCTCCTTCCCCTCTACACGCTGGCACCCGCCATAGAAATCCGGGGCCCGCCTATAAGCAAGCGGAGCCCGGTAAGCATCTGACGTTGGTCCACTGTGTTTTATCAAGTCCAAAGTCAGCACAGCCCGATACCAGGAAATTATAGCGCACTTCCCTCTGCTAAACGGCTTTATGGAGATGCTGATTTCATTTTCCAGCAGGACTTTTGTACCTGCCCACACTACCAAAAGTACCAATACCTGGTTTAATGATCATGGTATCACTGTGCTTGATTGGCCAGCAAACTTGCCTGACCTAAACCCCATAGAGCAGGGGTCTCAAACTGACGGCCCTCCAGCTATTGCAAAACTAAAAGTCCCATCATGCCTCTGCCTTTGGGAGTCATGCTTGTAACTGCCAGCCCTGCAATGACTCATGGGACTTGTAGTTTCGCAACAGCTGGAGGGCCACCAATTTGAGACCCTTGCCATAGAGAATCTGCTGGGGTAATGTTAAGAGGAAGATGAGACACCAGACCCAACAATGCAGACGAGCTGAAGGCCGCTATCAAAGCAACCTGGGCTTCCATAACACCTCAGCAGTGCTACAGGCTGATAATTCATGCAAAAGGAGCCCCGACAAAGTATTGAGTGCATACTATACTGTACATGGACATACTTTTCACTAAGCCAACATTTCTGTATTAAGAATCCTTTTTTTTATTGGTCTTCTGTAATATTCAAACTTTCTGAGATACTGAATTTTGGGTTTTCACTAGTTGTAAGTAGGGATGAGCTTCGTGTTCGAGTCGAACATACGTTCGACTCGAACATTGGCTGTTCGATCGTTCGACGAAGATCGAACGATTTGGGCCGTTCGCGCCAAATTCGAGTGACGCGAACGGCCCACAATGCACTACGCCATCGCAGTGTCATCCAGGCGCTGTGATTGGCCAAGCATGCACTGTGACCCCGCATGCTTGGCCAATCACAGCGCCGGCAGCGAGGAGAGCAATGATTGGCCACAGGCAGGATGCCTGTGGCCAATTATTGCTGAGGGTGTTTAGTACACGCCCCACACTATAAAAGGCCGCCAGCACGGCGGCCTAGTGTAGTGTGTTCCGGAGCAGGGATAGAGTAGCATAGGCAGGGACAGTGACTGTTATTTCTTTCTTGCTTAACCTGGATTCCTTTAGTTTAGGGAAAGAGAAGGATAGGTAGGGAGAGTGTCAGTGTGTTTTGTGCTTCTGCTATAGTGTGCTTAAAAAAAACATTTATTCTAGGGACAGAAAACTCTAGGTAGGGACAGTGTCAGTTTCTTTCACTCTGCAAGTCCTTGTTTCCAGGGACCTGTAAGGACAGTGAGTTAATTGTCCTTGTGCTATATTGTGCTTAAAAAAAACATTTATTCTAGGGACAGAAAACTCTAGGTAGGGACAGTGTCAGTTTCTTTCACTCTGCAAGTCCTTGTTTCCAGGGACCTGTAAGGACAGTGAGTTAATTGTCCTTGTGCTATATTGTGATTAAAAAAAACATTTATTCTAGGGACAGAAAACTCTAGGTAGGGACAGTGTCAGTTTCTTTCACTCTGCAAGTCCTTGTTTCCAGGGACCTGTAAGGACAGTGAGTTAATTTTCCTTGTGCTATATTGTGATTAAAAAAAACATTTTTTCTAGGGACAGAAAACTGTAGGTAGGGAGAGTGTTTTTTTTCTTTCACTCTGCAAGTCCTTGTTTCCAGGGACCTGTAAGGACAGTGAGTTAATTGTCCTTGTGCTATATTGTGCTTAAAAAAAACATTTATTCTAGGGACAGAAAACTCTAGGTAGGGACAGTGTCAGTTTCTTTCACTCTGCAAGTCCTTGTTTCCAGGGACCTGTAAGGACAGTGAGTTAATTTTCCTTGTGCTATATTGTGATTAAAAAAAACATTTATTCTAGGGACAGAAAACTCTAGGTAGGGACAGTGTCAGTTTCTTTCACTCTGCAAGTCCTTGTTTCCAGGGACCTGTAAGGACAGTGAGTTAATTTTCCTTGTGCTATATTGTGATTAAAAAAAACATTTATTCTAGGGACAGAAAACTCTAGGTAGGGACAGTGTCAGTTTCTTTCACTCTGCAAGTCCTTGTTTCCAGGGACCTGTAAGGACAGTGAGTTAATTTTCCTTGTGCTATATTGTGATTAAAAAAAACATTTATTCTAGGGACAGAAAACTCTAGGTAGGGACAGTGTCAGTTTCTTTCACTCTGCAAGTCCTTGTTTCCAGGGACCTGTAAGGACAGTGAGTTAATTTTCCTTGTGCTATATTGTGATTAAAAAAAACATTTTTTCTAGGGACAGAAAACTGTAGGTAGGGAGAGTGTTTTTTTTCTTTCACTCTGCAAGTCCTTGTTTCCAGGGACCTGTAAGGACAGTGAGTTAATTTTCCTTGTGCTATATTGTGATTAAAAAAAACATTTTTTCTAGGGACAGAAAACTCTAGGTAGGGAGAGTGTTTTTTTTCTTTCACTCTGCAAGTCCTTGTTTCCAGGGACCTGTAAGGACAGTGAGTTAATTTTCCTTGTGCTATATTGTGATTAAAAAAAACATTTTTTCTAGGGACAGAAAACTCTAGGTAGGGAGAGTGTTTTTTTTCTTTCACTCTGCAAGTCCTTGTTTCCAGGGACCTGTAAGGACAGTGAGTTAATTGTCCTTGTGCTATATTGTGCTTAAAAAAAACATTTTTTCTAGGGACAGAAAACTCTAGGTAGGGAGAGTGTTTTTTTTTTTTCACTCTGCAAGTCCTTGTTTCCAGGGACCTGTAAGGACAGTGAGTTAATTGTCCTTGTGCTATATTGTGCTTAAAAAAAACATTTATTCTAGGGACAGAAAACTCTAGGTAGGGACAGTGTCAGTTTCTTTCACTCTGCAAGTCCTTGTTTCCAGGGACCTGTAAGGACAGTGAGTTAATTTTCCTTGTGCTATATTGTGATTAAAAAAAACATTTTTTCTAGGGACAGAAAACTGTAGGTAGGGAGAGTGTTTTTTTTCTTTCACTCTGCAAGTCCTTGTTTCCAGGGACCTGTAAGGACAGTGAGTTAATTTTCCTTGTGCTATATTGTGATTAAAAAAAACATTTTTTCTAGGGACAGAAAACTCTAGGTAGGGAGAGTGTTTTTTTTCTTTCACTCTGCAAGTCCTTGTTTCCAGGGACCTGTAAGGACAGTGAGTTAATTTTCCTTGTGCTATATTGTGATTAAAAAAAACATTTTTTCTAGGGACAGAAAACTCTAGGTAGGGAGAGTGTTTTTTTTCTTTCACTCTGCAAGTCCTTGTTTCCAGGGACCTGTAAGGACAGTGAGTTAATTGTCCTTGTGCTATATTGTGCTTAAAAAAAACATTTATTCTAGGGACAGAAAACTCTAGGTAGGGACAGTGTCAGTTTCTTTCACTCTGCAAGTCCTTGTTTCCAGGGACCTGTAAGGACAGTGAGTTAATTGTCCTTGTGCTATATTGTGATTAAAAAAAACATTTATTCTAGGGACAGAAAACTCTAGGTAGGGACAGTGTCAGTTTCTTTCACTCTGCAAGTCCTTGTTTCCAGGGACCTGTAAGGACAGTGAGTTAATTTTCCTTGTGCTATATTGTGATTAAAAAAAACATTTTTTCTAGGGACAGAAAACTGTAGGTAGGGAGAGTGTTTTTTTTCTTTCACTCTGCAAGTCCTTGTTTCCAGGGACCTGTAAGGACAGTGAGTTAATTGTCCTTGTGCTATATTGTGCTTAAAAAAAACATTTATTCTAGGGACAGAAAACTCTAGGTAGGGACAGTGTCAGTTTCTTTCACTCTGCAAGTCCTTGTTTCCAGGGACCTGTAAGGACAGTGAGTTAATTTTCCTTGTGCTATATTGTGATTAAAAAAAACATTTATTCTAGGGACAGAAAACTCTAGGTAGGGACAGTGTCAGTTTCTTTCACTCTGCAAGTCCTTGTTTCCAGGGACCTGTAAGGACAGTGAGTTAATTTTCCTTGTGCTATATTGTGATTAAAAAAAACATTTATTCTAGGGACAGAAAACTCTAGGTAGGGACAGTGTCAGTTTCTTTCACTCTGCAAGTCCTTGTTTCCAGGGACCTGTAAGGACAGTGAGTTAATTTTCCTTGTGCTATATTGTGATTAAAAAAAACATTTATTCTAGGGACAGAAAACTCTAGGTAGGGACAGTGTCAGTTTCTTTCACTCTGCAAGTCCTTGTTTCCAGGGACCTGTAAGGACAGTGAGTTAATTTTCCTTGTGCTATATTGTGATTAAAAAAAACATTTTTTCTAGGGACAGAAAACTGTAGGTAGGGAGAGTGTTTTTTTTCTTTCACTCTGCAAGTCCTTGTTTCCAGGGACCTGTAAGGACAGTGAGTTAATTTTCCTTGTGCTATATTGTGATTAAAAAAAACATTTTTTCTAGGGACAGAAAACTCTAGGTAGGGAGAGTGTTTTTTTTCTTTCACTCTGCAAGTCCTTGTTTCCAGGGACCTGTAAGGACAGTGAGTTAATTTTCCTTGTGCTATATTGTGATTAAAAAAAACATTTTTTCTAGGGACAGAAAACTCTAGGTAGGGAGAGTGTTTTTTTTCTTTCACTCTGCAAGTCCTTGTTTCCAGGGACCTGTAAGGACAGTGAGTTAATTGTCCTTGTGCTATATTGTGCTTAAAAAAAACATTTTTTCTAGGGACAGAAAACTCTAGGTAGGGAGAGTGTTTTTTTTTTTTCACTCTGCAAGTCCTTGTTTCCAGGGACCTGTAAGGACAGTGAGTTAATTGTCCTTGTGCTATATTGTGCTTAAAAAAAACATTTATTCTAGGGACAGAAAACTCTAGGTAGGGACAGTGTCAGTTTCTTTCACTCTGCAAGTCCTTGTTTCCAGGGACCTGTAAGGACAGTGAGTTAATTTTCCTTGTGCTATACTGTGATTAAAAAAAACATTTTTTCTAGGGACAGAAAACTGTAGGTAGGGAGAGTGTTTTTTTTCTTTCACTCTGCAAGTCCTTGTTTCCAGGGACCTGTAAGGACAGTGAGTTAATTTTCCTTGTGCTATATTGTGATTAAAAAAAACATTTTTTCTAGGGACAGAAAACTCTAGGTAGGGAGAGTGTTTTTTTTCTTTCACTCTGCAAGTCCTTGTTTCCAGGGACCTGTAAGGACAGTGAGTTAATTTTCCTTGTGCTATATTGTGATTAAAAAAAACATTTTTTCTAGGGACAGAAAACTCTAGGTAGGGAGAGTGTTTTTTTTCTTTCACTCTGCAAGTCCTTGTTTCCAGGGACCTGTAAGGACAGTGAGTTAATTGTCCTTGTGCTATATTGTGCTTAAAAAAAACATTTTTTCTAGGGACAGAAAACTCTAGGTAGGGAGAGTGTTTTTTTTCTTTCACTCTGCAAGTCCTTGTTTCCAGGGACCTGTAAGGACAGTGAGTTAATTGTCCTTGTGCTATATTGTGCTTAAAAAAAACATTTTTTCTAGGGACAGAAAACTCTAGGTAGGGAGAGTGTTTTTTTTTTTTCACTCTGCAAGTCCTTGTTTCCAGGGACCTGTAAGGACAGTGAGTTAATTGTCCTTGTGCTATATTGTGCTTAAAAAAAACATTTATTCTAGGGACAGAAAACTCTAGGTAGGGACAGTGTCAGTTTCTTTCACTCTGCAAGTCCTTGTTTCCAGGGACCTGGAGAGACATTGAGTGAATTGTCCTTGTGCTATATTGTGATTAAAAAAAACATTTATTCTAGGGACAGAAAACTCTAGGTAGGGACAGTGTCAGTTTCTTTCACTGTGAAAGTCCTTGTTTCAAGGGACAGAGAAGGACACCTGAAGGTAGCCCTTATTGCTTTTTTCCCATCTCCCTGCAGGCCATCTATTAGAATGTCTGGAAGGCAAACAAGGAGAGGCAGACAGTCAGGAGGCAATAAAAGAGGGCAAGCAGGCTCTGTGTCTGGGGGCAACAGTGCTGGTCGTGGACGCGGTGCATTGTCATCAGCACATGGCCATGGGACACGCTTGTCCTTCTTTTCGGCAGCTGGACATGTTGAGCCACATCATGCCGAAGACTTGGTAGAGTGGATGACCAAGCCCTCCTCCTCCTCCTCATCCTCTCTCACCCAGGCTCAGGGTACTGGAAAAGCAGCTGCCAAAGCGTCGTCTTCCCTGGTATCAATGTCAGACAAATCATCAGTCACTCCTTCCCTAGACCCACCATGTCCTCCTCCTGAGGAGTCCCCCGAACTGTTTCAGCACAGTGTTGGGTACATGCTCCAGGAGGATGCCCAGCGTTTCGAAGGGTCTGATGATGAAACCCAGCTAGAGGAAGGCAGTAGCGTGAGAGCAGACAGAGGGGATGCTCAAGAAGGACACCAATCTGGCAGTCATGTTCCAGCAGCTGCAGCATACTGCCAGATTGGCTCCAGTGATGAGGAGGGAGGGGATGATGAGGTCAATGACTCCACGTGGGTGCCTAATAGGAGAGAGGAGGAGGAGGAGGATGAGGAGGAGGCACATCTCCAACGAGGCAGGATGCCCTTTGGTGGCCAGCGTAAGGGCAGTACACCGACGGAATCACACCGCAGAGCTCCGCCTGTGCAGGGCGCTGCCTCTGCCCGTCATTCAAAAAGTTCTTTGGTGTGGGCCTTTTTTGAGGCTAGTGCATCAGATCGCACAGCTGCTGTTTGCAACATATGTCTCAAGCGTATATCGCGTGGCCAAAACATCAGCCGCTTGGGTACCACATGCCTGACCAGACATATGTTGACCTGCCATGCAGCTCGTTGGCAAGCCTACCTCAAAGACCCACACCAAAGAACCAAGCGGACCTCTCCTTGCACCGCATCAGCTGGGATCTCCAACCCCACTATAACTTCAGTCCTCTCTGAAACATGCACTGAGAGGAATGAAGGTGTAGAATTAGGTGTGTCACAGCCAAGTACTTGCGCCCACTCTGCTAGCAGTACACCGACGTCCGATTCTAGCAGGCAAATTTCCCTGCCCCAGCTGCTGGACCGTCGAAAGAAGTTCACTCCCAGCCATCCACATGCCCAGCGGTTGAATGCTAGCTTGGCTAAATTGCTAGCGCTTCAACTGCTGCCTTTTCAGTTGGTAGACTCGGCCCCCTTCCGTGAGTTTGTGCAATGTGCGGTTCCTCAGTGGCAGGTTCCCAAACGCCACTTTTTCTCACGGAAGGCTATTCCGGCTCTCTACCGGCATGTGGAAGGCAATGTCTTGGCCTCGCTGGACAGGGCGGTCAGCGGTAAGGTGCATATTACCGCTGACTCATGGTCCAGCAGGCATGGACAGGGACGTTACCTTTCTTTCACGGCCCATTGGGTCACTCTTTTGGCAGCTGGGAAGGATTCAGGACAAGGTGCAGTAGTGTTGGAGGTTGTCCCACCGCCACGCCTCCAAAATGCTACTACTGGTTGTGACACACCTCTCTCCTCCACCCCCTCCTCTTCTTCTTCCTCCATGGCCTCTTCCTGTGGTTTGTCCTATGAACCAGCGGTGCTCCGTAGCCGTTCACGGGGCTACGCAAGTACGCAGGCAAAAAGATGCCATGCCGTGCTTGCGCTGGTGTGTTTGGGGGACAGAAGCCACACTGGGGCAGAGGTCCTGTCTGCTCTGCAGGGCCAGGCCGAGAGGTGGTTGACGCCACGCCAGCTTAAGCCAGGAATGGTGGTTTGCGACAATGGCACCAACCTCCTCTCCGCCCTCCGACAGGGACAACTGACCCATGTGCCCTGTGTGGCTCACGTCCTTAACCTGGTGGTGCAGCGCTTCTTGGGCAGGTACCCGGGCTTACAGGATGTCCTGAGGCAGGCCAGGAAAGTCTGTGTGCATTTCCGCAGATCTTATAATGCCAGTGCTCGCCTGGCTGAGCTGCAAAAGGAGTTGAACCTGCCCAAGAACCGCCTTATATGTGACATGCCCACCAGGTGGAACTCAACGTTGGCCATGCTGCAGCGGCTGCACACGCAGCAGAGGGCCATCAATGAGTACCTGTGCGACTACGGCACCAGGACAGGGTCAGGGGAGCTTGGTTTTTTTTCTCCACGCCAGTGGGGCATGATCAGGGATGCATGCACTGTCCTGGCACCATTTGAGGAGGCCACGAGGATGGTGAGCAGTGACAGTGCATGCATCAGTGACACTGTACCTCTTGTCCACCTGTTGGAGCACACGCTGCGTGGAATAATGGACAGGGCACTTGAGGCAGAACAGAGGCAGGAAGAGGAGGACTTCCTTGCCTCTCAAGGCCCCCTTTACCCAGACAGTGTTCCTTCTGTCCCACCCATCGCACAGGAAGAGGAGGAGGAGGAGGAGGAGGAGGAGGAGGAGGAGGATTGTGTCAGCATGGAGGTGGAGGCTGGCACTCAGCATCATCAGCAGCAGTCTTTTAGGGATGATTTACAGTCCCAAGAAACCAGTGGACTTGTACGTGGCTGGGAGGAGGTGGCTGCGGATCATGTCGTCCTTAGTGACCCAGAGGACTCCGGAGCGAATGCCTCAGCAAACCTACGCTGCATGGCCTCCCTGATCCTGCAAAGTCTGCGGAAGGATCCTCGTATTCTTCGGATCAAGGAGAGGGACCATTACTGGCTGGCCACTCTCCTTGATCCACGGTACAAGGGTAAGGTTGCGGACCTTATGTTACCGTCGCAGAGGGAGCAGAGGATGAGACAACTCCGGGAGGCCTTGCAGAAAGGTCTGTGCAACGCGTTCCCAGAGACTGGGAGGTTGCAAACTCCTGGTCCTGGACAACGAGTTGCTGAGGCTTCGGCCAGTCAAAGAAGGAGCGGTGGGGAAGGTGGCCGTCTGACCGATGCGTTCAGACAATTCTTTAGTCCGCAGCCCCAAAGTATGATCGGTTCCAGCAACCATCGCCAGCGTCTGATAAACATGGTGCAGGAATATCTAGGGGCAAGGTCAGACTTGGACACCTTCCCCACCGAAAATCCTCTGGCTTACTGGGTCTTGAGGATGGATCACTGGCCAGAGCTTGCACAGTATGCAATTGAGCTACTGGCCTGTCCTGCATCCAGCGTTCTTTCGGAACGCACATTCAGTGCTGCTGGAGGATTTGTCACGGATCACAGGGTGCGCCTGTCCACCGACTCGGTTGATCGACTGACTTTCATCAAGATGAACCAGTCTTGGATCACCACCAGCTACCACACACCTGATGCTGATATAACAGACTAATTGATTTTAAAATGTCACATCCCTTCAAGACTGATGCTGATGCTGAGTGCCTGTGCTGTTATGTTGACTGGCTATCCTCCTCCTCCGAGTCCTCAATGATACGATTGATGATGATAGCTTGGAAGATCATTTTTGTTTATGGGTGCCGCCACCAGTGCCTAACGCCCAATTTTTCAGCCCCTGTTTAACAGGGGCGTGTAATTACAATTTTTGAAGCAATACTTTGCAACAGGGCTCATTGCTGTGCTCCAAGTACAGTATCTGTGAGGAGTTGCAGTGTTGTGCCACCAGTGCCTAAGGCCCAATTTTTCAGCCCCTGTTTAACAGGGGCGTGTCATTACAATTTTTGAAGCAATACTTTGCAACAGGGCTCATTGCTGTGCTCCAAGTACAGTATCTGTGAAGGGTTGCAGTGTTGTGCCACCAGTGCCTAAGGCCCAATTTTTCAGCCCCTGTTCAACAGGGGCATGTAATTACAATTCTTGATCTAATAATTCACAGCAGGGCCCATTGCTGCACCCACCAAGAGTAACTGTCAGGGCTTACAGTGTTGTGGCACCAGCACCACCATCAAAGGCCCAATTTTTACTACCACTGTTCAACAATTATATGTAATTAAAATTCCTGATATAATAGTTGACAGCAGGGCGTTCCAGCACCAACCAAGAGTAACTGTGAGTGCTTACAGTGTTGTGCCAACACCAACAACTAAGGGGCCTATTTCTGCAGAGTATATACGGCAGGTCCCTACTTTCAAACATCCAACTTACAAACGACTCCTACTTGCAAACGCAAGAAGACAACAGGAAGTGAGAGGAAATCTACCACTAGGAAGGAAAATTCTCTCCTGTAAGAATAAATATGGGAGAAAGGTGTCTCCTCTGTACTGATGCTTTATCAGCAATCCTTGTTTCAAGAAAAACACCACATTTCAAAAACAGTTGTCATTAGGACGGAAAGTGAGGTGAAATGTTCTGAACAGGGGCACAGACAGCAAAACAAATGTTACAGGGGTGATAACCCTTACCTATGTTTTCCAAAAAGTTTAAAAATAGATTTTTGGTCTGGAGCTACACTTCAACAATGTACCTGTTCAAAATTACAAACAGATTCTACATAAGAACAAACCTACAGTCCCTGTCTTGTATGCACCGCCTGTATACGGCTGTTCAGAGTATATAGGGCCTTTTTTATTTTATGTGCGGGGTTCCCCTTAATATCCATACAAGACCCAAAGGGGCTGGTAATGGGCTGGGGTAGGGGGGGGGTCATGGGGTAGCTATGCCATTTTTCTTAAAGATTTTCATCCATATTACCGGGACCAGACATTACATTAAAGCCGCAAGCAGTTTTAAATGGCTTTTTTTTCCTTTAGAAGTGTCATTTTGTGCAGGGACAGTTCTAAACACGGGAAACACGTGGCACTTCACAGGCATACTTTAGACACCCCCCAGGTACGATATTTAAAGGAATATTTGACTTTTTTTTTTTCACTTTATGCATCATTAAAATGACTGCTCCCGGAAAACGACCGTTTTTAAAACTTATTTTTGCATTGATACATGTCCCCTGGTGCAGAACCCGGGTTCCCAAACCCTTTTTAGGACAATAACATGCATAATAGTTTTTATAATTAGCACTTTAGAATTCGAACGTTCGCATCCATTGTATTTAATAGGGTTCTAATGTTCGTTCGAACTTTCGGTCCGTTCGCGGGTTCTGGTGCGAACCGAACCCGGGGGTGTTCGGCTCATCACTAGTTGTAAGCCATAATCATCAAAATTAAAAGAAAGAAATGCTTGAAATATATCACTCTGTGTGTAATGAATCTATAGAAAATATATGAGTTTCACTTTTTGAATTGAATTACTGAAATAAATTACCTTTTTGATGATATTCTAATTTTAGGAGATGCTCCTGTATATGTGATCCGGTGCACAGTAGGGATGAGCCGAACACCCCCGGGTTCGGTTCGCACCAGAACCTTCGAACGGACCGAAAGTTCGCGCGAATTTTCGAACCCTATTCGTTATAATGGACGCGAACGTTCGAAATCAAAATTGCTAATTACAACGGCCAATATGCATGTTAATGTCATAAAACAGGTTTGGGGACCCGGGTCCTGCCCCAGGGGACATATATCAATGCAAAAAGAAATTTTAAAAACTAAAGTTTTTTCGGGAGCAGTCATTTTAATGATGCATAAAGTGAAAAAAAAAAAGTGAAATTTTCCTTTAAATATGGTACCTGGGGGGTGTCTAAAGTATGCCTGTGAAGTGGCATGTGTTTCCCGTGTTTAGAACTGTTCTTGCACAAAATGACATTTGTAAAGGAAAAAAAGAAGCCATTTAAAACCACTTGCGGCTTTAATGTCATGTCTTGTCCTGGCCGCCATATGGCTGAAAATCCTTGAGAAAAATGGCATGGCTACCCCATCACCCCACCCCCCACCCCAGCCCCTTTGGGTCTTGTATGGATACTAAGGGGGACCCCGCACCCAAAATAAAACCCTATACCTACAACCCTATATACTCTGAACAGCAGTATATAGGTGGTGCAAACAAGACATGGACTGTAGGTTTGTTCTTAAGTAGAATCTGAACAGGTACATTATGAAGTGTAGCTACATCCCAAAAAAATCAATTTTTAAGCTTTTTGGAGAACATAGGAAGGGGTTATCACCCCTGTAACATTTGCTGTCTTTGCACATCTGTTCAGAACATGTCACCTCACTTTCCGTCCCAATGACAAATGTTTTTGGAAAAGTGGGGTTTTAATTGAAACAAGGATTGGTGATAAAGCATCAGTAGAGAGGAGATACCTTTTTCCCAAATTAAATCTAACAGGATAGAATTTTCCTTCCTAGGGGTAGATTTCCTCTCACTTCCTGTTTTCTCTTGCCGTTTGCAAGTAGGAGTCGTTTGTAAGTTGGATGTTTGAAAGTAGGGGCCTGCCGTATATACTCTGCAGAAATTTGCCCTATTAGATGTTGGTGTAGCCACAAGACTGGTGGGCACAGGAATGGGCCCTGCTGTGAGTTAATAGATCAAGATTTGTACTTGCATGCACCTGTTGAACCGGGCAGAAAAATTGGGCCTTTGGTGGTGGTGGTGGTGGTGGTGGACGGTGTTGCCACAAGACTGTAAGCCCTCACAGTTACTCTTGGTGGGTGCAGGAATGGGCCCTGCTGTGAGTTATTAGATCAAGATTTGTAATTGCATGCACCTGTTGAACAGGGCAGAAAAATTGGGCCTTTGGTGGTGGTGGTGGTGGTGGACGGTGTTGCCACAAGACTGTAGGCCCTCATAGTTACTCTTGGTGGGCGCAGGAATGGGCCCTGCTGTGAACTATTAGATCAAGATTTGTAATTACACGCTCTTGTTAAACAGGGGCTGAAAAATTGTGCCTTAGGCATTGGTGCTGGTGCCACAACACTGCAACCCCTCACAGATACTGTCCTTGGAGCACAGCAGTCACACCTGTTGCGAAGCATCTTTTTAAAAAATTGTAATTACACGCCCCTGTTATACAGGGGCTGAAAAATTGTGCCTTAGGCACTGGTGCTGGTGCCACAACACTGCAACCCCTCACAGATACTGTACTCTGAGCACAGCAATGAGACCTGTTGCAAAGCATTGCCTAAAAATTGTAATTACACGCCCCAACAGGGGCTGAAAAATTGTGCCTTAGGCACTGGTGCTGGTGCCACAACACTGCAACCCCTCACAGATACTGTACTCTGAGCACAGCAGTCACACCTGTTGCGAAGCATCTTTTTAAAAAATTGTAATTACACGCCCCTGTTATACAGGGGCTGAAAAATTGTGCCTTAGGCACTGGTGTGGTGGCATGGATCATTGAGGAGGAGGAAGAGGATAGTCAGTGAACATAACAGGACAGTCACTCAGCATCAGCATAGGCAGTCTTGAAGGGATGTGACATTATAAATTATTCCGTTATATCCGCTTCAGGTGTCTGGTAGCTGGTGGTGATCCAAGACTGATTCATTTTTATGAAGGTCAGTCGATCAACCGAGTCGGTGGACAGGCGCACCCTATGATCGGTGACAAATCCTCCAGCAGCACTGAATGTGCGTTCGGAAAGAACGCTGGATGCAGGACAGGCCAGTAGCTCAATTGCATACTGTGCAAGCTCTGGCCAGTGATCCATCCTCAGGACCCAGTAAGCCAGAGGATTTTCGGTGGGAAAGGTGTCCAAGTCTGACCTTGCCCCTAGGTATTCCTGCACCATGTATATCAGACGCTGGCGATGGTTGCTGGAACCGATCATACCTTGGGGCTGCGGACTAAAAAATTGTCTGAACGCATCGGTCAGACGTCCACCTTCCCCACCGCTCCTTCTGCTACTGACCGAAGCCTCAGCAACTCGTCGTCCAGGACCAGGAGTTTGTAACCTCCCAGTTTCTGGGAACGCGTTGCACAGACCTTTCTGCAAGGCCTCCCTGAGATGTCTCATCCTCTGCTCCCTCTGCGACGGCAAGATAAGGTCCGCAACCTTACCCTTGTACCGTGGATCAAGGAGAGTGGCCAGCCAGTAATGGTCACTCTCCTTGATCCGAAGAACACGAGGATCCTTCCGCAGGCTTTGCAGGATCAGGGAGGCCATGCAGCGTAGGTTAGCTGAGGCATTCGGTCCGGAGTCTTCTGGGTCACTGAGGATGACATGATCGCCAGCCACCTCCTCCCAGCCACGTACAAGTCCACTGGTTTGTTGGGACTGTACATCATCCCTAAAAGACTGCTGCTGCTGATGCTGAGTGCCAGGCTCCACCTCCATGCTCACACAATCCTCCTCCTCCTCCTCCTCCTCCTCCTCTTCCTGTGTGATGGGTGGGACAGAAGGAACATTGTCTGGATAAAGGGGGCCTTGAGAGACAAGGAAGTCCTCCTCTTCCTGCCTCTGTTCTGCCTCAAGTGCCCTGTCCATTATCCCACGCAGCGTATGCTCCAACAGGTGGACAAGAGGTACAGTGTCACTGATGCATGCACTGTCACTGCTCACCATCCTCGTGGCCTCCTCAAATGGTGAGAGGACAGTGCATGCATCCCTGATCATGCTCCACTGGCGTGGGGAAAAAAAGCCAAGCTCCCCTGACCCTGTCCTGGTGCCGTAGTCGCAAAGGTACTCATTGATGGCCCTCTGCTGCGTGTGCAGTCGCTGCAGCATGGCCAACGTTGAGTTCCACCTGGTGGGCATGTCACATATTAGGCGGTTCTTGGGCAGGTTCAGCTCCTTTTGCAGCTCAGTCAGCCGAGCACTGGCATTATAAGATCGGCGGAAATGCACACAGACTTTCCTGGCCTGCCTCAGGACATCCTGTAAGCCTGGGAACCTGCCCAAGAACCGCTGCACCACCAGGTTGAGGACGTGAGCCATACAGGGCACATGGGTGAGCTGCCCCTGTCGCAGGGCGGAGAGGAGGTTGGTGCCATTATCAGAAACGACCATTCCTGGCTTAAGCTGGCGTGGCGTCAACCACCTCTCGGCCTGCCCCTGCAGAGCTGCCAGAACCTCTGGCCCAGTGTGGCTCCTGTCCCCCAAACACACCAGCGCAAGCACGGCATGGCATCTTTTTGCCTGCGTACTCGCGTAGCCCCTTGTACGCCTACGGAGCACCGCTGGTTCCGAGGACAGAGCACTCGAAGAGGACATGGAGGAAGAAGAAGAGGAGGGGGTGGAGGAGAGAGGTGTGTCACAACCAGTAGTAGCATTTTGGAGGCGTGGTGGCGGAACAACCTCCAACACTACTGCACCTTGTCCTGCATCCCTCCCAGCTGCCAATAGAGTGACCCAATGGGCCGTGAAAGAAAGATAACGTCCCTGTCCATGCCTGCTGGACCATGAGTCAGCGGTAATATGCACCTTACCGCTGACCGCCCTGTCCAGCGAGGCATGGACATTGCCTTCCACATGCCAGTAGAGAGACGGAATCGCCTTCCGTGAGAAAAAGTGGCGTTTGGGAACCTGCCACTGAGGAACCGCACATTGAACAAACTCACGGAAGGGGGCCGAGTCTATCAACTGAAAAGGCAGCAGTTGAAGTGCTAGCAATTTAGCCAAGCTAGCATTCAACCGCTGGGCATGTGGATGGCTGGGAGTATACTTCTTTCGACGGTCCAGCAGCTGGGGCAGGGAAATTTGCCTGCTACAATCGGACGTCGGTGTACTGCAAGTACTTGGTTGTGACACACCTAATTCTATACCTTCAGTCCTCTCAGAGCAGCTTTCAGAGAGGACTGAAGATATAGTGGGGATGGAGATCCCAGCTGATGAGGAGCAAGGAGAGGTCCGCTTTGTTCTTTGGTGTGGGTCTTTTATGTGTGCTTGCCAGCGAGCTGCATGGCAGGTCGACATATGTCTGCTCATGCTTGTGGTGCCCAAGCGGCTGATGTTTTGGCCACGCGAGATACGCTTGAGACAAATATTGCAAATAGCAGTGGTGCGATCTGATGCACTCGTCTCAAAAAAGGCCCACACCAAAGAACTTTTGTGATAACGTGCAGAGGCAGCGCCCTGCACAGGCGGAGCTCTGCGGTGTGGTACAGTTGCTGTGCTGGCCTCTAGCTGGCCTCCAGGGGGCATCCTGCCTCGTTGGACATGTGACACTGCATCCTCCTCCTCCTCCTCCTCTCTCCCTTCAGGCACCCACGTGGAGTCAGTGACCTCATCATCCCCTCCCTCTTCACCACTAGAGCAAACCTGGCAGTAAGCTGCAGCTGGTGGAACACTACTGCCAGATTGCTGTCCTTCAGCATCCCCTCTCTCTGCGCGCACACTACTGACTTCCTCAAGCTGGGTATCATCATCCGAGCCTTCGAATCGTTGGGCATCCTCCTGGAGCATGTACCCAACACTGTGCTCAAACAGTTCGGGGGACTCCTCAGGAGGACATGGTGGGTCTAGGGAAGGGGTGGCTGATGATGCCATTGAGTACGCGTTGGCAGCTGCTCTGCCAGTACCCTGAGCCTGGGTGAGAGAGGATGAGGAGGATGAGGAGGGCTTGGTCATCCATTCTACCAAGCCTTCGGCATGATGCGGCTCCACATGTCCAGCTGCCGAAAACAAAGACAAGCGTGTCCCATGGCCACGTGCTGATGACGATGCACGACCACGTCCACGGCCAGCACTGTTGTCTCTAGAAACAGAGCCTGCCTGCCCTGTGTTCTTGCCTCGGCACGCTCTGCCTCTCCTTGGCGGTCTTCCAGCCATTGTAGTCGGTAGTGTATATAGTATAAAAAATAGAACTCCTATGTGTGCTCACAACACACTGTAGGTCCTATGGGTGCTGACACTAACACACTATAGGTACTATGTGTGCTGCTGACAAGAAAATATAGGAGCTCTGTTTGCTGCCACTAACACACTAGAAGTCCTATTGGTGCTTCTGAGATGAAAATATAGGAGCTCTGTGTGATGCCACTAACACACTAGAAGTCCTATGGGTGCTGCTGAGAAGAAAATATAGGAGCTCTGTGTGATGCCACTAGCACACTAGAAGTCCTATGGGTGCTTCTGAGATGAAAATATAGGAACTCTGTGTGATACCACTAACACACTAGAAGTCCTATGGGTGCTTCTGAGAAGAAAATATAGGAGCTCTGTTTGCTGCCACTAACACACTAGAAGTCCTATGGGTGCTGCTGAGAAGAAAATATAGGAGCTCTGTGTGATGCCACTAACACACTAGAAGTCCTATGGGTGCTTCTGAGATGAAAATATAGGAGCTCTGTGTGATGCCACTAACACACTAGAAGTCCTATGGGTGCTGCTGAGAAGAAAATATAGGAGCTATGTGTGATGCCACTAACACACTAGAAGTCCTATGGGTGCTTCTGAGATGAAAATATAGGAGCTCTGTGTGATGCCACTAACACACTAGAAGTCCTATGGGTGCTTCTGAGATGAAAATATAGGAGCTCTGTGTGATGCCACTAACACACTAGAAGTCCTATGGGTGCTGCTGAGAAGAAAATATAGGAGCTATGTGTGATGCCACTAACACACTAGAAGTCCTATGGGTGCTGCTGAGAAGAAAATATAGGAGCTCTGTGTGATGCCACTAACACACTAGAAGTCCTATGGGTGCTGCTGAGAAGAAAATATAGGAGCTCTGTTTGCTGCCACTAACACACTAGAAGTCCTATGGGTGCTGCTGAGAAGAAAATATAGGAGCTCTGTGTGATGCCACTAACACACTAGAAGTCCTATGGGTGCTTCTGAGATGAAAATATAGGAGCTCTGTGTGATGCCACTAACACACTAGAAGTCCTATGGGTGCTTCTGAGATGAAAATATAGGAGCTCTGTGTGATGCCACTAACACACTAGAAGTCCTATGGGTGCTGCTGAGAAGAAAATATAGGAGCTATGTGTGATGCCACTAACACACTAGAAGTCCTATGGGTGCTTCTGAGATGAAAATATAGGAGCTCTGTGTGATGCCACTAACACACTAGAAGTCCTATGGGTGCTGCTGAGAAGAAAATATAGGAGCTATGTGTGATGCCACTAACACACTAGAAGTCCTATGGGTGCTTCTGAGATGAAAATATAGGAGCTCTGTGTGATGCCACTAACACACTAGAAGTCCTATGGGTGCTTCTGAGATGAAAATATAGGAGCTCTGTTTGCTGCCACTAACACACTAGAAGTCCTATGGGTGCTGCTGAGAAGAAAATATAGGAGCTCTGTGTGATGCCACTAACACACTAGAAGTCCTATGGGTGCTGCTGAGAAGAAAATATAGGAGCTCTGTTTGCTGCCACTAACACACTAGAAGTCCTATGGGTGCTGCTGAGAAGAAAATATAGGAGCTCTGTTTGCTGCCACTAACACACTAGAAGTCCTATGGGTGCTGCTGAGAAGAAAATATAGGAGCTCTGTGTGATGCCACTAACACACTAGAAGTCCTATGGGTGCTTCTGAGATGAAAATATAGGAGCTCTGTGTGATGCCACTAACACACTAGAAGTCCTATGGGTGCTGCTGAGAAGAAAATATAGGAGCTCTGTGTGATGCCACTAACACACTAGAAGTCCTATGGGTGCTTCTGAGATGAAAATATAGGAACTCTGTGTGATGCCACTAACACACTAGAAGTCCTATGGGTGCTGCTGAGAAGAAAATATAGGAGCTCTGTTTGCTGCCACTAACACACTAGAAGTCCTATGGGTGCTGCTGAGAAGAAAATATAGGAGCTCTGTTTGCTGCCACTAACACACTAGAAGTCCTATGGGTGCTTCTGAGAAGAAAATATAGGAGCTCTGTGTGATGCCACTAACACACTAGAAGTCCTATGGGTGCTGCTGAGAAGAAAATATAGGAGCTCTGTTTGCTGCCACTAACACACTAGAAGTCCTATGGGTGCTGCTGAGAAGAAAATATAGGAGCTCTGTTTGCTGCCACTAACACACTAGAAGTCCTATGGGTGCTGTTGGGGTGCAATGCTGTGCTAACAGCACTGCGGTTGGTACTACTGCAATACTGTACTAACAGTAAGCACGCACCAGACTAATCCCCAGCAGCAGCTAATAACACGCTAACTGTGCAATCAGCAGCAATGAACGATCAATGACTTAGGTAGCAATGGTTTAGCAAAGAAATAGCCAATGGTTTAGCAAAGAAGAGCAAATCTTTCAGTATCAAGCAAAGACAGAATCAGCAGACTGATCTCTCCTAAAGCCGGAACTCATGTGACCGGGGCCGATGGCGTGGCGGCCTTTTAAATGGTGGGGCATGTACTAAAGCCCCTGAGCTGTAATTGGCTACAGGCGTCCTGCCTGTAGCCAATTATTGCTCTCCGAGTTTTGGGCGCTGTGATTGGCCAAGCATGCGGGGTCACAGTGCATGCTTGGCCAATCATCAGCCAGCAATGCACTGCGCCGGCCGCGCCGGCCGCAATGCATTGCGGGGCCGCTCGCATCACACGAATGTGATGCGAACGGCCCAAATAGTTCTGGGCTCGACGAGCGAGCGAACGCCCGGTGCTCGATTCGAACATGGGTTCGAATCGAGCACCGGGCCCATCCCTAGTGCACAGCTGTAAAACTGCTATAAAGGGGTCAGAAAACGGTTAAATATAAATATGACTTCATCCAAGTGTAGCGCACCCACCCCAGCCTTTATCTGCTTTTCTTCTATTTGGCTCCTTCGCAGGAAAAGACTGAGGCACACCGCACCACAAGCCCGTACCCTCCTGGATGGGGAGGTCGAGCGGCGTTAGCTTCTCAGGCCTGCCTGCAGCCAGTGTTTGAAAACCTCCAGAGCTGACCTCGTTTCTGGGGCAGCCAGAAACAAGTCCTTAGTTCTCCCCAGTAAGCAACTGTCCACACCAACTGAAAAGTCCAACTTCTTATTTATTCTTAAGGGCAATAAATAGTCTCTTTGAGAGCAGACAGGTTGAGACAAACACGGGTCAGATAAGGTGGGTGGAGGTCCAGGCACAAACTTAATTTTGGGTTTCTCCTGTCCTGGTTGGCACGAACAGGCTTGGCGCATGGTCCCTGCCACGGACCATGAGGTTGGTCACTGCCACTGACCTGGTGAATAGTTGCAAGTCACTGCCACTGACCTGGTGTGCGTAGAGTCACTGCCACTGTGACAGAAAGAACCCGCACTTCCTTCTTTGAATAACTTAGCCCCTTTTTAGGATAAGAACATCCCTCCGGAGAGTTACCAGAGGCCCCCTCTGTCACCACGACTCTGCGCTGGGTCTTCAGAAAGGGTCACCTCTCTGGCCTCCTCGATCCTGGATACGGGTCCCCTCGCAAGGCAAATCCCTGGGAGCCTCGATCCTTAGCGGACCCCAGCCGAAGGTTGCTGGGTTCCAGGCCCTCGCCAAAGTACCTCACCCCAGACTGAAGGTGTCTGGGATGGAAACAGCAGCTTCGTCTCCGGGCCTAGGGCACCCGGAGACAACACGCTCGCCCAGGCCTCCGGCCCTAGGGCACCCAGAGGCGACACACACACACCCAAACCTAAGGTGCCTGGGCGTGGAACCGACCCCTCTGGAAGATGGCCGCCCCCTTTTATATCCTCTCCCGACAGGCACAGCAGGTTCCCCGCCCTGCCGTACTGCTGCCGAGAGGGGATAAGAAAAGGCACAACCATGTACCACGGTTCAACCCGGGCCTATGGCAACAGCGCCACCTATAGGCTCCAGGGAACTGCACATCAGTACTATCTCCCAGGGACAGAAATGGTCCATGAAACCTAACAATTAGTGCATCTGAGCCTAGTTAACACTCAGATGCTCCCCCTAAATATGACACCCCGCTACACAAGTTATTAACCACTTGCTGACTGCCTAACATAAATATACGTTGGCAGAATGGCACAGGCAGGCAAAGCACAGGTACGTTGCTTTGAATCTGCTGCGAGCTCCGTGACTGTGCCCGCGGGACCCGCGGACTCAATGTCCGCCGGTGTCCCGCGATCGTGTCACAGAGTGGCAGAATGGGAGGATGCTGTTGTAAACAAGGCATCTCCCTGTTCTGCCTAGTGACAGGACACTGATCGTCTGTGTTCCCTGTCATCGGGAGCAGCGATCAGTGTCGTGTCACACGTAGCCCATCCCCCACACAGTTAGAATCACTCCCTAGGACCCATTTAACCCCTTCAGCACCCCCTAGTGGTTAACCCCTTCACTGCCAGTATCATTTACACAGTAAAAAGTGAATTTTTATAGCACTAATCGCTGTATAAATGACAATGGTCACAAAATAGCGTCCGATGTGTCTGCCGCAATATCGCAGTCATGATAAAAAATGCAGATCGCCGCCATTACTAGTAAAAAAAAAATGCCATAAAACCATCCCATTTTTTGTAGACGCTATAACTTTTGCGCAAACCAATCAATATACACTTATTGCGTTTTTTTTTACCAAAAATATGTAGAAGAATACAAATCGGCCTAAGCTGAGGAAAAATGTTTTTTTTTTTAATATATTTTTGGGGATATTTATTATAGCAAAAAGTTAAAAATATTGCTTTTTTTTCAAAATTGACGCTTTTTTTGTTTGTTTATAGCACAAAAAATAAAAACCTCAGAGGTGATCAAATACCACCAAAAGAAAGCTTTATTCATGGGGAAAAAAAGGAGATCAATTTTGTTTGGGAGCCATGTCACACGACCGTGCAATTGTCAGTTAAAGCGACGCAGTGCCGAATCGCAAAAAGTGGCCCGGTCATTTGGCAGCCAAAAACCTCCGGGGCTGAAGTGGTTAAAGTTTAATTAAATCTTTGCATACAAAAATCTTAAAAATGGCCTCCAGGTGGTTAATGCCATAATGTATTAGTATGCACCGCACATTAGCACACTATGGCAGGCATACCTGTCAAATGGACCCCTCCAGTGCTGCAGTCTCAGTCCTCTCTGTTGTTATGGGCGCTTTCATCTTCTGGGTTCGGGCACTTTGGACGCTTGATTGGCCTAATGATGTCACTCCCACGCATGCACACGGGTGTCACATCATCACAGCACAGAGGGACTGCCATACATGTACACTGAGCTGCTTTTTTTGTTTGTTTAATTCTGCTTTAACTGTGGAAAGATTTTATATTTTTTAGAGACAAAATATTTTCTGACCCAACAAAGGTAAACAGTTTGTGGTGACCCAATGTATGGAAAAAAAGCCTGATGGAATAGATGGCTCTATACTATAAGGCCAGGCTCACACTAGTGCAGTCAGGAATGTGTGCATAATTACCTGCATTCTCGACCCACACCCATGCATTGGCACCCTCAGCGCGATTTTGCATGTACCAAATGTGCCAAAACGCATGATTGCGTAGCATTATACTGTTGGGTGTGGCACAATTTTAAAAATAGGGGTCAGAGACTTCTCTTCCCATTTTTCCCTCGAGTACAACAGGCCATTTAAATAAATGGGCTGCTGTACCTGCGACACGTACACACAAACTTGCGGCGCTCCTGTGGACCAGGGCTAAGGCTGTATCTGTACTATTCAGCAGTGGTTTTGTATGTCCAGTTGGCCATTGAGGCAAAAAAATGATTTGAATGGCTCCACTCACTATCAACAGGTGTTTTCTAAAAGCAGTGGGCCTGTGTGTGAGATTATAGGTTGGGCCCACCTGCCTGAGATAGAGAAAGTGTGCCACGTGCAAAAAATTGATGTGGTTTTCGTTGTGCTGATTACTAGGTGGGGCTTAAGGGACACGGAGTTCAGGGATCAGTATGTTATGGCGAGTTCAGGGGTAAGTAGTAAGTGATGGCGAGTTCAGGGGTCAGTAAGTGATGGTGAGTTCAGGTGTCAGTAGTAAGTGACGAAGAGTTCAGGGGTCAGTAGTAAGTGATGCACAGTTCAGAGGTCTGTAGTAAGTGACACGAAGTTCAGGGGTCAGTAGTAAGTGATGCAGAGTTCAGGGGTCAGTAGTAAGCGATGCAGAGTTTAGGGGTCAGTAGTAAGCGATGCAGAGTTCAGATGTCAGTGGTAAGTAACACACAGTTCAGGGTTTAGTAGGAAGTGATGCAGAGTTTAGAGGTCAGTAGTAAACGACACAGCGTTCAGGGGTCAGTAGTAAGTGGTGCAGAGTTCAGGGGTCAGTAGTAAGTGGTGCAGAGTTCAGGGGTCAGTAGTAAGTGGCTCAGAGTTCAGGGGTCAGTAGTAAGTGACACAGAGTTCAGGGATCCGGGTGAGTAGTAAGTGGTGCAGAGTTCAGGGGTCAGTAGTAAGAGGTGGAGAGTTCAGGGGTCAGTAGTAAGTGACACAAAGTTCTGGGGTCAGTAGTGAGTGGTGCAGAGTTCAGAGGTCAGTAGTGAGTGATGCAGAGTTCAGGGGTCAGTAGTAAGTGATGCAGCGTTATGGGGTCAGTAGTAAGCGACGCAGAGTCCAGGGGTCAGTAGTGAGTGATGCAGAGTTCAGGGGTCAGTAGTGATGCAGAGTTCAGGGGTCAGTAGTAAGCGACACAGAGTTCAAGGGTCAGTAGTAAATGATGCAGCATTCAGGGGTCAGTAGTGAGCAACACAGAGTTTTGGGGTCAGTAGCAAGTGATGCAGAGTTCAGGAGTCAGTAGTAAGTGATGCAGAGTTTAGGGGTCAGTAACACAGAGTTCTGGGGTCAGTAGTGAGTGATGCAGAGTTCAGGGGTCAGTAGTGATGCAGAGTTCAGGGGTCAGTAGTAAGCGACACAGAGTTCAAGGGTCAGTAGTAAATGATGCAGCATTCAGGGGTCAGTAGTGAGCAACACAGAGTTTTGGGGTCAGTAGCAAGTGATGCAGAGTTCAGGAGTCAGTAGTAAGTGATGCAGAGTTTAGGGGTCAGTAACACAGAGTTCTGGGGTCAGTATTGAGTGATGCAGAGTTCAGGGGTGAGTAGTAAGTGATGCAGAGTTCAAAGGTCAGTAGTGAGTGATGCAGAGTTCAGGGGTCAGTAGTAAGTGACATAGAGTTTTGGGGTCAGTAGTAAGTGACACAGAGTTATGGGGTCAGTAGTGAGTTATGCAGAGTTCAGAGGCCAGTAGTAAGCGATGCAGAGTTCAGGGGTCAGATGTAAGCGATGCAGAGTTCAGGGGTCAGTAGTAAGCGATGCAGAGTTCAGGGGTCAGTAGTAAGTGACACAGAGTTTTGGGGTCAGTAGTAAGTGGTGCAGAGTTCAGAGGTCAGTAGTAAGCGAAACAGAGTTCAGGGTTCAGTAGTAAGTGGTGCATAGTTCAGGGTCAGTAGTAAGCGACACAGAGTTTTGGGGCTAGTAGTAAGTGACGCAGAGTTCAGGGGTCAGTAGTGAGTGATGCAGAGTTCAGGGGTCAGTAGTGAGTGATGCAGAGTTCAGGGGTCAGTAGTAAGTGGTGCAGAGTTCAGGGGTCAGTAGTAAGTGGTGCAGAGTTCAGGGGTCAGTAGTAAGTGGTGCAGAGTTCAGGGGTCAGTAGTAAGTGGTGCAGAGTTCCAGGATCAGAAGTAAGTGGTGCAGAGTTCAGGGGTCAGTAGTACGTGGTGCAGAGTTCAGAGGTCAGTAGTAAGCGACACAGAGTTTCGGGGTCAGTAGTAAGTTGTGCAGAGTTAAGGGGTCAGTAGTAAGTGGTGTAGAGTTTTGGGGTCAGTAGTGAGTGACACAGAGTTTTGGGGTCAGTAGTAAGTGATGCAGAGATCAGGAGAAGGTGACATAATCATATCTTTAGGAAATCAGTAACACCAAATGGGTAATATGATCAGTAAATGATCCCTTTCATCAAAAAATAGTTTTTTGTCTTGTTGGAAAACCTTAAGGAATTTGGTTAGAATTCAGGAGCTTCCTGAAGACGAGTTACACGCGAAATGCATAGAGGCTGAGCCACGACATCACATCCAGAACTTCACCTGTCCCCTATCCGTTCTTTGGAATGCACGCCGGCTCGGTGGCCACGAGCGAAGGCGCAATTGGTACCTGTCAAGAGAGCTGTTTGTGTTGGTGTCTTGCAGACACCTTAAAAATGTGAGTAGCTGGTTTAGATTCACTTTGTTTGCACCTCATTTTAATAAACATACACTATATTACCACAAGTATTGGGACACCTGCATTTACGCACACATGAACTTTAATGGCATCCCAGTCTTAGTCCGCAGGGTTCAATATTGAGTTGGCCCACCCTTTGCAGCTATAACAGCTTCAACTCTTCTGGGACCTGTTTGACCATTCTTCCAGAAGCGCATTTGTGAGGTCAGGCACTGATGTGAACGAGAAGGCCTGGCTCGCAGTCTCCGCTCTAATTCATCCCAAAGGTGTTCTATTGGGTTGAGGGCAGGCCAATCAAGTTCCTCCACCCCAAACTCGCTCATCCATGTCTTTACGGACCTTACTTTGATCTATTTCTTGGTTATTTAATTTATACCCATGATGGTATGGGAGTGCATAGCAAAAGGATTTTCAAGACTGAGGCCTCGTACACACGACCGATTTTCTCGTCGTAAAAAACACGTCGTTTTTTTCGACGAGATTCTTGTTAAGCTTGTCGATTTTCTCGTCAAGCTTTCTATGCGTACACACTGTCATTTTCCAATTTCCTCGTGGTTCTCTGCGCTCACGTCCAG
The DNA here is from genome assembly GCA_029206835.1 of Rana muscosa. Classification (NCBI taxonomy): domain Eukaryota; kingdom Metazoa; phylum Chordata; class Amphibia; order Anura; family Ranidae; genus Rana; species Rana muscosa. The sequence continues at coordinate 1,233,943,455 of CM055116.1, read as the reverse complement.
CACGTACGACGGCACTATAAAGGGGAAGATCTTTTTTCTTGGCGCCACCCCTTGGGCTGCTTTTGCTGATCTCGTGTTACCGCGTGTGAAGTAAAAGTTTGGGAAGAGACGATTCGCGCTTTTCAGTCTTCGTACTTTTCAGATCGTTTTCTGCCGTTCAGTTTGTGCTTGTGGGTTCGTATCTTGACTTCCAGGGCGTCTAGGCAGGTCGTATCTGTTTTACAGTGCGTTCTTGCCTGTTCGTTTCTGAATTTCAGTTCGTTATTCATAGGCCTTGCTGTTCTAAAGTGCGTTCTGTTCTGTACGTTCTGATTAGACGACCGTTTCCTAGCCATGTCGCCTGGACGTTCTCGTCGTCGAGTTCGTGCTGTGCGTGCGCTTGGTGTTGGTCTGCTTGTTTTGGACCAAGACCAGTCCATGAATGGTGTGAGGAGGAGTTCATGGACCAAGAATTGGTTGCTCCAGCGGGACCAATTCTGCCACATGCCTCTGCTGCGGGAGATCGTCGAGAATAATCCTGAGGACTACAGGAATTTTCTGAGGATGTCTGACCCCGTTTTTCAGGAACTGTTGGCTTTGGTGTCCCCCTATATTACCAGGAAGGACACCGTTATGCGGGAAGCCATCAGTGCTGAGCAGAGGCTCATCGCCACGTTGCGTTACCTGGCGACAGGGAGAAGTCTTCAGGACTTGAAGTTCACCACAGGCATCTCCCCCCAGGCTCTGGGCCTCATAATCCCAGACACCTGTTCTGCTATTATACAAGTCCTGCAGGAGGACTATATTAGGGTAAGTTTTCTCCCTTAACATCACATTTTATGTATTACATGTATGCTAATGTATTGTATTTCTTTCATCCTTCCCTAATTACCATGATTGTAATATGCTGAGAATGTCCCCTTTGTCCCCATGCATGCTGGAAGCTTTAGATTGCCCCTTTTTTATCCTCCCTAAATATTTCCCCTCACTAACTTTTCCAGCAGGGGCGCCTGTTGCTCCAAATGTTGGGGGGTTCCAACCCCAATTTCGGAAATAAACTTCCTCCTTTTTTGCTCTGTTGCCTAATAAACGCCCCCAGTTGTCCCCTCCAATGCAGCCATTTAGTCCCCTCTAATGCAGCCAGTTTCCCCCCAGCCCTGCACTTACCTTCTTGTGGTCAGCGCCATCCTTCTTCTGTCCTTGATGTCTTCTCCTTCCCTTCATGTTGCATCAGCCAATCATGTTACCATTAAACAGACTTGGTGAACATGATTGGCAGAGCAGCCTGTCAGTGTTTACACAAGGAATGCCCCCCTCCTTGCGTCCCCGATTTTTCTTTGAGGAAGCCAATTACATCCCTCAGGTTGTAATTTGCAAGACTATTTTAATACCTGTTTCTGCTCTGCAATTTTAACCCCCTAAATGCCGCAATTATTCATATGTCGGTCGCTTTACAAGAGGCCATCCACCTGAATAGTGTGCGGCATAGACAATACATAGGTTCATGCAACGCATGAACCTATGTATTGTTCTGAGTGATGGGCACAGGAGAGAGGGGACAGTGCTCCAGCGCCCACTCTGGACGCACCGCCACTGCAATGCTATCCTGTGGCCAAACACATCTCCCCCCCCCAAAATAATTTAGTAATGGCCCATCAGAGGGGGTGATGAATATGATAAATGAGCCTTCCATTATACTTTTTTTACACACCTTAATAAACGTATAATTAGATTGATGTTGGTCTCTAATTTTTTGGGATAGAATTTCCTTGTAATGTATGCCTTTGTTTTTCTAATATTATTTCATCTTGTTTCACTCCACAGCTTCCTTCCACGCCACAGGAATGGCAGACTGTGGCATCGGAGTTTGCCACGCGGTGGGACTTCCCCAACTGCGGTGGTGCCATAGACAGGAAGCACGTCCGCATCGTGCCGCCACCCCGTTCTGGATCCTACTACTACAATTACAAGGGGTTTCATAGCATTGTGCTGATGGCGGTGGTGTCAGCACGGTATGAATTCCTCTATGTTGATGTAGGGAAGAATGGCCGGATGTCCGATGGGGGATCCTTCATCCAGAGGGAGTTTGCCCTCCGTCTCCAGAGTGACGACCTTGCATTGCCACCGGATGCAGGGAATATTGAAGGACTCCCCTTTGTTTTCTTGGCTGATGAAGCCTTCGGACTCGGACGGCATCTTATGAGGCCATTTCCACAGAGGACCCTGACCCCAGAGAAGAGTGTGTTCAATTACCGGCTGGCCAGGGCCCGAAGAGTCGTTGAAAATGCCTTCGGCATAATGGCCAGCCGGTTCCGCCTTTTTATGACTTCCATCCACTTGGCGGACTACAAAATAAACTATGTAGTGTTATGCTGCTGTGTGCTACACAACTTTCTGAGCCAAAAATCTAATTCCTATATGGCCTCAGTTTTGCCAGAGGCTGGACTTTCCCCTGCAAATCCCCTTCCGGGCCTGGAATCTGCCCGTCTTGGCTTGCCCCCCCCAAAATGCCCGTGTGGTTCGGGACAAATACATGGAGTATTTCACGGGTAGGGGGGCAATTCCTATGCCAGCCTATGTCTAAGTATCCCAATAAAAATCTTGTTTAAACCTTTAATTATTTGTTCTTTCCTGTCTCCTAGTTTCTCTTTGTGCATTTGTAGTGGCAAGTGTATTTTACTTTAGTAAATAACAACCAATTTCACTATGTTACCTTACAAAAGAACCAAATAAGCTTAGAGAGTATTAGAAAAAGAAGCTACACGTTGTTTGTGGTCAAATATTTTACTCTCTGCACATTTTTTTTTGTTTTACTTTGGGGTTGGCCTGGCCACAACCCGGCAAATTTTGGCTTATGAAAATACAAAAATACCACTTGCATTTCTAAAATGACAACATTGGATACCTCTGAGCAATCTGAGACATTCAGTTACACAAACTATGTCTCTATGTGCCCGTCCTAATATGGGGTCCTGCCACCCCTTGCCCAGCCAAAAATTCAATATGCACACATTTTTACTTTTTTGCAAATAGGAAGTTTACAATCCTGATCCCTATTGTCAACATGTGCTATCTGCCATCAGGGCTGATCAATGGACGTGTTTTGGGGGTGCATCCCCTTCCTCAGTTCACCGACTTTTGAGACGAGGAAGGGGTTGCACCCACAAAAGACGTACATGGATATCCCCTGATGGCAGATAGCACATGTTCACACACTGTGTGCATATTCAATTTTTGGCTGCTTTGTTACTCAAAAAATTAGAAAAAATATAAAAACAAACATGTAAAAACAAATGTGTTTGGATGGCTTATTGAATTCTCCCCAAAACATCAAGAATGTCTTTAAATGTTTGTTCCATCACATGGATTCTTTGTTTAATTAGGTCCAGTTCCGTCAATCACTTGCTGGATGAGGCGGAGGGCACTGTCAGCAGAGAACCGTGTGCTATCCTTCACAACATTTCCATCCCCTAAAAACCATTAAAAAAAAATAATAAAACTCTGCAGGCCTACCTCGCTTACCTTAAGCTGTGGTGTCAGATACTGACCTGTTGTGGTGACCATATCCACAACGTCATCCACCTCTCCTTCCTGCACTTCTCCTTCCTCCACCTCAACTTCCTGCACATCTTTCGGTTGTGGATCTTTGGGAGTTTGGGGTTGCTTGGAAGTTGTGGGGTGCATGTGCTCCCTGGAGTGTCCTCCTCCCAGTCTTCTCTCCCCTATGAGAATAAAACCAAAGGTCTATTTATCACACTGTAAAAATCTCATTGTTAAACTAAAAACAGGCTAAATTGTTTGGAAGTGGGGTACAAGTGTGTGTTTGTGCGGAATTTAAAGAAAAATGCATTATTTATGACCCCAAATATGTTTAGTATTCACATTTGGATGTAATTTTTTGGACATGGAGGCACCACAAATAAACTCTGATGCACCTGTGTGGGACACCCAAAAAAGGCGGGTCTGGTGGCCCACACTATAGTGCTCCAAAGTACAGATGTGGAAGCAGCTGCTGAGTGTCCTCTCCTTTACACTGATTAAAGTTTGCATTTCATTCTCCTTACAAACACATCATCTAGACTTAAAAATTATCCACAATACTTGATCAAAAATGGCAGATGTCTAATTACTTTTGTGGCTCTTAAATAAGCCAAAACCGCGGATAGTGGCCGAACGAAGTGTCGGTAACGTAACGAACGATTACTGTGCCCAACCTAGTTCAAAATATTACATTTTGGAAGGGAGTCCAATATGATAAAAAAAAAAAAATGTCAGTTTCTAAAAAGATTAATAGCAGAAAGGTCGTCATTTTATTTACTTTTAGCGAGCATCCTCTTTATGATCCTCAACTGGTCTGGCTCCCTCAGTTTGAGGTCTGATCACCTCTTTCTGAGCTGCTCATTTGAGCGTTTCACCCCGAACTTCGCCCTCAGACTCTTCACAACTTTAGTGAGGATTTTGGCCTTCCTTCTATTTGGTTTGCTATACGGCCCATGCTTGGCATCATAATCAGCCTTGACCAAGATGTCCACCATCTCCGCCAAAGACATATTCGATGCCTTGAATCTCCTCCTTGATCGTGACGTGTCCTCGGTCTCCGGGCTTGTCTCCTCGCTAGTTGCGGAATTATCAGACACCTGCTGTAACTCCGCCATATCTGTCTGCGCGCCGAAAGAGAAGGGGCGGGGAAAAGATGTTAGTTAGAACGTCATGGGCGGGCGACGTGTGCGGAGCGACGTGTTCGAATTTGGACGCATGCGTGGTGTGTATATAGCAAACACACATGTGACTATAGTACGTTCGGTGTGCGGAGAGAGGAGTTCAAGTGACGGACGTGCGAACGAAGGTATGTGATTTTGTGAGACTTGTAAAAATTGTTGGCCTATACTGTCTTGAGATTGGTGGAGGATATATATGGTGACTAGGATGTGAAGGAGGTTAGACTGTTTGCCTCACATTATTTAAATATAATTTATTTTACTTGCAGATACAATATGAATGTCTTTATTAGCGACAAAGAGTTCCTGGCGGAATTTATTGACCGTGTAAGGGAGCTGCCGGCTCTGTGGGAGACCAAAAACCCCATCCATAAAAAAAAGGGGTGAGAAAAGCAGCGCTGGAGAAGCTGCTCCCATTTGTGCATACCAAGGTGCCCACAGCCACAGCAAAACAAGTGGACACTAAAATTGGGAGCTTGAGAGGTACCTACAGGACTGAACGCTCTAAGGTGCTGGCTTCTCAGAGGTCAGGAGCAGCAGCAGATGATGTTTATGTCCCGATTTTGTGGTACTACAGCAGGATGTCCTTCCTGGATGACCACATTGAGCCAAGGCCATCACTCTCCACTCTTCCCCCCAGACTTCCCTGCAGCCAACCTGAGCCTTCTCTGGAGCAAGAGGAGGCAGCCATCCTGGATGATCCTGATTTGGCCATCTGGAGCCAGGTATAGTATTAACTGAAAATGTAGTGGGATAAAATTAATGTTTCCCAAATATGTCAGGATGAGAAACATACATTATTTTGTATTCCACAAGTGAAATCATGATCTGTAGACATTATTCTGCACTTAATTGTGTGGTAAATAGTCAAGCTGATGTAGTGGTAAGCTGATGTAGTGGTAAATTTAAAGCAAGGATTTATGCATTTACATTCTAATTGCTTCCATCAGGATTACAAAGTTTGATGCAAAGATTAAACCAACATATTAAACTATGTTCCTTTTTCATACACAGGATGAAATCAGCCAGGAGGAGGGTCTGGAAACTGTCAGGCAGGAGGAGGAAGGGCCCAGTGGCAGCCAGGAGGTGGCAGGGCCCAGTGGCAGCCAGGAGGTGGCAGGGCCCAGTGGCAGACAGGAGGTGGCAGGGCAAAGGAGAAGCACCAGATCCCAGGTGCCTCGCATCCGGCTTCACAAAAGAGGCAGGAGGGACAGGACCACCAGTGAGGCAGCAATGGCCCTTATTAAAGAGGCCCATGCCACCCTCAAGGAGCCCACATCCCCTGAAGAGGCCATTGCCGGCCTAGTGGAGGCTAAGTTCAAGGTGATGAGCATGGAGCAACGCCTCCTATGCGAGCCCCTGCTCATCACCTTGCTCAACAAGTGGGTGATGGAGCAAATTACCCCCAATACCGCCATATGTGAGGTGGCCCAACTGACCCAACCTCAACCTCCACCTCCACCTTCCTCTTCTGCCCCACCCCCTTCTGCTACACCTCCACCTTCTGCCCCACCCCCTTCTGCTACACCTCCACCTTCTGCCCCACCCCCTTCTGCTACACCTCCACCTTCTGCCCCACCCTCTTCTGCTACACCTCCACCTTCTGCCCCACCCTCTTCTGCTACACCTCCACCTTCTGCCCCACCCCCTTCTGCTACACCTCCACCTTCTTCTTCTGCCCCACCCCCTTCTGCTACACCTCCACCTCCTCCTCCTGACAGGAGTACCCCTCCAGTGGGCCAGCCTCCAGCCAAATGAAGATGGAAGGCTGCAGGAAAGGCTGCAGGAAAGGCTTCAGGAAAGGCTTCAGGAAAGGCTGCAGGGAAGGTTGCCAGGAAGAAGAGGAAGTGATGGCCTTGCTTCATTGTGGTCGGACAGAAGGCAGCCTGTTGTAGTACCACACACTTGGGACATATATCTCACCTGCTGCTGTTCCTGACCTCTGGGAGGCCAGCATCAGATTGTGTTCTGAAATGTGGGCCTTCTCAAGCTCCCAATTTTAGTGTCCACACAGGGTTGCTGTGTGCTCTGGGGTCCCTGGGATGCACAAATGGCAGCAGCTTCTCCAGCGCTGCCTTCTCTTTATTTAATTTATAAACATGAATAAATGTGTTTTTTGTTTAAGTTCATACTTGACTATGTGTATTTAAAAAAAAAAAAAAACAGCTTTGGAGTAAGCAGATACATTTGACTGACAATAAAAGGCACAGACATCACCCCCCCCCCCCAAAAGAATAACTAAATCTGATTAGCTCAAAAACATGGTGTGAAATTTTAAAAATATAGATTCGAAAATTAAATGGGAGATCGCTATCAAAACATTGAGAAATTATAATTAACATCATTTTGAAAAATCTAACCATTTAAATTATTCCTAAAAACTTGCACGATATAATACACATAAATCTTATAAAGAGCAGCATGAAAAAGGTTAAAAATAAGGCAGAACTCTGTGTGAATATCAGCAGCAAAAGAAGGTCACTCGTTTTGATTAATGTAACATTCTAACGAAGAATTCAATGCAGAACATTTAAACTATGAAATATTTATGAGCGTGACGAATGTGCTCTCTCCATTATGAAGGCTTGTTTTACCAGAAGATGCGCTCCCGTCTCATAGTTGCTTGTGAGCATGCACGCTTTTGGAAGAGTCGTAAAAGCATACACACGAACCATTTTCTCGTCACAAAACAGGCCGACGAGAAACACGACGAGGAAATCTGGAATCCTGACGAGAAAATAGAGAGCAGGTTCTCTATTTTCTCGTCGAGATTCTCGTCAAGTTTCTCGTCGTAAAACCATACACACGAACGTTTTTCTAGACAAAAATACTCTCGCGGCACTTTTCTTGACTGTTTTGGACGAGAAAATCGGTCGTGTGTACGAGGCCTGAGACAACAAAATCTTGCTGGAGAGGAGTTACTAAGGACTTAAGCCCTGTACACACGATCAGTTTGACTGATGAAAACCGTCCGATGGATTGTTTTCATCAGACAAACCGATCGTGTATGGGACCCATCAGTCTTTTTTCCATCGGTTTTAAAAAATAGAACATGTTTTAAAATTATCTGATGGATAAAAAACCGATGGCAATTTCCGATCGTCTGTGGGGAAATCCATCAGATAAAAAACCCAAGCATGCTCAGAATCAAGTCGACACATGCTCAGTAGCATTGAATTTAATTTTTCTCAGCTCATCGTAGTGTTTTACGTCACCACGTTTGGAACGGTCGGTTTTTTGACTGATGGTATGTAGGCAAGACTGATGGAAAACAGTTTCATCGGATTTCTGATGGACAAATCCATCAGACGAAAATCCATAGGATATCTGATCGTGTGTACAGGGCTAAAGGAATAAAGATATCTTCCTTTAAGCGCATACTCTGCTTGGTCAGCCATATATTTCTGGTAGGTGCACATTGCACCCAGGTGTGTGGAACAAGCACTTACTCACCTAATGTGAATGTGCAGAAATAGTCATCAGACAAGGCTTCACACTGTGGATTGTATGGTGGATTGGGACTATCGTTAGCGATTTGTCATGTTATATATGGACTTGTATTAAGCTGAACGTGTCATAACATAGATGTAATTATTGATTTCGTCTAGTTAACAACTGAAAAAACAAATGTATTTTATATTAAAATACATTTTTATTATATTATTTCATATTATTTTATTCCACCTGTGTATAGAGCTGTTTAATCAAAAAGCTATTCTCCTGCGCTCAGGTAATAAGCTTGGAAGGTGTATATTGCGTAAGGGTAACTCCACTTTCATGGGAAAAAAAAAATAGCAATTAAAGAAAAAGTAATATAGCACATATAATTGCGACACTAATTATATTGTAATTGAATGCTATTAAAATTTACCTTTCCTTTTCAATCGGCAGCAACTGTAATTTTCTGAGAATGCATTGCAATACGGCTACATAGAGTGTACTCACCACCCCCCAGAAACATAATTTCCTGCATGTGTGATCGGCTTACCAATTTTCACGGAAGTCTGCCTAAGATACAAGTCAGATTTTAGGAATCCCCTGCAACAAAAATGTAATTTTTGGAGAGATACTTTCAATAGGAACACATCTAAAGGGATGCAGGACCAGCAGATTTCCTCATTAGTGCCCTGCAGCTGCTAAACCTGACAGTTAATTATGAAACCACTCCCATTAGATCCACTCAGTACAGAGGAACAGACAAACACACAGGGATAACTTTAGAATAGGGATGAGCCGAACACCCCCCGGTTCGGTTCGCACCAGAACCTGCGAACGGACCGAAAGTTCGCGCAAACTTTAGAACCCTGTTAATGTCTATGGGACTCGAACGTTCAAAATCAAAAGTGCTAAATATAAAGGTTAAAATGCAAGTTATTGTCCTAAAAAGGGTTTGGGGACCCGGGTCCTGCCCCAGGGGACATGTATCAATGCAAAAAAAAGTTTTAAAAAACGTCCGTTTTTTCGGGACCAGTAATTTTAACGATGCTTAAAGTGAAAAAAAAATATTCCTTCAAATATCGTACCTGGGGGGTGTCTATAGTATGCCTGTGAAGTGGCACATGTTTCCCGTGTTTAGAACTGTCCCTGCACAAAATGACATTTCTAAAAGGAAAAAAAAAGTAATTTAAAACTGCTTGCGGCTTTAATGTAATGTCTGGTCCCGGCAATATGGATGAAAATCATTGAGAAAAATTACACGGGTACCCCCCCCCCCAGCCCATTACCAGCCCCTTTGGGTCTTGTATGGATATTAAGGGGAATCCTGCACACAAATTAAAAAAAGGAAAGGCGAGGGTCCTCCAGGCCCTATATACTCTGAACAGCCGTATACAGGCGGTGCAAACAAGACAGGGACTGTAGGTTTGTTGTTACGTAGAATCTGTTTGTAATTTTGAACTGGTACATTTTTAAAGTGTAGCTCCAGCCAAAAAAATCTATTTTTAAGCTTTTTGGAAAACATAGGGAAGGGTTATCACCCCTGTAACATTTGTTTTGCTGTCTGTGCACCTGTTCAGAACATTTCACCTCGCTTTCCGTCCCAATGACAAATGTTTTTTGAAAAGTGGGGTTTTTATTGAAACAAGGATTGGTGATAAAGCATCAGTGGAGAGGAGACACCCTTTTTCCATATTAACTCTTACAGGAGAGAATTTCCCTTCCTAGGGGTAGATTTCCTCTCACTTCCTGTTGTCTCCTTCCATTTGCAAGTAAGTTTGTAAGTTGGATGTTTGAAAGTAGGGCCTGCCGTATATACTCTGCAGAAATTTGGCCCTTAGGTGTTGGTGTTGCCACAACACTGTAAGCCCTCAGTTACTCTTGGTGGGCGCTGGAACGCCCTGCTGTGAACTATTATATCAAGAATTGTAATTACATGCCCCTGTTGAACAGTGGTAGGAAAAATTGGGCCTTTGGTGGTGGTGGTGGTGGTGGTGTTGCCACAACACTGTAAACCCTCACAGTTACTCTTGGTGGGCGCAGGAATGGGCCCTGCTGTGAAATATTAGATCAAGAATTGTAATTACATGCCCCTGTTGAACAGGGGCATACAAATTGGGCTTAGGCACTGGTGCCACAACACTGCAACCCCTCACAGATACTCTAGTTGGAGTGCAGGAATGAGTCCTGCGGCAAAGTATTGCATCAAAAATTGTAATTACTCACCCCTGTTAAACAGGGGCTGAAAAATTGGGCCTTAGCGACTGGTGGCAGTGCCCAGAACCAAAAATGTTCTTACAAGCTATCAGTACAACCATTGAGGAGGAAGAGGCTAGTCACTCAGCATGACAGGATAGTCACTCAGCATCAGCATAGGAAGTCTTGAAGGGATCTGACATTTCAAAAATAATTATTCGGTTACATCAGCATCAGGTCCTTGGTAGCTGGTGGTGATCCAAGACGGATTCATTTTTATGAAGGTCAGTCGATCGACAGAGTCGATGGACAGGCACACCCTGTGATCGGTTACAAAGCCTCCAGCAGCACTGAATGTGCGTTCCGAAAGAGCGCGGGATGCAGGACAGGCCAGTAGCTCAATTGTATACTTTGCAAGCTGTGGCCAGTGATCCATCCTTAAAGTGTAAGTAAACCCACCTATCGTTTTCAGTCACGAAAGCTGCCATCTTTGCCTCTGTTTAATCTACAACTGCCATGATGCTCCACAGGTGATCAAATATGACACCATCCATTGGATGGTTTGACAGTTTGGTTGAGAGCACAACCAATGAGAGTGTTACATTTCCGGCACGTGCCAGAAATTAAACTCTTTTATGGATGGGTTTACTTCCACTTTAAGACCCAGTAACCTAGAGGATTTTCGGTGGGAAAGGTGTCCAAGTCTGATCTTGCCCCTAGGTATTCCTGCACCATGTAAACCAGATGCTGGCGATGGTTGCTGGAACCAATCATACCTTGGGGCTGCAGACTAAAAAATTGTCTGAACGCATCGGTCAGACGGTCACCTTTTCCACCGCTCCTTCTTTGACTGACCGAAGCCTCAGCAACACGTTTTCCAGGACCAGGAATTTGTAACCTCCTAGTCTCTGGGAACGCGTTGCACAGACCTTTCTGCAAGGCCTCCCGAAGATGTTTCATCCTCTGCTCCCTCTGCGACGGCAAGATAAGGTCCGCAACCTTACCCTTGTAACGTGGATCAAGGAGGGTTGCCAGTCAGTAATGATCCCTCTCCTTGATAGCACAAATATGAGGATCCTTCCGCAGGCTTTGCAGGATCAGGGAGGCCATGCAGCGTAGGTTTGCTGAGGCATTCGGTCCGGAGTCCTCTGGGTCACTCAGGACGACATGATCCGCAGCCACCTCCTCCCAGCCACGTACAAGTCCATGGGTGTCTTGGGACTGTAATTGACAGACATGGGAGTAAGTCACACATGTGCAAGTCATAAGCAAGTCTCAAGTCTTAACCTTCAAGTCTCAAGCAAGTCCCAAGTTACTGTGACGAAAAGCAAGCAAGTCAAGTCCCTGCTAGAAGTCAAGCAAGTCAAGTCAAGTAATTTATTTTGGTCAAGTCACAAATCAAGTCAAAATACTGATCTACCCCATTTCCACCTTTAAATGAGTTAACAGTCAGTGTTCAGGAAAGGTTTTGTTTTATTTTCAACATTAACAAAGTGCTTAGTGCTTTTTTCTTGGCATATTAAAGAAACACTTTGAATGCCCAAACAGCAGACAAGGAGCAGAACGTCAGCAATTAAATAGCCAACAAGCCTGAAAAAATGTAGTCCTTGCTGAGGGGGAAAATAACTAAGTTCAAAGTTTGAACTTCAAACTAATAAAGTATTTTAACATCTAAATCAGTGGAAACAATGCCAACATCTGGACACTTGAATGGTGATGAGAATACTCAGAATAGCCACTTAATATGCATTGCATTTGCAAAAAATTAAATTGGATAGTACTTTCTCGCTCAGTTGTGAGCGATGGGGTCGCATTATCACCCCACCATGGCTGAACACACGTTCAACAGGTGCGCTTTATGCAGGGACTGACATAACTCTTACTGCTACCCTGAACAAAGAGGGGAACATGTGCCTGTTCATGGCCCAAAACTGAAGGCAGCTCTGTCCATCACAAATGTCTAAATAATGGTTCAGCTGAATTTGGGGACTGGAACATGAATCTCTCTTTTGTTTTTTGCGGTATGCTGAGAACAGCCCAGACTGACTCTCTGACTCTGCCACTGGCCTTTGCTCGTCTTCATCGGTGGTTGGTGGGGTGGGTTTGCAGTCCTCTTTGAGAATCAAGTCTGAAAAACACAAGCATAAAACAGTGACTCAATGCACTCAGGTGTTATTACTGCAAACGGTCACAACACAACTGAAGTATCAAAAGCAACCAGATCATGACAATCTAGTGCATAAGTCTTCAACCCTCTCCTTGGGGTCCCCCAAACAGGCCATGTTTTTGTTTTTCCCCATGAAATAACACACCTGATTTGATTAATCAAAGGCTTAATGTGTAGTAGTTGACTAATTGAAACAGGTGTGTTATTTTAGGGTGAAAACAAAAACATGGCCTGTCTGGGGGTCCCCGAGGATAGGGTTGAAGACCTCTGAGTAGAGTATATCAACATACTAACATATTCTTTTATAGCCTACAATCTGGCATTAAATTGGATTATTACCAAAAAACATAACATACTTTTTATCATCGCAGACACAGCCTCCTTGACATTTTCGGGAGCCAAAACATCATGGGTCAACCACATGGTGCCAAATGAAGGATCCAGCAGAGCAGCTTTTAGGTGTAGAGGGTCAGAGAAGGGTAAGGTTGCTACATCATTCTGTTCATCTGCCATCCTCACATTGACAAAGATCCCTTCGAATCGTCTTTGGAGTGATTCTTGCAGGCTACGGATCAAGCCACCAAGGTAGCGCACGCTCTCTTTATGATTTTCCAAGTGGTGATTCAGAGAAAGGATACAGGGTACAACAGCACTTATTGTCACAATTTTTCACCCTGTGAGAGGTCTGTGGCTTCTTCAAAAGGTTGAAGGACATCCACGAGTTCCTTAATCTGATTCCACTCTCTAGCTGTGAATACAGTCTCTTTGTGTCCCCCATCTTCAAGCATTCTAGTCAGTTTCAGCTGGTCACAGCTGACCACTGATTTCAATTGCCTCAGTGTGGAATTCCAGCGTGTGGTAACAGAGGCAGGGATTCCACGCTGTCCAAACGCCTCCTCAAATTTTTCCTTGAAAGAGGTGCTTGTGTGTAACAAGGAGCTCAACCTGGAAGCTTTGGTGAGAGCTGTATTGACTAATTTAGTCTCTTTAAGTCCATCACCTATTACCAATTGAAGCGTGTGTGCAAAACATTGAAGTCTAGTCTGGGTTTTTGCACTCAAATAATTGTCAAACATCTCCTTCTTCCATTGACAGGTCATTCCAAATGTCTGAATCATCAAGGTCATCGTCTTCATCTCCCTGTCCTGGAAAACATGTAGTGAATGCTTTTTTCATGTTTGCGGCGTTGTCACAGATGATGTGGTCTAATTTTTTTTTAATCTTGTAGTCTTCACATATATGCTCAAATTCCTCACAAATTCTTTCCCCTGTATGGGGACCTTTGAAGCGGTTGCACGCAAGCAACTGTGATTTCAACTGAAGACGGTCTTCCTCAATGTTGATCCAGTGCACTGTGACTCCAAGAAAGCCTCTCATCCTGCGGTCTGACCATATATCTACAGTCACTGACAGATGATCTACCACTGTGAGTTCATTTTTCAGCTTCATTTGCCTATCTGCCACCAGATTGTCAAGCTTGGCAGTAATTGTTCGTCTACTTACTGGAGAGTACTTGTCGTCAACTATTGACAAAAAGCTACGAAAGCTTTGATGTTCAATGATGGACAGTGGCATGTTGCAGTTTATAATGAGGTCTGACAGGATTGAGTTTGTAATTGCCTTCTGCTGCTGGTGGTTGCAGTGGTATAGCTGCACAGTCCCCAGTGCGATGAATTGTGAGATTTGAGGCTGGATAGCATCAAAAGTCCCTTTGGTATGGATGTACTCTTCATATCTATACAGTAAAGAGAGATAGAAAAAAAAGTTAGCTATGTGATTTATTGATTTGAACAACAATACACTCTGCTCCCGCCTAAAGTGGGATGCAGGCCTAATTTGCATATACAGTAAATCATTTTGCAACGTCATTTTGCCTAGTCAAAACTCAAAAGCCTCGTCCACATGACCGATTTTCTCATCAAAAACCAGCAAGAAACTTGCTGGCAGAGCTTTCTTGCCGAGTAAATCGGTCGTGTGTACGCGGATTTCAGGTTTCTCGTCAAGAAAACAGACAAGAATCTCGACGAGAAAAATAGAGAACCTGCTCTCTATTTTCTCAGCAGGATTCTCGATTTTCTCGTCGGGTTTCTCGTCGGCCTGTTTCTCGATGAGAAATCCGAGTGTGTGTACACTTACTTACCTGTCGCCGTGGAAACCCGCGCATGCTCGAAATGACTTTGATGCATGCGCGGTAGCTTCCTAGGCATAGGTAGGGTGTAGCAAGATGGCGGCGACGGCATCGAATGTGACGAGCGCACGCTCGCCGTAGTCGATGACGTCACCGCGTTCGTGCCATTCAAAAGAACGGCGGTTCTTTTGAAAAGGTATGTGTGTACACTCGGCCGGGACAAGATTCTTGTCCAAGAATCTCGTCAGGAAAAACTACAAGTTTTTTCCTGACAAGATTCTCGGCCGTGTGTACGAGGCTTAATTCAAGTTTACAGTCCTGTCTTACATTCACAAGGTCGTTTCAACAAAATACATGAGATTTCAAATTCAACCTAGCTTAACCACTTCCCGCCCAGTCAATAGCAAATTGACGTCCGGGAAGTGGTTCTGTTATCCACACTGGACGTCATATGACGTCCTGCGGGATAACAGCCGCTGCGCGCCCGGGGGGGCGCGCATCGCGGCGATCGGTGGAGCGGTGGGTCAGTCTGACCCACCGCTACACTGATCTCGGTAAAAAGCCTCCGTCGGAGGCTTTTTACCATGTGATCAGCCGTGTCGAATCACGGCTGATCAGGAAGTAAACAGGAAGAGCCGTTGATCGGCTCTTCCTCACTCGCGTCTGACAGACGCGAGTAGAGGAGAGCCGATCGGCGGCTCTCCTGACAGGGGGGGTTCGCGCTGATTGTTTATCAGCACAGCCCCCCCCTTGGATACCCACACTGGACCACCAGGGAAGCCCCCAAGGACCACCAGGGAAGCCCTAAGCATGTGGATGGCCCCCATGGCCATCCACATGTAGTAAAAAAAAATATATGTAAAAAAAAAACATAAAAAAATATGCCAATCAGTGCCCACACATGGGCACTGACTGGCACGATCATGCCAAGAAAATAATGTGTGGTGGCTGGCATTGCTAGGCAGCAGTGTCACCAGTGCCACCTACTAGTGTCCATCAGTGCCACCTATCAGTGCCCATCCGTGCCCATCTGTGCCCATAAGTGCCCACCTATCAGTGCCCGTCCGTGCCACCTATCAGTGCCACCCATAAGTGCCCATCAGTGCCGCCTAAAAGTGCCCATTAGTGCCGCCTATGAGTGCCCATCAGTGCCGCCTATGAGTGCCAATCAGTGCCGCCTATGACTGCCAATCAGTGCCACCTATGAGTGCCCATCAGTGCCACATACCAGTGCCACATATCAGTGCCCATCAGTGCCGCCTATCAGTGCCCATCATCAGTGCCCATCAGTGCCACCTCATCAGTGCCACCTCATTGGTGCCACCTCATCGGTGCCCATCAGTGTCGCCTTATCAGTGCCCTTCAGTGCCGCCTTATCAGTGCCCGTCATTGAAGTAGAAAAGGTACTTATTTACAAAAAAATTAACAGAAACAAAGAAAAACATAGTTTATTTTTAAATTTTCGCTCTTTTTTTATTTGTTGCGCAAAAAATAAAAATCGCAGAGGCGATCAAATACCACCAAAAGAGAGCTCTATTTGTGGGAACAAAATGATAAAAAATTTGTTTGGGTACAGTGTAGCATGACCGCGCAATTGTCATTCAAATTGCGACAGCGCTGAAAGCTCAAAATTGGCTTGGGCAGGAAGCTGTATAAGTGCATGGTATTGAAGTGGTTAAATGAAAACATTAGCTAACGTTTGACAAGACAATTATTTAGTTAAACTTAGCTACACATACACGTTACTGTACCTACCTTTCTTTGTGGGTTTTGTAGTGACAGATGAAGTTGGATGTTGTGGTGGACGTGTCTCTTATTTTTCAGCAGCAGACCTTGCATACCGCCGTTCTCTTCTTTTCACCAACATCTAAATCATCATCCTTAAATCCAAATGTAATTATTTTTGGAATCGCTCCCTCCATTATAGCTATCTTGTGCGTTGGCCTCTCAGGGGCGGATCCAGAGTTTACTGTCGGGAGGGGCACTGCCAGAAAATAAGGTGTTGCTTACTTGTAGAACTATTTTTAACGTATTATACGGTCCTAACCTAACCTTGTTTAAAACAGTGACACGTTTATCATTCCAGATTAGAATATTACATTACACTAGTGACTACATACATAGTGACATTTTTTTGGGCACCAGTGACACCAATACAGTGACCAGTGCTAAAGAAAATGCACTGTTACTGTATAAATGACACTGGCAGGGAAGGGGTTAACACTAGGGTTGATCAAGGGGTTAGGTATGCTCCTAGGGAGTGCTTTCTAACTGTGGCAGGGATGGGATGCGATGTGCTAGACGAAAAGAGATCTGTGTTTCAGCTTAGGCACAAGATCTCTCTCTTCCTCTGTGACAGAACAGCCACACGCGACACCCAAAATGTACTGGCACAAGCAAGTTTTTACTGGCATTTCCAAAAGTTAAAAAAACTACAGTTTAAATTGCAAATTTTAGTATTCAGGCAACAAACAAGTAACATGTGCAATTATATTAATGAACTCACCATTCGGTTGTCTAGGGGTTGCTATACATTACCGCTCACTCACCATTCGGTTGCTAGGGGTTGCTATACATTACTGCTCAGGACTGAGCAATTTACAGAGGGGGACACTGAGTGGCAGGCAATCACTGTGCAGTAACCCCTAGCAACCGAATGGTGAGCAGACGCGCCCTAACTTTAAGAGGGAAGTTTCAGGAAAAAAAAATTCCACATCCCCCTGCGTATGACACGCGGGCACAGTTTACCCTCTATTTTCAGGGTAAAAAAGTGAGTGTTATACGCCAATAAATACAGTATATAAAAGTGCAAAATCAAGGGATTACACTAATATTTCTCACTGAAACATATCTAACATTCAACTGTAATCTTTCCTGAGGTAGTCCGTGCCCCAAAACAAAATATTCATGTAAATATGAAAAGTGCAAAAAAATAACAACAAACAAACATTTCTCAAACAACATACATGGCCTTCAGCAAAAAAGGAATCCTCAATACAAAATATTAATATATAAAAGTGCAAAATCAAGGGATTATACCATTTCTCACTGAAACATAACATTCAACTGTAATCTTTCCTAAAAGATAGTCAGTGCCCCAATACAAAATATTTATATACCGTATATACTCGAGTATAAGCCGACCCGAATATAAGCCGAGGCACCTAACTTTTACCACAATAAACTGTGAAAATGTATTGACTCGAGTATAAGCCTAGGGTGTCCAGCTGCATGCCTCACTGTGTCCTATGGGGGGGGGGGGGGGTTTGTGGCGCAATTCGGCCACTAGCGGGGGGGTTTTACCCCCCCGCTAGTGGCCGAGAAAGGGTAAAACTGGCCGCAATGCGCTGCTGAAGCAGCGCATTGTGGGCAGTATAGCCACGCTGTCCCATTGATTTCAATGGGCAGCAGCGGTGGAGGAGCGGTAAATACACCACTCCTTCACTGCTGCAAAGATGCGGCTAGCAGGACTTTTTCTAACTACCTGGCCTGCTAGCGCAAGGTTCCAGTGTGAAAGCCCCTTCGGGGGACTCCTCAGGAGGACATGGTGGGGCTAGGGAAGGAGTGACTGATGCCATTGAGCCGAGGGAAGAGGCCGCTTTGCAGCTGCTTTACCAGGCAAAGTACCCTGAGTCTGGGTGAGAGAGGATGAGGAGGATGAGGACGGCTTGGTCATCCACTCTACCAAGTCTTCGGCATGTTGCGGCTCAACACGGCCAGCTGCCGAAAAAAATGACAAGCGTGTCCCACGGCCACGTGCTGATGAGGATGCACTGTGTCCATGACCAGCACTGTTGCCTCTAGACACAGAGCCTGCTTGCCCTCTTTTATTGGCTCGTGACTGTCTGTCTCTCCTTGTTGTCCTTCCAGACATACTAATGGCCTGCAGGGAGATGTAGCTGCACAAAGCTGGGATGTATATATATACTGATTATACTGCAGCTAGCAGAATCAACTGCCTGCCTGTAGTATTATTAGTATGAGAACACCAGCAATTGTCTTCAGTTAGCTTTAGTTGCACACTGTGCAGAGGACACAGTACACTAACTGAAAATACTGCAGCTCCCAACACCAGCAATTGTATTGAGGAAAGTTTTAGGTGCACACTGTGCAAAGGACACCAAAACAAAATACTGCAGCTCCCTGCCTGTATTTGTATGAGAACACCAGCAATTGTATTGAGGTAAGCTTTAGGTGCACACTGTGCAAAGGACACTAAAGCAAAATACTGCAGCTCCCTGCCTGTATTTGTATCAGAACACCAGCAATTGTATTGAGGTAAGCTTTAGGCGCACACTGAGCAAAAGACATTAAAGCAAAATACTGCAGCTCCCTGCCTGCATTTGGATCAGAACACCAGCAATTTTATCGAGGTACAGTAAGCTTTAGGTGCACACTGTGCAAACAGGGGAGGGCTGGGCCAGGGGGCAGGGTGGCAATTGCCTCCCAGGCCACCCTAACTTATGTTTAAAATGGCCGGCAGCCACTGCCCGCTACCATTTTTCTTATTTTTTCTGGTCTAGGAAGTCGGGCCGGGGGCATGGCCATGGCGGCCGACCACTAGCTGTTGCATTCTGGGAGTTGTAGTCCGCACTTAAGCTTCTGGTGGGTGGAAAACACAGCAGTGCAGAGGAAACTACAACTTCCTGGGACCGGATTCTTGGAAGCAGGCAGAGGCAGGGCGTGCCAGGGAGTCGGGATGCAGGGCTGGGCGCTTGCTGCAACTTGACCCCAGGATCAGGAGCGTTACCCCCCAGGAAACCGTGGCATGCAAGGACCTGCTGAGCTGAGATCGCTGAGGTGAGAGACCCTGACACCCCTAGCTGACCCCCCATCTCCCCCCCATACACCCCATGTAACCTGCCCCAGCGATCAGGCTGCATTGATGGGCACTGGAGTTGGCTGCACTGATGGGCACTGGTGAGGCTGCATTGAAAAACCAGGTGGGCCATGGATGGTGAGCTGATTCGGCGGTTCAATGGGCCACTTGACTGGACTTGCCCCCCAGGCCTAAGGCCGCCAGCCCTCCCCTGTGTGCAAAGGACACTAAAGCAAAATACTGCAGCTCCTTGCCTCTATTTGTATCAGAACACCAGCAATTGTATTGAGGTAAGCTTTAGGTGCACACTGTGCAAAAGAATATAAAATCAAAATAATGCAGCTCCCTGCCTGTATTTGTATCAGAACACCAGCAATTGTATTCAGGTAAGCTTTAGGTGCACACTGTGCAAAGGACACAGTACACTAAGTGAAAATACTGCAGCTAGCACAATCACATGCCTGCCTGTCAGTATAGAGAATAACAGGAACGGATCTAGCTAAACTGAATACAGTGTGTAAATATATATACAACACCTAGGATGCATATACTGTATATCCTCTACACACTGTAACTGAAGCTAACTGACTCGCCTGTCTGCTCTATCTAACTCAAATTAAATGACACTATCTCTCTCTCTCTGTCTTTAACCACCACCGCAACACACTACACAAGGCCGCCATGCAGGCGGCCTTATATAGTGTGGGGCGTGTACTAAACCCCCTGAGACATAATTGGCCAAAGCCACCCTGGCTTTGGCCAATTATAGCTCTCCGTTTCTTCCGTGCTGTGATTGGCCAAAGCATGCGGGTCATAGTGCATGCTTGGCCAATCATCAGCCAGCAATGCACTGCGATGCCGCAGTGAATTATGGGGCGTGACGCGCCACTCGAATTTGGCGCGAACGGCCCATAATGTTCGAAATTCGGCGAACTCCTGAACAGACGATGTTTGAGTCGAACATGGGTTCGACTCAAACTTGAAGCTCATCCCTACTTTAGAATAACAAAAGGTAGGATTCTGCAACAAAGGTTGTTAAAATCCTTGCAATGTACATAGATCACCCAGAAGGGAATGTTTTTTTCTCAACAAAAATGGTGTTACGCTTTAATAAATAATAATAATATTTTATTCCATCTGTGTTTTTTAATAATATTTACTATTAAAACAAAATGATACAAATATCCTTTATGTTATTTTATTCATATAATAATACATAATAATAATAATAATATTTTATTCCATCTGTGTATTTAGATGTTTCTTCCATCTTTGTAGTTAGCTATTTGTCTGGAATTCCGATTTAGAAGACCATTGGTTGAAATAAGACAATTGGCAAACAAGGAGATCTACTTTTCACAGATCATTTAAAAAAAAAAAATGTATTCAACATAACTTTAACCGGAAAAAAAAAATGAGAAGTATGAACTTGGGCTTTTATCTGGAATCTTAAGAATTGTAATGACTACAAGAAAAGATACTCAGCAATTAAAGCTTGATGTGACTGTAGTAGCCCTCTGGACATGTCACCAGAAAGTATGACAGTCACTTTATGAATAGGTGTCCTGTCTCTGCTGAAAACAAGAACATTGAGCAATTTTTGGAAAAGTTGAAGTCTAAACTGATTTTTTTTTTCTTCACTTCAAAGTGCTGCGAGAATAGAAATTCCTTGCAGCTAATCTGAATCTCCAGTGTAACCCCACCTCTCCTCGCTGACACAACAATGCATTGTTGGAGATCTTGAGCAAAAATTAGCATGTGACCCACCGCCGGCGAACATCGTGTTTTAAGGCAACCTGACAAAAAAGGTGGCATTTTCTCCCGCTATGTAGAGAGTGATCCAGATCCAGGTATCCCGCATTGTTGTTAGAAAGCTGCTATTGATGGAATGTGCTGTTTTTACTTTATCTTTGGCTCTGTGCCAATTAACCAATTAGAGTTGCAGTAATGCCGCTTGTGAAAAAGTTTTGGAAAGTTACTAGGGAATTTAATGTCAATTATTATTACATTTTTTTGAGTCTTCCAAGTGGTAAATTACCAGAGAAAAGTGGAAATGGCTTTTAACCTAAACCATTTTTTTTCATATGTATAGGTCTGAGCGGCATAGAATGCAAAGTAGATGAAAATTCTAACTAAATGGCATTTAATTTGATAAAGAACTGTGTATCATTAACAACTGATTTTTTATTTTAAAATTCTATCTCTAAATCAGTGTTTTTCAACCTTTTTTCGGTCAAGGCACCCTTTAACAATATCGAGGTACCCTTTAAAAATTATGGACAATCTCGAGACACCCTTTAACCACTTGCTTACTGGGCACTTAAACCCCCTTCCTGCCCAGACCAATTTACAGCTTTCAGCACTGTCACGTTTTGAATGACAATTGCGAGGTCGTGCAACGTGGCTCCCAAACGAAATTGACGTATTTTTTTCCCCACAAATAGAGTTTTCTTTTGGTGGTATTTGATCACCTCTGCGTTTTTTATTTTTTGCGCTATACACAAAAAAAGATCGACAATTTTGAAAAAAACACAATATTTTTTACTTTTTGCTATTATAAGTATCCCCATTTAAAAAAAAAAATAAAAATCCTCAGTTTAGGCCGATACGTATTCTTCTACATATTTTTGGTAAAAAAAAAAAAATCGCAAAAAGCGTTTATTGATTGGTTTGCGCAAAAGTTATAGCGTCTACAAAATAGGGCATAGTTTTATAGCATTTTTATTAATATTTTTTTTTTTACTAGTAATGGCGGCGATCAGTGATTTTTATTGTGACTGCAGCATTATGGCGGACACATCAGACACTTTTGACACCATTTTGGGACCAATGTCATTATTACAGTGATCAGTGCTATAAAAAATGCACTGGTTACTGTAAAAATGACACTGGCAGTGAAGGGGTTAACAATAGGGGCGCCGAAGGGGTTAAGTGTACCTAAGGGAGTGATTCCTACTGTTGGGGGAGGGGACTGACTGGGGGAGGTGACCGATGGTTGTCCCTATGTACAAGGGACACACCATCGGTCTCCTCTCCATGACAGGACATGGATCTCTGTGTTTACACACAGAGATCCACGTCCCTGTCTCTGTAAATGCCGATCGCGGGTACCTGGCGGACATCGCGGCCGCCAGGCACGCGCATCGGCACCCGCGTGACGCGGCGGGCACATAAGTTCCCCGTTGCGTGCTTCGGAGCGCGCGCCTGGAACGAGGAAAGGGGCGGACGTCAATTGACGTCCTCCCGGTATTCTAGGTCCGCGCTGCAGTCGTCATTCGGCTATAGCGCGGGCCTGTAGAGGTTAAAAAGTATGGACAATCTCGAGGCACCCTTTAAAAATGATGGACAATCTCGAGGCACCCTTTAAAAATGATGGACAATCTAGAGGCACCCTTTAAAAATGATGGACAATCTCGAGGCACCCTTTAAAAATGATGGACAATCTCGAGGTACCCTTTAAAAATGATGGACAATCTTGAGGCACCCTTTAAAAATTATGGACAATCTTGAGGCACCCTTTAAAAATTATGGACAATCTTGAGGCACCCTTTAAAAATGATGGACAATTTTGAGGCACACTTTAAAAACTATGGACAATCTCGAAGTACCCTTTAAAAAGTATGGACAATCTCGAGGCCCCCTTTAAAAATGATGGACAATCTAGAGGCACCCTTTAAAAATGATGGACAATCTCGAGGCACCCTTTAAAAATGATGGACAATCTCGAGGCACCCTTTAAAAATGATGGACAATCTCGAGGCACCCTTTAAAAATGATGGACAATCTCGAGGCACCCTTTAAAAATGATGGACAATCTCGAGGCACCCTTTAAAAATGATGGACAATCTCGAGGCACCCTTTAAAAATGATGGACAATCTCGAGGCACCCTTTAAAAATGATGGACAATCTTGAGGCACCCTTTAAAAATGATGGACAATCTTGAGGCACCCTTTAAAAATTATGGACAATCTTGAGGCACACTTTAAAAACTATGGACAATCTCGAAGTACCCTTTAAAAAGTATGGACAATCTCGAGGCACCCCATTCTAAAATCTAAAAATGATTCTAATAGTTTTACATAATGCAGCAACATCCACACAAGTAGGACACCCAACGTTAGAGGTGATTTATTCTTCCAAAGCAAATATACTTTTGCGAACGGATACAGACTCAATGTTTTTCTTCTCCCACAGTTTTTCTCTATCACTCGGCTAATGTGACCCCAACACTGATGGTGAGAGGCAGGGGAAGGTCAAACAAGGATGATATGCAGGCGACTGACATCCTCCTTATCAATTGATAATGCCATCGGTCATTAGGACGCCGGCAGCTAGAAGGTTGCAATGGTGCAATGAAAACCTGTGGCTTTGTGTAACTAAAAGGCAGCCTTTATCCACCCACCGGCTTTTATACAATTTTTTGGCAAATTTTCAGGCATTTTACCAAGGCACCTCTGAAGAAACCTCAAGGCACCCCAGGGTGCCTGGGCACCCTGGTTGAAAAAGGCTGACCAAAATCATGCTTATATGTAACCGTCACTTTAAATATAGTATAGTGCAAAATGTCATGTGTGTGTGTGTGTGTGACTCTACATTGAAGTATAACGTTTTTGCACATTGGTGAATCACATTATGTAAAAGTGTAAATGCTGATGCAGGGCTTTTTTTTTTAGCAGGAATGCGGGGGAATGCAGTTCCAGCACCTCCAGCACTGGATTTATATAATGCCATATAATAAGGTGCTGGGGGATCTATTGTTGCTGGGGGATCTATTACTGCTGGTGGTGGGAATCTATTGTTTCTTAGGGGGATTTTATGTTGCCGGGGGGGGCAGTTGTTGATAGGAGAGATTTACTGTTGAGGGAAGGATCTATTAATGCTGGCTTCTGAGAGATCTATTGTTGCTGTTGGGATCTATGGTTGCTGGGGTAGATCTAAACCAGGGTTTCTCAACTCCAGTCCTCAAGGCGCCCCAACAGGTCATGTTTTCAGGCTTCCCATTATTTTGCACAGGTGATTTAATCAGTTTCACTGCCTTAGTAATTACCACAGCTGTTTCATCTGAGGGAAATCCTGAAAACATGACCCTTTGGTGCGCCTTGAGGACTAGAGTTGAGAAACACTGATCTAAACTATTGTTGCTGGGGGTCTATTTTGTGAGGGGTCTATTGTTACTGGGGATTTCTATTGTAGCTGGGAGTTTCTATTATTGCTGGGGGGATATATTGTTTCTGGGGTGTCTATTGCTGCTGGGGGATCTATTGTTGCTGGGCAGATCTATTTCTGCGGGGGGATCTATTGTTACTGGGATTAGTCTGTTGTTGCTGGGGGATCTATTGTTGCTGGGGTGTCTATTTTTGTTGTGGGGTCTATTGTTGCTGGCTGCAGAGGATAGGCGACACTAGTAGGCGGCACTGTTAGGTGACTGCACTGATAATCAGAACACTGATAATCAGTGCCCTGATTATCAGTGTCCATTTCCCTTTTACACAAGCTGGTAATCGGCTCTCTTCTCCTCATGCTGTCAGCATGAGGAAAGCAGTGCCGATAACCAGCTTCTGTTTACATCCATGATCAGCTGTGATTGGGCACAGCTCATCACGTGTATAGATCCACTGATTGGCTCATTACCTCAATCTATGATCAGCAGTGTCCGGAGGACACTGCAATCACAGAGCGTGCTGCCCACGCCCCACAGCGGGCTCGATCACGGGACGCTGTCATATGGCGGCATGCCAGAACTGCGGTCGGCAAGTGGTTAAGGACCAAACTTTTTCTGGCACTTTTTGTTTACATATAACAATCTTTTTTTTTTTTTGCTAGAAAATCACTTAGAACCCCCAAACATTATATGTTTTTTTAAAGCTAAGGCCCTGAAAAATAAATTGGTGGGTTTTGCAATTTTTTTATGTCACAGTATTTGCGCTGCGGTTTTTCAAACGCAATTTTTTGGTAAAAGTTCACTTTCTAAAATGTTAATGCAAAGAAACAAATACATAACCCAATTTTTTGTACAATATAAAAGATGATGTGACGCCAGGTAAATAGATACTGAACATGTCACGCCTTAAAATTGCGCACGCCCGTACAGTGGCGACAAACGATGTAAATTTTACTATCAGTAGGCGACGCTTTAAAAGCCTTTACAGGTTACCACTTTCGATTTACAGAGGGGGTCTAGTACTAGAATTATCATATATATATATATGTAGCGATACCCCCAAACTAAGAGAGCCGCTGGTTTTGTTTCGGGCCCTGTACACAGCACAGCCAACCCCCGGCAATCTACTCGACCCGCCTCTGGCACAGCTAGTCTAGGGGTGGTATATTAGTATAGCTCTATACCTGTCCATGAACAACCCTACAATAATCCAACAGTTGTAAAGTATAGTAATGGACACTAATACCGGAATGATTAACTATAGCAGATTTACTCGGATATAAAAGTCAACGATCAATACAATACAACACATACATGCAGAGCCCTGCAGTAATAATAACACTAGTTAACTCTAGTATCTAAAGATATCACACACCACGTGCAGCTATTCTCCCCGTGAGCAATATAGCGCTCAATAAAGTTCTACACTCCCAGTCAGGCCTGACTCAGTTAAAGCTGTCTTAAAGTGAAGAATCTTCGCATGCAAGATGATCGGTGGTGCACATACAGGAACAATAATTTGTAATCCAATAACGATTCATAGTAATAGAAACAACTCCCCGGAGACTATATAACTCAGTTCTGCAACTAGTCTCCTATCAGGACAGCAAGTATAACACGATGGGCCAAGGCAGTCAATAGGCCTAACAAAAGTACTTGGTTATAGTTGTGAGCAGATGCTCTCTCACCGCTGTGTCTCCGCACACAGGGTCTGCAACAGCCGGGTCTCTGGTCCAACTGATGTCCGCGAAGCAAGTAGATATCAGGTGCCACTCGGGCTCCGCAGTGGGGTGGAAGGCCTTGGGCCTTGCACTTGTAGCAGGTCCGCACAGGGAGTCCTCTTGCTAGCAGCGCGGTATCCAAAGAGGCCGGGCTTGGCCTCGCCCTTCCCTTTTATACCCCACCCATGAGTCTCTGCGGTGGCAAATTGCACCTTGGGTGCCAACAGGGTTCTGGGTAACGTAGTCCATGGGGCCTTAAAGGAGACCCCGCTACACACTCCCCCCACTTAAACTCTTTGGTCCCCAAAGATAGTTGTCAACATACACTACACACAACAGACAAAGTTGCGTATGATGTCGGCAGAGGAAGTTCCCACCAAAAATGAGGGGGTGAACTCTCTTGCCCACAGGTCACACTGTCATAAGTGGCCTGTCTAACTGTGCCAGAGGGTGAGTTGGGGTTGCCCTCCACCAAATGAAAAGTGGAGGGATCATGGTTTTCTGCACTCCTCCTGACGGTTACTACAGTGTCCTCCGAGCTCTTCCCCATTTGTGGGTAAGTCAACTTTCGGGGAGGCCTTATGGTCCATTTCATCCTCCGCTCTCTTGGGATTTCTGGTTTGGACACTGTAGGTTCCTCTTCTGGAACAGACATGGCAGCTTCCACTGTTTCTGAAACATTTAACTCAGGAGCAGGAAGACACAAGGAACCTCTTGGATCCTCCTCTGGGAGTGAGTCAAAGGCATCTTCCCATGAGTCTGATAGAGGACTGGACGGGATGAACTCAGTAGCTTCTGCATTCAGTGTACTGTCTATGGTGTCTTCCAAAGGTGGAAGATCTATAGCAGAAGTTACTGGGGCCTGGGAAGGCCATAGCCATTCTAGCTCTTCCCTTTCATCCTCACTAGGTTCAGAGACATCTGTTTCTTCAGACCGAGATGCCTGTGACCGGGTATTTGGCCTAGGAGTATCCAGGATGGAAGTTGGCTCAGGGGAATCCTTTACAGGGTTTATCCGAACTGCTTCGGCAAGTGGGAGTATGTGGTTCCGGTGCTAAGTCTTCAATGGCCCCACTTTTCCCTCCGGCTTCAGTTGGTTGACTGGCAGGCTTGGCAGCTTCTTGAAAATAACATATGGCTCAGGTCTCCATCTGTCTGCAAGCTTGTGCTTCCCAGGGACTCTTAAGTTCCGTAGCAGCACTCTGTCCCCAGGTTGCAGATCCTGAATCTGGACCTTCAGGTCAAAGTTTCTCTTGTTGCTGGCTCCCCTTTGATCCGAAGCTGCCTGGGCCTGCTCATAGGCCAACTTTAAACTGTGCCTCAGCCTGTCCACATATCCTTTGTGGGAAGTGGCTGAGGAATGGTCTATGGAGGTGCCAAAGGCCAGGTCTATGGGTAGTCTTTCTTCTCTCCCAAACATAAGTCGATAGGGAGAGTACCCTGTAGCGTCACTTGTTGTACTGTTGTAAGCATGCACAATTGCTGCCATGTGCTTGCTCCAGTGCTGCTTCTTTTCGCTACTTAAAGTCCCCAGCATGTTGAGTAGGGTTCGGTTGAACCTCTCCGGCTGAGCATCCCCTTGTGGGTGGTAGGGGGTGGTTCGGGTCTTCTTGATCCCTAAGGAGTCCAGGAGCTTCCGGATCAGCCGACTTTCAAAGTCCCTCCCTTGATCCGAGTGGAGACGCTGTGGTAGCCCATAGTGCACAAAGTATTTTTCCATAAGTACTTTGGCCACAGTGGAAGCCTTCTGGTCCTTGGTTGGGAAGGCCTGGGCATACCGGGTGAAATGGTCGGTTATCACCAGAACATTTCCTAGTCCACTCAAGTCAGGTTCGAGGCAGAGAAAATCAATGCATACCAAATCCAATGGGCCTTGACTTTGCAGGTGGCCCATTGGGGCAGCTTGATGGGGTAAAGTTTTCCGCTGAATGCAGCGTGCGCATGAGTGCTAGTATTCCTCTACTTCAGCCCTCATGCAGGGCCAATAGAACCGACTCCTGACAAGTTGAAAGGTCCTTTCAGCTCCTAAATAACCATGCTTGTCGTGTAAGGCGACCAAGACAGTCTCTCGGTGTTTCTCGGGTAGAAACAATTGCCATTTGTCTTCCAGGTCATCAGAGGAGCCCCTTCGGTAGACCACCCCTTGATGCACCTGCAGCCTGTCCCACTCCTTTCGCAACAAGCAAGCTTCCTTTGAAGGGTGATGCAAGAGTCTATCTGGATCCTGACTTTCCAGGGCCTCCAGGACCAATTTCCCCAAAGGATCTTCCAATTGGTCACATCTCAATTCCTCTTTGGACAGCTTTGGTAAATCATCCTCCTCTATCTGAGTTACTCCACAGTACTGTTTGGGGACCCTCACCGCTGTGACCCCTATCTCTTCCGCTCTGGACCCACCACTGGCCTGAAGTTCGGCCCCCGGCCCCTTGACAGAGGGCCCGCACCCCGTCCGGTGCCACTTGGGTCCAGTCTTCTGTGCTGCTGGTGGGGGCATGAGACCTTCTAGACAGGGCATCTGCATCTCGATTGCCAGCCCCAGGCCTGTATTTCAGGCTGAAATTTAATCCAGACAGTGCAGCCAGCCATCGAATTCAAATAGTTTTCAAATTCGAAGTCGAAAACTTTTCGATGAGTTTTCAAATTCGAATTCGAAAACTTTTCGAATTTGAATAGTTTTCCAATTTCCAAAGAGAATAAAATACAATAGAAAACAAAAGAAACAGTATAGAAAAAAAAATTCTATTCTATTTTATTCTTTTTGGAAATTCGAAAACTTTTCGAATTTGAAAACTATTCGAAATTTATTCTAAAACATTTGGAATCGATTCAAAAATGAATAAACAAAACAAATTCTGAAAATGAAACATATTTAACCACTTCAATACCATGCACTTATACAGCTTCCTGCCCAAGCCAATTTTGAGCTTTCAGCACTGTCGCAATTTGAATGACAATTGCGCGGTCATGCTACACTGTACCCAAACAAATTTTTTATCATTTTGTTCCCACAAATAGAGCTCTCTTTCGTTGGTATTTGATCGCCTCTGCGATTTTTATTTTTTGCACAACAAATAAAAAAGAGCGAAAATTTTAAAAAAAACTAAGTTTTTCTTTGTTTCTGTTAATTTTTTTTGTAAATAAGTACCTTTTCTACTTCAATGACGAGCACTGATAAGGCGGCACTGAAGGGCACTGATAAGGCGACACTGATGGGCACCGATGAGGTGGCACCAATGAGGTGGCACTGATGAGGTGGCACTGATGGGCACTGATAGGCGGCACTGATGGGCACTGATATGTGGCACTGGTATGCGGCACTGATGGGCACTCATAGGTGGCACTGATTGGCACTCATAGGCGGCACTGATGGGCACTCATAGGCGGCACTGATGGGCACTTATAGGCGGCACTGATGGGCACTTATGGGTGGCACTGATAGGTGGCATGGATGGGCACTGATAGGTGGGCACAGATTGGCATGGATGGGCACTGATAGGTGGCACTGATGGACACTAGTAGGTGGCATTGGTGGCACTGGTGCCCAGCAATGCCAGCCACCACACATTGTGAAAGTGCCAGTCAGTGCCCATTTGTGGACACTGATTGGCATATTTTTTTGTATGTTTTTATTTTATTTTTATTTTTTTACTACATGTGGATGGCCATGGGGGCCATCCACATGATTGGGGCTTCCCTGGTGGTCCTGGGGGGCTTCCTTGGTGGTCTAGTGTGTGTATCCGAGGGGGGGCTGCGCTGATAAACAATCAGCGCAAACCCCCCCCCCCTGTCAGGAGAGGCGCCGATCGGCTCTCCTCTACTCGCGTCTGTCAGATGCGAGTGAGGAAGAGCCGATCAACGGCTCTTCCTGTTTACATTGTGATCAGCCGTGATTCGACACGGCTGATCACGTGGTAAAAAGCCTCCGACGGAGGCTTTTTACCGAGATCAGTGTAGCGGTGGGTCAGACTGACCCACCGCTCCACCGATCGCCGCGATGCGCGCCCCCCCGGGCGCGCGGCGGCTGTTATCCCGCAGGACGTCATATGACGTCCAGTGTGGATAACAGAACCACTTCCCGGACGTCAATCTGCTATTGACGGGGCGGGAAGTGGTTAAAGGGGTTGTAAAGGTTGTTTTTTTTTTTTTTTAAATATAAAAAACATGTTATATTTACCTCCACTGTGCAGCTCATTTTTCAAAGAGTGGCCCAGAGTGGCCCCGAACCTGGTCTTCTTGGGTCCCTCGGCGGCTGTCTCGGCTCCTCCTCGCAAGAACTAACCCCCTTCATGCGAGCTCTCTCCCATGGGGGTTAGTTCTTGCGGGCGCGCTCCCGTGATACAGCCGGCGGCTATAGCCGCAGACCATATCACTCGGCCTCGCCCCCCGGCGCGCCACGTCATTGGATGCGATTGACAGCAGTGCGAGCCAATGGCTGCGTTGCTATCAATACATCCAGTCTAGCCAATCAACGGCCAGACTGAGCGGAGAAGAGGTAGTCGGAGGCGAGCGAAGCAGGTGAACGGGCTCAGCAGGTAAGTAAAACGGCGGGCTGGGGGGGCCGTAAGTGTCAGATGGCATTAAGGTGAAAAAA
This sequence comes from Rana muscosa, assembly GCA_029206835.1. Taxonomy (NCBI): domain Eukaryota; kingdom Metazoa; phylum Chordata; class Amphibia; order Anura; family Ranidae; genus Rana; species Rana muscosa. The sequence goes on along the minus strand of CM055116.1, from coordinate 1,233,912,539 downwards.
TATTAATCTTTACAACCCCTTTAACTAAATCGAAAATTTTGTTAAATAACAAATCGAAACAAAAATAGGATTTTTTGTACTCACCGTAAAATCCTTTTCTCGTCCATGGACGGACACGGCTCCTTAAATCTTGACAAAGTGGGTTATGTTCCTGTTCATAGGAGAGGACTAGGCAGAACATGTTAGTTATCTTAAAACATTTAACTTTAACAGAGTTAAACAGCCCCGCCCAGGGGGCGGTCCCTCCGTACATAACCCTCCTACCTGCAGTCAGCAGCCTCAGTTCATAGTAAAACAGTGCAAACTAAAAAAGGAGGGATGGGTGCTGTGTCCGTCCATGGACGAACGAGAAAAGGATTTTACGTTGAGTACAAAAAATCCTATTTTCTCTTATCATCCATGTATGGACACAGCTCCTTAAATCTTGACAAAGTGGGACGAACCCAAGCAGTGTCAGAAAAAATGAGGGTTGGGAACAGCAATCAAAAGAAGACTTAACTTCACCCCAAACAAACAGAGCTCCTCACGGAGGAGTTGCAACCTCAAACAGCTGCCTGCAAAAACTTGCGGCCAAGGAAGCATTGGAAGATGCACACACATCAACCTTGTAAAACGTTGGGAAAGTGTGAACAGACAACCAGGTCGCCATCTCACACACCTTGAAGACAGATGCTAGATGTCGGAAAGCCCAGGAAGCACCATTTGCCCTGGTTGAATGCGCCGTGACAGGAAAGGGAGGAGCCCGCCCCTGAAGGGCATAGGCCTGGATGACGATCAGTAGACATGTGCAATTCGTTTAGATTCTAACTCGTTTTTCACAAATTTAGAGAAATTTGTTAATTCTGAAATTACCGAATTTCCGAATTTTTCAATTCCCGAATTTTCGGATTTTCGGATTTCTGAAATGTCGAATTTTCGAATTTTTCAATTTACGAATTTCCAGATTTCCGAATTTTTCAATTTTAAGATTTTTGAAATTCTGAATTTTGAAAATTCGAAAATTGGAAATTTCGAAAATTGGAAATTTCGAAAATTTGAAAATTGGAAATTTCGAAAATTCGAGATTCTAAAATTCGAAATGGCAAAATTCGAAAATCTAAGATTCTAAAATGGGATATTTTTCGTTTTCGTTTTTTTTAGTTTTTTTGCTTTTTTGGGAAATTCGGAATTCGGAAAAATTAGTTGTTTTCGTTTTATTTGTTTTTTGGGAAATTCGAAAATTTGGAATTCCGAATTTCCAGAATTTCCGAAAAAAGCAAAAAAAACAAAACGAAAAAAAAGAATTTTCAGAATTTCCCAAATTTCCGAATCTCCGAATTTCCGAAAAAAGCAAAAAACGAAAACGAAAAAAAAGAATTTTCAGAATTTCCGAATTTTTCGGCAGTGCACATGTCTAACAATCAGCCTGATCCACCTAGAAAGGTGGCCGATGTGACCGTCAGGCACTTCTGTGGACCAGATACTGGCACGAACAGTGAGTCAGAAACGGAGCAGTAGCAGACAGGTACACCCGTAGGGCACGTACCACGTCCAAGGTATGTAGCGCAGCCTCCTGGGATGCGACAGCCGAGGACACAAGGATGGAAGCACAATGTCCTCGTTTAGGTGAAAAGCCGAAACCACCTTAGGAAGGAATGAAGGTTGCGGGCGAAGCACCGCTTATCCTTATGGAGGACCAAGCAAGGCGACTTGCAAGACAAGGCCGCCAATTCAGAAACCCAAAGTAATGGCAACTAGAAAGGCAACTTTTTGAGAGAGTGGAATCTCCCTGATGTCCTCAAAGGGAGGTTCCTGAAGCACCGAGAGCACTAGAGTCAAGTCCACGGAGGAAGCCGTGCTCCAATTGGGGGAAACCACGTGTCGGACCCCCTGCACACACGTTCTTACCAGTGAATGAGCCACCAGAGGCCGTTGGAAGAAGACAGCCAAGGCTGAAATCTTTCCCCTTAACAGTGCTCAAGGCAAGGTTCAGATCCACTCCGCGCTGTAAGAACAGCAGGATCCGAGAAACCGGCTATGTCCGTGGGCGCCCGGCCATCTCATCACACATAAAGATGTAGGCCTTCCAAGTGCAATGGTAGATCATCCGGGAAGAAGGTTCCCGGGCCCTCAACATGAAAGGGATTATCGAATCTGCCAGACCACGGTCCCTTAGTACCTGGCTTTCAATAGTCAAGGTGTTAAAGCCAGCGACTGTAAAACAGGATGAAGCATGGGACCTTGAGACAGAGGGTCCTCCCGCATTGGCAGCCGCCGGGGAGCGTCAGGTACCAGTCTCCCGAGGTCGGCGTACCAGGGACGCCGGGACCAGTCTGGGGCAATTAGAATCACCAGAATCCCTGCGGCCTCCACTCTGCGGAGCAGACGAGGAGACAATTCCAGTAGGGGAAAGGCATAAATTCCCTATGGAGTCACCAACGCGTCCAACGCGTCTGCCCAGGGAGCCCTGGACCTGGCCACAAACCTTGACACCTGCGATTGAGTCGAGAAACCAGGAGATCCACAACTGGTGTGCCCCAATTCCGACAAAGTAATTGAAAACACCTCCGGGTGAAAAGACCATCCCTCTTGGTCCAGCATCTGGCGACTCAGATAGTTTGCCTGCCAGGTCTCTACGCCCGGATGTAAGCAGCCGATAGAACCGACACACTCCTTTCGGCCCAACTTAGGATGCGAGCGACTACCGACGCTGCGGCCATCCAACTGAAACCTGCTTGAATGTCGAGGACATCGATTGGCGTTCGAGATTCTTCCAGACCGTGAGGCTGGCGTCCGTTGTGATCACAGTTCTATGGAAAGTAAGGGATGACCTCCCGGGCTGAAGAGCCGGGAAATGCAGCCGCCCTCTCAGGGAAGCCTTGACCAGGTGACTTACCTGAATCTAGAGACAATGGAGATCTGTTCCAAGTGGACAGGATCTCTTCCTGCAATACTCAAGTGTGGAATAGGGCAGACGAAACTGCCTCGAAGGAGGCCACCATGAGGCCCAAAAAAAGGTGAGAGACGACCATTTGCGGAATGCCAACAATTTCACCGCCGACTGAAGCGTCTGCAACTGCTCCAAAAGGAAGGATGACCTTCGCCTCCAAATATTTCAGGATCAAGCCTAGGGACTTCAGACACCAACACCGACTTCTGTATGTTCAGTACCCAACCAAAGTCCCGGGTGGTCTGACTGGCTATAGACATGTCCTCCTCTAATTCTGAGCCAGAAGCAGCTCTCAGAAGAAGAACGTCTAAGTTGCCCACAATATCAATGTCTTGCTGTCTCAGCAAAGACCAGATCGGGGCGAGCACCTTGTGAACAACTCTTGGTGCCAACGCTAAGTCAAATCGCAAAGCGCAGAAAACTCAGATGGCTGTTGCAGATGGGGACATGCAAGTATGCGACCCTGGTGTCCAGAGATGCCAGAAGTCCACAAAAACAATACATACACACACTGAGGGGTTGATTTACTAAAGGCAAATCCACTCTGCACTAGGAAGTGCAGTCGCTGTAGATCTGAGGGGTAGATCTGAAATGAGAGGAAGCTCTGCTGATTTTATCATCCAATTATGTGCAAGCTAAAATGCTGTTGTTTATTTTCCTTCCATGTCCCCCTCAGATCTTCTGTGACTGCACTTCCAAGTGCACAGTGGATTTGCCTTTAGTAAATCACCCCCTGTGTATGTATTAATGCGTATGTTCATACTGTGGAGCCGAAGACGCGCGCGCCTTTGGAGTGTGGGAGGAAACCGGAGTAACTGGAGGAAACACACGCAGACACAGGGAGAACATGCAAATTCCAGGCAGATGGTATCGGGGTCTGGGTTTGAACCAGTGACCCTCTTGCTGCCAGGTGAGGGAGTTAATCACTACCCCACTGCGCTGCCCTACAAGGTATTGAGGGCCCTGAGGTCCAAGATTAGACGGACACCGTCCTTCCGTGGGACTACCAACAGATTCAAATAGAATCCCTGAAACCCTTCCACCAGGGGCACAGGTAAAATTATTCTGCACCAGAGCAAGTCTTTTACTGCTCCCATCAAAGCAGATGACGAGCCGGAAGAAGAGGAAAAATTTGAGGGAAAGATCTGTTTGGTGGACAAGAAGAAACTCTTGTACCCCTAAGTGACCACCTCACAGACCCACTGGTCAGAGAGTAGAGAGTAGGGATGAGCTTCGTGTTCGAGTCGAACATACGTTCGACTCGAACATCGGCTGTTCGATCGTTCGACGAAGATCGAACGATTTGGGCCGTTCGCGCCAAATTCGAGTGACGAGAACGGCCCACAATGCACTACGCCATCGCAGTGTCATCCAGGCGCTGTGATTGGCCAAGCATGCACTGTGACCCCGCATGCTTGGCCAATCACAGCGCCGGCAGCGAGGAGAGCAATGATTGGCCACAGGCAGGATGCCTGTGGCCAATTATTGCTGAGGGTGTTTAGTACACGCCCCACACTATAAAAGGCCGCCAGCACGGCGGCCTAGTGTAGTGTGTTCCGGAGCAGGGAAAGAGCAGCATAGGCAGGGACAGTGACTTTTATTTCTTTCTTGCTTAACCTGGATTCCTTTAGTTTAGGGAAAGAGAAGGATAGGTAGGGAGAGTGTCAGTGTGTTTTGTGCTTGTGCTATAGTGTGCTTAAAAAAAACATTTTTTCTAGGGACAGAAAACTCTAGGTAGGGAGAGTGTCAGTTTCTTTCACTGTGCAAGTCCTTGTTTCCAGGGACAGGGAAGGACAGTGAGTGAATTCTCCTTGTGCTATAGTGTGCTTAAAAAAAACATTTTTTCTAGGGACAGAAAACTCTAGGTAGGGAGAGTGTCAGTTTCTTTCACTGTGCAAGTCCTTGTTTCCAGGGACAGGGAAGGACAGTGAGTGAATTCTCCTTGTGCTATAGTGTGCTTAAAAAAAACATTTTTTCTAGGGACAGAAAACTCTAGGTAGGGAGAGTGTCAGTTTCTTTCACTGTGCAAGTCCTTGTTTCCAGGGACAGGGAAGGACAGTGAGTGAATTCTCCTTGTGCTATAGTGTGCTTAAAAAAAAACATTTTTTCTAGGGACAGAAAACTCTAGGTAGGGAGAGTGTCAGTTTCTTTCACTGTGCAAGTCCTTGTTTCCAGGGACAGGGAAGGACAGTGAGTGAATTCTCCTTGTGCTATAGTGTGCTTAAAAAAAACATTTTTTCTAGGGACAGAAAACTCTAGGTAGGGAGAGTGTCAGTTTCTTTCACTGTGCAAGTCCTTGTTTCCAGGGACAGGGAAGGACAGTGAGTGAATTCTCCTTGTGCTATAGTGTGCTTAAAAAAAACATTTTTTCTAGGGACAGAAAACTCTAGGTAGGGAGAGTGTCAGTTTCTTTCACTGTGCAAGTCCTTGTTTCCAGGGACAGGGAAGGACAGTGAGTGAATTCTCCTTGTGCTATAGTGTGCTCAAAAAAAAACATTTTTTCTAGGGACAGAAAACTCTAGGTAGGGAGAGTGTCAGTTTCTTTCACTGTGCAAGTCCTTGTTTCCAGGGACAGGGAAGGACAGTGAGTGAATTCTCCTTGTGCTATAGTGTGCTTAAAAAAAACATTTTTTCTAGGGACAGAAAACTCTAGGTAGGGAGAGTGTCAGTTTCTTTCACTGTGCAAGTCCTTGTTTCCAGGGACAGGGAAGGACAGTGAGTGAATTCTCCTTGTGCTATAGTGTGCTTAAAAAAAACATTTTTTCTAGGGACAGAAAACTCTAGGTAGGGAGAGTGTCAGTTTCTTTCACTGTGCAAGTCCTTGTTTCCAGGGACAGGGAAGGACAGTGAGTGAATTCTCCTTGTGCTATAGTGTGCTTAAAAAAAACATTTTTTCTAGGGACAGAAAACTCTAGGTAGGGAGAGTGTCAGTTTCTTTCACTGTGCAAGTCCTTGTTTCCAGGGACAGGGAAGGACAGTGAGTGAATTCTCCTTGTGCTATAGTGTGCTTAAAAAAAACATTTTTTCTAGGGACAGAAAACTCTAGGTAGGGAGAGTGTCAGTTTCTTTCACTGTGCAAGTCCTTGTTTCCAGGGACAGGGAAGGACAGTGAGTGAATTCTCCTTGTGCTATAGTGTGCTTAAAAAAAACATTTTTTCTAGGGACAGAAAACTCTAGGTAGGGAGAGTGTCAGTTTCTTTCACTGTGCAAGTCCTTGTTTCCAGGGACAGGGAAGGACAGTGAGTGAATTCTCCTTGTGCTATAGTGTGCTTAAAAAAAACATTTTTTCTAGGGACAGAAAACTCTAGGTAGGGAGAGTGTCAGTTTCTTTCACTGTGCAAGTCCTTGTTTCCAGGGACAGGGAAGGACAGTGAGTGAATTCTCCTTGTGCTATAGTGTGCTTAAAAAAAACATTTTTTCTAGGGACAGAAAACTCTAGGTAGGGAGAGTGTCAGTTTCTTTCACTGTGCAAGTCCTTGTTTCCAGGGACAGGGAAGGACAGTGAGTGAATTCTCCTTGTGCTATAGTGTGCTTAAAAAAAACATTTTTTCTAGGGACAGAAAACTCTAGGTAGGGAGAGTGTCAGTTTCTTTCACTGTGCAAGTCCTTGTTTCCAGGGACAGGGAAGGACAGTGAGTGAATTCTCCTTGTGCTATAGTGTGCTTAAAAAAAACATTTTTTCTAGGGACAGAAAACTCTAGGTAGGGAGAGTGTCAGTTTCTTTCACTGTGCAAGTCCTTGTTTCCAGGGACAGGGAAGGACAGTGAGTGAATTCTCCTTGTGCTATAGTGTGCTTAAAAAAAACATTTTTTCTAGGGACAGAAAACTCTAGGTAGGGAGAGTGTCAGTTTCTTTCACTGTGCAAGTCCTTGTTTCCAGGGACAGGGAAGGACAGTGAGTGAATTCTCCTTGTGCTATAGTGTGCTTAAAAAAAACATTTTTTCTAGGGACAGAAAACTCTAGGTAGGGAGAGTGTCAGTTTCTTTCACTGTGCAAGTCCTTGTTTCCAGGGACAGGGAAGGACAGTGAGTGAATTCTCCTTGTGCTATAGTGTGCTTAAAAAAAACATTTTTTCTAGGGACAGAAAACTCTAGGTAGGGAGAGTGTCAGTTTCTTTCACTGTGCAAGTCCTTGTTTCCAGGGACAGGGAAGGACAGTGAGTGAATTCTCCTTGTGCTATAGTGTGCTCAAAAAAAAACATTTTTTCTAGGGACAGAAAACTCTAGGTAGGGAGAGTGTCAGTTTCTTTCACTGTGCAAGTCCTTGTTTCCAGGGACAGGGAAGGACAGTGAGTGAATTCTCCTTGTGCTATAGTGTGCTTAAAAAAAACATTTTTTCTAGGGACAGAAAACTCTAGGTAGGGAGAGTGTCAGTTTCTTTCACTGTGCAAGTCCTTGTTTCCAGGGACAGGGAATGACAGTGAGTGAATTCTCCTTGTGCTATAGTGTGCTTAAAAAAAACATTTTTTCTAGGGACAGAAAACTCTAGGTAGGGAGAGTGTCAGTTTCTTTCACTGTGCAAGTCCTTGTTTCCAGGGACAGGGAAGGACAGTGAGTGAATTCTCCTTGTGCTATAGTGTGCTTAAAAAAAACATTTTTTCTAGGGACAGAAAACTCTAGGTAGGGAGAGTGTCAGTTTCTTTCACTGTGCAAGTCCTTGTTTCCAGGGACAGGGAAGGACAGTGAGTGAATTCTCCTTGTGCTATAGTGTGCTTAAAAAAAACATTTTTTCTAGGGACAGAAAACTCTAGGTAGGGAGAGTGTCAGTTTCTTTCACTGTGCAAGTCCTTGTTTCCAGGGACAGGGAAGGACAGTGAGTGAATTCTCCTTGTGCTATAGTGTGCTTAAAAAAAACATTTTTTCTAGGGACAGAAAACTCTAGGTAGGGAGAGTGTCAGTTTCTTTCACTGTGCAAGTCCTTGTTTCCAGGGACAGGGAAGGACAGTGAGTGAATTCTCCTTGTGCTATAGTGTGCTTAAAAAAAACATTTTTTCTAGGGACAGAAAACTCTAGGTAGGGAGAGTGTCAGTTTCTTTCACTGTGCAAATCCTTGTTTCCAGGGACAGGGAAGGACAGTGAGTGAATTCTCCTTGTGCTATAGTGTGCTTAAAAAAACATTTTTTCTAGGGACAGAAAACTCTAGGTAGGGAGAGTGTCAGTTTCTTTCACTGTGCAAGTCCTTGTTTCCAGGGACAGGGAAGGACAGTGAGTGAATTCTCCTTGTGCTATAGTGTGCTTAAAAAAAACATTTTTTCTAGGGACAGAAAACTCTAGGTAGGGAGAGTGTCAGTTTCTTTCACTGTGCAAGTCCTTGTTTCCAGGGACAGGGAAGGACAGTGAGTGAATTCTCCTTGTGCTATAGTGTGCTTAAAAAAAACATTTTTTCTAGGGACAGAAAACTCTAGGTAGGGAGAGTGTCAGTTTCTTTCACTGTGCAAGTCCTTGTTTCCAGGGACAGGGAAGGACAGTGAGTGAATTCTCCTTGTGCTATAGTGTGCTTAAAAAAAACATTTTTTCTAGGGACAGAAAACTCTAGGTAGGGAGAGTGTCAGTTTCTTTCACTGTGCAAGTCCTTGTTTCCAGGGACAGGGAAGGACAGTGAGTGAATTCTCCTTGTGCTATAGTGTGCTTAAAAAAAACATTTTTTCTAGGGACAGAAAACTCTAGGTAGGGAGAGTGTCCGTTTCTTTCACTGTGCAAGTCCTTGTTTCCAGGGACAGGGAAGGACAGTGAGTGAATTCTCCTTGTGCTATAGTGTGCTTAAAAAAAACATTTTTTCTAGGGACAGAAAACTCTAGGTAGGGAGAGTGTCAGTTTCTTTCACTGTGCAAGTCCTTGTTTCCAGGGACAGGGAAGGACAGTGAGTGAATTCTCCTTTTGCTATAGTGTGCTTAAAAAAAACATTTTTTCTAGGGACAGAAAACTCTAGGTAGGGAGAGTGTCAGTTTCTTTCACTGTGCAAGTCCTTGTTTCCAGGGACAGGGAAGGACAGTGAGTGAATTCTCCTTGTGCTATAGTGTGCTTAAAAAAAACATTTTTTCTAGGGACAGAAAACTCTAGGTAGGGAGAGTGTCAGTTTCTTTCACTGTGCAAGTCCTTGTTTCCAGGGACAGGGAAGGACAGTGAGTGAATTCTCCTTGTGCTATAGTGTGCTTAAAAAAAACATTTTTTCTAGGGACAGAAAACTCTAGGTAGGGAGAGTGTCAGTTTCTTTCACTGTGCAAGTCCTTGTTTCCAGGGACAGGGAAGGACAGTGAGTGAATTCTCCTTGTGCTATAGTGTGCTTAAAAAAAACATTTTTTCTAGGGACAGAAAACTCTAGGTAGGGAGAGTGTCAGTTTCTTTCACTGTGCAAGTCCTTGTTTCCAGGGACAGGGAAGGACAGTGAGTGAATTCTCCTTGTGCTATAGTGTGCTTAAAAAAAACATTTTTTCTAGGGACAGAAAACTCTAGGTAGGGAGAGTGTCAGTTTCTTTCACTGTGCAAGTCCTTGTTTCCAGGGACAGGGAAGGACAGTGAGTGAATTCTCCTTGTGCTATAGTGTGCTTAAAAAAAACATTTTTTCTAGGGACAGAAAACTCTAGGTAGGGAGAGTGTCAGTTTCTTTCACTGTGCAAGTCCTTGTTTCCAGGGACAGGGAAGGACAGTGAGTGAATTCTCCTTGTGCTATAGTGTGCTTAAAAAAAACATTTTTTCTAGGGACAGAAAACTCTAGGTAGGGAGAGTGTCAGTTTCTTTCACTGTGCAAGTCCTTGTTTCCAGGGACAGGGAAGGACAGTGAGTGAATTCTCCTTGTGCTATAGTGTGCTTAAAAAAAACATTTTTTCTAGGGACAGAAAACTCTAGGTAGGGAGAGTGTCAGTTTCTTTCACTGTGCAAGTCCTTGTTTCCAGGGACAGGGAAGGACAGTGAGTGAATTCTCCTTGTGCTATAGTGTGCTTAAAAAAAACATTTTTTCTAGGGACAGAAAACTCTAGGTAGGGAGAGTGTCAGTTTCTTTCACTGTGCAAGTCCTTGTTTCCAGGGACAGGGAAGGACAGTGAGTGAATTCTCCTTGTGCTATAGTGTGCTTAAAAAAAACATTTTTTCTAGGGACAGAAAACTCTAGGTAGGGAGAGTGTCAGTTTCTTTCACTGTGCAAGTCCTTGTTTCCAGGGACAGGGAAGGACAGTGAGTGAATTCTCCTTGTGCTATAGTGTGCTTAAAAAAAACATTTTTTCTAGGGACAGAAAACTCTAGGTAGGGAGAGTGTCAGTTTCTTTCACTGTGCAAGTCCTTGTTTCCAGGGACAGGGAAGGACAGTGAGTGAATTCTCCTTGTGCTATAGTGTGCTTAAAAAAAACATTTTTTCTAGGGACAGAAAACTCTAGGTAGGGAGAGTGTCAGTTTCTTTCACTGTGCAAGTCCTTGTTTCCAGGGACAGGGAAGGACAGTGAGTGAATTCTCCTTGTGCTATAGTGTGCTTAAAAAAAACATTTTTTCTAGGGACAGAAAACTCTAGGTAGGGAGAGTGTCAGTTTCTTTCACTGTGCGAGTCCTTGTTTCTAGGGACAAAGAAGGAAAGTGAGGGGAATTCTCCTTGTGCTATAGTGTGCTAAAGCATTCCTCATCAACCATCTTTGAAATCCTTGATTTTTGGACAGTCAGGGAAATTGTCGTTGTGCTATTCTGTGCAAAAGCAATCATCCTCAACCATATTTAGAAATCCTTAAGTAAAGGGACAGAGAAGGACACCTGAAGGTAGCCCTTATTGCTTTTTTCCCATCTCCCTGCAGGCCATCTATTAGAATGTCTGGAAGGCAAACAAGGAGAGGCAGACAGTCAGGAGGCAATAAAAGAGGGCAAGCAGGCTCTGTGTCTGTGGGCAACAGTGCTGGTCGTGGACGCGGTGCATTGTCATCAGCACATGGCCATGGGACACGCTTGTCCTTCTTTTCGGCAGCTGGACATGTTGAGCCACATCATGCCGAAGACTTGGTAGAGTGGATGACCAAGCCCTCCTCCTCCTACTCATCCTCTCTCACCCAGGCTCAGGGTACTGGCAAAGCAGCTGCCAAAGCGTCCTCTTCCCTGTTATCAATGTCAGACTCATCATCAGTCACTCCTTCCCTAGACCCACCATGTCCTCCTCCTGAGGAGTCCCCCGAACTGTTTGAGCACAGTGTTGGGTACATGCTCCAGGAGGATGCCCAGCGTTTCGAAGGGTCTAATGATGAAACCCAGCTACAGGAAGGCAGTAGGGTGAGAGCAGACAGAGGGGATGCTCAAGAAGGACACCAATCTGGCAGTCATGTTCCAGCAGCTGCAGCATACTGCCAGATTGGCTCCAGTGATGAGGAGGGAGGGGATGATGAGGTCACTGACTCCACGTGGGTGCCTAATAGGAGAGAGGAGGAGGAGGATGAGGAGGAGGCACATCTCCAACGAGGCAGGATGCCCTTTGGTGGCCAGCGTAAGGGCAGTACACCGACGGAATCACACCGCAGAGCTCCGCCTGTGCAGGGCGCTGCCTCTGCCCGTCATTCAAAAAGTTCCTTGGTGTGGGCCTTTTTTGAGGCTAGTGCATCAGATCGCACAGCTGCTGTTTGCAACATATGTCTCAAGCGTATATCGCGTGGCCAAAACATCAGCCGCTTGGGTACCACATGCCTGACCAGACATATGTTGACCTGCCATGCAGCTCGTTGGCAAGCCTACCTCAAAGACCCACACCAAAGAACAAAGCGGACCTCTCCTTGCACCGCATCAGCTGGGATCTCCAACCCCACTATAACTTCAGTCCTCTCTGAAACATGCACTGAGAGGAATGAAGGTGTAGAATTAGGTGTGCCACAGCCAAGTACTTGCGGCCACTCTGCTAGCAGTACACCGACGTCCGATTCTAGCAGGCAAATTTCCCTGCCCCAGCTGCTGGACCGTCGAAAGAAGTTCACTCCCAGCCATCCACATGCCCAGCGGTTGAATGCTAGCTTGGCTAAATTGCTAGCGCTTCAACTGCTGCCTTTTCAGTTGGTAGACTCGGCCCCCTTCCGTGAGTTTGTGCAATGTGCGGTTCCTCAGTGGCAGGTTCCCAAACGCCACTTTTTCTCACGGAAGGCTATTCCGGCTCTCTACCGGCATGTGGAAGGCAATGTCTTGGCCTCGCTGGACAGGGCGGTCAGCGGTAAGGTGCATATTACCGCTGACTCATGGTCCAGCAGGCATGGACAGGGACGTTACCTTTCTTTCACGGCCCATTGGGTCACTCTTTTGGCAGCTGGGAAGGATGCAGGACAAGGTGCAGTAGTGTTGGAGGTTGTCCCACCGCCACGCCTCCAAAATGCTACTACTGGTTGTGACACACCTCTCTCCTCCACCCCTTCCTCTTCTTCTTCCTCCATGGCCTCTTCCTGTGGTTTGTCCTATGAACCAGCGGTGCTCCGTAGCCGTTCACTGGGCTACGCAAGTACGCAGGCAAAAAGATGCCATGCCGTGCTTGCGCTGGTGTGTTTGGGGGACAGAAGCCACACTGGGGCAGAGGTCCTGTCTGCTCTGCAGGGCCAGGCCGAGAGGTGGTTGACGCCACGCCAGCTTAAGCCAGGAATGGTGGTTTGCGACAATGGCACCAACCTCCTCTCCGCCCTTCGACAGGGACAACTGACCCATGTGCCCTGTGTGGCTCACGTCCTTAACCTGGTGGTGCAGCGGTTCTTGGGCAGGTACCCGGGCTTACAGGATGTCCTGAGGCAGGCCAGGAAAGTCTGTGTGCATTTCCGCAGATCTTATAATGCCAGTGCTCGCCTGGCTGAGCTGCAAAAGGAGTTGAACCTGCCCAAGAACCGCCTTATATGTGACATGCCCACCAGGTGGAACTCAACGTTGGCCATGCTGCAGCGGCTGCACACGCAGCAGAGGGCCATCAATGAGTACCTGTGCGACTACGGCACCAGGACAGGGTCAGGGGAGCTTGGTTTTTTTTCTCCACGCCAGTGGGGCATGATCAGGGATGCATGCACTGTCCTGGCACCATTTGAGGAGGCCACGAGGATGGTGAGCAGTGACAGTGCATGCATCAGTGACACTGTACCTCTTGTCCACCTGTTGGAGCACACGCTGCGTGGAATAATGGACAGGGCACTTGAGGCAGAACAGAGGCAGGAAGAGGAGGACTTCCTTGCCTCTCAAGGCCCCCTTTACCCAGACAGTGTTCCTTCTGTCCCACCCATCGCACAGGAAGAGGAAGAGGAGGAGGAGGAGGAGGAGGAGGAGGATTGTGTCAGCATGGAGGTAGAGGCTGGCACTCAGCATCATCAGCAGCAGTCTTTTAGGGATGATTTACAGTCCCAAGAAACCAGTGGACTTGTACGTGGCTGGGAGGAGGTGACTGCGGATCATGTCGTCCTTAGTGACCCAGAGGACTCCGGAGCGAATGCCTCAGCAAACCTACGCTGCATGGCCTCCCTGATCCTGCAAAGTCTGCGGAAGGATCCTCGTATTCTTCGGATCAAGGAGAGGGACCATTACTGGCTGGCCACTCTCCTTGATCCACGGTACAAGGGTAAGGTTGCGGACCTTATGTTACCGTCGCAGAGGGAGCAGAGGATGAGACAACTCCGGGAGGCCTTGCAGAAAGGTCTGTGCAACGCGTTCCCAGAGACTGGGAGGTTACAAACTCCTGGTCCTGGACAACGAGTTGCTGAGGCTTCGGCCAGTCAAAGAAGGAGCGGTGGGGAAGGTGGCCGTCTGACCGATGCGTTCAGACAATTCTTTAGTCCGCAGCCCCAAAGTATGATCGGTTCCAGCAACCATCGCCAGCGTCTGATAAACATGGTGCAGGAATATCTAGGGGCAAGGTCAGACTTGGACACCTTCCCCACCGAAAATCCTCTGGCTTACTGGGTCTTGAGGATGGATCACTGGCCAGAGCTTGCACAGTATGCAATTGAGCTACTGGCCTGTCCTGCATCCAGCGTTCTTTCGGAACACACATTCAGTGCTGCTGGAGGATTTGTCACGGATCACAGGGTGCGCCTGTCCACCGACTCGGTTGATCGACTGACTTTCATCAAGATGAACCAGTCTTGGATCACCACCAGCTACCACACACCTGATGCTGATATAACAGACTAATTGATTTTAACATGTCACATCCCTTCAAGACTGATGCTGATGCTGAGTGCCTGTGCTGTTATGTTGACTGGCTATCCTCCTCCTCCGAGTCCTCAATGATACGATTGATGATGATAGCTTGGAAGATCATTTTTGTTTATGGGTGCCGCCACCAGTGGCTAAGGCCCAATTTTTCAGCCCCTGTTTTACAGGGGCGTGTACTTACAATTTTTTTAGCAATAATTTGCCATAGGGCTCATTGCTGTGCTCCAAGTACAGTATCTGTGAGGGGTTGGAGTGTTGTGGCACCAGTGCCTAAGGCCCAATTTTTCAGCCCCTGTTTAACAGGGGCGTGTCATTACAATTTTTGAAGCAATACTTTGCAACAGGGCTCATTGCTGTGCTCCAAGTACAGTATCTGTGAGGGGTTGTAGTGTTGTGCCACCAGTGCCTAAGGCCCAATTTTTCAGCCCCTGTTTAACAGGGGCGTGTCATTACAATTTTTGAAGCAATACTTTGCAACAGGGCTCATTGCTGTGCTCCAAGTACAGTATCTGTGAGGGGTTGTAGTGTTGTGCCACCAGTGCCTAAGGCCCAATTTTTCAGCCCCTGTTCAACAGGGGCATGCAATTACAATTCTTGATGTAATAATTCACAGCAGGGCCCATTCCTGCACCCACCAAGAGTAAGTCTGAGGGCTTACAGTGTTGTGGCAACGCCACCACCACCACCACCACGAAAGGCCCAATTTTTCAGCCCCTGTTCAAAAGGGGCATGTAATTACAATTCTTGATCTAATAATTCACAGCAGGGCCCATTCCTGCACCCACCAAGAGTAAGTCTGAGGGCTTACAGTGTTGTGGCAACGCCACCACCACCACCACCACGAAAGGCCCAATTTTTCAGCCCCTGTTCAAAAGGGGCATGTAATTACAATTCTTGATCTAATAATTCACAGCAGGGCCCATTGCTGCACCCACCAAGAGTAACTGTCAGGGCTTACAGTGTTGTGGCACCAGCACCACCATCAAAGCCCCAATTTTTACTACCACTGTTCAACAATTATATGTAATTAAAATTCCTGATATAATAGTTGACAGCAGGGCGTTCCAGCACCAACCAAGAGTAACTGTGAGTGCTTACAGTGTTGTGCCAACACCAACAACTAAGGGGCCTATTTCTGCAGAGTATATACGGCAGGTCCCTACTTTCAAACATCCAACTTACAAACGACTCCTACTTGCAAACGCAAGAAGACAACAGGAAGTGAGAGGAAATCTACCCCTAGGAAGGAAAATTCTCTCCTGTAAGAATAAATATGGGAGAAAGGTGTCTCCTCTGTACTGATGCTTTATCAGCAATCCTTGTTTCAAGAAAAACACCACATTTCAAAAACAGTTGTCATTGGGACGGAAAGTGAGGTGAAATGTTCTGAACAGGGGCACAGACAGCAAAACAAATGTTACAGGGGTGATAACCCTTACCTATGTTTTCCAAAAAGTTTAAAAATAGATTTTTGGGCTGGAGCTACACTTCAACAATGTACCTGTTCAAAATTACAAACACATTCTACATAAGAACAAACCTACAGTCCCTGTCTTGTATGCACCGCCTGTATACGGCTGTTCAGAGTATATAGGGCCTTTTTTATTTTATGTGCGGGGTTCCCCTTAATATCCATACAAGACCCAAAGGGGCTGGTAATGGGCTGGGGTGGGGGGGGGGGGTCATGGGGTAGCTATGCCATTTTTCTTAAAGATTTTCATCCATATTACCGGGACCAGACATTACATTAAAGCCGCAAGCAGTTTTAAATGGCTTTTTTTTCCTTTAGAAGTGTCATTTTGTGCAGGGACAGTTCTAAACACGGGAAACACGTGGCACTTCACAGGCATACTTTAGACACCCCCCAGGTACGATATTTAAAGGAATATTTGACTTTTTTTTTTTCACTTTATGCATCATTAAAATGACTGCTCCCGAAAAACTACCGTTTTTAAAACTTCTTTTTGCATTGATACATGTCCCCTGGTGCAGAACCCGGGTTCCCAAACCCTTTTTAGGACAATAACATGCATAATAGTTGTTATAATTAGCACTTTAGAATTCGAACGTTCGCATCCATTGTATTTAATAGGGTTCTAATGTTCGTACGAACTTTCGGTCTGTTCGCGGGTTCTGGTGCGAACCGAACCCGGGGGTGTTCGGCTCATCACTAGTAGAGAGGTCCACCGAGCTGCAAACTCGCAAAATCACCCCCCCCTACCCTTGAGTCGGGCGGGGACAAAATACCATGCGTAGCATGGTATGTTAGCCGGCACATTCGTGCACGCACCCAGGGACGCTTCTGTCCCCCAGCTAGAGCCTTGTCTGTCCGGGAGGATCTACTGACAAAAATACCGCTTCTGCGCGGAATCGGAGGGCCCCCGGCCAACGGCGCAGCTCCTTCCCCTCAGAGGAATGTGAGAGAAGAGTGCTCTTACCTCCAGTGACATCTTAACAATGTCGTCCAGCGAGGTACCAAAAAGCCTCAGAAAGGCAATCTGCCAGAGCTCACTTGGGAGCTTAGCCAGCAGACCAGCATTCCAGCCAATCAGGTGGCGCAGCACCACCACAGATACAGAGGTTCTGGAAATCATTTACATACACACACCGAGTATGTATTAGTGTATACGTCTTTACCGCGCGCGTGTCTTTGGAGTGTGGGAGAAAACCGAATCACCCGGAGGAAACCCACGCAGACACAGGGAAAACATGCAAACCTCAAGCAAACTGTGACGGGGCCATTTAAAATACACACACTGTGTATGTATTAGTGCATATGTTTTTACTGTGGCGCAGAAGGCGCGCTTGTCTTTGGGAGGAAACCGGTGTACCCGGAGGAAACCCACGCAGACACAGGGAGAACATGCAAACTCCAGGCAGATGGTGTCGGGGTCCGGGTTTGAACCAGTGACCCTCTTGCTGCCAGGTGAGGGAGTTAACCACTACACCACTGTGCTGCCCTACATGGAAAGTCGCAGCCATATATAGGTCGCAACACTGACCCCAGCATCACCGCCTTGGACCTCTTATCAGAAGAGTCCTGTATGATAACAGACCGCCATGCGCTGGGGGACCACAAGGACCTCTGCGGCCGTTCCCATGCCTTATGTATGAACCATCAAAGAAAGTAACATAAGGAAAAAACGTCACAAAGCGGGCAGATTTGTGTGACCCAAAGTAGACAGACTCCTTCGCGGAAGTCCCAGCTGCATTCCCAGCTGGAGAGTGTCCCTCACAGCATCAGAAGTGCACTCAGAAGTGCCCTGATAAACATTTCCCAGAAGATGACGGGGGGAGGGGGCACTTTCTTACCCCCCTTACGCCCGCAATACATTTCTACCTTGGCAACAAAAGGTTCCAGGACTATCTATAACGTATCCAAAGAAACCGCAGGTGCAGGGGCACCATTTGCTGCCTCTGGCAATGTATGGGGAAGAAAGGTCACATACTGACTCCATAAACGCCCACTGACAGCCCTCAGGGACCAAGTGAAACACACAAGAGTCCACCCTCCATGCTGCACTGACCGGGGGGGGGGTAACCCAGGTGACTCACCACCAAGAAGGAGACCGCTCAGCACCGCTGCCTGCCTTGTATGCATGTGACGGCTCAGATAAAAAGGGCGTGGACCACAAGAAAATGGCCGCCCGCAATACCAACCTGGCCGCCAATGGAAGTTTTAACACAGAAAAAAACACACTAAAAATGGCATCAGTGCCGCAAAAAAATGGCGCCCGAGGCCAGGGATGTGGACGAGAAGGCCTGCAGAGACTCCCAGGAGACAGACACCCCTCACAGAAAGTGGACCCTGGCGCCCCACGGTCCCCCACAGGGACTCGGAGCCCCCCCACAGGTACACCCCGGTTGCAGCAGGCCCTAGGGCAGGAGGGGAAAGGGCGACAGAGAGCAGTGAAAGGGAGGACAGGAGAACCCCTTAATCCCGGGAATGCCCAGCTGTTCCATCCTGCCGAGACAGGCGGAACTGTACTTACCCGTTCTTGCTAGGACAAGCTGGCGCGTCCCTGACAGACCCACAACCGATGTTATGGAGTAGCTGTCGGCTCGGTCCACTGTGAGTGAGGCAACAGGCAGCCCAGTCATATGTGGACCCTGGAGCATGTGCTCACCGGCCACCCCTGGAGCCATGGGGTATGTCGTGGTCAGAACCAAGCGCTAAGCAAGGGACTGGCACACTCGATGGCCGGAAGTGGGAAGACTACAAGGATCTATATATCCAGCCTGTCACCCAGCCGGCAGATGATAGAAGATATCACGAAAGAAAAAAGAAAAATAAAATAAAAAAATCCTTCAGGACTCTGGGCCCAAAGGGAGCAACGTCCTTCTCCTCTGCTAGGCAGAAAAAAACTGAGGCTGCTGACTGCAGGTAGGAGGGTTATGTACAGAGGGACCGTGCCCTGGGCGGGGCTGTTCAACTCTGTTAAAGTTACATGTGTAGCGGCCTCCTCACTCCCCTCTTTGCATCAGCTCATTTTTCTCTTGTCTAGGGGTACCTTAGAGGGGAGAGAGCGGGGTCACCACGCCAAGCCTTCACCACATGTGTCTGTGCGGTGTAAGCAAAGTTCGTTCTCTACCTTCGGGTCAGTGTTGTGCACCTGGAGATACCTTGAACAATGTCCACCAGAAAAGAGCCTCACACCATTAAAGTCCAACACTCCTTTATTCTTCTCGAGTGAACAGCATAATCAGTTAGATTCCCTTAAAGAACAGAACAAACAAGGAGGTGTGGATGTGAGTAGGCCCAGACACAATGAACTCTCCACTTTCCTTCCTGAAAGTGGGCTGAGGTCTCCTAGCGAGGGGGGATTTTCCTTCCAGGCGGTCTCCGATGGGAGGCTCACCTGTCACTGGCAATCTGCTGCACCCGGTCTTCAAGTGAGTAGCTCCCCCCGGTCCATTACGCCTTCCAGATTCGGGTACCCAATCCCTGGATTCCCTAGGACCTCCTTCCCTCGCGGAACTCAGTGTTGGGCACTGAGCTCCAGACCTCCATCCGAGTACCTCACCCCAGGCTAAAGGTGCCTGGGATGGAACACGACCTCCGGACGTCCTCTAGGCCTAGGCCGCCTAGAGGACCGACACGAACCACACGCCCACAGGCTGAAGGTGCCTGGGACTCGACCCCGTGACAAAGATGGCCGGCCTCTTTATACCCTCTCCCAGCACGCACGGCGGGTTCCCCGCCCCACCATACCGCTGCCGAGGGAGGACAAAAAGGAGGCACAGCACACAGCAATGGATCAACCCCAGCCCAAGGCGACAGCGCCACCCGCTGGACCGCAAGGAACTGTACATCGCTGGTGTCTCTGCCAGTTTGAATTACAGCCGGGAAAGTACATACCCGCTACACATGTTTTAAGATAACTAACATGTTCTGCCTAGTCCTCTCCTATGAACAGGAACATAACCCACATGTCAAGATTTAAAGAGCTGTGTCCATCCATGGAAGATAAGAGAAACTATTTTTTTCGTTCTGCACATGTCTATGGTGCACTAATCAATGTGAGTGCATAACAACTTTTTTATTATTAACTGCTTCCCCACCAGCCACCGCAGATACTGCGGCAGGTTGACTTCCGTGGGCGAGCCGTCATAGCTATATGTCGGCCGCTTTAAGACCACTAGGGGGCTTTTGCGCAAACCAATCACTATACGCTTATTGCGGGGTTTTTTTACCAAAAATATGTAGAAGAATACATATCGGCCTTAATTGAGGAGGAAATGTATTTTATTTTTTTACATTTGGGGGGATATTTATTATAGTAAAAAGTAAAAAATATTGTTTTGTTTTTCAAAATTGTCGCTCTTTTTTTGCTTATGGCGCAAAAAAGAAAAATTGCAGAAGTGATCAAATACCACCAAAAGAAAGCTCTATTTGTGGGAAAAAAAGGATGTCAATTTTGTTTTTGCACAAAGTCGCACGATTGCGCAATTGTCAGTTAAAGCGATGCAGTGCCGTATCGCAAAAAATGGCCTGGTCATTAAGGGGCAAAATCTTCCGGGGCTGAAGTGGTTAATGAAGGTGGTGATTTTATAAAGAGATGCACTATAGGGAAATCTTTTTTTTCTTTTTGAGCAAAATAATTAAATAGCAAAAATGTATCCAACCAAATTATATAACCTGGATGTTAGTGATAATAACACCTGTGGAGGAAGATAATAAAGGGACAGGGACCCCACCAGGAGAGGATGGAGAAGTGTGACCCCGCTCTTAAAGGGGAAGGCGCGCTGTTGAACTATTATAACCTAAAAGTCAAAAAATGAATGTCAGCATCTGGTGTGTACTGTGTTGGCAGAAGTAATTTCTACATGTAGTACTCGCTAAAGAAGAGTGGAGACTGAAGCACAAATGCAGTAGTTTTATATTCTACTTATTGTTTTAATTCTTCATTGTGTTTGGTTTGTTATATTTATGCATATTATAATTTGAGTGAGCAAATATTTTTCCAGGATACAAGATTAAAAAAATTGTTGATTAGTATGATGAGTAGCGCTACATTATTTTTGTTGAAATAGCTACAGTAAAACTTGTTTTTAGATAGATTGACTGATTTCGCTGCGTCCCATTGGGGAGATTTTCCTTCACTTCCTGCCCTAAGGACACAGCAGGAAATAAATGAAAGGAAAACTCAAACTGAATTGTCCTGTAGACAGTTGTCCCCATTTCCCCTCACCTCCTGTTTTGGTGACAATTCTTACATTTTGGATTCTGCAGGATATGTAGCCAGTGGCTCCTCTTAAATTCTGGATATACTGGGCAGCGGAGTCTATTCAACCCTTAATCCTTAAAACTAACACATAAAGTAGAGCTAAACTCTGTGATACTTACCTCCCTTCAACAGTCCAACATCTGTTATCTTCTGCCTGCTTTCTTCCCGATGCCGGGCTGTGGTCGTCTTCAGGGCCCCTGCTAGAAATCATGGGGCCCCGTACAGCCTACCTGACAGGGCCCCTTTTGACTCCACCTCGAAACAAAATGCAGCTTTATCTTCAAATAATATATAATAATATAGAAAAAAGCATATAAATATCAAGGTCCCCAAAAATGAAAAATATATCAGCCCCAAATTCATGTGAAGAGATTAGATGTATACACAAAAGTCTTATATTGGGACCAATGAGTATGAATCAATCATTCATATAATCAAAATCAACAACGTATAAATATCAATATTATATTATTGTTTGATATTCATACTTTGTTGACTTTGGTTATATGCCATACTATAATTAAACATATAGAGTGCTCCATTAATAAGCTGCTCCCATCAGAGTGCCCCATTAATAAGATGCCCCCATCAGAGTTCCCCATAGATCTGTTGCCCCCATCAGACTGCCTCCATAAATAAGCTGCCCCAATCAGAGATCTGCTGCCCTCATAGGTCTTTTGCCCCCATCAGATTGCCCCCTTAGATAAGCTGACCCCATCAGAGTGCCCCCATAAATAAGCTGCCTCCATCAAATTGCCCCCATAGGATCTTTTGCCCCCATTAGAGTGCTCCCTTTGATAAACTGCCCCCATCAGAGTGCCCCCATAAATAAGCTGCCCCCATCAGAGTGCCCCCAAAAATAAGCTGCTCCCATCAAAGTTCCCCCATAGATCTGTTGCTCCATCAGAGTTACCCCCTATCAATAAGCTGCCCCTTTAGTTGCTACCATCAGATTGCCCTCATAGATCTGTTGCCCCCACCAGAGTGCCCCCATAGAAAAACTGCCCCCATCAGAGTGCCCCTGTTGATCTGCTGCCTCCATCAGAGTACCCCATTGATTTTTTGTCCCCATAGATCTACTGCCATGATCAGAGTGCCCCATAGATAATCTGCCCCCATAAATAAGATGGCCCCATCAGACAACACCTGCAGATTAGTAAAGCGCATCAGAGTGACCAGTGTATGTACATGACCGCTATTGCCCTGAAGTCAGCAAGCAGAAGATGGTAGCTGAAAGGAGAAGCAGTTTGCAGGGGGCGGGCACACATGACGTCATTGGTTGCTAGTAGGGATGAGCCGAACACCCCATATCTGTCCCCATCCGAGTGCCCCCATAGATCTACTGCCCCGATCAGAGTGCCCCGTAGATAATCTGCCCCCATAAATAAGCTGGCCCCATCAGACAACACCTGCAGATTAGTAAAGCGCATTAGAGTGACCAGTGTTTGTACATGACTGCTATTGCCCTGAAGTCAGCAAGCAGAAGACGGTAGCTGAAAGGAGAAGCAGATTGCAGGGGGTGGGCACACATGACTTCATTGGTTGCTAGTAGGGAAGAGCCGAACACCCCCCAGTTCGGTTCGCGGCAGAACATGCGAACTGGCAAGAATTTTGTGCGAACACGCGAACACCGTTAAAGTCTATGGGACACGAACGTGAAAAATCAAAAGTGCTAATTTTAAAGGCTTATATGCATGGTATTGTCATAAAAAGTGTTTGGGGACCCGGGTCCTGCCCCAGGGGACATGTATCAATGCAAAATAAAGTTTAAAAACGGCCGTTTTTTTGGGGAGCAGTGATTTTAATAATGCTTAAAGTGAAACAATAAAAGTGAAATATTCCTTTAAATTTCATACCTGGGTGTTGTCTATAGCATGCCTGTAAAGTGGTGCATGTTTCCCGTGTTTAGAACAGTCCCTGCACAAAATGACATTTCTAAAGGACAAAAAGTAATTTAAAACTACTCGCGGCTATAATGAATTGTCGGGTCCCGGCAATACAGATAAAAGTCATTGAAAAAACGGCATGGGTTCTCCCCCCCCCAGTCCATTACCAGGCCTTTTGGGTCTGGTATGAATATTAAGGGGAACCCCAAACCAAAATAAAAAAAAATTGCGTGGGTGTCCCCCCAAATTCCATACCAGGCCCTTCAGGTCTGGTATAGATATTAAGGGGAACCCTGCGCCAAATGTTTTTAAAAAAATGGATGGGGACAAGGGCTTCATCCCCACAACAACAACAACCCTTGCCCGGTGGTTGTGGGGGTATGCGGGCGGAGGGCTTATCGGAATCTGGAAGCCCCCTTTAAAAAAGGGCCCCCGCAGATCCCGCCCCCCCCTATGTGAATTGGTAATGGGGTACATTGTACCCCTACCATTTCACAAAAAAAAAGTGTCAAAAATGGTAAAAAAAAACACAGGAGACAGCTTGGGACAAGTCCTTTATTAAAAATAAAAAAAATAAAAATTTCCAGCGATGTACATCTATTCTCGAGCGGAGGATACGGAGAGAAAAAAAAAACGCCGACACGATCCGCCTCCATGGGTGGTTCTCATGGAATGACACTACACCCGCCGTGACAGCTCTTAAATAGCTGAGGGCGGGGCCACCCTTCACGTGCGCGGGTGACCCCGCCCCCTCTGACGCAACAGGGAAATGCCACGGGGTTACCCAGTGACATGTACGGTGACCCCGCCCCCTCTGATGCCACAGGAAACCCCCGTTGCGTCAGACGGGGCGGGGTCACCCACGCACGTGACGGGTGGCCCCCCCCTCAGCTATTTAAGAGCTGTCACGGAGGGTATAGTGTCATCTGCGTTTTTTTTTTTCTCCGTATCCTCTGTTCGAGAATGGATGTACATCGCCGGAATTTTTGTTTTCTTTTTTTAATAAAGGACTTGTCCCAAGCTGCCTCCTGTGTTTTTTTTACCATTTCTGACCCTTTTTTTTGTGAAATGGTAGCGGTACAATGTAATCCGTTACCAATTCACATAGGAGGGGCCGGGATCTGGGGGTTCCCTTTGTTAAAGGGGACTTCCAGATTCCGATAAGCCCCCCGCCCACATACCCCCACAACGACCGGGCAAGGGTTGTGGGGATGAGGCCCTTGTCCCCATCAACATGGGGACGTCCTCCCCATGTTGAGGGCACATGGCCTGGTACGGTTCAGGAGGGGGGGCTCTCTCGTCCCCCCTCTTTTCCTGCGGCCTACCAGGTTGCGTGCTCGGATAAGGGTCTGGTATGGATTTTTGGGGGGACCCCCACGCCATTTTTTTTTCATTTTGGCGGGTGGTTCCCCTTAAAATCCATACCAGACCTGAAGGGTCTGGTATGGATTTTGAGGGGGACCCCTACGCCATTTAAAAAAAAAAAAGTTGGCGCAGGGTTCCCCTTAATATCCATACCTGACCTGAAGGGCCAGGTATGGAATTTGGGGGGACCCCCACGCAATTATTGTTTTTAATTTTGCAACCATGGAACATATATAGCAATGTACAAGCAGAGAACAGGCTTACCTGGAGGCAGTGCTTTCCTCTTTATATTTGCACTTATCAGTCTTGACGTGGCAATGTTTTAGTAATGAGAACGGTATCATTAGCAGTAATCAGCATGGATTCATGAAGAATCGTTCTTGCCAAACTAATCTATTAACCTTCTATGAGGAGGTGAGCTGCCATCTAGATAAAGAAGGCCCGTAGACATGGTGTATCTGGATTTTGCAAAAGCATTTGACACAGTTCCCCATAAAAGTTTACTGTGCAACATAAGGTCCGTTGGCATGGACCATAGGGTGAGTACATGGATTGAAAACTGGCTACAAGGGCGAGTTCAGAGGGTAGTGAAAAATTGGGAGTACTCAGAATAGTCAGGTGTGGTTAGTGGGGTTCCCCAGGTTCTATGCTGGGACCAATCCTGTTTAATTTGTTCATAAACGACCTGGAGGATGGGGTAAACCGTTCAATCTCTGTATTTGCGGACGATACTAAGCTAAGCAGGGCAATAACCTCTCTGCAGGAAACCTTGCAAGAAGATCTGAACAAATTAATGGGCTGGGCAACTACATGGCAAATAAGATTTAATGTATAAAAATGTAAAATAATGAATTTTGGTAGCAAAAATATGAATGCAATCTACACACTGGGGGAGAACCTCTGGGGGAATCTAGGATGGAAAAGGACCTGGGGGTCCTAGTAGATGATAGGCTCAGCAATGGCATGCAATGCCAAGCTGCTGCTAACAAAGCAAACAGAATATTGGCATGCATTAAAAAGGGGATCAACTCCAGAGATAAAATGATAATTCTCCCGCTCTACAAAACTCTGGACTGGCCGCACCTGAAGTATGCTGTCCAGTTCTAGGCACCAGTCCTCAGGAAGGATGTAATGGGAAAAAAAAAAACATCAATTGCAGCCACTGTGCTCATCAAATGCAGCTACTGTGCCCAAACGCAGCGACTGTGCCCATCAAACGCAGCCACTGTGCCCATCAAACGCAGCCACTGTGCCAATCAAATGCAGCCACTGTGCCAATCAAACGCAGCCACTGTGCCCATCAAACGCAGCCACTGTGCCCATCAAACGCAGCCACTGTGCCCATCAAACGCAGCCACTGTACCCATAAATTGCCACCACTGTGCCATCAAACGCAGCTACTGTACCCATCAATTGCTGCCAGTGTGCCCATAAATTGCTGCCAGTGTGCCCATAAATTGCCGCTACTGTGCCCATCAATTGCTGCCACTGTGCCCATCAATTGCTGCCACTGTGCCCATCAATTGCCGCTACTGTGACCCATCAATTGTTGCCAGTGTGCTCATAAATTGCTGCCACTGTGCCCCATCAATTGCTGCCACTGTGCCCCATCAATTGCTGCCAGTGTGCCCATCAATTGCCGCCAGTGTGCCCCATCAATTGTTGCCAGTGTGCCCATAAATTGCTGCCACTGTGCCCCATCAATTGCTTCCAGTGTGCCCATCAATTGCTGCCAGTGTGCCCATCAATTGCTGCCAGTGTGCCCATCAATTGCCGCTACTGTTCCCCATCATTTGCTGCTACTGTGCCCCATCAATTGCTGCCAGTGTGCCCATCAATTGCCAGTGTGCATCGCCCGGGACTTACCTGTCTCACAGCGAGTCACGATGGCGCCCTCCACGTCCATGCTCCTCAATGTCTTCTCCCGTCCTCTCACAGCGCCTGTTGTTTCAGCCAATCAGGTGACAGGTAACAGACCCAAGCACCTGATTGGGTGAGAGGCGGGTCAGTTTTAGGAAAGCGATTTATTACACAACGCTGAGTAAACAGTGAGTGCCCAGCATGGCGCCCGCTGTTTACCATTTTGGACGCCTATTAGAGCCTACGGCTCTAATCAGGTGCTTCAAAAAAAAAACGCTGCTGTAATTCAGGTGCCCGGCGCCCGACAAGGGGCCGGACACCTGAATAGGGGGCGGCAGCGGCGACCATAGATAGATTCATGCAATGCATGAATCTATCTATGGTGAGAGAGAGGTGACAGGAGAGAGGGGGCCGCGCCCGTGCGCCGCCCTTTATGGACGCACCGCCACTGCATACAGGGATATACAATGTAATACTGACATTTAATCACGCACATAGGTTGGACTTGATGGACTTGTGTCTTTTTTCAACCTCACCTACTATGTAACTATGTAATGTAAGGGCTCTTTCACACGGAGGGTCCGTTCAGGTCCGCCTGTCAGTTTTTTAGGCGGACCTGAACGGATGCTCCATGTCCTCCTATGGAGCCACGGATGTCAGCGGTGACATGTCTGCTGACATCCGACCCGCTCCGATCCGCAAAAGTGTGACGGAGGAAAACCCTATTTTTCCTTCCGTCTGCGGATCGGATGACAACGGACTCTACGGTCCGTCGTCATCCGATCCCCCATAGGGGAGAGCGGCACTCTGAAAGGGCGGTCCCTGCACAGTGTGCGGGGACCGCCCAGTCATCCGCCGGCTCAGCGGGGATCAACGGATCGATACCCGCTGAGCAAGCGGAGCTTCACGGGGTGGATCTTCACGGATCCGTCCCGTGTGAAAGAGCCCTAATGTGGATTATAAAAAAACTCTGTTTTTTTACCTGAGTTAAATTAGATTAGTTAGGGAGTTCTTTTTTTGTTTGTTTTTTCACTGACTTTCTTGAAAGTGTTCTGAAGAAACAAAGATATTAGATAACTAAAAAAAACTTTTGTGATCGACGGGTATTTTCTTGTTCTTCAGAAAATATATAATTATCCTGAAAAAACAAAACAAATGCACCCTCCATATCTAAGGACTGGTAAACTACAATATATCACATTTTGTTATTGGGTTTAGATATACTTAAAATGTCTATTTGCCTACCCATTTTGTACCACTAAATATTTTCTTAGACCTCTGAGAGTCACCTCTGCTCCTGTATATAGCCGAATTTACAGTACAACCTTAACTTGCAATAAGCTTCTGTAAAACCCCAAGGAACAGCTAGTGAAATGTGATTAAAAGGCTGAGAAATTTTTGGCATAGTAACAGACACTCACTGTAGGAAGGACTGTCTGTCCAATTAACCCAAACTGAGGAATGGGCAGGTCAGGAGACTATAAGACATGAATAAAAAGCCAGCAAGGACTGTTCTGCAGCCTCAGAACTAATGAGAGGTCCAGGACACATGACACAAGTCCCCATCCAGGTAGGGCAAGCTGAAACTTTACCTTGAAATGTTAACATGTTTGATTTATTGTTATTTCTGTTTTTAATTCCTGCAGAAAGACGCCTAGCATTTAAACATGAAATGTTGCAACAATTAAACCCACATATTCTCTTGCACTATTATATAGACTTAATGTTAGAGGTATTATTTTTATTTAATATTAAAATATTATTATTTTTGCTTTAATATTAGCAGTATTATTTTCCTTCTACATTAAGTTAATATTAAAAATATTATTATTTTTGCTTTAATATTAGCAGTATTATTTTTCTTCTATATTAAATTATTATTATTATTATTATTCATGTCAAATGGCACAGATCTGGATGCAAACCACATTGTTGCATGTGTTTGGAATTGATAAGCAGAATGCCGTTTTAGATGAAGTTCACTTATTTGTAGACTTTATATTTTAATGGTTATATATATATTTGGAAGTAGCAATAAAATGAGTGTTTTGCAAAATGTCAGCAAAACCAAAACTCAACTCCACTCATACAAAATAATTGGGGTCAAATCAAATAGAAGAACATTTTGACAAAATTTCTCCTAAGACTAAATTGGCAGTTTTGCGGAAAACCCAAGTTTGGAAAATGTTGCTGGTTATAATTGGTAAAATTTGGTAAAATTGGGTTTTCTTCCCTTCAGAACTTTTAGTGAAATTTACCACCAATCCACAAATTCCCCTACAAATTATTTTAAATCTTTTGATATTATTTTTATTTATATTTTTATTTAGATGTTTTTAAACCAGTCTTTTACCTTATGGAGTGCATAAGCCGATAAAGGCTGTACGTAGCCCACCCGATCCCTCCACCCTGTTACTGTTCCCCCCCCCCCCCCCCCAGCTGCTTTTACTGCAATTCCGAACTGTCACATAACAGACAGGACTTTCTTCTGTGAAAATACAGCAGCTCGCTTGAGCCACTGCTGTCAAAAACAGACCTTCTAATCTGTGTTTGTAAACACTGTTCAGATGCGGAATTCAGAGATACAAAGTAACATTTTTGGATCTCCAGATCTATATGACGTCAATTAAAACAACCTTACAAGAAAAAACATGATTTATTTTTTAATCTGTTCCTTATTACACCCTCACTATTTCCCCTTCTTCCCTTATATTTTCAAATTTTTAATCGTTTTTTTTTTTTACCATTAACCGCTTCAGCCCCGGAAGGTTTTACCCCCTTCCTGACCAGAGCACTTTTTACAATTGCACGGTCGTGCGACGCTGTACCCAAACAAAATTTGCGTCCTTTTTTTCCCCCACAAATAGAGCTTTCTTTTGGTGGTATTTGATCACCTCTGCGGTTTTTATTTTTTGGGAAAAAAACAATATTTTTTACTTTTTGCTATAATAAATATCCCCAAAAGTTTTTTTTAAAAAGCACATTTTTTTCTCAGTTTAGGCCAATATGTATTCTTCTATTTTTGGTAAAAAAAAAATCACAATAAGCGTTTATTGATTGGTTTGCACAAAAGTTATAGTGTCTGCAAACTATGGGAAAGATTTTTGGCATTTTTATGGCATTTTTATTATTATTATTATTTTTTACTAGTAATGGCGGTGATCTGCGATTTTTATCGGGACTGCGACAATGCGACGGACAGATCGTAGACTTTTGACACTTTTTTGGGACCATTGGCATTTATACACCAATCAGTGCTATAAAAATGCACTGATTACAGGGGGTCCCCGACTTCGGAACGCCCGAGTGCTGCGGGGACCCTCTGCCATTTTGGGCGGACCGTCTGCTGTTCTGCGCATGCACGGCCAGATGGAGCCCCGAGAAATGCCGGAAATGTTCATAATTGGGCGCGCATGCGCAGAACGGCATTCGACGGAACATCTTAAATGTCCGTAATTGCCGGTCTGCGCATGCGCGGCCAACTTACGAACATTTCCGATTCACAAACAGGAGGAAAGTCCCTAACGGGTTCGTAACGCGTGGACCCCCTGTACTGTGTAAATGTCACTGGCAAGAAAGGGGTTAACACTAGGGGCGATCAAGGGGTTAAATGTGTGTTCCCTCTGCATGTTCTAACTGTGTGGGGATGTAACTCGTGTATTTATGCTCATACATGCATGTATGTGGGGTTGGGGGAGCTGAAACTTTTTTGAGGTTGTAAAGCTTCGCGTTTTTTCACCTTAATGCATCCTATGCAATAAGGTGAAAAAACATCCGATGTTTACAAGCCCCCCAGCCCCCCCGGTTTACTTACCTGAGCCCTCGAAAGTCCCGCGTCGTGAACGCGCTGGCATCTCACTCCTGTCTTCAGGCTGTTTCTCGGCTCTTCATTGGAGATTGATAGCAGCGCAGCCATTGGCTCTCGCTTCTGTCAATCTAATCAATGATGCAGCGCGCCGGGGGCGGGGCCGAGTGACACACTTGGTGGCTATAGCCGCCGACTGTATCACGGGAGCGCGCCCGCGGGTTAGCTGTTGCAGGGAGCAGCCGAGACAGCCGCCGGGGGACCCCAGAAGACCAGGATCGGGGCCACTCTGTGCAAAATGAGCTGCACAGTGGAGGTAAGTATGACATGTTTGTTATTTAAAAAAAAAAAAAAAACCTTTACAACCCCTTTTAAGTGCTTTGGTGTAACTTTAAATTTTCTATTTTTACTAAACTTGGTTTGTCATGAAATAGGAGACAAAAAGTCATTTTTTTGTGAGTTTTTTTTAATGAGATATCAGGGGTTCAAAGACCCCTGATGTTTCACCTGCCTTCAAATGAAGCTAGTAGAGTGCAAATTGCTCTCCATTAGCTTCTTTCCTGGCCATACTGGCTGGAGGGAAAGTGACACCAGGAGCCAGAAGTAGTATTTTACGTGTCACTTCCGGGTCATTTGCAGCATGTTGGCTGATCTCCCTCCCAGCAGCACCCATCATCTCAGTCCCCGGACCTTCCAATGGGCGCATGGAGCCTGATAAACATAGGAGATGGGGACCGGCACTTACAGGGGTATGTGGCAATCGCATGGCTGTACAGCCACCAGATGGCTACCATCTGACAGTTGGCTTGCCAGATTTACACAGTGGGGCTGATTTACGAAATGTTTGCGCCATGAGTATCGGCGCATCTGCGCGCGCAACGGCTGTTTTGGTATTTACAAAACATTTGCGCTGGTAGCGCAGTGCTATTTCCAATTTACTATAGTGTTCTCAGCGGACGGGAGGAGGCGCTCAGTGCGCCACTATGGACCTGGCGCACGGCATCTTAAAATATAAATATAAAGAAGCTGGAAGTGCCAATATAATGGGGGTGACGTGGGGTGATGTGAGGAAGTTTAGTGACACCTGCCCAAGTAACAAACATGCCCAAAATAGAGTGAGAAAGTAACTTTTTCAGAACCAGCCTGCTGCGCCGGCAAGTACGTTTAGAACTGCGAGATGTTTTTTTGTGCTCAGTGCTGGAATTTCACTCGTTCAAATACGCCAAGACACTGCGCCGGCAAAATCGTAGTAAATATCAAGTCACATAACTCAATTTGCATAAGTTGAACAGGCGCAGCTCTGAACTTGCCAGTGCGCCAGCAAAAATGACATTTCTAAAGGAAAAAAAAAGGCATTTAAAAGCACCCGCGGCTATAATGAATTGTCGGCTCCCGGCAATATAGAGAAAGTCATTGAAAGTCATTGATAAAAAAAAAAAAGTGTGGGGGTTCCCCCAAATTCAATTACCAGGCCCTTCAGGTCTGGAATGGATATTAAGGGGAACCCCGCCGCAAATTAAAAAAAAAATTTGTGCGGGTCCCCCAAATATCCATACCAGGCCCCTCAGATCTGGTATGGATTTTAAGGGGAACTCCACCCCAAATTTAAAAAAAAAATGGCGTGGAGTCCCCCCAAAAATCCACACCAGACCCTTATCCGAGCATGCAACCTGGCAGGCCGCAGGAAAAGAGGGGGGGGATGAGAGAGCGCCCCCCCTCCCTCCTGAACCGTACCAGGCCACATGCCCTCAACATGGGGAGGATGTCCCTATGTTGATGGGGACAAGGGCCTCATCCCCACAACCCTTGCCCGGTGGTTGTGGGGGTCCCCCAGATCCCGGCCCCTCCCTCTGTGAAATGTAATGGACCCCTACCATGTTGAGGGCATGTGGCCTGGTACGGTTCAGGAGGGAGGGGGGCCGCTCTCTCGTCCCCCCCTCTTTTCCTGCGGCCAGCCAGGTTGCGTGCTCAGATAAGGGTCTGGTGTGGATTTTTAGGGGGACCCCCACGCTATTTTTTTTTAGGTTTGGCGCGGGGGTCCCCTTAAAATCCATACCAGACCTGAAGGGCCTGGTACGGATTTTGTGGGGAACCCCCACGCAATTTTTTTTTTAAATTTGGCGTCGAGTTCCCCTTAATATCCATACCAGACCTGAAGGGCCTGGTAATGGAATTTGGGGGACCCCCACGCATTTTTTTTTTCAAAGACTTTCAATTACTTTTTTTGTATTGACGGGAACCAGCAATTCATTACAGCCGCTAGTACTTTTAAATGACTATTATTTTACTTTAGAAATGTCATTTTGCTCTCGAACTGTTATAAACATGGAAAACATGCGCTACTTTACAGGCATACTATAGAAACCCCCAGGTATGATATTTAGGGCCTGTTCACACCGGATGCAGTGCAGTGCGTTTTTTTGATGCATGAAAAACGCAAAGAAAGTTGATCACATTAATGCCAATGGCATAGTTTACACCACTGCAGTCCGTTCCAGTGCGTTTCAGAAAGGAAAAAAAAATGGTCATGCTGCATTTTTTTAGGTACAGAACTGTACTGGACCGCAGTAAAACACATCAAAAACGCAACGGAACGTACCAAAAACGCACTGGAATGCACCGGAACGCACCTAAATGCACCAAAGATGCACTGCAACACACATGTCCTTAGTGAAAAGAGGGGGGAAAAAAACACTGGACTGCATCAAAAACGCATCAAAAATGCACTGGAACGTGTCAAAAACGCGCATGCAGAAAAGCACCTGAAACGCATTCAGACTGCATTTCTATGGTGTGAACTAGGGCCAGTTCACACCATAGAAATGCAATCCGGATGCGTTCCAGGTGCTTTTTTGCATGCACGTTTTTGATGAGTTCCAGTGCATTTTTGTTACGTTTTTGATGCAGTCCAGTGCTTTTTTTTCACCCCTCTGTTTTATTGTTCCAGTGCGTTCCAGTGCGTTTTTGATGCGTTTTGCTGCGTTCCAGTACAGTCCAGTGCAGGTAAAATGCAGCATGTTCTACTTTTTTGGTGGAACTGGAATGCACTGGAACAAACACTGCCATTTAGAACCATATAACCAACTTTCCATGCATTTTTGATGTGGTGTGAAATGGCCCTTAAGCAATTTGGCATATTTAAAGGCACTTCTCCTTGTTTTGTTTTTGGTTTTGTCCAAATTGGTGACATTGATATATGTCCCTTAAGGTGGGACCTGGGCCCCCATTTTAAGGCCAATAACTAGAAGAAAAGCCAGCCAAGTAGGGACTAGCTGTCAAGGTCACCTGTGGCCAGGTGACAGATGCACACCGTAGGGGGACAGGAGTGCACCGCAAGGTAGTGAACCCTATGGCTGACTGCTGCGGATAGGAAACTGGGTGGTTGTGGAAAGCGGGACCAGAGGAGCACAACCGGGATCCTAACGGAAGCTAGAGCCAAGATTCCCCAGGGCGCGGAGTCTAAGACCCAGCAGGTCTTCTCCAGGGCCTCTAGTGGTGAGGATGTTATGCTGCAGGCTGGGACCAGGTCGCGGCCCCTGGAGTTTCCTAGCTCACGCCCCGTAGGATAAGGGGAAAAGAGGGGAAGCAGCAGCACAAGATATGAGAGAACCGAATAACAAGCTGAAGGTCAGGGGCCACAAGCAGACAAGGATAACGAAAGAACGAGCCGAAGGTCAAGGGTCACGAGCAGACAGGGATAGTCGGGGACAAGCCAAATATGTAACAGAGAGACAGACGTAGCACACGGCAGGCAGGAACCCAAACACACAATGCCTAACAAACACATTGATCAGCAAAGCAGGCTTGCAGTGCACAGGTTAATATAGTGTTCTGTGATAGGGCCTGGGGTGGAGTCTGGCTGGGAGGAGATTATAAAGGAAGCCAGGTGAAAGGGCTCAGGCCTCTAAGATGAACACATGGGAAGGAAGGTAAGCTGACAGACAAACACTACTGCATATCCATGACAGTACCCTCCCTCTTATGGGCCCTCCCCCGCCTGGGCCCAGGCTTAAAGGGAAATCTCTGATGAAACCTTCTCAACAGATGAGGTGCAGCGACATCAGATGCAGCGATCCAAGACGCCTCCTCAGGACCAAAACCTCTCCAATGCACAAGGTACTGAAGAATGCCTCTGCAGAGCCGAGAATCCAGAACTTGTCTAACCTCGTACTTAAGATTATCCTCAGAGACCAAAAACGAGGTAGGGAGATGACAAGAAGATCTATTGAGGACCAAAGGCTCTCTAGGAATAAGCAAGGGCATGAGAGGATCAACAGGAATCTGAGGAGGGTCCCCTAGACCCTTAAAGGGGAACTGGTCATCTTGCACAGGACCATCAAACTGGGCAGATGTCAGTGGAACCCTGAAGTCAGGTTGGTTAGAGGGTGACATGTCACAGGAGTCAAGCTGAATAGCTGAAAGACAAGCAGAATGTCCTGAACAAGAAAAAGTAGGAGGCTCACTGGGCATGGGCTGGACTGGCATAACTAGTACAGAGGCAGAGTGAATAGCTGAGTCAGGTGTAGCGACTACCTGAATCGCATCGCAAGACGTAGCGACTGCAGGACTTGTAGACAAGCTAGCCTGGCTGTGCGTCCAAGGGTGGTTAGGGACAGAGAAATGTAAATGGTTATGCAACCTGGAATGAATGACCGGCTCAGATTCACAGGGGGCAACCTTGGGTAGGCAGGACGAGGAACAGGAGGGACCCCAAGCCAGGATCTGTCCAGTAGTCCAGTCCACATGAGGAGAATGGAGCTGTAACCATGGGAGACCCAAAATTATAGGCGTTGAGGCCTTGGGTAAGATAAGGAAGGATATCCACTCCTGGTGGAGTGTCCCTACCGACATCTTAACAGGGAGGGTCTGGAAGCGGATAGGTCCCCCTGGGAGAACAGTACCATCAATCGCCAAGACCACCAATGGTGTGGTGAGGGGCAAAAGAGTAAGTCTCATGGACGATGCGATTTCCCAGTCCATAAAATTACCAGCGGCTCCGGAATCCAGATATGCTGAGACCGAATAAAAAGAAGCACCAACATGAAGGAACACAGAAAGCAGAAGACGAGAAGGGGAAGGTGATATTTCTGGGTCCAATACTCCACTTTCCAGATGAAGTGGACCCGAACGTTTTTCTGGACAAAGAGAGCAAGTGTCACGAAAATGACCTTTGCCCCCACAGTAAAGACACAGACCAAGAGTTCTGCGCCTAGCACGTTCCTCGGGGGATAGCCTGGTCTGACCCAGCTGCATGGGTTCCTCAGCTGGTAGGAGATGCTCTACGGGTCGAAGAGAGGGGAGCTCAGGCTGACTAAGAACCAAGGAGTGCTGGCGTTGCTTTTCTAAGGTCCTCTCCTGAGAGCGAATATTGATCTGGTTACACAAGGAGATAACGCCGGCCAGATCAGTGGGGATGGTTCTTCCTGCTAATTCATCCTTCACTCTATCAGACAGGCCATGCAAAAAGGTTGCGACTAAGGCCTCATTGTTCCAGCTCAACTCAGCCGACAGTATGCGGAAATGAAGGGCATACTGTCCCACAGAAGCAGACTCTTGGCGGAGACGTAAAAGGGCGCTGGCCGCTGAAGAGACACGAGCCGGTTCTTCGAAGATATTCCGAAAAAGTTTCAAGAAGCCAGACAGGCTGGAAACCACTGGATCATTCAGTTCCCACAGAGGGGCTGCCCAGGCTAAAGCTTCACCAGAGAGGAGGGAAATGATATAGGCTACCTTAGCCCGATCAGACAGGAAGTTTTGGGGCTGGAGCTCAAAATGAATTGTGCATTGGCTAAGGAACCCCCTGCAAGCCTTGGAGTCCCCAGAGAAACGGGACGGAGCTGGCAGTTGTAGTGAGTGTGTGGCTGCGACTGGTGCAATAGGTGCAGCCGCTGGTTGTATTTGAGGTTGCGGATTCAGGGTTCCCAAGGAGGCCTGAAGCTGCTCAAAGCGAGAAGCCAGATCCTGGAGGAATCGCATCACCTGAGTCTGATTCGATTCCTGGGTTTCAAGTCTGCAAACTATGCCCTGCAACGGATCATCCACGGGTAACGGGATGTCAGCCGGGTTCATGGCTGATCAAACTGTCAAGGTCACCTGTGGCCAGGTGACAGATGCACACCGTAGGGGGACAGGAGTGCACCGCAAGGTAGTGAACCCTATGGCTGACTGCTGCGGATAGGAAACTGGGTGGTTGTGGAAAGCGGGACCAGAGGAGCACAACCGGGATC
Source organism: Rana muscosa (assembly GCA_029206835.1). Taxonomy (NCBI): domain Eukaryota; kingdom Metazoa; phylum Chordata; class Amphibia; order Anura; family Ranidae; genus Rana; species Rana muscosa. Next base: position 1,233,876,607 of record CM055116.1, on the reverse strand, counting down.
CTAACGGAAGCTAGAGCCAAGATTCCCCAGGGCGCGGAGTCTAAGACCCAGCAGGTCTTCTCCAGGGCCTCTAGTGGTGAGGATGTTATGCTGCAGGCTGGGACCAGGTCGCGGCCCCTGGAGTTTCCTAGCTCACGCCCCGTAGGATAAGGGGAAAAGAGGGGAAGCAGCAGCACAAGATATGAGAGAACCGAATAACAAGCTGAAGGTCAGGGGCCACAAGCAGACAAGGATAACGAAAGAACGAGCCGAAGGTCAAGGGTCACGAGCAGACAGGGATAGTCGGGGACAAGCCAAATATGTAACAGAGAGACAGACGTAGCACACGGCAGGCAGGAACCCAAACACACAATGCCTAACAAACACGTTGATCAGCAAAGCAGGCTTGCAGTGCACAGGTTAATATAGTGTTCTGTGATAGGGCCTGGGGTGGAGTCTGGCTGGGAGGAGATTATAAAGGAAGCCAGGTGAAAGGGCTCAGGCCTCTAAGATGAACACATGGGAAGGAAGGTAAGCTGACAGACAAACACTACTGCATATCCATGACACTAGCAAAATTAACAAGTCAGTTCCCATAGACTGCAATGGTATTTGTTGGTAGGGGGGGGGGGGTGATTGTCCCATCTCTAATTTTGTAGCATGCTGGGTGATGTGCTTAATTTTGGACAGGGGTGGGGGGTTATTTTCTGCTAGCTGCATTTGTGTTGTTCTGAGCATGCCCAGGCAGTTAGATTTTTTTTGGTGCTTTTTGTGTGTGAACGGCACCTGGATATTTCTGGGCATGCTCAGAGAGTGCTTTTATGGGTTAGTAATTGAAGGACATCCTTAACAGGTGTAGCCACTTTGAAGTTCAGTCTCTACATTGGGTGAACTTGCATTTTGGGTGTTTCATGGACTGTGCATGTGTTTTCAATTGCCTCATTAGCTCACAAACCTATGTTATATAAAGCTCGCAGATAGCATCCTCTCCCTTGCCCTGAAAAGAGGCGTGTGTGTGTGTGTGTCAAAAAGTACATTTTGGTGTCCTTATTGAGTTTGTAACACATGTATTTTATTTGTTATGTCTTTGCAAAACAAGTGTTTGCTTTACTTTTGTGGATTGTATTTATTTGTGGGGGGGGGGGATGTTCCCCTGAAATTATTTTGATGTTGTTAATGTGTGTCGTTTGTTCACTTTGATTTAATTGTCTGTGCTGCATTATTTTGCCAAATCTTTCTCAAGATGTTGTGAGTCTGTGACTGTTTCAAATTGACCCTGTTTTTTATTTTGGCTTCCCTTTATTTTGTTGACCAATAAAATTTGATGCAAATGTAGCGGCCTCACTCCCTCTTCGACTTTATCGGTTACACTCCAGCTCATGTCTAGGGGTTCCTGGGTTGTGAGAGTGAGATGCGCCACGGCCCATGTCCTCCCCATTGTAGTAGGGAGGTGAAGGCCACTTCCTGATGTTTCCTCGGGCCGGTGTGTTCTGTGAATGCACTGAGTCTGTAATTGCAAGCTCACCAGCCTCCCCTTTGCTTCCAGTAACTGGAGTTCGCACACCGAAGAAAGGTCCAACACTTGTTTATTTGACACTCCAATACGCAAAGCACAATAAACAGTTCTTTTGCAGCAAACTGGTTGGGACCTATAACCTTGCCAACGGTGGGGCGAGCAGATCGAGGCACTTCCTAAAGTTTAAGTTCTATGCCACTGTACTATGACCAGCGGCGCCTAAGCCAATCCGGCTGTTACAGAACAGGAAGATGGGGTCTCTTCCAGCAACCCCTATGAACAGCAATGGAGCCCTCTTCGATACGCTGTGGCCCCTATCAGGGGGATGTGTCCTCCCAAGAGAGTTCCCAGAGGCCCACTGTCACCGGGTTGGTGCTGCTCCGGGTCTTCAGTGGGTAACCTCCCCGGCCTCCTCACCTCAGGTACGAGTCCCTCCGCTCAGGGACCCTCGGACAGTCCACCCTAGCGGGACCCAGTCGAAGGTACTGGGCCCCAGGCCTCCTCGATAGTACCTCACCCCAGGCTAAAGGTGCCTGGGATGGACGCCAACATGACTCCGGACCAGGCCATGGGCACCTGGACCAGACTCCTGGATCTCCAGCACCCAGGCCTGAGGGGCCTGGGTGAGGACCGCAACCCTCCTCCTCCGAGGACCTCCTTCTCTGCCAGACGACGACGACCGACCACCCCGTGGTAAGGGCGTCTCCCCCTTTTATCTCCTCCCATCAACGGCCCGGCGGGTTCCCCGCCCCAGCCATACCATCTCCGGGAAGGGACAAAACAGGGAGCACTGCAGGAGATGATTCTACCTGAAGCCTGTGGGTACCCCGCCACCCACAGGCAAAGGAGAATATTACATCCTCCAGTCCTCCACGAAACAAAAAGGGGTCTGAATCCTAACACAATTATACACCTGGGTCACACTATTCCCCAGGTGTATCCCATCAATTTGAGGACCCCGCTACACAAAGTTTTGAGGTTTGTTTTGCGTTTTCTTTGCAACAAATGTGACAGCTGATTGGCATGTCAAAACAAAACAGGTGTGATTTGTCTACCCTGGTGCCTTCGTGCTAGCATATGCATGTATTGTGTGCTGCCATGGATAATCGCCAGGAAATGAAAAATACAGAGCAGTAAGTATTAATTTTTCCTTTTTACTGCAGTGGTTCTCAGCCTCAGTCCTCAAGTACCCCCAATAGGACATGTTTTGTGAATTTATCTTATCGAGAATTGCTGTCCAAAATACAAAACCATTGACTGTGATTTAAAGCACATGTGCAAGATAAAGGAAAACCTGCAAACATGGCCTGTTGGGGGTACTTGAGAAGCACTGATTTAGAGCACTGCACTTAAAAATAGCTCAAGGCAATCTGATTCTAATTGTGGGCATTTTGAGGGAAACAAAGTAAGTGTTAGAACCCTTGCTTATTTTTTTTTCTTTTAGGTTGGGCTTTGTGTCCCCTTTTAGTAAAATTGGCTTCACTTCCTGTCACACAGCTAAACAGGAAGTGAAGGTAAAACCCTACCAATGTCTTGTCTTGGGGACACATAGATCAATCTAACTAGTGTCCCCATTAAGCAAATTTCACTCTAGCACTTTGTTGTGTACACCCCAAATCATTGGGTATTTTGGGGTTTAGTAAAGACAAATCCACTCTGCAGTAAAAGTGTAGCTGCTGAAAATCTGAGAGGAAGCACTGGTGATTGTAACATCCAATCATGTAAAAGCAAAGATGGTGTTTTTTTTTGTTTGCTTGCATGTCCCCCTCGGATATCCAGCAAGTGCACTTGTAGTGCAAAGTAGATTTGCCTTTAGTAAATAAACCCCAAAGTCCAAAATACCTAATAATTTGGGGTGTACCCCGCAAAATGCTCGAGTGCAATGTACATAATGGGGAAAGTATTTAAATTGACCTGTGTGTCCCCAAGGAAAGACATTGGTAGGGATTTTCCCTCCCTTCCTGTGTGGTTATGTGACAAGAAGTGAATTATTTGGAAGGATAAAGTGGCCAAATTTGGGAGTTGTCTTCACCCTATCAGGGGTGCAGACATCCCCAAAAACTGTGTAGACTTGTAATCCCTCTGCACTCTATCCCCAAGCAAAAATAAGAAATGATTTCATTTAGTTTAACTTTGCAAAGACACATTCCTAAGTTGAATTGTGATGCATGTCAATGGCCCATTTAGACCCTCTTTAATCACTTGAGATCAGCGCTATAACTGATCGACGGGCACAGCACGGCCCTCAATTGCCGCAAGTCCGTCAATAGACGTCCTCCCTTTCGCGCGCTGTGGTCACCGAGTCACTGAGATTCGGGTGATGACAGATCCGAGTAAGGGGCCGATCCCTGCCCTTTACCATGTGATCAGCTGTCAGCCAATGACAGCTGATGATCACGTGATGTAAACAAAAGCTGGGTAATGGTTTTTGTTTTCTCCTTGTGCTGACAGCGTGAGCATAAAAAAAGGCAATCACCGGCTTATGTGCAAGGGACATTGGGCCGGAAGAAGAAGAGGCAATTCTGCGTCATCTGTGACAATCGGTAGCCCCTGCCAGTGCCACCTATCAATGCCCACCACTGGTGCCAATCAGTGGCACCTAGCAGTGCTGCCTATCAGTGCCCATCACTGCCAACTATCATTGCCACCTAGCAGTGCCACTTTTCAATGCCCGGCAGTGCCAACTAGCAATGCCACCTCTCAGTGCCCACCCTTGCCACCTTATCGGTGCCCATCAGTGCAGTCTCATCAGTGTACATCAATGAAGGAGAAAAATTACCTATTTTCGAAATATTAACCACTTTCCTACCGCCCACCGTTAAATGACATCCTTGGCTTTGTGCGGTGACATCTGAATGATGCCTGCAGTTGCAGGCATCGTTCAGATATCATTATTTTCAGCCGGCGATTCTGTGCACGATAAAAATGATCATAGCGGCAGTTCCGCCGCTTGATCGTTCTTATAGGCGGCCATCCGGTGCTTCTCCGGGCTCTCCCGTGCCATCTGGGGCTCGGAGAAAGAATTGGCCGGCACCGGATGGGAAGCATAGAGTTGACTGGTGATCAGATGGTCACCAGTCATCTCTATGACCATCGGAGGCCCGGGCGCAACGTTATGACATCACCCCAGGTTCCCGTATGTAAACAAAGCCGTGATCTCGGCTGTCAGCATGAGATCGGTGAATTTTTTTGACCGATCTCATGCTTTCCAGCCTGGAGGAGAGATGTGGGGTCTTATTGACCCTGCATCTCTCCATAAAGAGGACCTGTCACAATAGATTCCTATTACAAGGGATGTTTACATTCCTTGTAATAGGAATAAAAGTGATCAAAAAAACAAAAAGTTTAAAAAAGAGTAAGAAATACAAAAAAGTAAAAAACAAAAAAAAAACAAAACAAACAAAAAAACGCCCATGTCCCCGGTAGCTCGCGCTCAGAAGCGAACACACACGTAAGTCCCGCCCACATAGAATGAGTGCAACAATTCTAGCACTAGACCTCCTCTGTAATGCAAAAATGGTAATGTGTAAAAAAAATTAAAGCATCGCCTAGGGAGATTTTTAAGTACTGAAGTTTGGTGTCATTCCATGAGTGTACGCAATTTTAAAGCGTGACATGTTGGGTATCTATTTACTCAGCATAACAACATCTTTCACATTAGACCAAAAAATTGGGCTAACTTTACTGTTTTGTAATTTTTTTTAATTCCTGAAACCATTTTTTTTCCCAAAAAAAGGCGTTTGGAAATTTATTGCTTTATCCGAGCACGCAACCTGGCAGGCCGCAGGAAAAGAGGGGGGGACGAGAAAGCGCCCCCCCTCCCTCCTGAACCATACCAGGCCACATGCCCTCAACATGGGGTGGATGTCCCCATGTTGATGGGGACAAGGGCCTCATCCCCACAACCCTTGCCCGGTGGTTGTGGGGGTCTGCGGGCGGGGGGCTTATCGAAATCTGGAAGTCCCCTTTAACAAAGGGGACCCCCAGATCCCGGCCCCCCCTGTGTGAAATGGTAATGGGGTACAACCCTTGCCGTTGGTTGTCGGGGTCTGCGGGCGGGGGGCTTATCGGAATCCGGGAGCCCCCTTTAATAAGGGGGACCCCAGATACCGGCCCCCCACCCTATGTGAATGAGTATGGGGTACATCGTACCCCTACCCATTCACCTGGTGGCAAAAAAGTCAATAAAAAACACAACACAGGTTTTTAAAGTAATTTATTAGGCAGCTCCGGGGGTCTTCTTCTGACTTCGGGGGTCTTTCTGCCGGGTGCCCCGCTATCTTCTTCCAGCTCTTTTGCTAGTGGGGTCCCGGTCTTCCTCGCCGTCTTCTTCCGACTTCGGGGGACTTTCTGCCGGGCGCCCGCTATCTTCTTCCAGCTCTTTTGCTAGCAGGGTCCCGGTCTTCCTCGTCGTCTTCTTCCGACTTTGGGGGTCTTTCTGCTGGACGCCCCGCTATCTTCTTCCAGTTTTTTTGCTAGCAGGGTCCCGGTCTTCCTCGTCGTTGTCTTCCGACTTCGGGGGGTCTCTTCTGTTCTCCGGTGTCGTCTCTGCGCTCTCCGCTTCTTCTCCCGCTCTCCGGTGCCTTCTCCATGATCTCCGGTTCTTTCTGCCTTCTGCCGGGTGCCCCGCTATCTTCTTGCAGCTCTTTTGCTAGCGGGGTCCCGGTCTTCATCGTTGTCTTCTTCCCTCTTCTCTCCGCCCGATGTTGCCTCGTCGCTGTCCGCCGCTACAATGCTCTGTCCACGGAGCGCACCCACTTATATTGGCATGGGGCGTGGTCACCGGGTGATGCCACTCGCTGACCCCGCCCCCGTATCACGTCACAGTCCCATCATTCCCCGGGACTGTGACGTCATACGGGGGCGGGGTCAGCGGGTGGCATCACTCGGTGACCACGCCCCATGCCAATATAAGTGGGTGCGCTCCGCGGACAGAGCATTGTAGCGGCGGACAGCGATGAGGCAACATCGGGCGGAGAGAAGAGGGAAGAAGACGACGATGAAGACCGGGACCCCGCTAGCAAAAGAGCTGCAAGAAGATAGCGGGGCGCCCGGCAGAAGGCAGAAAGAACCGTAGATCGTAGAGAAGGCACCGGAGAGCGGGAGAAGAACCGGAGAGCGCGGAGACACCGGAGAACAGAACAAGAGACCCCCCGAAGTCGGAAAAAGACGACGAGGAAGACCGGGACCCCGCTAGCAAAAGAGCTGGAAGAAGATAGCGGGGCGCCCGGCAGAAAGACCCCCAAAGTCACAAGAAGACCCCCGGAGCTGCCTAATAAATTACTTTAAAAACCTGTGTTGTGTTTTTTATTGACTTTTTTGCCACCAGGTGAATGGGTACCCCATACTCATTTACATAGGGTGGGGGGGCCGGCATCTGGGGGCCCCCTTATTGAAGGGGGCTCCCGGATTCCGAAAAGCCCCCCGCCCGAAGACCCCGACAACCAACGGCCAGGGTTGTCGGGAAGAGGCCCTTGTCCCCATCAACATGGGGGCAGGGTGCTTTGGTGTGGGGGGCCGCAGGTCGCCCCCCTGCCCCAAAGCACCAAACCCCCCAAGTTGAGGGCATGCGGCCTGGTACGGTTCAGGAGGGAGGGGGGGCGCTCTCGTCCCCCCTCTTTTTCTGCGGCCTGCCAGGTTGCGTGCTCAGATAAGGGTCTGGTTTGGATTTTGGGGAGACCCCACGCCGTTTTTTCAGCTTAGGGGGTTCCCCTTAAAATCCATACCAGACCTAAGGGCCTGGTTTGCTCCTGGAGAGGAACCCATGCCGGTTTTTTAATTAAAATTTGGCGTGGAGTTCCCCTTCATGATTCATACCAAACACGGGACAGCGAGCGCGAGGCTGCCGAGAACCACCGCGCTGGAGACATTCTCGGCCAGGTAGTCGCCTCTAGGACACGACTTGAGCGGCTGCTTCACACTCAAGTCGTGTCCAAGTTGCCTCGCAAAGTCGCGCTGTCCCTGTGTCAGCCGGCACACGAGTCGCCCCGCGAGTCGGATCGTCCTCATCCGACTTCCCGGGCGACCTCTATTCAAATCAATGGGAACCATTTATTTTCAATAGAGCGCCGCTGACATTTTTATTTACTATAGCAGTGTGCCGCCGGTTCCTGCGCTCAATTGAGGATTTATCCGGCGCACCAAGTAAGGTATGAACCGGCGCAGCGCACTGTTTATAGTAAATCACTCCCAGTGTGTAAAAAACCCTCGACCACTGCCATATGGTGTACAGTTTTGGGTTAAGCTGACCATACAGGTGGAGATTTCACAGAGAAATCAACATTTTAATTTCATTTTAGGGTGAAATCACAAAGCAATCGAAGATATACAAATGGATGTTTGATTGACCACAAAGAAATGGGGTTGAGGTTGTCTCAGTGACTTTCAACAAGATTACTATAGTCTTTTTTCAATTTTCAGTCTTTCAATAAACTGTATTGGGGCTCTCAATCAATTATCAGTTTTGATGCACCCAACTTTCTTTTGACCAGTCGAACTTGTGACTGTTATGCCGCGTACACACGATTGGACATTCCGACAACAAAACCGTGGATATTTTTCAGACGGATGTTGGCTCAAACTTGTCTTGCATACACACGGTCGCACAAATGTTGTCGGAAATTGCGAACGTCAAGAACGCGGTCACGTACAGCGCGTACGACAGCACAATAAAAAGGAAATTCAATACCAAGTGCGCCACCCTTTGGGCTCCTTCTGCTAATCTCGTGTTAGTAGAAGTTTGGTGAGAGACGATTCGCGCTTTTCAGCCTTGTGCTTTTCAGTCCGTGACGTGTTTGCAGCGTGACGAATGTGCTATCTCCATTATGAACGCTAGTATTACCAGACCGATCGCTTCCGTCTCGTACTTGATTCAGAGCATGCGTGGAATTTTTTGCGTCGGAATTGTCTACACACGCTCGGAATTTACGAGAACGGATTTTGTTGTCAGAAAATTTGAGATCCAGCTCTCAAAATTTTGTTGTAGAAAATTCCGACAGCAAATGTCCAATGGAGCCTACACATGATCGGAATTTCCAACAACAAGCTCCCATCGAACATTTGTTGTCGGAAATTCCGAACGTGTGTACGCTGCATTAGATTGCTTCATTTCTGGAGATTTATTCATATGTGTGGATGGAAGTGTGGTTAAAATTCACCATATGTGGGATTTATCTGCAAAGAGTTGATTGTATATCTGGATGCCACAGTCTGTTGCATACAGTGGCGGCTGGTGCTCAAAATTTTTGGGGGGCGCAAACAAACTGAAAAAATTAAATCATCAATTGCCGCCACTGTGCCCATTAAACGCAGCCACTGTGCCCAAACACCACCAGTTTGCCCCCTCAAATGCAGCCAGTTTCCCCCCAAATGCAGCCAGTTTCCCCCCAAATGCAACCAGTTTGTCCCCAAATGCAGCCAGTTTCTCCCCAAATACAGCCAGTTTGCCCCCCCCCCAAATACAGCCAGTTTGTCCCCAAATACAGTCAGTTTGTACCCCCCAAATACAGCCAGTTTGTCCCCCCAGCCCTGCACTTACCTTCCTCAGGTCAGCGCCGTCCTTCTTCCGTCCTTGATGTCTTCTCCCGCCCTCGATGTCCCTTCAGCCAATCAGGTTACCGGTAACCAGACCCGGTGAACCTGATTGGCTGAAACGCCTGTCAGTGTTAACCAGGGAACGCACCCCTGTGCGTCCTCTGGTTAACTATTTGGAAGCCAACTCTGATAGGCACTTCCAAAAACCAACCAGCCGCTGTTATTCAGGTGGCCGGCGCTCAACAGGGGGCCGGCCATCTGAATAGTGGGCGGCGGCGACAATACATAGGTTCATGCAATGCATGAACCTATGTATTGTTATGGTGAGTGGGCGCAGGAGCGAGAGGGGGCGGCGCTCCTGCGCCCACTATGGACGCACCGCCACTGGTTGCATATAATTCTGTTACGAAAAGAAAATAATTCTTTATGTGGAAATGTAGTTGGCTTTTCTCCTGAGATAGTCCTCTACTATTAGTCCGTGCCATGCTGGCCACTTGTGCTGTTGTATGAGTCTGTCGTGGTTTTTCTTACATTTTATGTCATGTTTGTACTATATTTAAAACTTCAATAAAAGAAATTGATTAAAAAAAATCACCATAAATTGCCACATGTATGACTAGCTGAAAGGGGGAAGTGGGAAGCCTTTAATGGGACCATTTAACCAAGCTACATGGAAATGTTAGCTCTGTCGCATTGGTTACATAAACTCTCTGTAGCCACCAGTAATGAAAGCCTGAACATTGGCTCCATTCTTTTCTTCTCTAATGCCGCGTACACACGATCATTATTCACGGCGGTTAAAAAACCGCCATGAATAATGACATTAAAAACGAGGGAACGGCTTGTTCCCCACACACGATCGTTTTTCACGTCATTTTTTCTCTTGCCGAGAAAAACGACCGTCTGTGGGCTCCGCGGCAGTGTTTCCCTATGGGAATACTGCCACGGAAAAAATGTCGGAAAAAACGACGAGAAAAATTAGAACATTCTCGTAGTTTTTAATGCCGTTTTTCTCGTCGAGAAAAACGTCAAAATGCCCACAGACGATCATTTTTCTTGTCAAAAGGAAAAAATGACGTTTTTCTCAACGAGAAAAACGGTCGTGTGTACGCGGCATTAGTCCATAAATATTGACCTAACTCCCCTAGCATTAGGTATACAATGGTATGGGCCATCCTGAAGTTCTGATTGAGTAGACTTCAAGTAGTATTAATATTTTTTTCCACATAGCTGGACAACCTGGTCTCACAATGGGTTTCCCAGGTTTCGTTCAAACCACATGAAAAGTAATCCTGGGCAATTCTGCACACTTCTCTGTACCACATGTTCTTTGTGTTCTCTTTGTGTATTTATCACAATTCCTTGTGTTGTGTTTTCTTCTGTCGGCAAAACTCTCAAAAAAGACAATAGAGCACATTTTTATCTTTTTTGGCCCTGTAGTCTCATCATTCTCCTCTGATATTTTTGGTATCTCTTTACTATTGATCCCAACATGGCCCATTGGTCTTATCCTTAGACCTGTAGTTGTCCCTGTATGTGCTCGCCTAGCATCTTTCCAGCAACCCTGCAACTGTAATGCCCACCATGTCGCCCTGCAATCTCTCTCTCTTCTATGCAGAACTGAAAGTCTCAGCGTAAACACTTTCCACACTGACCCTAACCACACCCTGCTCCCCACAAACTATGTGTTAAAAAAATAAAAAAATAAATATATATATATATTGTGAGGGGGTTAGCTTGGCAGCGGGTGTGTGTGACCCCCGGGATGGGCTCCCCACACAAAAACAGGCCCAGCAAACGGAGGTTGTGGTTTTCAAAATCAAAAAAAGGTGCGGTTTATTTTCTATTTACAGTGACAAAACACAGCAAAGCCAAAAGAAACATAAACAAAATAAATCCTGGTCAACTTGACCTCTGACTAAACATACAGGTTTCCTAACTAACAACTGGGATCAGCCTAGTGCTGTCCTAGTCCCTAAGTCCCTGGTTTTAAATGTCCAAGCAAATAGCCACACAGGCTTTGTCTCACCGCACAGGGGTTCACTCTCCCTAGACAGTCCACACAGGTCTGGGTCCAGGCATGAGCTAACATCTAATGAAGCTGGGAGTTCTTATAGAGGCCTAAATGAGCTGACAAGCTTCAGCTGGTCTCATCAACTCCCTGTCTGCACGACGCCCCACACTCTCCCTAGAGGTATGAGTCATCCATGAGCCCACTAGCCTCAGCTGGGCTTATACAACACTCCACCTAGTTGTATAAGTCGGCGTAAAGCCTGAATCTGGGCGAAATATATCTACCCCCCTGGATGCAACCAGGTGACTTTACCTTCCTGCTGTCACATACCCCCCCCCTCTTGTTTTAACCTCGGGGTTGGAACACCAGCAATCAGGCATTCATGTACTCGAGACAAAGCATCCACATTCCCCATTTGAACGCCAGGGCGATGCTTTACTGTGAAGTTGAATTCCTGGAGGGCCAGGAACCACCTGTTCACTCTTCTATTTGTTTCCTTGTTTTGAGCCATCCACTTTAACGGAGCGTGATCCGTAACCATGTCAAAGTGCCTACCTAGCAGGTAGTACCGAAGGGAATCTAGAGCCCACTTCACCGCTAAACACTCCTTTTCAACGGTGGCGTAATTTACCTCATGGGACTTCAACTTCCTGCTGAGGTAAATGACTGGGTGCTCTTCCCCGTTCCAGACCTGGGACAATACTGCTCCTAACCCCACATCTGACGCATCACTTTGTACGACAAAGTCTTTAGAGAAGTCGGGTGAGTACAACACTGGCTGGCTACATAAGGCTTGTTTCAAGAATTGGAATGCTGCCTCAGCCTCGGGGGTCCATTTAATCATGACCGACCCTTTCCCCTTCGTTAGGTTGGTTAGGGGCACAGCCTTAGAGGCAAAGTGGGGAATGAATCGCCGATAATACCCAGCGATTCCCAGAAAGGCTCGTACCTGCTTCTTGCTGTTGGGACGTGGCCAACTCTGGATGGCCTCGACTTTGTTGAGTTGGGGTTTTATTACTCCCCTCCCAATGGTGTACCCAAGATATTTGGCCTCCTCCTGCCCAATGGTACACTTCTTGGGGTTAGCCGTAAACCCCGCTTCCCGAACAGAGTCCAGGACTGCTTGCACTTTTGGCAGATGTGAGGCCCAATCTGTGCTATGGACAATTACGTCATCCAGGTAAGCCGCAGCATACTTCCGATGGGGCCTCAGCATCTGGTCCATTTTCCGCTGGAATGTGGCCGGCGCATTCTGTAACCCGAACGGCATTCTTTTATATTGGAACGCCCCGTCTGGGGTTACAAATGCGGTTTTCTCTTTGGCCAATTTGGCCAGGGGGATTTGCCAATACCCTTTTGTGAGGTCAAGAGTCGTCATGTATCGGGCTGTTCCCAGCCGGTCGATCAACTCATCTATACGTGGCATGGGGTAGGTGTCAAATTTTGTAACTTTGTTCAACTGACGAAAATCGTTACAAAATCGCCAGCTCCCATCCGGTTTAGGCACCAACACAATGGGACTAGACCAATCACTTTGGGACTCCTCTATCACCCCTAAGTTCAGCATTTTCTGTACTTCCTCCCGTATTGCCTCCCGTCGGGCCTCTGGGATCCGATAGGGTTTTAACTTCACCCTTTCACCGGGCGGGGTAATGATGTCCTGCTCTACCCCAGATGTTTGTCCCGGCAGCTCAGAGAATACCTCCTTGTTGCGAAGCACAAACTCCTTAACCTCCTGTTGTTGGGGTTGTGACAAGGTGGCTGCTATTCCAACCTCAGGAATCACGCAACCAGTTTGAGCTGGTGACCAAGTGTCTGCGACTAGGGACTCTCTATCCCTCCAGGCTTTCAACAGATTAACGTGATAGATCTGTTCGGGCTTTCGCCTTCCTGGTTGTCTGACCTTGTAATTCACTTCGCTCACTTTTTCCATTATCTCGTAGGGGCCTTGCCATTTGGCAAGGAATTTACTTTCAACCGTAGGGACAAGTACCAGTATCCTATCCCCCGGGGAAAAGGTACGGGTCTTGGCTCCACGGTTGTACACTCTCTGCTGTGCTAACTGCGCTTGGGCCAAATGTTCCTTCACGATGGGCATTACCTGTGCAATTCGGTCTTGCATCAGGGCGACATGCTCAATTACACTCCTGTGGGGAGAACTCTCACTTTCCCAAGTTTCCTTGGCAATATCCAACAGCCCTCTTGGGTGTCTCCCATACAGTAACTCAAAGGGGGAGAATCCCGTAGAGGATTGGGGCACCTCCCTAATAGCAAACATCAGATAAGGAAGTAGACAGTCCCAATCCTTTCCATCTCTATCCACCACTTTCTTCAACATTTGCTTTAGGGTTTTGTTGAATCTTTCAACCAGCCCATCGGTTTGGGGGTGATACACAGATGTACGTAATTGCGTCACTTTGAACAATTTACACAGCTCCTTCATAACCCGGGACATAAAGGGTGTACCTTGGTCCGTAAGCAGTTCTTTACAAATACCCACCCGGCTAAACACAAGAGATAGCTCTTTGGCTATGGTTTTGGCCGAGGTATTTCGGAGAGGGATCGCTTCTGGATAACGGGTGGCATAGTCCATTATAACTAATATGTACTGGTGCCCCCTAGCGGACTTGATTATAGGACCTACCAAATCCATGGCGATCCTCTCAAACGGGACCTCAATGATGGGTAGAGGGACCAGCGGGCTACGGAAATGTGGCATCGGGGCCGACCTCTGACACACAGGGCAGGAGGAACAATAATTTTCTATGTCCTTTATCACCCCCGGCCAATAGAATCTCTGTAATACCCTCTCTCGGGTTTTCTTTGTCCCCAGATGACCTCCAAGAATGTGCCCATGGGCCAACTCCAACACCAACTTCCTGTAAGGTTTGGGCACCACAAGCTGCTCAACGGTTTCTTCTGCCCTTTTTGCCACCCGATACAGTAGGTCCTTCTCTACGCTGAAGTATGGGTAAGTGCAGGTATTATCTGGGTTCACTAACTCGCCATCTATTTTCACTACGTTTTCCCGTGCCTTTATTAGGGCGGGGTCTTTCAACTGTTCTGTGGCAAAGTTTTCCCTGTGAACCTCAAGATCAGAAAACTCCACAGACGGTAGGTTTTCGTCTGAGGAGGTGGGCTCCTCTCCAGTTTCTTGAGTCTCCCCTGCCAATACTGATAAGGGAAATTCCGGAGAGTCCTCACCACTCTCAGGGGAGTTCTGGCTATCCCATTCCTGGTACATAGGGGCACCAGTGGGGTGCTCAGGATCATCCCACAGTTCCCAGAACTTCGGAAAATCCCTTCCCACAATGGCGTCATGCGGTAACTGAGATACTAAGCCCACTGGATGAGAGAGGGTACCTTTGGGGGTCTCGAAACACACTGTAGTCACTGGATACTCTCGAGTGTCCCCATGCACACAAATAACAGCTACCTTGCTATTCCCAGAGACCTCTGTTTTAACTAACTCAGCCTTTATCAGGGTCACAAGGCTACCTGAATCCAGCAATACCACAACATTTCTACCATTAACACACATTTTGCATAAATGTTTCTCAGTTCCTCGAATGGCAGTGCATGCGACTGTCGCACACAGCGACTGACGTCTGCCCGTCAGAAAGTCACACTGCATGGGTTCCTCCACAACCGGGCAATTGGCTGCAATATGTCCCGCTTGCCGGCAGCGGTAGCAAACGATCCTTCTTGCCGCCTCTTGAGCCGCTGATTTCCCAGGCTGTTCTCGCCAAACTTGGGGTAGAGCTCCCACCCTCTCACTCTCTCCACCCTCACCCCTTGGAATCCTCTTATCCGCCCCTGGGGATGGTCTGGTCTTAGGGTGGAAAGTCTGAGTGTCTCTGGAAGAGGCCGTCAGGTTCTCTGTAGCCAAGTATTTCTCCACACGATCCACAAGACCATCGGCCATCTCTGGGTCTCCATGGCTTACCCACTTTTGGATGGCAGTAGGAAGAGCTCTCAAAAACCGATCCATTACAACACGTTCCACAATCTTTGGTGCGGACAAAGTCTCTGGCTGTAGCCACTTTCTGCTCAGGTGAATGAGATCATACATTTGAGACCTGGGGGGTTTTCCAAGCTGGAAAGTCCAGTTATGCACACGCTGAGCCCGGACAGCCTGGGTGACACCCAGCCTTGCCAATATTTCAGCTTTTAGCATCACATAGTCTTTTGCTTGGTCAGGCTCTAGGTCATAGTAAGCCTTCTGCGATTCACCAGTTAACAGAGGAGCCACCAGTCCAGCCCACTGCTCCTCAGGCCACTTTTCTCTTTCAGCAGTCCTTTCAAATGTGGTCAAAAATACCTCTGGATCATCCTCTCCAGTCATTTTTGTCAATAAACGACTCACCCCAAAGGACGCGGTATTAGTGGGACGGCTTTCCTCACTGGTCTGCGGACGTTGCTGCATTACTGCTTCCATTTGTTGTAGTCTCTGCTCTTGCTTCTGTAACAGGTCTATGAAGCGGGCCTCAGATTGCTGCTGGGATTGTTGCTGAGCTTCCAGACTCTGTTGGTGAGCTTGCTGCTGGGCTGCAAGGCTCTGTTGATGAGCTTGCTGCTGGGCTGCGAAGTTCTGTTGTTGAGCTGCAAAGCTCTTTTGCAAACCTGCATTTGTCTGCTGTTGATTGGCATTTGCTAGAGCCAGCTGCTTCAGTATCTCCTCCATGCTGGCTTAAAAAAAAACTGCCCGCATTCTCCACCAACTGTGAGGGGGTTAGCTTGGCAGCGGGTGTGTGTGACCCCCGGGATGGGCTCCCCACACAAAAACAGGCCCAGCAAACGGAGGTTGTGGTTTTCAAAATCAAAAAAAGGTGCGGTTTATTTTCTATTTACAGTGACAAAACACAGCAAAGCCAAAAGAAACATAAACAAAATAAATCCTGGTCAACTTGACCTCTGACTAAACATACAGGTTTCCTAACTAACAACTGGGATCAGCCTAGTGCTGTCCTAGTCCCTAAGTCCCTGGTTTTAAATGTCCAAGCAAATAGCCACACAGGCTTTGTCTCACCGCACAGGGGTTCACTCTCCCTAGACAGTCCACACAGGTCTGGGTCCAGGCATGAGCTAACATCTAATGAAGCTGGGAGTTCTTATAGAGGCCTAAATGAGCTGACAAGCTTCAGCTGGTCTCATCAACTCCCTGTCTGCACGACGCCCCACACTCTCCCTAGAGGTATGAGTCATCCATGAGCCCACTAGCCTCAGCTGGGCTTATACAACACTCCACCTAGTTGTATAAGTCGGCGTAAAGCCTGAATCTGGGCAAAATATATCTACCCCCCTGGATGCAACCAGGTGCCTTTACCTTCCTGCTGTCACAATATATATATATATATATATATATATATATATATATATATATATAGAGGCGTAGCTTGAAGCTTGTGGGCCCCGATGCAAAAGTTAACCTGGGCTCTCCCCACTACCACCATCCACTTCCACCGTGCGTGCAGATACACTCACCTCACGGAAAGATACTCAAA
The DNA here is from genome assembly GCA_029206835.1 of Rana muscosa. Classification (NCBI taxonomy): domain Eukaryota; kingdom Metazoa; phylum Chordata; class Amphibia; order Anura; family Ranidae; genus Rana; species Rana muscosa. Next base: position 1,233,860,061 of record CM055116.1, on the reverse strand, counting down.
GTGGCTTAAGAGTTTTGGAGTTCCCAGAGTTCCTCCTTACATCAGAGGACAGGGGTCACCGCTGGAGAATCAGAGGACAGGGGTCACCGCTGGAGAATCAGAGGACAGGGGTCACCCCTGGCACAACACCTGGCAGAGCTCTTACCCCTACCCCAGCACTATATACAGCTCCTACCCCCACACTACACAGGGCTGAAATAACATTCCTATACACACAGTCTGTCAGCCACAATCTTCACAAAGTGTATCTGGCTTTTATGTTGCTGTTCTGGCCTGTGAAATTCTCTGGTCGGAACGGCAGTGTAGTTGCAGTAGGCAGATACAACCTGTGCAGATCTTAGCTAACTGGCTGTGTTGTAAAGGAATGTGATTTCGGCCCTGCGGAGGAGGAGCAGTATAGAGTGCTGTAAGACCCCTTTCACACTGAGGCGCTTTGCAGGCGCTATAGCGCTAAAAATAGCGCCTGCAAAGCGCCTGCACAGCGCCCTGAAAAAGCGGCTCCTTTCACTCCAGTGTGAAAGCCCGAGGGCTCACACTGGAGCAGGACGGTAAAAAAAAGTCCTGCTAGCAGCAGCTTTGAGGCGCTGTAGGAGCGGTGAATACACAGCTGCAGCGGCACTTTGCCGGCGGTTCTAACCCTTTTTCGCTAAAACAACGGTAAAGCGTCGCTAAAAAGAGCAGGCGCTTTACCACCGCCCCAGTGTGACAGGGGCCTAATGGAAAAGAAGCTCGGCAGCTGGGCATAGAATCCAGGGCAGAGGGGGTGGAACGCAACTTAGATCTGGGGGGGCAAAGTCATGCGACACAAAATCTGGAGCCTGTAGCCCCTCAGGGGGTGTTAAGGGATTTTCTTTAGCAATTTCTGAAGGTTTCTCTGTCAGTTTTGACAGGTGTTTTGGAATGGTCACCTCCCGGAGGTGTGTGTCTATTCCCCAGTTGTCGGGGAAGTGGGGTAAACAGACATCCCCAGGTGGGGGGGGAGGGGTACAGAGAATCCCAGCTGGTGACTAGGAGACACTGAGCGGTGTCTTATCTCACCAGTGACAGTGGTCCCATCGTGGCTACAGGACGGCACTCTCCTCCTCTTAACTCGCTGAGCTTGGTTACCGTTCCATGTTGCCAACACACAGGACAGACACTTTCCCATGCTGGGCTGTTCTCACCCCATGCTCCTCTCCATTCAGGAAATGGCTCACAGCTTCTCCCCAGCCAATGAGAACGAAGAGGTGTGGACTGTGGAAAGCGAAGTGGAAGCCCTGTAATGGAGCGTGGCTGTGGGGCCCTAGGGCAGATCGGAGCTGGACTTTGTGAAGGATTTGATAATAATATTACAGGGAGGCTGCAGGGACCCCCTGGAGCTAGGGGCGGGGTTGCGATTGTGACCCCTGCAACCCCTTATGCTACACCCATGTTTTTATCCAAGCCTATGGATAAAAACTTGACGATAATCCTGCTATATACATGGTTTCTTCCCATGCTCTTTCCCCCCCACTCTATTCCGTTTTTCTTTGTTCTACCTCCCCCTCTTATAGCTCTGTACTTTCAACCCAGGGCCCTCTACCAGTTTATCGGTCATCTTAGTTGATTCTAGGGTCAGTGTGCGCCTAGACACGCTCCTAAGGGGGCGTATTCGGCGCAGTACAAATCCTACATCATCATCATACAGTATACTGTGCATATATCCTTTCTGGCTTTCCACCATTAGGTGCCTTTTGCCTAGCCATCTTAATAATAATTGTATATATTGTGAGGGGGTTAGCTCGGCAGCGGGTGTGTGTGACCCCCTGGATGGGTTCACCACACAAAAACAGGCACAGCAGACAGAGTTTATAGTTGCAAAACAAAAGGTGCGGTTTATTTTAAACTATTTACAGGAGAAAACAGCAAAACAAAAAGAAACATACAAAAAGAAATCCTGGTCAGCTTGACCGCTTACTACACACGTAGGTTCCCTGTCTGACAACTAGGTGCAGCCTTGTGCTGCCCCAGCCCCTATCTCCCTGTTTTTTAAAGGTTTTAGCCTCACAGGCTTTGTCTCACCGCACAGGACAGAAACAAACTCCCCAGTCTTGCATAACACAGAACTGGTTCCAGGATGAAGCCTCTCCCTTAGCATGCTGGGAGTTCTTGTAGAGCCCTTAATGAGCCACTTGATTCAGCTTGGCTCATTAACTCTTCCCCCGCAAGACTCCCAGCACTCCCCCTAGTTGTATGAATCTGCATAAAGCCTGAATCTAGGGCATACATACCTACCATCCTGGATGCAACCTGGTGATTTTACCTGCCTGCTGTCACATACCCCCCCCCCCCTCTTGTTTTAACCTTGGGGTTGGAACACAAGCAATCAGGCATGCATGTACACGAGACAAAGCATCCACATTCCCCATTTGAACGCCAGGGCGATGCTTTACTGTAAAGTTGAATTCCTGTAGGGCCAGGAACCACCTATTCACTCTTCTATTTGTCTCTTTGTTTTGAGCCATCCACTTTAAAGGAGCGTGATCAGTAATCATGTCAAAGTGCCTACCTAGCAGATAGTACCGAAGGGAATCTAGAGCCCACTTCACCGCTAAACACTCCTTCTCAATCGTGGCATAATTTACCTCATGGGACTTCAATTTCCTGCTGAGGTAAATGACTGGGTGCTCTTCCCGGTTCCAGACCTGGGACAATACTGCTCCTAACCCAACGTCTGATGCATCACTTTGTTCTGACAAAGTCCCTAGAGAAGTCTGGTGAGTACAACACTGGTTGGCTACATAAGGCTTTTTTTAAGAATTGGAATGCTGCCTTAGCCTCTGGGGTCCATTTAACCATGACCGACTCTTTCCCTTTTGTCAGGTTGGTTAGGGGCACAGCCTGAGAAGCAAAGTGGGGAATGAATCGCCGATAATAACCAGCTATTCCCAGAAAGGCTCGTACTTGCATCTTGCTGTTGGGACGTGGCCAATTCTGTATGGCCTCGACTTTGTTGACTTGGGGTTTTATTACTCCCCTCCCAATGGTGTGCCCAGGGCCGATCCTAGGGTCACAGACGCCTGGGTGCAGAAATATTTCTGGTGCCCCACGTGGGCGTGGTCATCCTACAAACTCCTCCCCTTTACACATGTTTCTATAGCAACGATTCAAACACAGAGATGCTCCCCTAAGAAGTCGCCGTTACTCTAGGATCCTCCCATGATCCTTTAACAATAAAGAAATTACAGGAAGAGCGTACAATAATGAGACCTGGAGGGGAGTCTCTCTGATGCACACAGAGAGGGCTTCTGTTAGAGAGTCTGTTAGGAAGAGCCCCCAGACATAGTACAAGAAATGGTCAGAGAGTGCAGACATATTACAGGTGACCGTCAGAGTGCAGACATGATACAAGAGACTGTCAGAGACTGCAGACATATTACAGGAGATGGTCAGAGAGTGCAGACATAGTACAGGAGACAGAGAGTGCAGACATAGTACAGGAGACAGAGAGTGCAGACATAGTACAGGAGATGGTCAGAGACTGCAGATATAAAACAGGAAATGATCAGAGACTGCAGACATAATACAGGAGATGATCAGAGAGTGCAGACATATTACAGGAGACGGTCAGAGACTGCAGATATAATACAGGAGATGGTCAGAGACTGCAGACATAATATAGGAGATAATGGCTCTCACCTGACCCAGCGATACAGCAACAACGGTTCCTCTGATCAGGAGTCAGCTCACTCTGAATTGCCCGTAGTGACTCTACCGAGTCCAGATCTGTATTAAGTATAGACTCCCTACTAAGTATAAACCCCTCCCTCAATACAGACCCACCTCCATTAGTACAGACCCCCCAGGACAAACCACCCCCCTCCATTAGTACAGACCCCCCCACAAACCACCCCCCCATTAGTAAAGACCACCCCTTCCATTAGTAGAGACCCCCCACAAACCACCCCTCCATTAGTGGAGACCCCCCACAAACCACCCCCCTCCATTAGTAAAGACCACTCCACAAACCATCCTCCCTCCATTAGTACAGACCCCCCTCAGGACAAACCACCCCTCTCCATTAGTAGAGACCCCCCACAAACCACCCCCCCTCCATTAGTACAGACCCCCCTCAGGACAAACCACCCCCCCTCCATTAGTACAGACCCCCCCACAAACCACCCCCCATTAGGACAGACCACCCCCCTCCATTAGTAGAGACCCCCCACAAACCCCTCCCCCATTAGTACAGAACACCCCCTATTAGTAGAGACCCCCACAAACCACCCCCACCCTCAATTAGTACAGACCCCCCTCAGGACAAACCACCCCCCCCATTAGTACAGACCACCCCCCTCCATTAGTACAGACCACCCCACAAACCACCCGCCCATTAGTACAGACCCCCCACAACCCCCCCATTAGTACAGACCCCCCCACAAACCACCCCCCCATTAGGACAGACCACCCCCCTCCATTAGTAGAGACCCTCCATTAGTACAGACCCCCCCACAAACCACCCCCCATTAGTACAGACCACCCCCCTCCATTAGTACAGACCACTCCACAAACCACCCGCCCATTAGTACAGACCACCCCCCTCCATTAGTAGAGACCCCCCATTAGTAGAGACCCCCCCACAAACCCCCCCATTAGTAGAGACCCCCGCACAAACCACCCGCCCATTAGTACAGACCCCCCCACAAACCACCCCCCCATTAGTACAGACCACCCCCTCCATTAGTAGAGACCCCCCACAAACCACCCCTCCATTAGTGGAGACCCCCCACAAACCACCCCCCTCCATTAGTAAAGACCACTCCACAAACCATCCTCCCTCCATTAGTACAGACCCCCCTCAGGACAAACCACCCCCCTCCATTAGTAGAGACCCCCCACAAACCACCCCCCCTCCATTAGTACAGACCCCCCTCAGGACAACAAACCACCCCCCTCCATTAGTACAGACCCCCCCACAAACCACCCCCCATTAGGACAGACCACCCCCCTCCATTAGTAGAGACCCCCCCACAAACCCCTCCATTAGTACAGAACACCCCCTTCTATTAGTAGAGACCCCCACAAACCACCCCCACCCTCAATTAGTACAGACCCCCCCTCAGGACAAACCACCCCCCCATTAGTACAGACCACCCCCCTCCATTAGTACAGACCACCCCACAAACCACCCGCCCATTAGTACAGACCCCCCACAACCCCCCCATTAGTACAGACCCCCCCCACAAACCACCCCCCCATTAGGACAGACCACCCCCCTCCATTAGTAGAGACCCCTCCATTAGTACAGACCCCCCCACAAACCACCCCCCATTAGTACAGACCACCCCCCTCCATTAGTACAGACCACCCCACAAACCACCCGCCCATTAGTACAGACCACCCCCCTCCATTAGTAGAGACCCCTCCATTAGTAGAGACCCCCCCACAAACCCCCCCATTAGTAGAGACCCCCACACAAACCACCCGCCCATTAGTACAGACCGCCCACAAACCATCCCCCCTCCATTAGTACAGACCCCCCACAAACCATCCCCCCTCCATTAGTACAGACCCCCCCCACAAACCAGCCCCCCTCCATTAGTACAGACCCCCCTGGCCCCCACAAACCCCCCCTTCCATTAGTACAGACCCCCCACAAACCACCCCCTTCCATTAGTACAGACCCCCCACAAACCATCCCCCCTCCATTAGTACAGACCCCCCTGACCCCCACAAACCATCCCCCCTCCATTAGTACTGACCTCCCTTGCCTCCACACACCAGACCCCCCCTGGCCCCCACAAACCATCCCCCCTCCATTAGTACAGATCCCCCACAAACCATGCCCCCTCCATTAGTACAGACCCCCCCTGGCCCCCACACACCACCCCCCTTCCATTAGTACAGACCCCCCTGTCCCCCACCCACCACCCCCCCTCCATTAGTACAGGCCCCACACACCAGACCCCCTCCATTAGTACCGACCCCCCACAAATTATCCCCCTTCATTAGTACAGACCGATCTGGCTATGGACAAACACAAACCCCACCCGGGCGGCAGCTGGAGAGGACAGTGTGCAGTCGTGCCGCCCAGGTGGAGAGGATCGTGACAGTGAGAAAAAATGTCACGCTGATGCACGGACCGCCCCGCCCCCCCACTACGTCACCGCGGGTCTCTCTCAGTCTCCGAGCAGCCGCTCCAATCTCTGATCTCCTCTGACAGGAGGGGGGAGCAGGGAACAGAAGCGCCGCAGCGGCGATGATTGGCGGCAGTGAGCGGCGGAGAGAGCGGCCTCTGGATACCAATAAGGAGGAGGAGGAGGGAGGGGAACACTCTGGCGCTTGAGCGCCCCCACCTCTGTGGCGCCTGGGTGAACTTCACCCCTCGCACCCCGTCTAGGACCGGCCCTGGGTGTACCCAAGATATTTGGCCTCCTCCTGCCCAATGGTACACTTCTTGGGGTTGGCCGTAAACCCAGCTTCCCGGATAGAGTCTAGGACTGCTTGTACTTTTGGCAGATGTGAGGCCCAATCTGTGCTATAGATAATTACATCATCCAGGTAAGCCGCAGCATACTTCTGATGGGGCCTCAGTATCTGGTCCATTTTCCGCTGGAATGTGGCCGGCGCATTCTGTAACCCAAACGGCATTCTTTTATATTTTTATATTGGAACGCCCCGTCTGGGGTTACAAATGCGGTTTTCTCCTTGGCCGAATTGGCCAGGGGAATTTGCCAATACCCTTTTGTGAGATCAAGAGTTTTCATGTATCGGGCTGTTCCCAGCCGGTCGATCAACTCATCTATACGTGGCATGGGGTAGGTCTCAAATTTTGTAACTTTGTTCAGTTGTCGAAAATCGTTACAAAATCGCCAGCTCCCATCCGGTTTAGGCACTAACACAATGGGACTTGACCAATCACTTTGGGACTCCTCTATCACCCCTAACTTAAGCATTTTCTGTACTTCCTCACGTATTGCCTCCCGTCGGGCCTCCGGGATCCGATAGGGTTTTAGTTTCACCCTTTCACCGGGTGGGGTAATAATATCATGCTCTACCCCAGACGTTTGTCCCGGCAGCTCAGAGAAAACCTCCTTGTTGCGAAGCACAAACTCCTTAACCTCCTGTTGTTGGGGGTTTGACAAGGTGACTGCTATTCCAGAAATCACGCAATCAGAGTGAGCTGGTGACAAAGTTTCCGCGACTAGGAATTCCCTATCCCTCCAGGCTTTCAACAGATTAACGTGATAGATCTGTTCGGGCTTTCGCCTTCCTGGTTGTCTGACCTTGTAATTCACTTCGCTCACTTTTTCCAATATCTCATAGGGGCCTTGTCATGTGGCGAGGAATTTGCTTTCAACCGTAGGGACAAGTACCAATACCCTATCCCCCGGGGAAAAGGTACGGGTCTTGGCTCCACGGTTGTACACTCTCTGCTGTGCCAACTGCGCTTGGGCCAAATGTTCCTTTTACGATTGGCATTACCTGTGCAATTCTATCTTGCATCAGGGCGACATGCTCAATCACACTCCTGTGGGGAGAACTCTCACTTTCCCAGGTTTCCTTGGTGATATCCAACAGCCCTCTGGGGTGTCTCCCATAAAGTAACTCAAACGGTGAGAAACCCGTAGAGGATTGGGGTACCTCCCCAATAGCAAACATTAAATAGGGAATTAGACAGTCCCAATCCTTTCCATCTCTATCCACCACTTTCTTTAACATTTGTTTTAGGGTTTTGTTGAATCTTTCAACCAACCCATCTGTTTGGGGGTGATACACAGACGTACGCAATTGTGTCACTTTGAACAACTTACACAGCTCTTTCATAACCCGGGACATAAAGGATGTACCTTGGTCCGTAAGCAGTTCTTTACAAATACCCACACGGCTAAAAACAAGAGATAGCTCTTTGGCTATGGTTTTGGCCGAGGTATTTCGGAGAGGAATCGCTTCCGGATAACGTGTGACATAGTCCATTATAACCAAGATGTACTGGTGCCCCCTAGCAGACTTCATTATCGGACCTACCAAATCCATTGCGATCCTCTCAAAGGGGACCTCAATGATGGGAAGAGGTACCAGCGGGTTACGGAAATGTGGCATCGGTGCCGACCTCTGACACACAGGGCAGGAGGAACAATAATTTTCTGTTTCCTTCATGACCCCAGGCCAATAGAATCTCTGCAATACTCTCTCTCTGGTTTTCTCTGTCCCCAGATGACCTCCAAGAATGTGCCCATGGGCCAACTCTAACACCAACTTCCTGTAAGGTTTGGGCACCACAAGCTGCTCAATGGTTTCTTCTGCCCTTTTAGCCACCCGATGAGAGAGGGTACCTTTGAGGGTCTCAAAACACACTGTAGTCACCGGATACTCTCGGGTGTCCCCGTGCACACAAATAACCGCTACCTTGCTATTCCCAGAAACCTCTGTAGTAACTAATTCAGCCTTTATCAGTGTCACGAGGCTACCTGAATCCAGCAATACAACAACATTTCTACCATTAACACACATTTTGCATAAATGTTTCTCAGTTCCCCGAATGGCAGTGCATGCGACTGTCGCAAACAGCGACTGACGTCTGTCCTTTAGAAAGTCACATTGCATGGGTTCATCCACAACCGGGCAATTTGCTGCAATATGTCCCTCTTGTCAGCAGCGGTAACCAAACAATCCTTCTTTCTGCCTCTTGAACCCCTGACTTCCCAGGCTGTTCTCGCCAAACCTTGGGTAGAACTCCCACCCTCTCACTCTCTCCACCCTCACCCCTTGGAATCATCTTACCCGCCACTGGGGATGGTCTGGTCTTAGGGTGGAAAGTCCGTGAGTCTCTGGAAGAGGCAGTCAGGTTTTCTGTAGCCAAGTACTTCTCTACACGATCCACAAGATTATCGGCCGTTTCTGAGTCTCCATGGCTTACCCACTTTTGGATGGCAGTAGGAAGAGCTCTCAAGAAACGATCCATCACAACACGTTACACAATCTTTGGTGCGGACAAAGTCTCTGGCTGTAGCCACTTCCTGCTCAGGTGAATGAGATCATACATTTGAGACCTGGGGGGTTTTCCAAGCCGGAAAGTCCAGTTATGCACACGCTGAGCCCGGACAGCCAGGGTGACACCCAGCCGTGCTAATATTTCAGTTTTTAGCATTACATAGTCTTTTGCTTGGTCAGGCTCTAGGTCATAGTAAGCTTTCTGCGATTCACCAGTTAACAGAGGAGCCACCAGTCCAGCCCACTGCTCCTTAGGCCACTTTTCTCTTTCAGCAGTCCTTTCAAACATGGTCAAAAACACCTCATCCTCTCCAGTCATTTTTGTTAATAAACGACTCACCCCAAAGGACGCGGTATTAGTGGAACGATTTGCCTCACTGGTCTGCGGATGTTGCTGCATTAACGTTTCCATTTGTTGTAGTCTCTGCTCTTGCTTCTGTAACAGGTCTATGAAGCGGGCCTCAGATTGCTGCTGGGCTTGTTGCTGAGCTTGCTGCTGGGCTGCGAGGCTCTGTTGCAAAGTTGCATTTGTCTGCTGCTGGGCTGCAAGGCTCTGTTGATGAGCTTGCTGCTGGGATGCAAAGCTCTGTTGTTGAGCTGCAAGGCTCTTTTGCAAACCTGCATTTGTCTGCTGCTGATTGGCATTTGCTAAAACCAGCTGTTTCAGTATCTCCTTCATGCTGGCCTTAAAAAAAACTGCCACTGGTTCTCCACCAACTGTGAGGGGGTTAGCTCGGCAGCGGGTGTGTGTGACCCCCTGGATGGGTTCATCACACAAAAACAGGCACAGCAAACAGTTTATAGTTGCAAAAACAAAAGGTGCAGTTTATTTTAAACTATTTACAGGGAAAAACAGCAAAACGAAAAGAAACATACAAAAAGAAATCCTGGTCAGCTTGACCGCTTACTACACAATTAGGTTCCCTGTCTGACAACTAGGTGCAGCCTTGTGCTGCCCCAGCCCCTATCTCCTTGTTTTTTAAAGGCTTTGTCTCACCGCACAGGACAGAAACACACTCCCCAGTCTTGCATAACACAGAACTGGTTCCAGGATGGAGCCTCTCCCTTAGCATTCTAGGAGTTCTTGTAAAGGCCTTAATGAGCCACTTGATTCAGCTGGGCTCATTAACTCTTCCCCCGCAAGACTCCCAGCACTCCCCCTAGTGGTATGAATCTGCATAAAGCCTGAATCTAGGGCATACATACCTACCATCCTGGATGCAACCTGGTGATTTTACCTGCCTGCTGTCACAATATATATATATATATATATATATATATATATTGTCAAAAGTATTGGGATGCCTGCCTTTACATGCACATGAAATTTAATGGCATCCCAGTCTTAAGCCTCGTACACACGACCGAGTTTCTCGTCCAAAAACGACAAGAAAACTGCAGAGAGCTTTCTTGTCGAGAAAAACGTTTGTGTGTATGGTTTTTCGTCGAGAAAACTGCTGTGAATCTCGACGAGAAAAATATAGAACCTGCTCTCTTTTTTCTCGTCCGGATTCTCTATTTTCTCATCGTGTTTCTCGTCGGCCTGTTTTGCGACAAGAAAAACGTTCGTGTGTATGCTTTTACGAGTCTTCCAAAAGCGCGCATGCTCAGAGTCAAGTATTCTTCTGGTAAAACAAGCCTTCGTAATGGAGATAGCACATTCGTCACGCTGTAACGAACTGAAAGCACGAAGACTGAAAAGCGCGAATCGTCTCTTCCCAAACTTTTACTTCACACGCGTAAACACGAGATCAGTAAAAGCAGCCCAAGGGGTGGCGCCATTGAAATCGATCTTCCCCTTTATACTGCCGTCGTACGTGCTGGACGTGACCGCTCAGAACAACGAGGAGATTTGGAATTGACAGTGTGTATGCAAGGAAAGCTTGACAAGAATCTCGTCAAGCTTGACAAGAATCTCGTCGAGAAAAACGACGTGTTTTTAACGACGAGAAACTCGGTCGTGTGTACGAGGCTTTAGTCTGTAGGGTTCAATATGGAGTTGGCCCACCCTTTGCAGCTACCCTGTATAACAGCTTCAACTCTCATGGGAAGGCTGTTCACAAGGTTTAGGAGTGTGTCTATGGGAATGTTTGACGATTCTTCCAGAAGCGCATTTGTGAGATCAGGCACTGATGTGGATGAGAAGGCCTGGCTCGCAGTCTCTGCTTTAATTCATCCCAAAGGTGTTCTGTCGGGTTGAGGTCAGGACTCTGTGCCGGCCAGTCAAGTTCCTCCACCCCAAACTCGCTCATCCCCAAACTGTTCCTACAAAGTTGGGAGCAAATTTTCCAAAATATGTTGGTATGCTGATGCCTTAAGAGTTCCCTTCAATGGAACTAAGGGGCCAAGCCTAACCCCTATAAAACAACCCCACACCATAATCCCCCCTCCACCAAATGATTTGGACCAGTGCACAAAGCTGTACTCACCCAGGTCATTGACAATACACCTTGTCACTATATTTTGTCAATGGTCTCACCCAGGTTCCTCACCGCTGTGTTTTCAAACAGATTAGGTGGGGATCTCTCATTTAGACTCAGTATTGATAACCCCGCTAAATGACAGATCCCCTGGTGTGTTAACAAACAAAAGCTGGTGGGGATCTGTCATTTAGTAACGGTACTGCTACTGACACTAAATGACAGATCCCTGGCAACTGGTTGTAAACACAAAATGTCACTTTTAAAGAGATACATCCTACTGCATCTAGAACTTAGTGCAAATTATTTAAAGCGGAGCTTCACCCAAAAGGGGAAGCTCCGCTTGTTTGCTTCCTCCCCCCTCTGCTGCCACATTTGGCACCTTTCGGGGGGAGCGGGTATTTGGTTTTGACAGGTACCCACTCCCACTTCTGGGTGATTTCGCCATGGCAAAGTCACCCAGAAGTTCGACCCCCCCCCTCTTCCTTCCCCTGCCGCTGAGCCATTCACAAATCGCAGCGCGTGTTTCGCACATGCGCTGTAGGGAGCTGGCTGTCAAGGCTTCACTGCTTACAAGAAATGATGGCGGCAGCACCCGAGAACTAATTGAAGAATCAGTTTGGATGAAGACACCGCTGTATTCCAGAACAGGTAAGTGTCCTAATATTAAGGCCCCTTTTACACGGTCGGACCGTTCAGGTCTACTGTCAGTTTTTTCAGCGGTCCTGAACGGCCGCTCCATACAGGTCTATGGAGCATCGGATGTCAGCGGTGACATGTTCACTGACATCCGATCCGCTAAATTCAGACGGATGGCGATACGTCGCCATTCGTCCATGGCGGATCAGGTCGGTTGAGATCTGATGAAAACGGACATGTTGTCCGTTTTCGTCCAATCTCTCCATATGAGACAGCGGCGCTGGACAAGCCCCTCCCCGCTTAGTGAGCAGAGAGGGACCTGTCATCCGCCGGCTCAGCGAAGATCAACAGAAGAGATCTCCCGCTGAGCTGGCGGACCGCTGAGAGCGGATCCGCCCCGTGTGGAAGGGGCAAAAGTCAGCAGCTAGCTACAGTATTTGTAGCTGCTGACTTTTATATTTTTCTGAAGGAGCCTGGAGCTCCTCTTTTTTTTTTATTAATTCATCCAGGTTTTTATTGGTACAAAAAATACAGTTTACAGGTGATGCATTAGTACAAAAAATGTCAGGTATAGGTGACAATATGAGCAGCATAAAACGGGTTACAGACATCCAATATGCATAAGAGAGTGGTTAGATACAAAACAAAGGAGCAAACAAGTGGTGGGAGAAATAAACAGTAAAAACATTTCACCCATGGTGCACGGTAATACATTTGGCCTCATAAACTATCGTCTGCGCAGAATGGCAGAAATGGGGGCGACTGCGGACGTCCATGGGCATGCATGGAGGAAGACATCAACCCAGGGTTTCCGGGACCTGTAGCCACCTATCCCAGATTTTATCATATTTCGCAGGACAACCTCTATGAGAATATATAAGCTTTTTGTATTTCAGACTACTGTTTACTTCTACCAGCCACATGCCAAATTCGGGTGGAGTAGGCCTCATCCACTCCCAACCATTTCTAATCTACACCCCCTCCCACCCCCCACCCCCAACAAAACAAAACAAAAAAAAGGGGGAAAGGAGGGAGGGGGTTCACCGAGATATTCTTCACTCGTTCCACATGAGGCCCACTTCTCTTATCACTAAGATCTATATTTCTCATTAAATTTATCCCTATAAACTTTCCTTAAATAGTTTCTTTCCCTTTTCTGAATTTCTAAATACATTCCAACTTGACCATATCAAATCATATTGTTCTTTCTTATTTTTGGCGGAGAATACTAAGTCCTCCATGGCCTCTATTTCTCTAATCCGTTTTAACCATTCTAAGATTGATGGGGGTCTTATATCTCTCCAATGCAGGGGAATCCCAGCTTTAGCTGCATTAATCATGTGGCATATTACTGATCTTTTATAGGACTGTACCGGAATCTGTGAACAGTGAAGGAGGAAAAGTCCAGGGTCATCTGGTATTTGTAATCCCGTAATTTCCTGAATAATTTTTTGAATCTCCAGCCAGTATTGCCGTATTTTCTTACAGGACCAAAATATATGTAACTCTTCCCCGCATCTCCAGCACCTATCTGAATTCTCCTTTGAAAATTTATAGAGTTTTGCCGGAGTGTAATACCACTGAGTCAAAAGTTTATAATTAGCTTCCTGGGTTCGGGTACAAACTGAAGAGTTAAAAGTCAAATAAATGATTTGTTTACGTTGCACTGGGGAAAAAATCCTGTTTAGATCTCTTTTCCACTTACTAATACCAGGCATCACGTAATCGACCGGTGGTTTATTTAATAGTCTATACATCTTGGAGATCCCTTGTAGGAATGGTTCTTTCTCATTACAATATGATTCAAAAGTCGTTAGTTGCCGTTGGAAATTTATGGTTGGTCCTAAAGATTTTAAAAAATGATTAATTTGATAGGCTTGCCACAGATTAATTTCAAAAGGGCCCCCTACTTGGGTCAATATTTTGACAGTTGGCCACGTCTCATATTTAAGGAAATTTGATGCTTGGTATATCCCCTTATCTTTGAGATTTTTAAATGCACCAATTTCCATTCCTGGGAGAAAACCTGGGTTCCCCAGGATAGGAAATAAAGGTGATTGTCTTGATGAGAAATTTATATTTTTACAGATCCTTGCTGTAATTCGTAACGTTGTTCCAATTAAGGGATGTTTCTTAATAGAATTCAGCAATACTGTATAACAGCAAGGTGCTCTACATAAGGGGACGGGACTCTTCTGTTGTTCCATATTAACCCATCTCTTAAGGTCCGTATGTCTACACCAGTCTACTACTCTCAGTAAATGTACTGCATAATAATATTTCTTTATATCCGGTACTGCAATCCCCCCAAAATCTTTTGATAGTGTCAACAGATCTCGTTTAATCCTTGGTCGCTTTCCTGCCCAGATAAATTTCGTAAAAAGTGTACGGACCTGCTGCAAAAAGACATTAGGAATCCTAATTGGCAGTGCTTGAATTAAATATAGAATTTTTGGGAGAATAGTCATTTTAATTATATTAGTACGACCAAACCACGAATGTAGGCCATGTTGTAATTTGTCAAAATGTGATCTAATTAAATTATATACTGGTGGAAAATTTATCTTAAAGGTATCTTTTACTTTTGCAGGTATATTTGTACCCAGATACTTTAGAGACTTGCTCCATTTAAAGCCGAAGTTTGAATGTATGGTATTTCATAGTGAAGGTGTTATCGCCACACTCATGGCTTCTGATTTACTGTGATTTATTTTCAAGTTGGATAAACTACCATATTTCTCAATCTCCCCTACTAGATTGGGGAGAGAGATATGTGGGTGTGACAAAGAGAACAACAAGTCGTCCGCATACGCAGAAACCTTGTGTGACCTTTCTCCTACCTGTATTCCCCGTATATCTGGATTTTGACGGATTTTATTTAAAAAAGGTTCTAATGACAGGGCAAAAAGTAAGGGAGACAAAGGACATCCCTGGTGCGTACCATTCGAGATACTGAAAGGTTTCGAAAAAACACCATTAACCCTCACAACCGCCTGAGGGGACGCATAGACGGCCGTAATCCAACCAACCATACGTTCCCCCAGACCCACCTGTTTCAGTACCTCAAAAAGGTATCGCCAGTTCACTCTATCAAATGCTTTCTCAGCATCGGTGTTCAGGAACACACAAGGGATATTCATCTCGTTGGCATGATGTACCAAATTCAGTAACTTTGTTGTGTTATCTCTCCCTTCCCTTGTTGGGATAAAACCCACTTGATCTAAATCGACTAAATGTGAAAGCCACGGTTGAAGTCTAACGGCCAGTATTTTAGTGAAAATTTTTAAGTCAACATTAAGTAAAGAAATAGGTCTGTAACTTCCGCACTCCGCCGGGTCTTTCCCCTCTTTTGGAATTACCGTAATCTGTGCTCTAATTGTGTCCCGAGGGAAGGCTGAGGTCAGGCCCACTGCATTAAAAACTTTTATCATTTGTTCACTAAGTATGTCTGCAAATTCTTTATAGTATATTTTACCAAAGCCATCTGGGCCTGGTGCCTTTCCATTTTTAATCGTTTTTAATATCATGTTAAGCTCCTCAACCGAGATAGGTTTTTCTAAATTATGGCGGGTTGTGGAAGGTAATCTAGTAAGGCCTGTTGATAAGAGATACTCTTCTATTGAAGACGTTTAAGTGGGTATTTATTTCAAATTATATAGAGTAGAATAATATTCTCCAAACGTCTGGGCAATCTCTTTTAGCCTTTGTATTGATTGTCCCTCTTTTCCCTTTAATTTGTGATATATATGTTAGTCAATTTTTTTCCTTAATTTTCCCTGATAAAAGATTACTACATTTGTCTCCCAATTCGTAATTTACTTTCTTGGCTCGTTGCAATACAGCTTTAGCTTTAAAACGTAGGATATCCATTAGCTGTCTTCTCAAATATCCAAGCTCCCTACCTACTGTGGGTAGTTGTGAATTTTTATGTTGAATTTCTAATACCTGAATTTCCTCTAATAAAGTCCTAATCTGTTTCTCTCGTTTTTTCTTCAAAATTGATCCATGTTTGATCAAGATTCCTCTGATCACCGCCTTGTGTGCTTCCCACACCATACACGGGTCACTCCCTGGAGTATCATTTATTTGAAAATATGCTGATATTTCTTTAACTAAATCTTTTTTCACCTCAGAATTCTGAAGTAAACTTTCATTTAGTCGCCAACTCTTCTCCTGGGGGGAGGTCGCGTTGGAGAGGGAAAGACACAAGGAAATTGGAGCATGGTCAGACCAAGTTATATTTCCGATATTAGTTTCTGTGACCGAAGATATCAAATAATGCGGAATCAAGAACATGTCTATCCGGGAATAAATTTGATGGGGATTAGAAAAGAAGGTATAGTCTCTCTCTTCTATATGTAAAATCCTCCAAATATCCACTAATTGTAGATCATGTATCTTTCGGAGTATACTTCTTCTAATCCATTCCGGAATTGACGATGTCCCTGAAGAGGTATCAATTCTAGGATCCAAAGCAATATTAAAATCTTCTCCAAAAATAAGCTTGCCCTCCACAAATTCATCTAATTCACAAAGAGTTTTCTTCAGAAAAGTATCTTGGTGTTTGTTTAGGGCATATAATGTGGCCAACGTCACTTTAACATTACCAATGCAACCCTTAAGAAAAAGAAATCTCCCATTGGGGTCCACACATTTGTCTACAAGAGTCCAAGGGATCCGATTAGAAATTAGTATGGAAACCCCTTTGGATTTTGCCTGTTGATTCAGTGCATGGTAAACACAGGGAAATAATCTATTTTGAAGAAATGGGAGCCCTTTTTCCCTTGGACGAATGCGATATCTGTCCCTGAACGCTTCAGGTCATCCAGCAAGATCCTTCTTTTTTCTGGGACATTGAGTCCTTTGGTGTTCAGGGAGGTAACTTTCACTCCCTCCATCTCTCTCTCCCCTTCCCCCCTCCCCCTCCTCTCTCTCTCTCCCCTCTCCCCCTATCTCCCCCTCCCTCCCCCCTCTCAAAAAAAAAACCCACCCCCCCTAAGCCCCAATGGGGACACACCTTTGACTTAGCCACTCAATTGGCTTCAGTTGGTGTACTACCTAATTAGGGGCCTGATCCTAGACCGCTAAGGAACCCCGGCCTCCCCACCTCCACCCCCCTACTTTACAGTAGTATACAAGATCTAATATATCCATATAGTCTCTCTTTTTCTATCTTTCTTTTTCCCATTCCTTCCCTTTTTCCTTCCTCCCTTACCCCCTCTCCCTCCCTCTTCTCCCTTCCCCTCCCCTCCCTTCTCCCATTTCCACTTTTCTCGTCAGGCTTTCTGCATATTTAATTTTATATTCATTATATCAAAGAGATTCGTTTCCATCTCCTTTACTTACCCCCTTCACCTATCTAGCTCCCATCTTCTTTCACCCCTTACCGCATCCCCCCCTTCTCCCCCCCTTCTCCCAACTATTTACATGTCCTTAGGCTGCCCCAGAGATACACATATAATGAGGTCAACTAAAATAAATAAAAGACAACAATATATGAATAAATTTTCCTCAGCTCATTACTTCCAAAGTTATATCACTAATTTATGCATCTCTGGGCTAGCCTCTAATTATATCATACATCATTTAATAATCAACATGCATTATAAGTATTATTATAACTCCAACATAAATCTCTTCTTCTCCCTCCTCCTCCCTACTCAATCCCTAAGTCACAACCTGGACTCAAAAACACAAACAAAGAGAACAAAGAAACAATACTAACATAATAATACATTGTACCAGTAGCGAGGATCTTCTTCCTCTAATATTTCCCCCTCCTTCGAACAAACCCCGCCTACTACCCCAAGTCTCCCCTCCTCCTCCATCCCCCCCCCCCTCGTATCTGAATCCGTGTTAAATTGGTGTTTATCTTAATCCAGTGTAAGAAAAAAAAAAATCTAATCAGTGTCCTAGTGTTGTTTCAGTGGAATAATGTGCCCAGATATAAAAAAAAAGGGGGGATTTCCCTCATTTTGCCCTTTTGTGTCGTGT
Source organism: Rana muscosa (assembly GCA_029206835.1). Taxonomy (NCBI): domain Eukaryota; kingdom Metazoa; phylum Chordata; class Amphibia; order Anura; family Ranidae; genus Rana; species Rana muscosa. The sequence goes on along the minus strand of CM055116.1, from coordinate 1,233,842,056 downwards.
TATGTTATAAGGTCTCATTTCCAATTCTATTATGAGACATATGAGAGAAAAAAAAATTGTATCTAATCAATGTCCTAGTGTTATGTCGGTGAGATAATGTGCACAGATATATATATATATATATATATATATATGAAAAAAAAATTATATATATATATATATATATATATATATATATATATATATATATATATGTATAGGGGAGACACAAGGGGATGAAGAGTGAGAGGGAAAGGGAGAGAGGTGGAGGATAAAACAAAATACAAAGAAAGGGGCAACGGGTAGCAGGAAGAGAGATGACACTAAATAACAGAGGCAGGGTGAAAGAAAAAAAAAAAAAAAGGGGGGAAGGGAAGGGGGAGGCACTCAAAGTTTAAAAATAATAAAGCAAATGGCAAAGCCAAAAAATAAATAAAACCCAAAAAGCTCAATCTAAAGACAGGTTCCTAATTCAAAAATACTAAGCAATTGCAGATCACTTCGTTGATCCTTTAAGGGGCTTCCTAATGTTTCTAATATTTCTTCATCTGCATTTAATGGGCCCTTTGCCTCTAATATATGTATTTTTCGCTTTAGTGGTCCTGGGATATGTTGTAACCAGTCTGGTATTTCCAATGTCTCTATCTCCAGAAACGTAAACAAGTCTGGTAGGTCTGATAATTGTCGTAAAGGGAATAACCGCGTGTTTTTTTTAACAGTAAGAGAAAAGGGGTATCCCCAACGGTAGGTCGCCCCAGACTTCCTAATTTCCTCTAAGAGAGGGCGCAACATTGCTCTACGATGTAGGGTGGCCCATGAAAGATCAGGTAGAATTTTTATCTGGGATCCCTCAAACAAAACTTCTCTGACCTCCCAGGCTTTGCGACTTATCATCTCCTTATGAGAGTATCGATGAAAACAACATATCACATCTCTAGGTCTATTTACACTCGTTGAACATGGCCCCAATGATCTATGAACTCTTTCAAACTCAAAAGCCTGGAAGGGAGGGGGGTTAACCATCTGTAGACAAATCGCTAAAATAGCCTCTCTTAGTTTCTCTTTTTCAATTGACTCTGGGATTCCCCTGAACCTCAAGTTCTTACGACGACTGCGATCCTCAATTTCCTCCAGCCTTAATTGCACCACATTTGTTTGGGGAGTTCCTCTTTAAAGAATTTTTGTATTTTTATTGTTGCCCTCTTGGCCGCTTTAAATTACCCGCTTACCCCCTGAAAGATTTTTTTTTTTTTCCTATGGCACTACCCATGCAAATTTTTAGCAAAAGTTTGCAATCTGGCCTTCAAAAAGGCCAAAATAAATAAATAATAACAAGATTGCACCCCCATAGACCTCAGTGGGATTGTACATGTAGCACTACCCCCCGTGGGAGCTGCTGTTTTAGATTTGGGCCTTGCACGTTACCCCACCATTCGTTGTCTAGGGGATGAGAGTCTATACACTTCAGGAGAAACTTCAATGTCCACACAAGTTGTAAATCCTTTTTCTTTGCTTTTATTTCACACCAACTTGCAGGAAAAAAGGACATATGGTTAGGGGAAGTTCAGGCACATGATGCAGACCATTAAGGAACTTTTAGGCTTCAAAACATCACTAAACAAAGTACACATACCACTTTCCTTCGAGTGGAAATTGCTCACCCGGATAGACCTCTTTCACCGGCCTAGCAGCCGAGGTGGAGCACGGACCCAAAGTCTCTGCCACAGACTTGATGAAAGTAGAACAGGTAGACAATCCTCTGCCACAGGATTGGGCGATGTGGACAAATTTCAACTTGGTCCTCCGCCAAAGGACTTAGCAAGAATTCAGCCGAGCAGTATGAAAGCCTTTAAGCCGGATCGGCGATACTGCAGGGTAGCATTTGGCTAGGGTGCATCCTCCAATAAAGTCACCAGGCCTCCTCCCGAGATACCAGCCTTCCGCTGGGTTCTCTCCAAGATAGGTCCTCCCCCGGTTCCTCCATTGAGTGTCTTCCTCCCTCAGGACAGACAGCACAGGACCACCCCCGAGCCGTAGGCCCCAGACAGGACATCTGGGCCTACCTTGTAGGTGCACAGCCTCGGGCCAGCCGGCCCCAAGGCGGGAAAATGAGACAGGCAGTAACACACGCCTTGGGCCAGGAGGGCCACATGGCAAAACGAGCCCAGAACAATGGCGTCTGCCCCTTAAGTACCCTTCTCCAGCATGCTCAGCGAGGAGACCACTCCCACTGAGCTGTTCCCGGGGAAGGACACCCAATCCGCTCTGGCCAGGTTGTGTTCCAATACTGGCCTGTGGTGACAACGCCAACCACAGGCGAACAGTGGGAAGTCCTTCCAACACAGCCACAGCCGAAACAGAGGCCAATTTAGCCTTCCCAATCAGATCTGAGCCAGTAAGCGGCTCAGATACCCACTTGATTTAAATATAGCGCCTGATCATCAGGAGCAGGGTGCTACATACACTATGTTCAAGTTTAGCAGATTTTTTTTCCTGGGTTCACCAATTCTCCAGTAAAGGCCAAGAACTGAATGCTTAGCATAAGTGGAGGGCCTGCATGACAGAATTTGGTGGGTAGGCTGTAGTCCGGCAGTTTAGAATGTGGGTTTGTAAAATAAGAGTATAAGGTTTATCTTATTGGATGGCCAAAGGGGGGGGCAGGGTGTGGGTGGCAGCAGAATCCAGCAGAAGGGAGGGGTTGATCAGTGGGAGCTTGGTCAGCCTGTGCTCTTTTCTGGTGACAGACTGTGTGTTTTTGTAAATTGTTGTCATTTGTTGGGGATGTGTTTTCATTGAGTGGCTGGGGACTGGGGTGCAATGATTTGTGGAGTCTTGTGTTCTTTCTCCTGTGTCTTTTGGTGCTTTGTGATGCTTCTTGCTTTCAGAAGCGGCCTGCTTGATGTGGATACTCGGGCACTCTTATGTACATTGGGTGCTAAGAGGGCCGCATTTAGACCAGAGGGTAAGCAGCTGGGGTTTCCATGACGTTAGGTGAGGGTGAGGTGGATTGGCGTTCCTAGCATGATGTGGTCCAGAGTGATGCCGGAGATCCAACGTTAGGCAGGATTGGATAGGCCCCCGGATGTGCTGTTGGTGCACGTGGAGGGAAACAATCTCGGAATACAGTCCATGCGGGATTTGATACGGACATCAAGCTGAACTTTCTCAGCTTGGGGTCCTCATTCCCGGATACCATGCTGGTGTGGTCGGATATAATTGGCAGGGCTGCCTGGCGCATGGCTTCGCTCCGTGTCCCGGCTCACCGAGGCAAAGGTTAAGGTGAACAAGTAGGTGGCTCGACTTTTTGACTGGAATGGGGGATTGGCCGTGCGATAAGTAGAGTTGGAGGGAGATAATTGGATTTATTTAGGGGAGGCAGAGTTCATTTGACCGCTGTTAGGATTGATATGTGGTTTTTGAGCCTGCAGGAAGGTCTGCAGTGGGCCTTGCGGCTGTGGCGGGCCACCCAGACATGAGGTTTCACTGCCTGGGCGTCTTTGGCAGGGGTCTCAGGTTTTTGAAGATCGGCATGGTCAAAACAATACGTGGAGTGTGAGGGGTTGGGCCCAGGCCTGGACTGGCCATAGGGCACACCGGTGGGCCATGTTCCCTGGGCTGCATGTTGTAGGAAGAGCGGCCTCTTGATGACTGGGGCTGTCTGTTTTCTGGACTGGGGCATTCTCTTTGCTGGACTGGGGCCATCTCTTTGCTGGACTGGGGCTGTCTCTTTGCTGGACTGCTGCCGGCTCTTTGCTGGTTTGAGGTCGTCTATTTCCTGGTTTGAGGTCGTCTATTTGCTGGTTTGAGGCTGTCTCTTTGCTGGTTTGAGGCCATCTCTTTGCTTGTTTGAGGCCGTCTCTCTGCTGGTCTGGGGCCATCTCTTTGCTGGTCTGGGGCCGTCTCTTTGCTGGTCTGGGGCTCATCTCTTTGCTGGTCTGGAGCCATCTTTGCTGGTCTGGGGATGTCTCTTTGCTGGATTGGGATGGTTCTCGGATGAATATCTGGTCACCAACCACCCCCGCGAACGCCCGCCCCACATCTCCGACCTACTCCCCTCAGGGACTGGGCTGCCCAGTTTAAAATGCCCGGGCCTATTTCTTGTCCCAGTCCGGGCCTGGTTGGGCCCATCTCAGTATGGGTGTACCCTCCTTACTAAGTGAAGTCAGTAAAGGGCTATCGGTCATCGGGCTGTATCCGGTGTAAAAACTGGTAATAAATTGTCCCTGAGCCGGTGTAACTGCGGCTAGGGGCCAGTATAGTAAAGTGATGGTGGATACAGCCGATGCTATAGAGAAAATGTGCTTCATCTACCTGAGACATATAAACAGGCAGTTAGAAACATTAGGCTTGGAACGTTCAGGTTCACGTGGAATGGAATTAAACGTTATTGTGTTATTTATGGTTGTTAATAAAAGGTCTGCTATGGCCATTTAAATCCAAGATATGTGTTGTCATTATTTAGCCACTTAGCCCGGAAGGTTTTAGCCCCCTTAATGACAGGACATTTTTTGCGATAAGGCACTGCGTTACTTTAACTGACAATTGTGCGGTTGTGCAACGCTGTACCCAAATAAAAATTATGTATTTTTTTCCCCCACAAATAGAGCTTTCTTTTGGTGGTATTTGATCACCTCTGCAAATTTAATTTGTTGCGCTATAAACAAAAGAAAAGCAACGATTTTGAAAAAAAAAAATATATATTTTTACTTTCAGCTATAAAACACACCCAATAAAAAAATGAAAAAAATCTAATTTCTTCATCAATTTAGGCCAATATGTATTCTGTTACATGTTTTTTGGAAAAACAATCTCACTAAGTGTATATTGATTGCTTTGCGCAAAAGTTAAAGAGTCTATAAACTGTGGTATATTTTTATGGCATGTTTATTTATTTATTTATTTATTTTTTAGTAGTAATGGCAGTGATCAGTGCTTTTTAGCGGGACTGCGACATTGCGGCGGACAAATCGGACACCTAACTGACACTTTTTTGGGGACCAGTGACATTATTACAGTAATCAGTACTAAAAATACGCACTGTCACTGTACTAATGACACTGGCAGGGAAGGGGTTGACATCACGGGCGATCAAAGGGTTACGTGTGTCCCTAGGAGATGCTTTCTAACTGTGTGGGGGATGGACTGACTGAAAGGAACACAGAGATCCTTTTTTCTGCTTAGCAGGAAGATCTCTGTGTCCTCCCCTGTCAGAACGGCGATCTGCCTCGTTTACAGAGTCAGAACGGCGATCTGCCTCGTTTACAGAGGCAGATCGCCGTTCTGCCTCTCTGGGGAACGATTGCGGGTGGCTGGCGGACATCGCGTCTGCCGGACCTGCTCATTGGCTCCCCCTCTGTCCAATGGGCGTGTGCGAATTGTGTGTGATTTTGCGCAATAGAGCCACCATACCGCGGTAGGTGGTCTTTAAGTGGTTAATGTATAGAATGGTATGTGGGTAATAGAGGCAAGGTCATGGCAGCCACAACATCAGCATTACTTTAGTCATGCAAACTGAACTTTGCCCAGTTTGTTCATCACTAGACATAAACTAGGAGTGAGAGATAGGAGGAGAAAGTACAAGGAGGTTCCCATTTGTATAGAATTCCTCAGAAGCATACTGGCATGCTACAGAATATATAATGAACTCTTACTGTGAGAGAAGACAGCCAGACACACCAAACCACAAAGTAAGGACAACAGATGGAGATAAAGATAGATAGATAGATAGATAGATAGAAAGATAGATAGATAGATAGATAGATAGATAGATAGATAGATAGATAGATAGATAGATAGATAGATAGAGACATACAAATATAGATGTAGCAGGGCTTTTCAATTTAGGGGAATTTTTGAGTGGTAGTTGTACTCAAACACCTTGATTGTTAGGGCTTTGCAAACCGTTTTATACCGCAGGTGGAATACTAGTGTATAGTTCCCTGTGGCCTGTAGATGGCGCTGCCATCGGAGGCTAGGGTTGAACCGCTGGTATAGTGCTGTGCCTTGGATGTCCCCTCTCGGCAGTGGTCTGGTGGGCGTGGTCAACCTGCTGTGCATGCCAGGAGAGGATATAAAAGGGGCAGATGTTGCCTGTTTGGGGTTCGTCTTCTTCCCCAGGAGTGGGGTTCTGTTCTGTCCCGGGGGGTCCTACCCCCGGGGAGTGCGTTGCTGTCCAGCGAATCAGTCCCAGGCACCTTTAGCCCTGGGGCTCCAACTAAAGGCCTTGGGCTCAGCACCTTTGGCTGGGGCCCACAGAGGAACGAGGAATACCAGGGTGCTGCCTTGCGAGGAGACCCGTATCTAAGATGAGGAGGCCGGGGGAGGACCGTTCTGAGGGACTGGTGAGGAATTCACAGTGAAGGAAGGGGCCCGGTAACTCTCTAGAGGGATGTCATCTCCCTGAAAGAGGCTTAACATTACAAACAAAGTTCACCCGGTCTGTGGCAGAGACTCAAAGTTCACCATGTCTGTGGCAGAGACCCTAAGCACCAAATCTGTGGCAGAGTTTGTGCAGAGATGTGTGTAATCTAGTTCGAGCATCATTCCGGCTGCTAGGATCCACTCTATGAGAGACTATCCAGATGAGCTAAGTCTACTTGATAAGATAAGTAGTGAGTTAATACTTTGTTTGTGCCTGGACCCTTTCCACACCTTCTGCTGTCCTGTTCTCTATCCACCCTTTCCTATCTAGAGACTGTGTTTGAGCAAATAAACTCTACGTTGGAGTTGCAACTGGTGTGGAACTTGGAGTTATTGGGGGAAGTAGAGACTTGTCTTTATTGTACATGGAGATGAGAACCATTCTCTGGAGAACCTAGCTGTGGAGACCCTGTTTATGACACCGTTTAACCTCTTCACACAAGAGGGTACGGGCACATAGCACGGTGTGCTTTTTCCTGCCAAGGAGCCAAAAGCAGGTAAAGAGTTTGTGTGCTACATAGACATAAATAGATATAAATAAAGTTAGAGATAAAGAGAGAGAGATAGATAGATAGATAGATAGATAGATAGATAGATAGATAGATAGATAGATAGATAGATAGATAGACATAAATAGATAGATAGACATAAATAGATAGATAGACATAAATAGATAGATAGACATAAATAGATATAAATAAAGTTAGAGATAAAAAGATAGATAGATAGATAGATAGATAGATAGATAGACATAAATAGATATAAATAACGTTAGAGATAAAAAGATAGATAGATAGATAGATAGATAGAAATAGATAGATAGACATAATTAGATATAAATAACGTTAGAGATAAAAAGATAGATAGATAGATAGATAGATAGATAGATAGATAGATAGATAGATAGATAGATAGATAGATAGATAGTGTAGCACTTACCCCCCTCTCTGAGGTCGGGCTGCTGGTTTTGTTTCGGGTCTGCAGCAATTACCTCTCTAGAGTGGATCCTTTGGCTCCGTTGTCTAGGCAAACAAAATCTCAAGGAATAAGGCCAATGTCCACACATGAGTAAAACCTAATCAGCAAGGCTTTATTCTTTTTTGTTCTCTTTGAGTCAACTTGAAGAGAGAGAGTAGAAAGTTGAAAGAAGTAGGGGAAGGTTCAGGCACGCATCATTTAAAGTTTAGTATCTATACTCGTCGCCACTCAAGCCTGAGTGGGTATTGCTCACCCGGATAGTCCCTATGAGAGCAGTCCTAGCAGCCGGGATAGAGCACCCATATCAGAGACAATGAATCCCTCTTTAGGCGAGTTCCAGGCCTCTTCCCGAGACAGCAGTACCGTTGCTAGTCTCCTAGGACTGATCCTCCCCTGGACTCCTTTCCTCAAGATGGGCCCCCTACAAACGGGCAGCCTGGCATTCTTCTCTGAAGCGTAGGCCCCTCTCAGCGGAGCTGGACCCACGATGCAGCAACAGGGCCTCGAGCTGAAGGTGCCCGAGGCCTAAACACACTCGCGCACCTCGTGCCATGCGGGCCATGAAGCACACTCACTGGACCAGAGGTCCCCCCTTGCGCCTTGGGGTCCCCCAAGAATCGCCTCACGCCAAATGGCGTCTGCCCCTTATGTACCCTCTCCCAGCATGCACAGCGGGTAGACCACGCCTACTGCACGGCTGCTGAGAGAGGACAACCGAGGTGCTCTGATACCCCCTTCAAGTTCAACCTATGCCGGCAGTGACAGTGCCACCTACAGGCCGTTCTTTTGAATGGAACGAACGCGGTGACGTCATCGACTACGACGAGCATGCGCTCATCACATTCGATGCCGCCGCCAGCATCTTGCTACACCCTACCTATGCCTAGGAAGCTACCGCGCATGCGTCAAAGTCATTTCGAGCATGCACGAATTTCCACGGCGACTGGTAAGCGTACACACTCTCGGGTTTCTCGTCGGGAAACAGGCCGACGAGAATCTCGACGAGAAAATAGAGAGCAGGTTCTCTATTTTTCTCGTCGAGATTCCGGCTAGTTTTCTTGACGAGAAACCTAAAAGCCTCGTACACACGGCCGGTTTTCTCGGCAAGAAAGCTCTCCCGGCAGTTTTCTTGTCGTTTTTTGATGAGAAAACCGGCCGTGTGTACGAGGTTTAAGGCTTTATTTTCCTTTTGCAGTGGAAACTTGAGGAGAAAGTAGGAAACGAGAGAAGTATAGGGGACGGTTCAGGCACGCAACACTAAAGTCACACAAAGGCTTGTAAACTTCGCCACTCAAGCCTGAGTGGGTATTGCTTACCCGGACAGTTCCGTTTTCTGGTCCTAGCAGCCGGAATGACGCACGGATCTATTTCTAACGGTCTCTGTCACAGACCCTGAGGTGAATCTGAGGATGCGTTCAGGAATCCTCTGCCACAGGATTATCAAAGTCCGAACCTCCTAACCAAGCATTAAGGGAGCGCTTTTATGCCAGATTGGCGTATTCCAAGGCCTTTAAGTTCTTGGATCCCTCCTTGAGTAGGTTGCCAGGCCTCTCCCGAGACAGCAGTACTGTCGCTAGTCTCCTCTGGGGAAGTTCCTCCCCCAGCTTTCCCTCCTCAAGACCAGACTTCCTGAAAATGGGTAGCATGGGATCCTCTTCAAAGGTGTAGGCCCCAGCCAGCGGAGCTGGGCCCACCAGGCAGGAGCACACACGCACCCCGTGCCATACAAGCCACGAGGCGCGCACACCAACAACCCCAAATCAATGACGTCTGCCCCTTAATTACCCCTTCCCAGCATGCACAGCAGGCCAACCACGCCCACCGCACGGCTGCTGAGAAAGGACACCCAATGTGGTGTGATACCCCTGTATTTCAACCTGGGCTGGTGGTGGCAGTGCCACCTACAGGCGAACAGGGAACACAACCGCCAGGCAGTATCACACCCAGAGCAAAAGCCAAATTTAGAACAATCAGCTGGTCTGAGACTAACTACTGACTGAGACTATCCCATAAATTTAACACAGCGTCCCAACTATTTGGGAGGGGCGCTACACACACCCCCTTCCAGAAAAGACACTGTCCCTAGTGGCTGAGGAAATCAAAATCCTTCAATCCTGAAGATTTTTGATAAAAGGGAAAAAATATAAAAAAAACTGACCTGGTACCTGAACCAAACATTTTTGGGGAGGGAGAAAGATAAGGAAGAAAAGCACACAGGATAACATTACAAAAAAAAATGACATAGCTCTCCAGATATGACATTTCAACTTTACATAAGCAAATCTACACCACCACCCATCACTGTCTATCTACCCCACCCCATTCTCCGGTGGTCTTGATAGTAGCTCCGGTACCTGCAAGAAAACACAGACAACATGCACGGAAATGCAAACATCCTAACCACTAATCATAGTCTATGTACAGAGAAGCAAACTTTTTCCCCGAGAGGAAGCAGTTCCCTTCCTAAAAGTTTTAAATGCTAAGCCTAGCATAAACGTTTTCCTCATCCTGCAGACCACTGCCACCTAGTGTCGGCAGAATCACAACATCCTTGTATTAGTTACGCAGGGGTTGCAACACAAACACAAAGAAGCATCCCATTGTTGACCATGGCGTTCTCTCACCACAGTATCCTAACTGACTAATCCCCAGAGTTCAGGCAGAGGAAAAATTGCCAGAGAGGAAAAAAACAAACACGTCTTCTGCCTCTTCCTCTTTCAGAGCAACAAGCCTTTTACGGCAAAGGATAAAGTCACCTCGATCCAAGGTACGGCCCACCCGTGAAAGGACAGGAAATAAGCCAGCAAGTCAGGTTCCTGTCTCAAAGTTTCACAGATACAAACTTGGATCCGGGAGGGTCACCGATTTCCACTGCTTGTCCAGGGTTGTAATAGAATACACAATGTCCTTTCTCCCCGGGCAGCAAAGTACAACTCGGTCAGCGTGGATGTGCCGACCGTAACCCCAGTCCTGGCAGCAACTCTTGATACGTTCAGTCATGGCAGCTGAGTGATCAAAGTTTCTGTACGGCTTGGGTACTTGGAGATAGTCCCAGATGGCTTCCCCGTACCACTGCTCACAGCAAGACTCAATCTCGAACATTAGTTCCTTGGACACGTAGGGGAACTCCAAGCTGTACTCGGTAGCCACCCTTTTTAACAGGATTTGCTACAAGCGTGCAAGTTTAGGCAGAGACGCAGGGGTTCCTGTCCCAGGCATCACGTACGAATCCGGGGACCTCCTGACCAAAGCCGTAGTGGGCTCTAGTAAAAGTCTTTCACTTGGTACAGATACAACTTTCTCTGTTAACGCAGGGACTTTCACCCGGGGTGTAGTGTCCCCAGAGCTCATGGGTGATCCCTCTCGAAGGCTGCGGGTTGGGGTAACACTTTTCACAATGTCCCTTCCCGTTTTGAGGAATATCTCGTCAATTTCCCCATCATCCCCAACATCGGATGAAGAGTCAATGTCTGAAGAATCGCACTCCTCCGCAGGCAGGTAATTCTTTGCATTAACAGTCTCTTTAACCACTTAACGACCGCCCACTGTAAATATACGTCGGCAGAATGGCACCGACAGGCAGAATCACGTACATATACGTGATTGCCTTTGTATAGTTGGGGGGTCCGATCGGACCCCCCTTCTTTACAGTGGGTGGTCGTTTTACCTTCGGGAGCGATCCGGCATGAGGGGACGGCCGTTCGATTCCGGCCACCCCCTCTCGATCGCTCCCGGCGAATGAGAGCTTCCCCTGCCTGTGTACTGTTTACACAGGCTGGGGGAAGTGATGTCATCTCTCCTGCGGCGCTCACATATACCGAGCGCCATACAGGAGAAGATGCAGGTTAGTGCACACAACACTACACTGACACCAGGACACATAGGCACATAAATCGCCCCCCCAGGCCCCCCCAGACACCCCCAGATCACCCCCCAGATCACCCCCCAGCCCCCAGTCACAGTGTCACTGATTGCAGTGACCATTTATTTAGTGATCACTGCAATCAGTGACATTTGTGACTGTAAAAGTGTCAGTACATTCAGTTTTAGGTCCAGTGTAGCCCCCTAACCCCCCCTAATAAAGGTTTAACCCCCTGATCACCCCCCAGATAACCCTTTCACCCCCTAGCACCGCCGTCGCTAAGCGATCATTTTTCTGATCGATTTCTTAGCGTCGGTGATGCTGATCGGTAGCCAGTAATTTTTTTTAGGTTCGCCGCAGGTTTTTATAGCGTCGGGTACCCCCATATATTACCTAATAAAGGTTTAACCCCCTTGATCGCCCCCCAGGTAACCCTTTCACCCCCTATCACCACTGTCACTAAGCGATAATTTTTCTGATCGATGTCTTAGCGTCGGCGATGCTGATCGGTAGCCAGTAATTTTTTTTAGGTTCGCCGCAGGTTTTTATAGCGTCGGGTACCCCCATATATTACCTAATAAAGGTTTAACCCCCTTGATCACCCCCCAGGTAACCCTTTCACCCCCTAGCACCGCCGTCACTAAGCGATCATTTTTCTGATCGATGTCTTAGCGTCGGTGATGCTGATCGGTAGCCAGTAATTTTTTTTAGGTTCGCCGCAGGTTTTTATAGCGTCGGGTACCCCCATATATTACCTAATAAAGGTTTAACCCCCTTGATCGCCCCCCAGGTAACCCTTTCACCCCCTATCACCACTGTCACTAAGCGATAATTTTTCTGATCGCTGTCTTAGCGTCGGTGATGCAGATCGGTAGCCAGTAATTTTTTTTAGGTTCGCCGCAGGTTTTTATAGCGTCAGGTACCCCAATATATTACCTAATAAAGGTTTAACCCCCTTGATCGCCCCCCAGGTAACCCTTTCACCCCCTATCACCACTGTCGCTAAGCGATCATTTTTCTGATCGCTGTCTTAGCGTCGGTGATGCAGATCGGTATCCAGTAATTTTTTTTAGGTTCGCCGCAGGTTTTTATAGCGTCAGGTACCCCCATATATTATCTAATAAAGGTTTAACCCCCTGATCGCCCCCCAGGTAACCCTTTCACCCCCTATCACCACTGTCGCTAAGCGATCGTTTTTATGATCGTTGTCTTAGTGTCGGTGATGCAGATCGGTAGCCAGTAATTTTTTTTTAGGTTCGCCGTCAGGTTTTTATATAGCGTCAGGTACCCCCATATATTACCTAATAAAGGTTTTAACCCCCTAATTGCCCCTAGTTAACCCTTTCACCAGTGATCATCATATAAGTGTTATGGGTGACGCTGGTTAGTTAGTTTGCTTTTTATAGTGTCAGGGCACCCGCCGTATATATAACCCAATAAAGGTTTAACCCCCTGATCGCCCGGCGGGTGATATCAATTAGGTTTTAGCGTCAGAGAGGGTCTGCGTCACACCCCAGGCAGCGTCAGGTTAGTGCCAGTAACGCTAACACCCACGCGTGAAGCATACACCCCCCTTAGTGGTATAGTATCTGAACAGATCAATATCTGATCTGATCAGATCTATACTAGCGTCCCCAGCAGTTTAGGGTTCCCAAAAACGCAGTGTTAGCGGGATCAGCCCAGATACCTGCTAGCACCTGCGTTTTGCCCCTCCGTCCAGCCCAGGCCACCCAAGTGCAGTATCGATCGATCACTGTCACTTGCAAAACACAACACACATAACTGCAGCGTTCGCAGAGACAGGCCTGATCCCTGCGACTCCAGTGCTGTAGGAGGTGATTTCGCCACCACAGTTAAAAAAAAAAAAGCATATATGCCGAAGCATTGGGGCAGCAGGGGCGGATGAGCGGAGGAGCGATTTTGCTCCTAATGCCGCGTACATACGGTCGAAATTCCGACGGAGGCTTGCCCGTGGAAAAGTCTGACCATGTGTACGCGGCATAACTTTTGCGGGAAGATGCCCCCATGCTTTGGCATATATAAATGGTGCATGTATGCCCATCATTAGAAGTGGGTGGATGAAGGGCGGTATTCTAATGGTGGGCATACCCACCGATCAATCTTTTTTTTTCATTCAGCCAACAGGCTGCATGAAAAAAAAGATTACAATACATGTCCAACAAGGAGCAGCAACGTACTGGTATGTTGCTGGACTTTGAATGTTTATACCAGAATGATGCCTGCGGGTTTAGGTATCATCTTGGTATCATTCTTTTCAGCCAGCGGCCGGCTTTCATGTAAAAGCAATCCTAGTGGCTAATTAGCCTCTGGACTGCTTTTACAAGCAGTGGGAGGGAATGTCCCCCCCCGGATATAAAAAGCGCCATTGGGAAATTGGGAAAGCATTTTATCACACCGATCTTGGTGTGGTCAGATGCTTTGAGGGCAGAGGAAAGATCTAGGGTCCAATAGACCCCAGTTTTTTCAAAAAAGAGTACCTGTCATTACCTATAGCTATCATAGGGGATATTTACATTCACTGAGATAACAATAAAAATGATAAAAAAAAAAATATGGAAGCAACAGTTTAAAAATAAAATAAAAAAGCAAAATTAATAATAAAAAAAAAAAAAAAGCACCCCTGTCCTGCCCTGCTCTTGCCCAATGGCGAACGCAAGCGTCGGTCTGGCGTCATATGTAAACAGCAATTGCACCATGCATGTGAGGTATCACCGCGAAGGTCAGATCGAGGGCAGTAATTTTAGCAGTAGACCTCCTCTGTAAATCTAACGGGGTAACCTGTAAAGGCTTTTAAAGGCTTTTAAAAATGTATGTAGTTTGTCGCCAATGCGCGTTTGTGCGAAATTTTAAAGCATGTCGTGTTTGGTATCTATGTACTCGGCCTAAGATCATCTTTTTTATTTCATCAAACATTTGGGCAATATAGTGTGTTTTAATGCATTAAAATTAAAAAAAGTGTATTTTTTCCCAAAAAAATGCGTTTGAAAAATCGCTGCGCAAATACTGTGTAGAAAACAAAATGCAACACCCACCATTTTATTCTGTAGGGCCTTTTCTTTAAAAATATATATAATGTTTGGGGGTTCAACATAATTTTCTTGCAAAAAAAATATGTTTTCATGTAAACAAAAAGTGTCAAAAAGGGCTTTGTCTTCAAGTGGTTAGAAGAGTGGATGTAAGCTTCCTAATGTTGTGTATAAAATGCCAGAACAGTTCAAAACCCCCCCAAATGACCCCATTTTGGAAAGTAGACACCCCAAGCTATATACTGAGAGGCATGTCGAGTCCATGGAATATTTTATATGTTGACACAAGTTGCGGAAAAAAGACAATTTTTTTTTTTGTTTTGCACAAAGTTGTCACTAAATGATATATTGCTCAAACATGCCATGGGCATATGTGGAATTACACCCCAAAATACATTCTGTTGCATCTCCTGAGTACGGGGATACCACATGTGTGAGACTTTTTGGGAGCCTAGCCACGTACGGGACCCCAAAAACCAATCACCGCCTTCAGGCTTTCTAAGGGTGTAAATTTTTGATTTCACTTCTCACTGCCTATCACAGTTTCGGAGGCCATGGAATGCCCAGATGGCACAAAACCCCCCCAAATGACCCCATTTTGGAAAGTAGACACCCCAAGCTATTTGCTGAGAGGTATTGTGAGTATTTTGCAGATCTCGCTTTTTGTCAAAAAGTTTTGAAAATTGAAAAAAAAAAATAATGTTCTTTCTTCATTTTCAAAAACAAATGAGAGCTGTAAAATACTCACCATGCCTCTCAGCAAACAGCTTGGGGTGTCTACTTTCCAAAATGGGGTCATTTGGGGGGGTTTTGTGCTATTTTGGCATTTTATGGCCTTCGAAACTGTGATAGGTAGTGAGGAGTCAAATCAAAAATTTGTGCCTAGAAATCCTGAAGGCGGTGCTTGGTTTTCGGGGTCCCGTACGCGGCTAGGCTCCTAAAAAGTCCCACACATGTGGTATCCCTGTACTCAGGAGAAGCAGCAAAATTTATTTTGGGGTGCAATTCCACATATAACCATGGCATGTGTGAGCAATATATCATTTAGTGACAACTTTTTGTAATTTTTTTTTTTTTTGTCATTATTCAATCACTTGGGACAAAAAAATAAAAATATTCAATGGGCTCAACAGGCCTCTCAGAAATTTCCTTGGGGTGTCTACTTTCTAAAATGGGGTCATTTGGGGGGGTTTTGTGCTATTTTGGCATTTTATGGCCTTCAAAACTGTGATAGGCAGTGAGGAGTGAAATCAAAAATTTACACCCTTAGAAATCCTGAAGGCGGTGCTTGGTTTCCGGGGTCCCGTACGTGGCTAGGATCCTAAAAAGTCCCACACATGTGGTATCCCCGTACTCAGGAGAAGCAGCAGAATGTATTTTGGGGTGCAATTCCACATATAACCATGGCATGTGTGAGCAATATATCATTTAGTGACAACTTTTTGTAATTTTTTTTTTTTTTTTTTTGTCATTATTCAATCACTTGGGACAAAAAAAAAAAATTCAATGGGCTCAACATGCCTCTCAGCAATTTCCTTGGGGTGTCTACTTTCTAAAATGGGGTCATTTGGGGGGGTTTTGTACTGCCCTGCCATTTTAGCCCCTCAAGAAATGAGATAGGCAGTCATAAATTAAAAGCTGTGTAAATTTCAGAAAATGTACCCTAGTTTGTAAACGCTATAACTTTTGCGCAAACCAATAAATATACGCTTATTGACATTTTTTTTACTAAAGACATGTGGCTGAATACATTTTGGCCTAAATGTATGACTAAAATTGAGTTTATTCGATTTTTCTTATAACAAAAAGTAGAAAATATCATTTTTTTTCAAAATTTTCGGACTTTTTCCGTTTATATCGTAAAAATAAAAATCGCAGAGGCAATCAAATACCATTAAAAGAAAGCTCTATTTGTGGGAAGAAAAGGACGCAAATTTCGTTTGGGTACAACATTGCATGTCCGCACAATTTACAGTTAAATCAGCGCAGTGCAAAATTCTGAATTCACCTCTGGTCCTTTAGCTACCAAATGGTCCGGGGCTTAAGTGGTTAATAAAATGAGGGGTGTAGTGGTGGTGCTGTTCTCACATAAAACCAATCTGCTAGGAGATGGAAAAATTTTAAAAAATTTAAAAAAATTATAAAAAATTGTAAAAAATGTAAAGCAGGCTCTGCCTGGTGTTTACTGTGTATCCATCCGGTGAAGGTATATACAAAGCCTGAGTTTTGTGTGCTGTTCAAAACCTAAGTTTAGATGCAGAGTGAGACCTCTAAAAAGTTACTATTGGAATGTAAAGTGTAGAAAAAGTGTGTCTCTGCCTGGTGTTTGCTTTGGCTATAGCAGTGCCCTTCAGAGGTGATAGTGTTGATAAGTGTTCCAGTGGGTAACAAGATCTGATTGAAAAAGAATAGATAGTATAAAATTCCAATTCCGGCTCGGCCGGGTGTTTGCTAGCTATGGACTAGCTAGTAAGGGTGCTGTGGAACAAATAAATGCTACCGGTGTGATGCTGTAAGAGATGCGGTGTGAACAAATAAATTGAATAAAATTACAATGGATTTCAATGGATTCAAATGTTATCTCGGCCGGGTGTTTGCTGAACCCAGCTGAGATTGTGCTCAGTCCCAAGTAATTAAACTGTTAAACGAGTGTTTAAGTGATCCGTGGTACACTCTGGCGATGCAAGTAAGATATTCAACATGAGATAAAAATACATATAAAATAAAGTCCAATTGCTGAGAAAGTCCAAAATTGGTGACAGGTAAATTGGTGACTTCTGTGCTTGTTTTAGTAGCCTGTACCGTGAATGTGATTATCCGTGATTGTTTAAGATGTTACACTTACCAGATCCTTCATACCCTCAGGGGGTATGATGCAGTCACAGTATGTGCCACAGTGTAGCAGTCTCAGGAAATCGGGATAGCTCCTATGGTCCCTTGTGGATCTCCGAGAAGGTGAGGATTATAAAAAGGAAGAAAGAAGGATGCCCATAGTGTGAACCCGTATAAAATTGATTTATTGGTAGAATCAGGAAAAAAGGGTACTCACATTATGTTAGACAGTTAAAAGCATTTAAAATGGCGATTAGCCAGTGAAGAGCGATCCAAGCTATTGGAAGTGATGATGCGACGTGACTCCGCCCTACGTGTTTCGTCAGATTGACGTCATCAGGAGCGTAACGTAATCTGACAAAACGCGTAGGGCGGAGTCACGTCGCATCATCACTTCCAATAGCTTGGATCGCTCTTCACTGGCTAAGCGCCATGTTAAATGCTTTTAACTGTCTAACATAATGTGAGTACCCTTTTTTCCTGATTTTACCAATAAATCAATTTTATACGGGTTCACACTATGGGCATCCTTCTTTCTTCCTTTTTATAATCCTCACCTTCTCAGAGATCCACAAGGGACCATAGGAGCTATCCCGATTTCCTGAGACTGCTACACAGTGGCACATACTGTGACTGCATCATACCCCCTGAGGGTATGAAGGATCTGGTAAGTGTAACATCTTAAACAATCACGGATAATCACATTCACGGTACAGGCTACTAAAACAAGCACAGAAGTCACCAATTTACCTGTCACCAATTTTGGACTTTCTCAGCAATTGGACTTTATTTTATATGTATTTTTATCTCATGTTGAATATCTTACTTGCATCGCCAGAGTGTACCACGGATCACTTAAACACTCGTTTAACAGTTTAATTACTTGGGACTGAGCACAATCTCAGCTGGGTTCAGCAAACACCCGGCCGAGATAACATTTGAATCCATTGAAATCCATTGTAATTTTATTCAATTTATTTGTTCACACCGCATCTCTTACAGCATCACACCGGTAGCATTTATTTGTTCCACAGCACCCTTACTAGCTAGTCCATAGCTAGCAAACACCCGGCCGAGCCGGAATTGGAATTTTATACTATCTATTCTTTTTCAATCAGATCTTGTTACCCACTGGAACACTTATCAACACTATCACCTCTGAAGGGCACTGCTATAGCCAAAGCAAACACCAGGCAGAGACACACTTTTTCTACACTTTACATTCCAATAGTAACTTTTTAGAGGTCTCACTCTGCATCTAAACTTAGGTTTTAAACACAGCACACAAAACTCAGGCTTTGTATATACCTTCACCGGATGGATACACAGTAAACACCGGGCAGAGCCTGCTTTACATTTTTTACAATTTTTTATAATTTTTTACAATTTTTTCCAATTTTTCCATCTCCTAGCAGATTGGTTTTATGTGAGAACAGCACCACCACTACACCCCTCATTTTATTTCACATTCTTGCTCCACCTACCCAGGAGGTAGCAATAAGTAGAGGCAGCAGTTCTGATCACTGTGTTGTATTTGAAATCCTTTGCGCGGAGTCACCCCACCTTTTCTTCAACAGTCACTTTACCCCCAGCCTCCTTACTGTCCCCTGGCGCAGACTTCTCGGGCATCTCTCCGCTTTTGACGTCCGGTTCTTGCAGGCGCTGGGGTAGGCTTCCACCGCGGCCGCGGGAGGCCTTGACATATCCCACCTTCCGTTTCGCTGGCGGGATAGAGACTTCAAGGGTGGCGGAGGCAGTGTCTGCCGCAATGCCTGCCGATGGCTCTGCAGTGGCAGGGGCATCTTCTCCGGATACATACGTAGCAGCACATGCTATGCGCGTGGGCTTGGCTGTAGTGGTATAGTCAACTTCCTCCAAAGTAACGGCGCCTGTAACCCAGTTGACCCGGTAAGCTTGGGGCGATTCGGTGGGCTGGTCCACCTCGAAAAGGAACTCCCCGCAGGTCAAACATTGTCCGAACTGGCGCAACTGTACAGCCAGTCCATTGCATCTAGGACAGAGCATGCCCAGGGCCTCCGCATCTCGACACGTGTACAACGCAAAGTGGCCCGGGGTTTGAGCCGGATCCCCGTATCAGTAAGCGGGGCTGCAAGCTGAGCAGGGTCCATGGTAGTAGTCACGGGGAACATCCGAGGTCCCGTTATGGCTGAGGCCCATGGAAGTAACAACATGTTGCTCTCTTGCTTGGTCCAAACTCTCTCTCTCTGCTTCTTGGTGCCAAATGCACCCACGTGTGGCACACCGGTGGCGGGAACTCCTCCCCCTTTTCTCTCGCTGCACATAGCTCGCAGGCTTTTCTTCCTCTGGATCCGCCCATGAACTATGCAGTTAGAAAAAGAGAACAGTTCTGTGCCCCTTAACCCCTTCTTCTCGTTCAAAGTACAGTAACACAGTCCAACTTCCTCAATGGCCGACTTCTCCAAAAACATAGAAAACAATCCAATTTCGAGAGGTAGCTGCAAATCCTGGACTCGAGCCCCCACGTGTAGCACTTACCCCCATTTAAGGGAGCGGCTGGTTTTGTTTTGAGTCATGCAAACTACCTCCAAGGCTTCCGTTATCAGGTGTGAGGGGGTTAGCTCGGCAGCGGGTGTGTGTGACCCCCGGGATGGGCTCCCCACACAAAAACAGGCCCAGCAAACGGAGGTTGTGGTTTTCAAAATCAAAAAGGTGCGGTTTATTTTCTATTTACAGTGACAAAACACAGCAAAGCAAAAGAAACATAAATAAAATAAATCCTGGTCAACTTGACCTCTGACTAAACATACAGGTTTCCTAACTAACAACTGGGATCAGCCTAGTGCTGTCCTAGTCCCTAAGTCCCTGGTTTTAAATGTCCAAGCAAATAGCCACACAGGCTTTGTCTCACCGCACAGGGGTTCACTCTCCCTAGACAGTCCACACAGGTCTGGTTCCAGGCATGAGCTAACATCTAATGAAGCTGGGAGTTCTTATAGAGGCCTAAATGAGCTGACAAGCTTCAGCTGGTCTCATCAACTCCCTGTCTGCACGACGCCCAGCACTCTCCCTAGAGGTATGAGTCATCCATGAGCCTACTAGCCTCAGCTGGGCTTATACAACTCTCCACCTAGTTGTATAAGTCGGCGTAAAGCCTGAATCTGGGCGAAATATATCTACCCCCCTGGATGCAACCAGGTGACTTTACCTTCCTGCTGTCACATACCCCCCCCCTCTTGTTTTAACCTCGGGGTTGGAACACCAGCAATCAGGCATTCATGTACTCGAGACAAAGCATCCACATTCCCCATTTGAACGCCAGGGCGATGCTTTACAGTGAAGTAGAATTCCTGGAGGGCCAGGAACCACCTATTCACTCTTCTATTTGTTTCCTTGTTTTGAGCCATCCACTTTAACGGAGCGTGATCCGTAACCATGTCAAAGTGCCTACCTAGCAGGTAGTACCGAAGGGAATCTAGAGCCCACTTCACCGCTAAACACTCCTTTTCAACGGTGGCGTAATTTACCTCATGGGACTTCAACTTCCTGCTGAGGTAAATGACTGGGTGCTCTTCCCCGTTCCAGACCTGGGACAATACTGCTCCTAACCCCACATCTGACGCATCACTTTGTACGACAAAGTCTTTAGAGAAGTCGGGTGAGTACAACACTGGCTGGCTACATAAGGCTTGTTTCAAGAATTGGAATGCTGCCTCAGCCTCGGGGGTCCATTTAATCATGACCGACCCTTTCCCCTTCGTCAGGTTGTTTAGGGGCACAGCCTTAGAAGCAAAGTGGGGAATGAATCGCCGATAATACCCAGCGATTCCCAGAAAGGCTCGTACCTGCTTCTTGCTGTTGGGACGTGGCCAACTCTGGATGGCCTCGACTTTGTTGAGTTGGGGTTTTATTACTCCCCTCCCAATGGTGTACCCAAGATATTTGGCCTCCTCCTGCCCAATGGTACACTTCTTGGGGTTAGCCGTAAACCCCGCTTCCCGAACAGAGTCCAGGACTGCTTGCACTTTTGGCAGATGTGAGGCCCAATCTGTGCTATGGACAATTACGTCATCCAGGTAAGCCGCAGCATACTTCCGATGGGGCCTCAGCATCTGGTCCATTTTCCGCTGGAATGTGGCCGGCGCATTCTGTAACCCGAACGGCATTCTTTTATATTGGAACGCCCCGTCTGGGGTTACAAATGCGGTTTTCTCTTTGGCCGACTTGGCCAGGGGGATTTGCCAATACCCTTTTGTGAGGTCAAGAGTCGTCATGTATCGGGCTGTTCCCAGCCGGTCGATCAACTCATCTATACGTGGCATGGGGTAGGTGTCAAATTTTGTAACTTTGTTCAACTGACGAAAATCGTTACAAAATCGCCAGCTCCCATCCGGTTTAGGCACCAACACAATGGGACTAGACCAATCACTTTGGGACTCCTCTATCACCCCTAAGTTCAGCATTTTCTGTACTTCCTCCCGTATTGCCTCCCGTCGGGCCTCTGGGATCCGATAGGGTTTTAACTTCACCCTTTCACCGGGCGGGGTAATGATGTCATGCTCTACCCCAGATGTTTGTCCCGGCAGCTCAGAGAATACCTCCTTGTTGCGAAGCACAAACTCCTTAACCTCCTGTTGTTGGGGTTGTGACAAGGTGGCTGCTATTCCAACCTCAGGAATCACGCAACCAGTTTGAGCTGGTGACCAAGTGTCTGCGACTAGGGACTCTCTATCCCTCCAGGCTTTCAACAGATTAACGTGATAGATCTGTTCGGGCTTTCGCCTTCCTGGTTGTCTGACCTTGTAATTCACTTCGCTCACTTTTTCCATTATCTCATAGGGGCCTTGCCATTTGGCAAGGAATTTACTTTCAACCGTAGGGACAAGTACCAGTATCCTATCCCCCGGGGAAAAGGTACGGGTCTTGGCTCCCCGGTTGTACACTCTCTGCTGTGCTAACTGCGCTTGGGCCAAATGTTCCTTCACGATGGGCATTACCTGTGCAATTCGGTCTTGCATCAGGGCGACATGCTCAATCACACTCCTGTGGGGAGAACTCTCACTTTCCCAAGTTTCCTTGGCAATATCCAACAGCCCTCTTGGGTGTCTCCCATACAGTAACTCAAAGGGGGAGAATCCCGTAGAGGATTGGGGCACCTCCCTAATAGCAAACATCAAATAAGGAAGTAGACAGTCCCAATCCTTTCCATCTCTATCCACCACTTTCTTCAACATTTGTTTTAGGGTTTTGTTGAATCTTTCAACCAGCCCATCGGTTTGGGGGTGATACACAGATGTACGTAATTGCGTCACTTTGAACAATTTACACAGCTCCTTCATAACCCGGGACATAAAGGGTGTACCTTGGTCCGTAAGCAGTTCTTTACAAATACCCACCCGGCTAAACACAAGAGATAGCTCTTTGGCTATGGTATTGGCCGAGGTATTTCGGAGAGGGATCGCTTCTGGATAACGGGTGGCATAGTCCATTATAACTAATATGTACTGGTGCCCCCTAGCGGACTTGATTATAGGCCCTACCAAATCCATGGCGATCCTCTCAAACGGGACCTCAATGATGGGTAGAGGGACCAGCGGGCTACGGAAATGTGGCATCGGGGCCGACCTCTGACACACAGGGCAGGAGGAACAATAATTTTCTATGTCCTTCATCACCCCCGGCCAATAGAATCTCTGTAATACCCTCTCTCGGGTTTTCTCTGTCCCCAGATGACCTCCAAGAATGTGCCCATGGGCCAACTCCAACACCAACTTCCTGTAAGGTTTGGGCACCACAAGCTGCTCAACGGTTTCTTCTGCCCTTTTTGCCACCCGATACAGTAGGTCCTTCTCTACGCTGAAGTATGGGTAAGTGCAGGTATTATCTGGGTTCACTAACTCGCCATCTATTTTCACTACGTTTTCCCGTGCCTTTATTAGGGCGGGGTCTTTCAACTGTTCTGTGGCAAAGTTTTCCCTGTGAACCTCAAGATCAGAAAACTCCACAGACGGTAGGTTTTCGTCTGAGGAGGTGGGCTCCTCTCCAGTTTCTTGAGTCTCCCCTGCCAATACTGTTAAGGGAAATTCCGGAGAGTCCTCACCACTCTCAGGGGAGTTCTGGCTATCACATTCCTGGTACATAGGGGCACCAGTGGGGGGCTCAGGATCATCCCACAGTTCCCAGAACTTCGGAAAATCCCTTCCCACAATGGCGTCATGCGGTAACTGAGATACTAAGCCCACTGGATGAGAGAGGGTACCTTTGGGGGTCTCGAAACACACTGTAGTCACTGGATACTCTCGGGTGTCCCCATGCACACAAATAACAGCTACCTTGCTATTCCCAAAGACCTCTGTTTTAACTAACTCAGCCTTTATCAGGGTCACAAGGCTACCTGAATCCAGCAATACCACAACATTTCTACCATTAACACACATTTTGCATAAATGTTTCTCAGTTCCTCGAATGGCAGTGCATGCGACTATCGCACACAGCGACTGACGTCTGCCCGTCAGAAAGTCACACTGCATGGGTTCCTCCACAACCGGGCAATTGGCTGCAATATGTCCCGCTTGCCGGCAGCGGTAGCAAACGATCCTTCTTGCCGCCTCTTGAGCCGCTGATTTCCCAGGCTGTTCTCGCCAAACTTGGGGTAGAGCTCCCACCCTCTCACTCTCTCCACCCTCACCCCTTGGAATCCTCTTATCCGCCCCTGGGGATGGTCTGGTCTTAGGGTGGAAAGTCCGAGTGTCTCTGGAAGAGGCCGTCAGGTTCTCTGTAGCCAAGTATTTCTCCACACGATCCACAAGACCATCGGCCGTCTCTGGGTCTCCATGGCTTACCCACTTTTGGATGGCAGTAGGAAGAGCTCTCAAAAACCGATCCATTACAACACGTTCCACAATCTTTGGTGCGGACAAAGTCTCTGGCTGTAGCCACTTTCTGCTCAGGTGAATGAGATCATACATTTGAGACCTGGGGGGTTTTCCAAGCTGGAAAGTCCAGTTATGCACACGCTGAGCCCGGACAGCCTGGGTGACACCCAGCCTTGCCAAAATTTCAGCTTTTAGCATCACATAGTCTTTTGCTTGGTTAGGCTCTAGGTCATAGTAAGCTTTCTGCGATTCACCAGTTAACAGAGGAGCCACCAGTCCAGCCCACTGCTCCTCAGGCCACTTTTCTCTTTCAGCGGTCCTTTCAAATGTGGTCAAAAATACCTCTGGATCATCCTCTCCAGTCATTTTTGTCAATAAACGACTCACCCCAAAGGACGCGGTATTAGTGGGACGGCTTTCCTCACTGGTCTGCAGACGTTGCTGCATTACTGCTTCCATTTGTTGTAGTCTCTGCTCTTGCTTCTGTAACAGGTCTATGAAGCGGGCCTCAGATTGCTGCTGGGCTTGTTGCTGAGCTTCCAGACTCTGTTGGTGAGCTTGCTGCTGGGCTGCAAGGCTATGTTGATGAGCTTGCTGCTGGGCTGCAAGGCTCCTTTGCAAACCTGCATTTGTCTGCTGTTGATTGGCATTTGCTAGAGCCAGCTGTTTCAGTATCTCCTCCATGCTGGCTTAAAAAAAACTGCCACTGGTTCTCCACCAACTGTGAGGGGGTTAGCTCGGCAGCGGGTGTGTGTGACCCCCGGGATGGGCTCCCCACACAAAAACAGGCCCAGCAAACGGAGGTTGTGGTTTTCAAAATCAAAAAGGTGCGGTTTATTTTCTATTTACAGTGACAAAACACAGCAAAGCAAAAGAAACATAAATAAAATAAATCCTGGTCAACTTGACCTCTGACTAAACATACAGGTTTCCTAACTAACAACTGGGATCAGCCTAGTGCTGTCCTAGTCCCTAAGTCCCTGGTTTTAAATGTCCAAGCAAATAGCCACACAGGCTTTGTCTCACCGCACAGGGGTTCACTCTCCCTAGACAGTCCACACAGGTCTGGTTCCAGGCATGAGCTAACATCTAATGAAGCTGGGAGTTCTTATAGAGGCCTAAATGAGCTGACAAGCTTCAGCTGGTCTCATCAACTCCCTGTCTGCACGACGCCCAGCACTCTCCCTAGAGGTATGAGTCATCCATGAGCCTACTAGCCTCAGCTGGGCTTATACAACTCTCCACCTAGTTGTATAAGTCGGCGTAAAGCCTGAATCTGGGCGAAATATATCTACCCCCCTGGATGCAACCAGGTGACTTTACCTTCCTGCTGTCACACAGGGTATATAGCGTTTTTAGAAAAGCCAATGTCCACACAGATGTAAAACCTAAACAGTAAGGCTTTATTTTCCTTTTGCAGTGGAAACTTGAGGAGAAAGTAGGAAAACGAGAGAAGTATAGGGGAAGGTTCAGGCACGCAACACTAAAGTCACACAAAGTCTTGTAAATGTCGCCACTCAAGCCTGAGTGGGTATTGCTCACCCGGATAGTTCCGTTTTCTGGTCCTAGCAGCCGGAATGACGCACGAATCTATTTCTAACGGTCTTTGTCACAGACCCTGAGGGGAATCTAAGGATGCGTTCAGGAATCCTCTGCCACAGGATTATCAAAGTCCAGAACCTCCTAACCAAGCAAAAAGAGAGAGCTTTTATGCCAGATTGGCACATTGCAAGGCCTTTAAGTTCTTGGATCCCTCCTTGAGTAGGTTGCCAGGCCTCTCCCGAGACAGAAGTACCGTCGCCAGTCTCCTCTGGGAAAGGTCCTCCCCCGACTTTCCCTCCTCAACAGCAGACTTCCCGAAAATGGGTAGCATGGCATCCTCTTCAAAGGTGTAGGCCCCAGCCAGCGGAGCTGGGCCCACCAGGCAGCGATTCAGCCTTGGGCTGAAGGTGCCCGGGGCTGGAGCACACATGCACCCCGTGCCATACGGGCCACGAGTCGCGCACGCCAACAACCCCAAATCAATGGCGTCTTCCCCTTATGTACCCCTTCCCAGCATGCACAGCTTGCCAACCACACCCACCGTACGGCTGCCGAGAAAGGACACCCAATGTGGTGTGATAACCTGGGCCGGAGGTGATAGTGCCACCTACAGGCGAACAGGGAACACAACCGCCAGGCAGTATCACACCCAGAGCAGAAGCAAAATTTAGAACAATCAGCCTAACTACTGACTCAGACTATCCCATAAATTTAACACAGCGTCCCAACTATTTGAGAGGGGCGCTACAGATAGATAGACATGGATAGATAGATAGACATAGATAGATAGATAGATAGATAGATAGATAGATAGATAGATAGATAGATAGATAGATAGATAGACAGACATAAATAGATAGATAATAAAGTTAGAGATAAAAAGATAGATAGATAGATAGATAGATAGATAGATAGATAGATAGATAGATAGATAGATAGATAGATAGATAGATAGATAGATAGATAGATATGGATAGATAGATAATGTAAGGTCCTAATACCTTTCTCTTGCAGTTTTATATGTCTCACATTATCAGAGGGGTTCTTGCATTCTGAGTTTCGTCTCAGGGTGGAGGGTCGGAGGGTTCCCCCTCTATATCCTATGTATGCACATTTCGTGTTTCGTCAGATTGACGTCATCAGGAGCGTAACGTAATCTGACAAAACGCGTAGGGCGGAGTCACGTCGCATCATCACTTCCAATAGCTTGGATCGCTCTTCACTGGCTAAGCGCCATGTTAAATGCTTTTAACTGTCTAACATAATGTGAGTACCCTTTTTTCCTGATTTTACCAATAAATCAATTTTATACGGGTTCACACTATGGGCATCCTTCTTTCTTCCTTTTTATAATCCTCACCTTCTCAGAGATCCACAAGGGACCATAGGAGCTATCCCGATTTCCTGAGACTGCTACACAGTGGCACATACTGTGACTGCATCATACCCCCTGAGGGTATGAAGGATCTGGTAAGTGTAACATCTTAAACAATCACGGATAATCACATTCACGGTACAGGCTACTAAAACAAGCACAGAAGTCACCAATTTACCTGTCACCAATTTTGGACTTTCTCAGCAATTGGACTTTATTTTATATGTATTTTTATCTCATGTTGAATATCTTACTTGCATCGCCAGAGTGTACCACGGATCACTTAAACACTCGTTTAACAGTTTAATTACTTGGGACTGAGCACAATCTCAGCTGGGTTCAGCAAACACCCGGCCGAGATAACATTTGAATCCATTGAAATCCATTGTAATTTTATTCAATTTATTTGTTCACACCGCATCTCTTACAGCATCACACCGGTAGCATTTATTTGTTCCACAGCACCCTTACTAGCTAGTCCATAGCTAGCAAACACCCGGCCGAGCCGGAATTGGAATTTTATACTATCTATTCTTTTTCAATCAGATCTTGTTACCCACTGGAACACTTATCAACACTATCACCTCTGAAGGGCACTGCTATAGCCAAAGCAAACACCAGGCAGAGACACACTTTTTCTACACTTTACATTCCAATAGTAACTTTTTAGAGGTCTCACTCTGCATCTAAACTTAGGTTTTAAACACAGCACACAAAACTCAGGCTTTGTATATACCTTCACCGGATGGATACACAGTAAACACCGGGCAGAGCCTGCTTTACATTTTTTACAATTTTTTATAATTTTTTACAATTTTTTCCAATTTTTCCATCTCCTAGCAGATTGGTTTTATGTGAGAACAGCACCACCACTACACCCCTCATTTTATTTCACATTCTTGCTCCACCTACCCAGGAGGTAGCAATAAGTAGAGGCAGCAGTTCTGATCACTGTGTTGTATTTGAAATCCTTTGCGCGGAGTCACCCCACCTTTTCTTCAACAGTCACTTTACCCCCAGCCTCCTTACTGTCCCCTGGCGCAGACTTCTCGGGCATCTCTCCGCTTTTGACGTCCGGTTCTTGCAGGCGCTGGGGTAGGCTTCCACCGCGGCCGCGGGAGGCCTTGACATATCCCACCTTCCGTTTCGCTGGCGGGATAGAGACTTCAAGGGTGGCGGAGGCAGTGTCTGCCGCAATGCCTGCCGATGGCTCTGCAGTGGCAGGGGCATCTTCTCCGGATACATACGTAGCAGCACATGCTATGCGCGTGGGCTTGGCTGTAGTGGTATAGTCAACTTCCTCCAAAGTAACGGCGCCTGTAACCCAGTTGACCCGGTAAGCTTGGGGCGATTCGGTGGGCTGGTCCACCTCGAAAAGGAACTCCCCGCAGGTCAAACATTGTCCGAACTGGCGCAACTGTACAGCCAGTCCATTGCATCTAGGACAGAGCATGCCCAGGGCCTCCGCATCTCGACACGTGTACAACGCAAAGTGGCCCGGGGTTTGAGCCGGATCCCCGTATCAGTAAGCGGGGCTGCAAGCTGAGCAGGGTCCATGGTAGTAGTCACGGGGAACATCCGAGGTCCCGTTATGGCTGAGGCCCATGGAAGTAACAACATGTTGCTCTCTTGCTTGGTCCAAACTCTCTCTCTCTGCTTCTTGGTGCCAAATGCACCCACGTGTGGCACACCGGTGGCGGGAACTCCTCCCCCTTTTCTCTCGCTGCACATAGCTCGCAGGCTTTTCTTCCTCTGGATCCGCCCATGAACTATGCAGTTAGAAAAAGAGAACAGTTCTGTGCCCCTTAACCCCTTCTTCTCGTTCAAAGTACAGTAACACAGTCCAACTTCCTCAATGGCCGACTTCTCCAAAAACATAGAAAACAATCCAATTTCGAGAGGTAGCTGCAAATCCTGGACTCGAGCCCCCACGTGTAGCACTTACCCCCATTTAAGGGAGCGGCTGGTTTTGTTTTGAGTCATGCAAACTACCTCCAAGGCTTCCGTTATCAGGTGTGAGGGGGTTAGCTCGGCAGCGGGTGTGTGTGACCCCCGGGATGGGCTCCCCACACAAAAACAGGCCCAGCAAACGGAGGTTGTGGTTTTCAAAATCAAAAAGGTGCGGTTTATTTTCTATTTACAGTGACAAAACACAGCAAAGCAAAAGAAACATAAATAAAATAAATCCTGGTCAACTTGACCTCTGACTAAACATACAGGTTTCCTAACTAACAACTGGGATCAGCCTAGTGCTGTCCTAGTCCCTAAGTCCCTGGTTTTAAATGTCCAAGCAAATAGCCACACAGGCTTTGTCTCACCGCACAGGGGTTCACTCTCCCTAGACAGTCCACACAGGTCTGGTTCCAGGCATGAGCTAACATCTAATGAAGCTGGGAGTTCTTATAGAGGCCTAAATGAGCTGACAAGCTTCAGCTGGTCTCATCAACTCCCTGTCTGCACGACGCCCAGCACTCTCCCTAGAGGTATGAGTCATCCATGAGCCTACTAGCCTCAGCTGGGCTTATACAACTCTCCACCTAGTTGTATAAGTCGGCGTAAAGCCTGAATCTGGGCGAAATATATCTACCCCCCTGGATGCAACCAGGTGACTTTACCTTCCTGCTGTCACATACCCCCCCCTCTTGTTTTAACCTCGGGGTTGGAACACCAGCAATCAGGCATTCATGTACTCGAGACAAAGCATCCACATTCCCCATTTGAACGCCAGGGCGATGCTTTACAGTGAAGTAGAATTCCTGGAGGGCCAGGAACCACCTATTCACTCTTCTATTTGTTTCCTTGTTTTGAGCCATCCACTTTAACGGAGCGTGATCCGTAACCATGTCAAAGTGCCTACCTAGCAGGTAGTACCGAAGGGAATCTAGAGCCCACTTCACCGCTAAACACTCCTTTTCAACGGTGGCGTAATTTACCTCATGGGACTTCAACTTCCTGCTGAGGTAAATGACTGGGTGCTCTTCCCCGTTCCAGACCTGGGACAATACTGCTCCTAACCCCACATCTGACGCATCACTTTGTACGACAAAGTCTTTAGAGAAGTCGGGTGAGTACAACACTGGCTGGCTACATAAGGCTTGTTTCAAGAATTGGAATGCTGCCTCAGCCTCGGGGGTCCATTTAATCATGACCGACCCTTTCCCCTTCGTCAGGTTGTTTAGGGGCACAGCCTTAGAAGCAAAGTGGGGAATGAATCGCCGATAATACCCAGCGATTCCCAGAAAGGCTCGTACCTGCTTCTTGCTGTTGGGACGTGGCCAACTCTGGATGGCC
This sequence comes from Rana muscosa, assembly GCA_029206835.1. Classification (NCBI taxonomy): domain Eukaryota; kingdom Metazoa; phylum Chordata; class Amphibia; order Anura; family Ranidae; genus Rana; species Rana muscosa. Next base: position 1,233,811,876 of record CM055116.1, on the reverse strand, counting down.
TCGACTTTGTTGAGTTGGGGTTTTATTACTCCCCTCCCAATGGTGTACCCAAGATATTTGGCCTCCTCCTGCCCAATGGTACACTTCTTGGGGTTAGCCGTAAACCCCGCTTCCCGAACAGAGTCCAGGACTGCTTGCACTTTTGGCAGATGTGAGGCCCAATCTGTGCTATGGACAATTACGTCATCCAGGTAAGCCGCAGCATACTTCCGATGGGGCCTCAGCATCTGGTCCATTTTCCGCTGGAATGTGGCCGGCGCATTCTGTAACCCGAACGGCATTCTTTTATATTGGAACGCCCCGTCTGGGGTTACAAATGCGGTTTTCTCTTTGGCCGACTTGGCCAGGGGGATTTGCCAATACCCTTTTGTGAGGTCAAGAGTCGTCATGTATCGGGCTGTTCCCAGCCGGTCGATCAACTCATCTATACGTGGCATGGGGTAGGTGTCAAATTTTGTAACTTTGTTCAACTGACGAAAATCGTTACAAAATCGCCAGCTCCCATCCGGTTTAGGCACCAACACAATGGGACTAGACCAATCACTTTGGGACTCCTCTATCACCCCTAAGTTCAGCATTTTCTGTACTTCCTCCCGTATTGCCTCCCGTCGGGCCTCTGGGATCCGATAGGGTTTTAACTTCACCCTTTCACCGGGCGGGGTAATGATGTCATGCTCTACCCCAGATGTTTGTCCCGGCAGCTCAGAGAATACCTCCTTGTTGCGAAGCACAAACTCCTTAACCTCCTGTTGTTGGGGTTGTGACAAGGTGGCTGCTATTCCAACCTCAGGAATCACGCAACCAGTTTGAGCTGGTGACCAAGTGTCTGCGACTAGGGACTCTCTATCCCTCCAGGCTTTCAACAGATTAACGTGATAGATCTGTTCGGGCTTTCGCCTTCCTGGTTGTCTGACCTTGTAATTCACTTCGCTCACTTTTTCCATTATCTCATAGGGGCCTTGCCATTTGGCAAGGAATTTACTTTCAACCGTAGGGACAAGTACCAGTATCCTATCCCCCGGGGAAAAGGTACGGGTCTTGGCTCCCCGGTTGTACACTCTCTGCTGTGCTAACTGCGCTTGGGCCAAATGTTCCTTCACGATGGGCATTACCTGTGCAATTCGGTCTTGCATCAGGGCGACATGCTCAATCACACTCCTGTGGGGAGAACTCTCACTTTCCCAAGTTTCCTTGGCAATATCCAACAGCCCTCTTGGGTGTCTCCCATACAGTAACTCAAAGGGGGAGAATCCCGTAGAGGATTGGGGCACCTCCCTAATAGCAAACATCAAATAAGGAAGTAGACAGTCCCAATCCTTTCCATCTCTATCCACCACTTTCTTCAACATTTGTTTTAGGGTTTTGTTGAATCTTTCAACCAGCCCATCGGTTTGGGGGTGATACACAGATGTACGTAATTGCGTCACTTTGAACAATTTACACAGCTCCTTCATAACCCGGGACATAAAGGGTGTACCTTGGTCCGTAAGCAGTTCTTTACAAATACCCACCCGGCTAAACACAAGAGATAGCTCTTTGGCTATGGTATTGGCCGAGGTATTTCGGAGAGGGATCGCTTCTGGATAACGGGTGGCATAGTCCATTATAACTAATATGTACTGGTGCCCCCTAGCGGACTTGATTATAGGCCCTACCAAATCCATGGCGATCCTCTCAAACGGGACCTCAATGATGGGTAGAGGGACCAGCGGGCTACGGAAATGTGGCATCGGGGCCGACCTCTGACACACAGGGCAGGAGGAACAATAATTTTCTATGTCCTTCATCACCCCCGGCCAATAGAATCTCTGTAATACCCTCTCTCGGGTTTTCTCTGTCCCCAGATGACCTCCAAGAATGTGCCCATGGGCCAACTCCAACACCAACTTCCTGTAAGGTTTGGGCACCACAAGCTGCTCAACGGTTTCTTCTGCCCTTTTTGCCACCCGATACAGTAGGTCCTTCTCTACGCTGAAGTATGGGTAAGTGCAGGTATTATCTGGGTTCACTAACTCGCCATCTATTTTCACTACGTTTTCCCGTGCCTTTATTAGGGCGGGGTCTTTCAACTGTTCTGTGGCAAAGTTTTCCCTGTGAACCTCAAGATCAGAAAACTCCACAGACGGTAGGTTTTCGTCTGAGGAGGTGGGCTCCTCTCCAGTTTCTTGAGTCTCCCCTGCCAATACTGTTAAGGGAAATTCCGGAGAGTCCTCACCACTCTCAGGGGAGTTCTGGCTATCACATTCCTGGTACATAGGGGCACCAGTGGGGGGCTCAGGATCATCCCACAGTTCCCAGAACTTCGGAAAATCCCTTCCCACAATGGCGTCATGCGGTAACTGAGATACTAAGCCCACTGGATGAGAGAGGGTACCTTTGGGGGTCTCGAAACACACTGTAGTCACTGGATACTCTCGGGTGTCCCCATGCACACAAATAACAGCTACCTTGCTATTCCCAAAGACCTCTGTTTTAACTAACTCAGCCTTTATCAGGGTCACAAGGCTACCTGAATCCAGCAATACCACAACATTTCTACCATTAACACACATTTTGCATAAATGTTTCTCAGTTCCTCGAATGGCAGTGCATGCGACTATCGCACACAGCGACTGACGTCTGCCCGTCAGAAAGTCACACTGCATGGGTTCCTCCACAACCGGGCAATTGGCTGCAATATGTCCCGCTTGCCGGCAGCGGTAGCAAACGATCCTTCTTGCCGCCTCTTGAGCCGCTGATTTCCCAGGCTGTTCTCGCCAAACTTGGGGTAGAGCTCCCACCCTCTCACTCTCTCCACCCTCACCCCTTGGAATCCTCTTATCCGCCCCTGGGGATGGTCTGGTCTTAGGGTGGAAAGTCCGAGTGTCTCTGGAAGAGGCCGTCAGGTTCTCTGTAGCCAAGTATTTCTCCACACGATCCACAAGACCATCGGCCGTCTCTGGGTCTCCATGGCTTACCCACTTTTGGATGGCAGTAGGAAGAGCTCTCAAAAACCGATCCATTACAACACGTTCCACAATCTTTGGTGCGGACAAAGTCTCTGGCTGTAGCCACTTTCTGCTCAGGTGAATGAGATCATACATTTGAGACCTGGGGGGTTTTCCAAGCTGGAAAGTCCAGTTATGCACACGCTGAGCCCGGACAGCCTGGGTGACACCCAGCCTTGCCAAAATTTCAGCTTTTAGCATCACATAGTCTTTTGCTTGGTTAGGCTCTAGGTCATAGTAAGCTTTCTGCGATTCACCAGTTAACAGAGGAGCCACCAGTCCAGCCCACTGCTCCTCAGGCCACTTTTCTCTTTCAGCGGTCCTTTCAAATGTGGTCAAAAATACCTCTGGATCATCCTCTCCAGTCATTTTTGTCAATAAACGACTCACCCCAAAGGACGCGGTATTAGTGGGACGGCTTTCCTCACTGGTCTGCAGACGTTGCTGCATTACTGCTTCCATTTGTTGTAGTCTCTGCTCTTGCTTCTGTAACAGGTCTATGAAGCGGGCCTCAGATTGCTGCTGGGCTTGTTGCTGAGCTTCCAGACTCTGTTGGTGAGCTTGCTGCTGGGCTGCAAGGCTATGTTGATGAGCTTGCTGCTGGGCTGCAAGGCTCCTTTGCAAACCTGCATTTGTCTGCTGTTGATTGGCATTTGCTAGAGCCAGCTGTTTCAGTATCTCCTCCATGCTGGCTTAAAAAAAACTGCCACTGGTTCTCCACCAACTGTGAGGGGGTTAGCTCGGCAGCGGGTGTGTGTGACCCCCGGGATGGGCTCCCCACACAAAAACAGGCCCAGCAAACGGAGGTTGTGGTTTTCAAAATCAAAAAGGTGCGGTTTATTTTCTATTTACAGTGACAAAACACAGCAAAGCAAAAGAAACATAAATAAAATAAATCCTGGTCAACTTGACCTCTGACTAAACATACAGGTTTCCTAACTAACAACTGGGATCAGCCTAGTGCTGTCCTAGTCCCTAAGTCCCTGGTTTTAAATGTCCAAGCAAATAGCCACACAGGCTTTGTCTCACCGCACAGGGGTTCACTCTCCCTAGACAGTCCACACAGGTCTGGTTCCAGGCATGAGCTAACATCTAATGAAGCTGGGAGTTCTTATAGAGGCCTAAATGAGCTGACAAGCTTCAGCTGGTCTCATCAACTCCCTGTCTGCACGACGCCCAGCACTCTCCCTAGAGGTATGAGTCATCCATGAGCCTACTAGCCTCAGCTGGGCTTATACAACTCTCCACCTAGTTGTATAAGTCGGCGTAAAGCCTGAATCTGGGCGAAATATATCTACCCCCCTGGATGCAACCAGGTGACTTTACCTTCCTGCTGTCACACAGGGTATATAGCGTTTTTAGAAAAGCCAATGTCCACACAGATGTAAAACCTAAACAGTAAGGCTTTATTTTCCTTTTGCAGTGGAAACTTGAGGAGAAAGTAGGAAAACGAGAGAAGTATAGGGGAAGGTTCAGGCACGCAACACTAAAGTCACACAAAGTCTTGTAAATGTCGCCACTCAAGCCTGAGTGGGTATTGCTCACCCGGATAGTTCCGTTTTCTGGTCCTAGCAGCCGGAATGACGCACGAATCTATTTCTAACGGTCTTTGTCACAGACCCTGAGGGGAATCTAAGGATGCGTTCAGGAATCCTCTGCCACAGGATTATCAAAGTCCAGAACCTCCTAACCAAGCAAAAAGAGAGAGCTTTTATGCCAGATTGGCACATTGCAAGGCCTTTAAGTTCTTGGATCCCTCCTTGAGTAGGTTGCCAGGCCTCTCCCGAGACAGAAGTACCGTCGCCAGTCTCCTCTGGGAAAGGTCCTCCCCCGACTTTCCCTCCTCAACAGCAGACTTCCCGAAAATGGGTAGCATGGCATCCTCTTCAAAGGTGTAGGCCCCAGCCAGCGGAGCTGGGCCCACCAGGCAGCGATTCAGCCTTGGGCTGAAGGTGCCCGGGGCTGGAGCACACATGCACCCCGTGCCATACGGGCCACGAGTCGCGCACGCCAACAACCCCAAATCAATGGCGTCTTCCCCTTATGTACCCCTTCCCAGCATGCACAGCTTGCCAACCACACCCACCGTACGGCTGCCGAGAAAGGACACCCAATGTGGTGTGATAACCTGGGCCGGAGGTGATAGTGCCACCTACAGGCGAACAGGGAACACAACCGCCAGGCAGTATCACACCCAGAGCAGAAGCAAAATTTAGAACAATCAGCCTAACTACTGACTCAGACTATCCCATAAATTTAACACAGCGTCCCAACTATTTGAGAGGGGCGCTACAGATAGATAGACATGGATAGATAGATAGACATAGATAGATAGATAGATAGATAGATAGATAGATAGATAGATAGATAGATAGATAGATAGATAGACAGACATAAATAGATAGATAATAAAGTTAGAGATAAAAAGATAGATAGATAGATAGATAGATAGATAGATAGATAGATAGATAGATAGATAGATAGATAGATAGATAGATAGATAGATAGATATGGATAGATAGATAATGTAAGGTCCTAATACCTTTCTCTTGCAGTTTTATATGTCTCACATTATCAGAGGGGTTCTTGCATTCTGAGTTTCGTCTCAGGGTGGAGGGTCGGAGGGTTCCCCCTCTATATCCTATGTATGCACAGGGTATGTACAGTATATTTTACATTCATCCCTATTGAAGATTCTCTTACTGGAAACATCAGCTGAAATTGAAGACTTCTTCAGGAAATCTCTGTACTATGCATTGTAAGCCAATAGAAGGGGAAGGGATCACCGGTTCAGGTGGCTGTGTGGAAATGGCACTCTTTTCAAGGTGGAAGCAGCAGGTGGCTAAGCATATAGAAATTAGAAGAGGGAAGGTCTGGACAGCCGCACTCCAATAAAAACGCCTTTAGGGCTCTTTCACACGGGGCGGATCAGTCATGATCCGCCCCGTGAAGCTCCGCTTGCTCAGCGGGGATCGCTCAGTTGATCCCCGCTGAGCCGGCGGATGACTGGGCGGTCCCCGCACACTGTGCAGGGACCGCCCTGTCAGAGCGCCGCTCTCCCCTATGGGGAGATCAGATGAACACGGACAGTCTGTCCGTGTTCATCCGATCCGCTCCGCCGACGGAAGGAAAAATAGGGTTTTCCTCCGTCACACTTTGGCGGAGCGGATGTCAGTGGACATGTCACCGCTGACATCCGTGGCTCCATAGGGCTACATGGAGCGTCCTTCCAGGTCCGCCTAAAAAACTGACAGGCGGACCTGAACGGACCCTCCGTGTGAAAGGAGCCTTATTGTGCAAAATAACAAAAGTACAAACCACAGCAGGGTACAGGATAAAAATCTGATGCGTTTCACACTCTCAACAGTGCTTAGTCATAGCTATACAATCACAATACTTTGCTACAAATATATACTAGTTCATATTAAACATGTGATCGATTGTATAATTAATTGAAACTAATCAATTATTTAAATGGAATTTGGTTAATGGCAAACATGTGTGATATTTTTATCCTGTACCCTGCTAAGTTTTGTACTTTTGTTGTTTTGCACAATAAAGGCTTTTTTATTGGAGTGCGGCTGTCCAGACCTTCCCTCTGCTAATTGATGTAAGCCAATACTCGGAAACTCTTAGTGTGGTTTACCTGGAAATTGCGTGTGATGGTTTTACAGAGATGTAATTATGCTGTGAGAATGCAGTGGTATGTCATTGCTGTACAGGGATACATTTTTGGCACACTTACACAATGTTGGCAGAATTATTGACACAGAATCCTTCCAGAACTCCAATAATTAAAAGATGGTCCACCCAGCTCTGTGTGTGCCAGCCTTGTAGCAGGACATTGTGTAATCCCAGCAGGAGGGAATATTCCTTCTATAGGACATAGATTTCATGTGGAATGACACAAAGGGCATCAGACAGGACACCACCTAGTATGGTCTGCATGAAAATTTACGCCTACTCCTCCAGACTGACGCTCATCCATCATTGCATGTTGCTATTTGATATAACTCCTCCAATAACATGTTGGATCAATTATGGTATTAAACTTGTAGCACTACTCCCGTAGGAGCTGCTGGTTTAGATTTGGGCTTTGCACGTTACCTCTAGATTCGTTGTCAGGGGAAGAAAGTCTGTAGGAACTGCAATGTCCACACAAGATGTAAAACTTTCAACTGTTGGGTAGTAATGAGCTTCGAGTTCGAGTCAAACTCATGTTCGACTCGAACATTACCTGTTCGCCCGTTCGCCGAACAGCGAACAAATTGGGGTGTTCACGGCAAATTCAAAAAGTCTATGGGAGAAATCTAAAGTGCTAATTATAAAGGCTTATATGCAAGTTATTGTCCTAAAAAGTGTTTGGGGACCTGGGTCCTGCCCCAGGGGACATGTATCAATGCAAAAAGAAGTTTTAAAAACGGCCGTTTTTTCGGGAGTAGTGATTTTAATAATGCTTAAAATGAAAAAATAAAAGTGAAATATTCCTTTAAATTTCGTACCTGGGGGGTGTGTATGATGTGCATGTAAAGTGGCGCATGTTTCCCGTGCTTAGAACTGTCCCTGCAAAAAATGTCATTTTTGAAAGAAAAAAATGCATTTAAAACTGACTCGCGGCTATTAATGAATTGTCGGCTCCCGGCAATACATACAAAAGTCATTGATAAAAAAAAAAAAAAGCGTGGGGGTTCCCCAGAATTCAATTACCAGGCCCTTCAGGTCTGGAATGGATATTAAGGGGAACCCCGCCGTAAATTTAAAAAAAAATTGACGTGGGGTTCCCCCAGATATCCATTCCAGGCCCTTCAGATCTGGCATGGATTTTAAGGGGAACTCCACCCCAAATTTTTTAAAAAAATGGCGTGGAGTCCCCCTAAAAATCCATACCAGACCCCTTATCCGAGCACGCAACCTGGCCGGCCGCAGGGGAAAAGGGGGGGACGAGAGAGCGGCCCCCCCTCCCTCCTGAACCGTACCAAGCCACATGCCCTCAACATGGGGAGGATGTCCCCATGTTGATGGGGACAAGGGCCTCATCCCCACAACCCTTGCCCGGTGGTTGTGGGGGTCTGCGGGCGGGGGGCTTATCGGAATCTGGAAGACCCCTTTAACAAAGGGGACCCCCAGATCCCAGCCCCCCTATGTGAATTGGTAAGGGGTACATTGTACCCCTACCATTTCACGAAGAAAGCGTAAAAAAATGTTTAAAAAACACACAAACACCTTGAAAAAGTCCTTTATTTAAAAAAAAAAAAAAAAAACATTCCAGTGGTGAAATCCAGTGTCCCGCGGCGATCCCGATGTCCAGCGCTGTCCTTCATTGGTTGTGCCTGAGCGGACCTGATGGGGAACTCCCTCTCAGTGTTTTAAATGTATAGACCCGCCCCTGTGTAATTTAAATTTACATAGTGAAGGAAGTTCCCCGCTCAAGCCAATGACGTAGGCGGGTCCGACACACCGAGGGGGCGGACCTGATGGGGAACTGCTCTCACTTTGGTAATACATGTATAGACCCGCCCCTTCTCATGTTCCGCATCTGGTCCGCTGAGCGGACCTGATGGGGAACTTTAGAAGGGGCGGGTCTATACATTTAAAATACTGAGAGGGAGTTCCCCATCAGGTCCGCTCAGGCACAACCAATGAAGGACAGCGCTGGACATCGGGATCGCCGCGGGACACTGGATTTCACTGCTGGAATGTTTTTTTTTTTTTTTTAATAAAGGACTTTTTCAAGGTGTTTGTGTGTTTTTTTTAAAAAAAAATTTACGCTTTCTTCGTGAAATGGTAGGGGTACAATGTACCCCTTACCAATTCACATAGGGGGGGCCGGGATCTGGGGGTCCCCTTTGTTAAAGGGGTCTTCCAGATTCCGATAAGCCCCCCGCCCGCAGACCCCCACAACCACCGGGCAAGGGTTGTGGGGATGAGGCCCTTGTCCCCATCAACATGGGGACATCCTCCCCATGTTAAGGGCATGTGGCCTGGTACGGTTCAGGAGGGAGGGGGGGCGCTCTCTCGTCCCCCCCTTTTCCCCTGCGGCCGGCCAGGTTGCGTGCTCGGATAAGGGGTCTGGTATGGATTTTTAGGGGGACTCCACGCCATTTTTTTTTTTATTTGGGGTGGAGTTCCCCTTAAAATCCATGCCAGATCTGAAGGGCCTGGAATGGATATTTGGGGGAACCCCATGTCAATTTTTTTTTAAATTTGCGGCAGGGTTCCCCTTAATATCCATTCCAGACCTGAAGGGCCTGGTAATTGAATTCTGGGGAACCCCCACGCTTTTTTTTTTTTTTTTATCAATGACTTTTGAATGTATTGCCGGGAGCCGACAATTCATTAATAGCCGCGAGTCAGTTTTAAATGCATTTTTTTCTTTCAAAAATGACATTTTTTGCAGGGACAGTTCTAAGCACGGGAAACATGCGCCACTTCACATGCATATCATACACACCCCCCAGGTACGAAATTTAAAGGAATATTTCACTTTTATTTTTTCATTTTAAGCATTATTAAAATCACTGCTCCCGAAAAAACGGCCGTTTTTAAAACTTCTTTTTGCATTGATACATGTCCCCTGGGGCAGGACCCAGGTCCCCAAACACTTTTTAGGACAATAACTTGCATATTAGCCTTTATAATTAACACTTTAGATTTCGAACGTTCGAGTCCATTGTATTTAATAGGGTTCTAAAGTTTACACGAACATTTTGTCTGTTCGCAGGTTCTGGTGCGAACCGAACAGGGGGGTGTTCGGCTCATCCCTGGTTACTGTCATAAAAAGGGTTTGGGGACCCGGGTCCTGCCCCAGGGGACATGTATCAATGCAAAAAAAATTGTTAAAAACAGACGTTTTTTTTGGAGCAGTTATTTTATTTAATGCTTAAAGTGAAACAATAAAAGTGAAATATTCCTTTAAATTTCATACATCGAGGGTGTGTATGATATGCATGTAAAGTGGCGCATGTTTCCCGTGCTTAGAACTGTCCCTGCACAAAATGTCATTTCTGAAGGAAAAAAAGTAATTTAAAACTCACTCGCGGCTATTAATGAATTGTCGACATAGAAAAGTCATTGATAAAAAAAAAAAGCGTGGGGGTCCCCCCAAATTCAATTACCAGGCCCTTCAGGTCTGGTATAGATATTAAGGGGAACTCCACCCCAAATAAAAAAAAATGGCGTGGAGTCCCCCCAAAAATCCATACCAGACCCTTATCCGAGCAAGCAACCTGGCAGGCCGCAGGAAAAGAGAGGGGGACGAGAGAGCGCCCCCCCTCCTGAACCGTACCAGGCCACATGCCCTCAACATGGGGAGGATGTCCCCATGTTGATGGGGACAAGGGCCTCATCGCCACAACCCTTGCCCGGTGGTTGTGGGGGTCTGCGGGCGGGGGGCTTATCAGAATCTGGAAGACCCCTTTAACAAAGGGGACCCCCAGATCCCGGCCCCCGGCCCCCCCCCCATGTGAATTGGTAAGGGGTACATTGTACCCCTACCATTTCACAAAAAAATGTAAAATAAAAACACACAAACACCTTGGAAAAGTCCTTTATTGAAAAAAAAAAAACATTCCAGCGATGAAATCAAGTGTCCCGCGGCGATCCGATGTCCAGCGCTGTCCGTCATTGGCTGAGCCTGAGCGGACCTGATGGGGAACTTCCTCCGCAGTCTATTAAATGTATAGACCCGCCCCTTCTAAAGTTCCCCATCAGGTCCGCTCAGCCAATGACTAGGTGTAAGGCTAAGCGGACCAGATGCAGAACGTGAGAAGGGGTGGGTCTATTCATGTATTACACAGTGAAGGAAGTTCCCCATCAGGTCCGCTCAGGCCAATGACGTAGACGGGGTCTGACATACCGAGGGGGCGGACCTGATGGGGAACTTCCTTCACTGTGTAATTCATGAATAGACCCGCCCCTTCTCATGTTCCGCATCTGGTCCGCTTAGCCTTACACCTAGTCATTGGCTGAGCGGACCTGATGGGGAACTTTAGAAGGGGCGGGTCTATTCATGTATTACACAGTGTAGGAAGTTCCCATCAGGTCCGCCCCCTCGGTATGTCAGACCCCGCCTGCGTCATTGGCCTGAGCGGACCTGATGGGGAACTTCCTTCACTGTGTAATACATGAATAGACCCGCCCCTTCTCACGTTCCGTATCTGGTCCGCTTAGCCTTACACCTATTCATTGGCTGAGCGGACCTGATGGGGAACTTTAGAAGGGGCCGGTCTATACATTTAATAGACTGTGGAGGAAGTTCCCCATCAGGTCCGCTCAGGCTCAGCCAATGACAGACAGCGCTGGACATCGGATCGCCACGGTACACTGGATTTCATCGCTGGAATGTTTTTGTATTTTATTTATTTATTTATTTTTTAATGAAGGACTTTTCCAAGGTGTTTGTGTTTTTTTTTTTTACACTTTCTTCGTGAAATGGTAGGGGTACAATGTACCCCTTACCAATTCACATAGGGGGGTCGGGATCTGGGGGTCCCCTTTGTTAAAGGGGTCTTCCAGATTCCGATAAGCCCCCCGCCCGCAGACCCCCACAACCACCGGGCAAGGGTTGTGGCGATAAGGCCCTTGTCCCCATCAACATGGGGACATCCTCCCCATGTTGAGGGCATGTGGCCTGGTACGGTTCAGGAGGAAGGGGGGGCCGCTCTCTCGTCCCCCCTCTTTTCCTGCGACCTGCCAGGTTGCGTGCTCGGATAAGGGTCTGGTATGGATTTTTGGGGGGACTCCGCGCCATTTTTTTTAATTTGGGGTGGAGTTCCCCTTAAAATCCATGCTAGATCTGAAGGGCCTGGTATGGATATTTGGGGGGAACTGCACGCATTTTTTTTTTTATTTGCGGCGGGGTTCCCCTTAATATCTATACCTGAAGGGCCTGGTAATTAAATTTGAGGGGACCCCCACGTTTTTTTTTTTTTTTTTTTATCAATGACTTTTCTATGCATTGCTGGGAGCCGACAATTCATTAATAGCCGTGAGTGAGTTTTAAATGACTTTTTTTCCTTCAGAAATGACATTTTGTGCAGGGACAGTTCTAAGCACGGGAAACAAGCGCCACTTTACATGCATATTATACACACCCTCCAGGTACGAAATTTAAAGGAAAATTTCACTTTTATTTTTTCATTTTAAGCATTATTAAAATCACCACTCCCGTAAAAACGTCAATTTTTAAAACTTCTTTTTGCATTGATACATGTCCCCTGGGGCAGAACCTGGGTCCCCAAACACTTTTTAGGACAATAAGTTGCATATTAGCCTTTATAATTAGCACTTTAGATTTCGAACGTTCGAGTCCATTGTATTTAATAGGGTTCTAAAGTTCACGCGAACATTCTGTGTGTTCGCAGGTTCTGGTGCGAACCGAACAGGGGGGTGTTCGGCTCATCCCTGCTGTTGGGTTTTAGTTTTGCTGCAGTAACTTGTAGAGAAAGTAGAAGGTATGAGAAGAGAGGGGAAGGTTCAGGTACACATTGCAGAACACACAAAAATGTCTAAAGTCATTCACCACTCTCCCTTTTGAGTGGGTATTGCTCACCCGGATAGACCCCTCTCGCCTTGCCTAGCAGCCGGGATGATGCACAAACAAGTATGAGAACAGTCTCTGCCACAGACCGTTTGAGAACAAATATGGATAGCCAGGAGTCCTCTGCCACAGGATTTCAGTCCCGAACTTCTAGCCGTGCAGTAAAAGAACCTTCAAGCCGATCCGGCAAACTGCTGGGCTTCTAAAGTATTGGATCCCTTCTTAACGAGGTCACCAGGCCTATCCGAGACATTAGCACTTTGCTGGTCTCCTCCAGGGCAGGTCCTCCCCCAGTTTCCTTTGTTAAGCAGCTTCCTCCCTCTTGGTGGACAGCTTGGAATCCCCTTCAGGATTGTAGGCCCCAGTCATCATAACTGGGCCTGCTCGCTAGAGATGAAGACTCGGGCCAACGTGGCACGGGCCGAGAACACACACACATACCTCACGCCAGGAGGGCCACGAGGCGAAAAAAGACCCCCACAATGGCGTCTGCCCCTTAAGTATCCCTCCCCAGCATGCACAGCGGGGCACCACTCCCACTGAACTGCTGCCAAGAAGGGACACCCAATACACCATGGTCTGCCTGCGTTCCAACATGGACCTGAGATGGTACCGCCACCTTCAGGCAACAAGGGAAAATACTACCAGGCACCACCTTAGCCAGGACAGAAGCAATTTGTATATAATTACATAAGTCTGAGCCCAACTATTGGCTCAGACAACCTCTAAATTTACAATAGCGCCCCAAACATCAGGGGCAGGGCGCTACAAACTCTTAGTATAAACTTTTATCTACATGTAAGCTTGTAATAAGTCTTACCTGTAGGTGCCGTGAATGTCTCCTAAACTTGCACAGCTTTAGCCGATGATGTCACTGGCGCATGCGTGGTACACCATGCATTCAGGGCACATGATTGCAGATAGCACCATGCCATGATAGTGATTCCCATGCACACTCATAGGAGTGACGTCATCACGGCCTTTCTATTCATATGGTCAGAGAGCGTAAACCCAGAAGGAAAACCAGACGAAAGGCCCAATTTAAAAGGTAGATCTGTCCAATGTGCTAGTGTGCAGTGCTTCCACTGGCACCACCGAACAGTCTAGGGGTTCTTTTTGGGTTTTTATTGAGAATTATGAACTGGGATAGGGAGCGAGAGCATAGGACACCCCCAATAAACTGTAAAAGTGAATAACTCGAGGACTCCTTGACTTTGTGGCTGCACAGTACAAAAATGAAAGTCCCACAGGATCTCTATGCTGATGGTGACTAGTACTCCTTCCAGAGTCTAAAAACTATACCTAGTCTTTAACTCCTCAGCACTGGGGTCATCTACTCATCCACATGGTCATCGGTTGCCTCCTGCCGATATAGACCAGGCTCTTCCTAGTGAGGGAGACGTAGACCACCATAGGACAGCTGGACTCTTTCCCACCAACTTCCTCTTGGCTCTCTCTAGTGAGATTCTCCAGACCCAACTTGATCCTTTGAAGCTTGTAAAAAGGCCCACCAGCTAAGCCTAGCTTGAACCTTTGTGTCTTCCTAGTAGATCCTGCTAGAAATCTTCCCCAGGGGTCTCTTCATAAGCAGGGCTGGATCCCGGACCTCTGCTCTCTGCTGCTGCTCAGGCCTCGGGCTATTTATGAGCCCCCCCCCCCAGGGATTGGCTGGAGTTACATAAATATTCAGGCTGCATGTCCTGCTTTTCTTTCCAAGATGGTTCTAGAATCCGTTAGAAGACAGGGAGAAGCAACAGAGAAGCAGCCTGTGAAATACTGAGCAGCCCTAATTAATCAACCCCTGCTCCACTGATTACAACTATAACTATAACTAAATTTATCTAGCAGCCTACTCTACACTAGAAAGGTGCTAAACTTGTAACACGGGTGGTGAGCTTAACACATGGATTAATACTTCAGTCTCAGATGTATCCAGATATTTTACAAGTAGGGATGAGCTTTGAGTTCGTGTTGAACTCATGTTCGACTAGAACATTGCCTGTTCACCCGTTCGCCGGACAGCGAACAATTTGGGTGTTCGCGGCAAATTCGAAAAGCCGCGGAACACCCTGTAAAAGTCTATGGGAGAAATCTAAAGTGCTAATTTTAAATGCTTATATGCAAGTTATTGTCATAAAAAGTGTTTGGGGACCCGGGTCCTGCCCCAGGGGACATGTATCAATGCAAAAAAAAGTTTAAAAAAACTACAGTTTTTTCGGGAGCAGTGATTTTAATAATGCTTAAAGTGAAACAATAAAAGTGAAATATTCCTTTACATTTCATACCTAGGGGGTGTGTATAGTATGCCTGTAAAGCAGCGCTTGTTTCCCGTGCTTAGAACTGTCCCTGCACAAAGTGTCATTTCTGAAGGAAAAAAAGTAATTTAAAAGCACTCGCGGCTATAATGAATTGTCAGCTCCCGGCAATACAGAGAAAAGTCATTGATAAAAAAAAAAAAAAATGACGTGGGGTTCCCCCCAAATATCCATACCAGGCCCTTCAGGTCTGGTATGGATTTTAAGGGGAACTCCACGCCAAATTAAAAAAAAAAAGGCGTGGAGTTCCCCCCAAAAATCCATACCAGACCCTTCATCCGAGCACGCAACCTGGCAGGCCGCAGGAAAAGAGAGGGGGACGAGAGAGCGCCCCCCCCCTCCTGAACCGTGCCAGGCCACATGCCCTCAACATGGGGAGGATGCTTTGGGGGTCTGTGGTAAGGGGTACCATTTCACAAAGAAAGTGTAAAAAAAAATGTAAAAAAACACACAGACACCTTGGGAAAAGTCCTTTATTAAAAATTAAAAAAAAATTAAAAAAAGATTCCAGCGGTGGTAATCCACTCTCGGTATCCTGCGATGGGTGATCTCCTCTCCGGGGTCCAGCGATGGATGATCTCTCCTCTCCAGGTCCAGGCTCCAACGATGATGTCCAGCGCAGCGAGGAACAGCACATGGTCCTCTCTTCACGGGAGCGGAGACACCCCGGGAATGACGCGGCTTCAGCCAGTGACAGCTCTTAAGTAGCTGAGGGCGGGGCCACCCGTTACGTGACCCCGTCCCCATCTGACGCAAGGGGAAACCCGGGCTTCCCCAGTAACGTGCGGGTGACCCCGCCCCCCTCTGATGCAACGGAAACCTGCGTTACATCAGAGGGGGCGGGGTCTGGTATGGATATTTGAGGGGAACTTCACGTCATTTTCTTTTTTTATTTGACGCAGGGTTCCCCTTAATATCCATACCAGACCTGAAGGGCCTGGTAATTGAATTTGGGGGGACCCCCACGCATTTTTTTTTTTTTTTATCAATGACTTTTCTCTGTATTGCCGGGAGCCGACAATTCATTATAGCCGCGAGTGCTTTTAAATGACTTTTTTCCTTCAGAATTTGACACTTTGTGCAGGGACAGTTCTAAGCACGGGAAACAAGCGCTGCTTTACAGGCATACTATGCACCCCTCAGGTGAGAAATTTAAAGGAACTTTTTATGACAATAACTTGCATATAAGCCTTTAAAATGAGCACTTTAGGTTTTTCATGTTCGAGTCCCATAGACTTTAACGGTGTTCGGATGTTCAAACAAATTTATTGCCTGTTCGCAAGTTTTGGTGCGAACCGAACTGGGGGGTGTTCGGCTCATCCCTATTTACAAGCAAAATCTGTTGATGTGTAGAAGCTGTCAGGCCAGAATCCAGGAACCCAGTTGGAATGTGGCCAGAACACAATTATAGAATAATGACAGTAGGATAATTCTAGAAATCCAAAAGCTACTGCGCCACTCCTTTAGGTTTTTGTTGTAGTGATTCACCCTATTCGTCCTGGTGACAATTGTCACCAGAACTGAAAGTAATGGGAAATCTAAAACTTTACAACAATAGGTGAGGGTAAAGCCCCGTACACACGGTCGGACTTCCATCGGACTTTTCCGTGGATTTTTGTCCGAACGGAGTTGGCCGGGCACACCCATAGCATACACACCACTGGACTTTTCTGCAAACTTTCCCAAAACTTTTTGCAACATCACATGGTTTTTCTGCTCTTTACCGCCACCCTTTGGTCAACTTCTGCTATTGTTGGTTGATTTTAACATTAGTTGTTTTGTCCATCGGACAAAAGTCCTATGGTTTTCTGTACACATGGTAGGACTTTGCTCCATCGGACTTTTGTTGGGCAAAAGTTTGTCCGTTTGCAGACCCAACTTTTGTCCGATGAAAACAAAACCAAACGCAAAAAAAGTTTGTCCGATGGAGCGTACACACGGTCGGATTGTTGGTCCAACTTGCTTAAAACAAAGTTTGTTGGGCAAAAGTCCGACCGTGTGTACGGGGCTTAAGTCTTTCAATGTTTCCAATCTTCCCTGCTGAACCAGTCAAATTTAGATCCATGTATGGCCAATGTGGTTGAACAGAAGTTGATCTACCGATCAACTTCTGTTTAACTGCCTTTCCAGGTAAAAGTTGATCAGTGCTGCAGGCTATAGACTGCAATGCTTATCAGTGTATTCTGATTGCAGGGAAATCTTCCCGCTGTCAGAATACAAAGACACAGTGAGGAGGATTCTCTCACCCACCTGGAACGTGTGGATGTGGGAATTAGATCAGTATTTTTCATTCAACCCGCTGGTTAAATGAAAAAGATGACTCATTTTAGGCCAGCCTTATTCCTACTTCCTGTTGTGTCCTCGGAATAAGAAAGGAAGGGGAATCTCCCCATTTGTTCATGTGCTGAAAAAACGGGTTGGCCTTGGGTACGCTTTAAAAAGTACACATTCCCTATGGACTTTGGCTACTTTGTACCAGACCATCTTCTGGTGCAGAAGACAACTCAAAGTAGTCTTTTTCAACCTTTTTACCATAAACAAAACGCTGATAAAAATCTATTCTTTGGTGGTCAGTGGAAGGAATTCTCCTTATATTGGTGTCATGTCTCTGGCTCTGCCAAATGGTGTTGGTCCTGGAACTTTGTAGATACCATCACTCGAGAGGTCAATCAGCCACATCTCAAGGAACACATAACAACCTCTGAGGAACCCTAGAGTGCAAGGGAATGCTAGTTGAGAATGGCTAGTTATGGTATACAATCATGTCTGTATCTCTTTATCTCCTTTACATGGGAACAGGGCACATGGCAATTGTTAGTTTACAGATATTCTTTAATGCAGCTTAAAGGCAGTAACAAGGACACAGCATTTCTGTCAGGATCAACATGTATTCTCTGTATTTGCTAAAAAGGTTCTCAGCCTGAAAAAAAAAGAAAAAGAAAACTAATGCAGCCACCACCTTTACAGACTGGTAAGTGCAATATATTAAATTTTTTGTTCTTGTGTTCATTTATCTTTTAAGCTGGATGAAACCCCTATTTACCATTGCTATGACTGAGTGCTGGATGGAAATGTTGTTATTGTACATGGAAAACGATTTGGTCGACTATAGATGAGCTCTGAGCAAAGTTCATTGTAGTAACCTGTCACTATCTGCCTTAAACAGGATTTCATTTTTATATTCAGACAAAACATACCTGGGAAGGGTATAAAAGAGTTTACATTCTTAGCAAAGGAATCTCCACCCTATAGGGACTGTGAGGGGGTTAGCTCAGCAGCGGGTGTGTGTGACCCCCTGGATGGGTTCACCACACAAAAACAGGCACAGCAGACGGAGTTGTAGGTAAAAAAACAAAAGGTGTGGTTTATTTAAACTATATGCAGTGTAAAATATAACAGCAAAACAAAAAGAAACATGAAAAGAAATCCTAGTCAGCTTGACCGCTTACTACACACGTAGTTTCCCTATCTAACAACTGGGTACAGCCTTGTGCTGCCCCAGCCCCTATCTCCCTGTTTTAGAAGGTTTAGCCACACAGGCTTTGTCTCACCGCCCAGGACAGAAAGCACACTCCCCAGTCTACACAACACAGAACTCGTTCCAGGATGGAGCATCTCCCTTAGCATGCTGGGAGTTCTTGTAGAGGCCCTAATGAGTCCACTTGCTTCAGCTGGGCTCATTAACTCTTCCCCTGCAAGACTCCCAGCACTCCCCCTAGTGGTATAAATTGGCATAAAGCCTGAATCTAGGACATATATGTAGCGACCTTACCTCTCACCCCTTCTCATTCTCGGCTTGTCTTTCTTTGTCTAGGGGTGTTAATGCTGGGGGGAGGGATGAGATACACCACGGCCCATGTCCTCCATAGTGAAGAGGTGAAGGCCAGAAAGATCGGACTTTGTGTAGGTGTCCTAGAGTCAAGTCCTGTCCTTCGTCCCTGACACCTTTGCTCCTAGTAACCAGAGTTCCACACAGTGAATAGGTCCAACACAGTTTTATTCTTCTCAGCGAATAAACATACAGCACGGTTAAGTTGGATTCTTTTGCAACATCTTAGTAGTAATGGGAATAGGTCGAGGCACAATCCTTTCCCTTCTCTTGCCAACCACTGTGGTATCACCAGTGGCGAATAGTCACTGCCACTGACTATGTGAAGTAGAACGTGAATTACCTTCGCTAGCGAGGCCCCTGTCAGGGGAAGGATATCCGCCCAAGGGAGATACCGGAGGCCTCTCTGTCACCAGCGATGCTGCGCCGGACTCTCCAGAGAAGTTCTGCTCACCAGACCTCACGAACTCAGACACGGGCACCCAAGGAGTTAGGGCCCCCTCGGATTCCTCCACCCTCGAGGAACTCAGTCGAAGGTACTGAGCCATAGGCATCCGCCATAGTACCTCACCCCAGGCTAAAGGTGCCTGAGATGGACTCCATCTCCGCTCCGGCCAGGTCAAAGGCACCTGGGCCGGGAACACCGGAACGCCAGCACCCAAGCTGAAGGTGCCTGGGTGCGGCCGCGTCCTCCGACTCTGCACTTTGAACCCCGTGGTAAGGGCGTCCGCCCCTTTTAACTCCTCTCCCCTTGCGTCACAGCGGGTTCCCCGCCCCGCTGTACCAGCTCCAGGGGAGGACAAAAAGGCACAGTCTTGCGGTGTGAGTTCACAGTTTCAGCAAGGCCACCTATAGACCCAGGGACCCTCGGACCACCAGAGTCCTCCAAGAACCATAAAAGGGCCTCAGATTCCCTAGCAATCAGTGCATCTGGGTTACACTACCACCCAGATGCTTCCCCTAAATTCAAATACCCACTACATATATATCGTCCATCCTGGATGCAACCTGGTGATTTTACCTGCCTGCTGTCACAGAACCTATAAAATAGTTAGAATTGGTTTAGGTTTAGGTAGTAAGCGTTTATGGGTTGAGGTTAAAGGGATGCTGCCATGGGGGAATCATGGAGGCTGCCATGGCTGAACTCTCCCTTTTAAAAAATTCTAGTTCCCTGGCTGTCATTTGGAAGCCTTTGGCTTCAACACTGTCTATGTCCCTGACTTGAAATGAGTATAAGCATGCTTGTTGTGGATCCGTGAATCAAAAGCCACAGCCAGGAAAGTAGCATTTTCTTCAGTAAGCTAGCAATGACATCACCTGTACTTCCATGTGTCTTGGCTGCACCCTGTATAAAATGTTTATTTGCAAAAAAAAAGCTCCTTGAAATCTTCCACATTTTCTCATGTTACAACCGAAACGTAAATGTATTTTATTGGGATTTTATGTGATAGACCAACACAAAGTGGCACATAATTGTGAAGTGGAAGGAGAATGATAAATGGTTTTCAAAATGTTTTACAAATAAATATGTGAAAAGTATTTGTATTTTTCACTGCAATTACAACTGCAAGTCTTTTTGGGGATGTCTCTACCAGCTTTGCACATCTAGAGAGTGACATTTTTGCCCATTCTGCTTTGCAAAATATCTCAAGCTCTGTCAGATTGGATGGAGAGCATCTGTGATCAGCAATTTTCAAGTCTTGCCACAGATTCTCAATTGGATTTAGGTCTGGACTTTGACAGGGCCATTCTAACACACGAATATGCTTTGATCTAAACCATTCCATTGTAGCTCTGGCTGTATGTTTAGGGTCGTTGTCCTTCTGGAAGGTGAACCTCCGCCCCAGTCTCAAGTCTTCTGTTGTGAACAAGCAAGCTATCGCTTGTGAAACGCGTCTACCATTGCCTGTATCTGTCTGACCCTTTTGACAATAAAGATGACATTAAAATAAGTTGGAGTGAGGTGACCCGGTTGCAAGAAGAGGGGAGGAGTCTAGTATGGTGCCGCGGTCATGCTAGAGCACGTAGACAAGTGACCTGTTCGCCCCGCTCCATGATATGATCCATAGAGGCTGACTACCCGCTGACGACCCGCTCCCCCACCCCGTGGCTTTGAGGTCCTTTTCCCCCGCTACAATAGACATCAAGCCCCACCCCACTCTGGGAAACAAAAGTGAAAGGGCTTACTGAGGTCTCGCTCCGGTTCTCGGAGCCTCTGCTGCCTTCGCCCGGTCTTTGGTCCGGGTGGAGGTGGGCGGATCCGCTTTATGGCGGAGTAGAGCACCGAGGGAAACGTCTCTCTCCTGAATGTTGGAACCTGAGCTGCGCTGAGAGACGGGGGCGCATGGGTTTAGCGGAAGGGACGAGGACGCGGAGAGAACCCCAGAGAGAACTGGAGTCACTCAGGCACACCGAAGTAGACGGGGAGGACAGACAACACAGCTCGATAGAGCTGTAGCGCCGAGCCCGCTCTCCTAACACGGACAAACACAGGAGCCCCCCTTTGCTGCCTATGTTGGTTCTCGTTTTCTCTCTCCCTCACATCAAAGCTGCTTGTCTTCATCTGCTAGTGTCGACCCCCCCCTCTTTCTTCTCCTGCATATCGGCGGGAAGTGGTGAGTACTACAAAGTACTAAAAACTTGGAAATAAATACTGCCTGCTCTTACTTGCCTTTACCTGCCTTGAGATGTTCTTGTTCATGGGATAGTGGTGACTAATGTAAAAGGCAGATGGTACATTTTCACTGACAGCTCTTGTACCCTTGAGATGAGCTGTTTGAGGACTTTTTTGCTGGGAGTAAGCATAATAGCACAATAGCAACAATAAAAATATTTAAAACTTTCTCTCTCGTTGGCAGAATAACCCGCGGCATGATGCTTTAGAGCCAAGCATCTGTATTTTTCATTTTGGTGCATTTTTGGTGCATTTGTGATCGCTATAGAAGATTAAAAGAAGCATTAGCATTAACAGTACACTAAAACGACCCTTTCCTCCTCCCAAGGATAACGAGGGATCTCCCAAAAAGAAGTTAGGGGGAAGATCCCTTTTTTTTTTTTTTCTTTAAATTGGGTGTGAGTCCCGGTACTGTGGGGCAATTCGGGTTGTAGCAAGGAGAGGTGAAGAGCCCATCAGGGAAAGAGGAAAAAAAGTAAGAGGAGGGGCAACCCCAAAATCCCCACGCCTAAGTTTGATCCCCAGTCCAGGCCCAATGAACAAATACGTAACCCACGGAGGAGATTGAGATAAGCAGGTGGTGGAAAAACAAGGAGTTAAAGGCAATTAAACAGATAATAAGGAGAAGAAGAAAGACAAGAAAAAAGCTCAGAATAAACTACCCACAGATACCGATACACTATCAGAGTCTAGAATAGAACAAGAGGTAGAAATAGAGCTGGAGCAGAGAAAAGAAGAGGAACAACAAAATAAGGCGATACTTCCAACAAAAATAGAAATAGAAGGCATGTTCTCGGCTCTGGAAAAATCTTTAAAAACACAAATGGAGATAATACAAAAAAACATGGGACAAATGCGAGAAAGGGTGGAGGAAGTGGGAAAAAAAACTGACTGCAATGCAATTATTATAAAAAAATTGGAGGGAGAGATAAAACTTATAAAAAGAGAACAACAGGAACAAGCATATAAACTAGAAGACCAAGAAAATAGGGACAGAAGAAAGAACATTACAATCCGAGGGGTCCCTGATTCATCTCAGCCTGAAAACTTGTCAGAAATAATAATGAAAATTTGTAACCCATTGCTTGATAGAGAAGTATTATCTCCAATAGGAATAGAAAGAGCCCATAGAATAAGAAGACCGAAAGAAATTTCACAGCACTACCCCAGAGACATCATTGTGCGATTTGAAAGTTGGGAGGAGAAAAATCAGTCATGGAGAAATCTGAGGGGAAAGTCGCCAATAAAACTGGTAGAAAATACTATTCAATTCTATCAGGACTTGTCCCAAGAAACGTTGAAAAGAAGAAGAAACTTAAAACCCTCATTGAATGTCCTGCAGGAACATGAAATCCAGTATAATTTGGGCTTCCCAGCATGTCTGATCGGGAGGAAAATGGTATCTCGGCAAGACTGAGATTCATAGAAGAGATACCAGAATTCTGTCATAAATTAGACATTCCTATACCAAATAGCTAAAGAATAAATGTATCAACATAGGAAAAGTATTTGGGTGTGGCGGGGCGGGGGATGGGGTGAGAGAGAGGGATGGGTTTATGTACCCATCTACCTTCTTTTTTTTCCTCTCTCTCGCTCCCTCCCCCCCCCCTGCCCTCCGGCCGGGTGCATGGGGGGTGCGTGGGGGGGACGAGGGGGGAGGGACTGGGAAGATGGATGAAAAAAAAAAAGGGACATTGAGTGGGGTGAGGGGACCTGGACTCGTTGACTGCTTTGGCACCGTCTCCCTGGTAGGAAGGGAGAGGAGACTGACAGTGCCAAACAGAACTCAGGCCTAGGAGTGCAGAGTGCCAAAAGAGGCCGCAGAGGAGAATAGCCTGCACTAAGACCATGAGGTCAAATCGCCAAGGGGGGAGGGAGGTGGTAGGGAGGGAGGAAATATGATCTGTACATCTTAGGAAAAGGTAAGGAGGAAGAAGGGAAGGGGGGAAAAAACACATACGACTGACGTAAACTTTACTACATATAATGTAAGAGGTCTTAACTCCCCAGAAAAAAGGCACATGATATTAAGGGAGCTGGAAAGGTATTCCGCAGAAATCGTGTTCCTTCAGGAGACACATTTAGCGCTAGATGCTAATACAAAAATATACTCGCATGTGATTCCAACCTGGTACTATGGAGAATCCCCAAACAAAAGAGCAAAGGGAGTAGCCATAGGCGTGGGGAAGAATATAAGCTTTATAGTAGAAGAAAGAAGAGTTGACCCAGAGGGTCGCTACTTGTTCCTAAAAGGGAATCTGCAGGGAAAAAAATACACATTAGCAAATGTATACTGTCCAAATAGTCAGCCTAAAAAATATTTGAATGGAATCTTAAATACTTTAATGGACTTTAAACAAGGTTATGTATTTCTTGCTTGGGATTTCAATTACTCAATGGAACACAAACTCGACAATGTGTCTGGTGCACCGATACAAGATAGCAAACAATTAAAACTGGTCCAAAAAAATATATATAACCATCAACTAGTGGATCCTTGGAGAGTGGCACATCCAAGTAAAAAAGACTACACTTATTATTCATCGGTGCACGACACGTATTCTAGATTGGACTACATGTTAGTGGACCACAGGCTTCTGGAATATGTAGTGGATGCCTCGATAGGTGTAATATCAATTTACTAACTGAAACTAAATCAATGAACTAAAAAACACCTCTAAGAGACCCATTTCATGGACAGGAAGGATCAACATATTAAAAATTATGATCCTACCAAAAGTGACGTATAGGCTTCAGATGCTCCCAATAGACATACCCAATCTTTCTTTAAGGTGATTAGAACTATGATTTTGAACTATACATGGCAAGGTAAAAAGGCCAGAATAAATTATACCCTGTTAACCCGGGGGGGAAAAAAAACTGGGACATGGCTTTTCCAGATATAAAAAGATACTATAAGGCGATCATTTTAGCTAGATTAGTGGGTACAAATGGAAGACATTTTAAGTAAGACGCACTTACAAAAAAACATATGGATACCACCGAAATTTAGAGCATTAGGCAAAGAAACACATAATATAACTAGGAATGTATTTAAAATTTGGGATACACTGTATAGACACGAAAGATGGAAATACAACTCCCCATTAATTATGTTGGCAGGCACAGAGTTTTTTACGCCAGGAAATGGTACACGATTGGGAAAACAATTGGCAACTGCACAATTAAAGGATATTATTACATCAGGTAAAATAAGGACAAGACAAGATTTTACGACGCACGGGTGGAACCAGCTTATCGACTGGGAATATCTCCAATTAAAACACTGAAGCCCTGTGCACGCGATCGGTTTTACCAATGAAAACAGTCCGATGGACTTTTTTCATCGGACAAACCGATCGTGTATGGGACCCATCGGTCTTTTTTCCATCGGTTTTAAAAAATAGAACATGTTTTAAATTTTTCCGATGGATCAAAAACCGATAGCAAATTCCGATCGTCTATGGGCAATTCCATCGGATAAAAAACCCACGCATGCTCAGACTGAATTAGGAGACGGGAGCGCTCGTTCTGGTAAAACTAGAGTTCCTAATGGAGAGAGCACATTCGTCCTTCTGCAAATTATTGCCTCGTTTAATGCAGCGCATTGTTTTCTTCTTTAGAATGGTGTTTAAAATTTATTTCTTGCTGCAGATATTTATCCCGAGTTCTGACAAACTTATTTATTTATTGTTTCTTGTGATCTCATGAATAATTTGATCTATTCTTAAAGCCAGACCTCACTAATTAAAAAAATTATTTAGACTCCAGATCTTTTTTTTTTTTTTTTTCTTGTGGCCTTTTTTTTTTGGTGTCAAGTTCTCCCAACAACATATGTTTATTTTATTTTTCCCTCAAGGAGGTTGGTGTCCCTTGTTAATTACACATTGTATTTATGAAATGTTCTTGCTACTCACAATAAAAACACATCAGGCAAGTATTTTGGCTGAAATCAAATCTCTATTTATTCTGGCAAAAAATATAAATAAACCCGGAGGGCAACAATTGGAAAATTAGCGGAATATATGAAGACTTTGGACCCCAAAGGCAGACTATACTATGATGAACAATAAAATAAACAACAGAATGAAATCAGGAGCAGCAGCCGAAGACATACATCATCCCAAGCTGTGGTACTCCTACAAACTGCAACTTCTGGAAGAGCAGCTTGAAGCCAGGGAATCACCTTCTGCTCTTCCCTGTACACTTCCCTCCATGCTTCCCTGCAGTGTTTGTTCCACGGCCCCGTCCACGCACCCTTGCAGACTGTGCCACTGTCGGTGGTAATGTGGCAGGAGGAGGAGGAGAAGGATGGGCCAGATGGCAGAGATGAGTGGCCTCTGTCAGCTGCCCCCTCCCCCCCCCGTGTGAATGGTAGTGTATATCAGGTGCTCACAGAGGGCACGTTGTCCCGCCTCCATTTGAAACAACTTTTCGGCCAGGTAGGCACTAAAGCCCTCAACAGGGTTGAGGGGGGCCCTCATGATGGCAGCAGCGTCACGTATTATCTGAATATTTTTTTGGTTAATTATTTCATTTGTGAAGAATAAATCTAGTTCACAATAGTACATTGAGGCCAATAAATATGTTTGAAAATACTATACCTGGCTGAAGATGCGCAGATCCGGTTCTTTGAGTTTAGGTGGCTCCTCCTCCCCATCTGCAGGGGTGGAGGGAAGGGTGGAAGGAACGCTGGAGGGAAGGGTGGAAGGAACGCTGGAGGGAAGGTTTGAAGGAAGGGTTGAGGGAAGGCTGGAAAGTGATTCCCTGGGCTCAATCTTGTCTTCCAGAAATTGCAGATGCTTGTAGTACCACAGCTTGGGCTGAACTACTTTGTCTGCTGCTGCTCCTGATCTCATAGAAGCGCGGACTGCTGTGTAGCTTTTTTTGTAAGCATTCCGCATGTTGTTTATCTTATTGTTCATCATAGTGTAGTCAGTAGGGATGAGCCGAACACCCCCGGGTTCGGTTCGCACCAGAACCTTCGAACGGACCGAAAGTTCGCGCAAATTTTCGAACCCTATTCGTTATAATGGACGCGAACGTTCGAAATCAAAATTGCTAATTACAACGGCCAATATGCATGTTAATGTTATAAAACAGGTTTGGGGACCCGGGTCCTGCCCCAGGGGACATATATCAATGCAAAAAGAAATTTTAAAAACTAAAGTTTTTTCGGGAGCAGTCATTTTAATGATGCATAAAGTGAAAAAAAAAAAAGTGAAATTTTCCTTTAAATATGGTACCTGGGGGGTGTCTAAAGTATGCCTGTGAAGTGGCATGTGTTTCCCGTGTTTAGAACTGTCCTTGCACAAAATGACATTTGTAAAGGAAAAAAAGAAGCCATTTAAAACCACTTGCGGCTTTAATGTCATGTCTTGTCCTGGCCGCCATATGGCTGAAAATCCTTGAGAAAAATGGCATGGCTACCCCATCACCCCCCCCCCCCCCCACCCCAGCCCCTTTGGGTCTTGTATGGATACTAAGGGGGACCCCGCACCCAAAATAAAACCCTATACCTACAACCCTATATACTCTGAACAGCAGTATATAGGTGGTGCAAACAAGACATGGACTGTAGGTTTGTTCTTAAGTAGAATCTGAACAGGTACATTATGAAGTGTAGCTACATCCCAAAAAAATCAATTTTTAAGCTTTTTGGAGAACATAGGGAGGGGTTATCACCCCTGTAACATTTGCTGTCTTTGCACATCTGTTCAGAACATGTCACCTCACTTTCCGTCCCAATGACAAATGTTTTTGGAAAAGTGGGGTTTTAATTGAAACAAGGATTGGTGATAAAGCATCAGTAGAGAGGAGATACCTTTTTCCCAAATTAAATCTAACAGGATAGAATTTTCCTTCCTAGGGGTAGATTTCCTCTCACTTCCTGTTTTCTCTTGCCGTTTGCAAGTAGGAGTCGTTTGTAAGTTGGATGTTTGAAAGTAGGGGCCTGCCGTATATACTCTGCAGAAATTTGCCCTATTAGATGTTGGTGTAGCCACAAGACTGGTGGGCACAGGAATGGGCCCTGATGTGAGTTAATAGATCAAGATTTGTACTTGCATGCACCTGTTGAACCGGGCAGAAAAATTGGGCCTTTGGTGGTGGTGGTGGTGGTGGTGGACGGTGTTGCCACAAGACTGTAAGCCCTCACAGTTACTCTTGGTGGGTGCAGGAATGGGCCCTGCTGTGAGTTATTAGATCAAGATTTGTAATTGCATGCACCTGTTGAACAGGGCAGAAAAATTGGGCCTTTGGTGGTGGTGGTGGTGGTGGACGGTGTTGCCACAAGACTGTAGGCCCTCATAGTTACTCTTGGTGGGCGCAGGAATGGGCCCTGCTGTGAACTATTAGATCAAGATTTGTAATTACACGCCCCTGTTAAACAGGGGCTGAAAAATTGTGCCTTAGGCATTGGTGCTGGTGCCACAACACTGCAACCCCTCACAGATACTGTACTTGGAGCACAGCAGTCACACCTGTTGCGAAGCATCTTTTTAAAAAATTGTAATTACACGCCCCTGTTATACAGGGGCTGAAAAATTGTGCCTTAGGCACTGGTGCTGGTGCCACAACACTGCAACCCCTCACAGATACTGTACTCTGAGCACAGCAATGAGACCTGTTGCAAAGCATTGCCTAAAAATTGTAATTACACGCCCCAACAGGGGCTGAAAAATTGTGCCTTAGGCACTGGTGCTGGTGCCACAACACTGCAACCCCTCACAGATACTGTACTCTGAGCACAGCAGTCACACCTGTTGCGAAGCATCTTTTTAAAAAATTGTAATTACACGCCCCTGTTATACAGGGGCTGAAAAATTGTGCCTTAGGCACTGGTGTGGTGGCATGGATCATTGAGGAGGAGGAAGAGGATAGTCAGTGAACATAACAGGACAGTCACTCAGCATCAGCATAGGCAGTCTTGAAGGGATGTGACATTATAAATTATTCCGTTATATCTGCTTCAGGTGTCTGGTAGCTGGTGGTGATCCAAGACTGATTCATTTTTATGAAGGTCAGTCGATCAACCGAGTCGGTGGACAGGCGCACCCTATGATCGGTGACAAATCCTCCAGCAGCACTGAATGTGCGTTCGGAAAGAACGCTGGATGCAGGACAGGCCAGTAGCTCAATTGCATACTGTGCAAGCTCTGGCCAGTGATCCATCCTCAGGACCCAGTAAGCCAGAGGATTTTCGGTGGGAAAGGTGTCCAAGTCTGACCTTGCCCCTAGGTATTCCTGCACCATGTATATCAGACGCTGGCGATGGTTGCTGGAACCGATCATACCTTGGGGCTGCGGACTAAAAAATTGTCTGAACGCATCGGTCAGACGTCCACCTTCCCCACCGCTCCTTCTGCTACTGACCGAAGCCTCAGCAACTCGTCGTCCAGGACCAGGAGTTTGTAACCTCCCAGTTTCTGGGAACGCGTTGCACAGACCTTTCTGCAAGGCCTCCCTGAGATGTCTCATCCTCTGCTCCCTCTGCGACGGCAAGATAAGGTCCGCAACCTTACCCTTGTACCGTGGATCAAGGAGAGTGGCCAGCCAGTAATGGTCACTCTCCTTGATCCGAAGAACACGAGGATCCTTCCGCAGGCTTTGCAGGATCAGGGAGGCCATGCAGCGTAGGTTAGCTGAGGCATTTGGTCCGGAGTCTTCTGGGTCACTGAGGATGACATGATCGCCAGCCACCTCCTCCCAGCCACGTACAAGTCCACTGGTTTGTTGGGACTGTACATCATCCCTAAAAGACTGCTGCTGCTGATGCTGAGTGCCAGGCTCCACCTCCATGCTCACACAATCCTCCTCCTCCTCCTCCTCCTCCTCTTCCTGTGTGATGGGTGGGACAGAAGGAACATTGTCTGGATAAAGGGGGCCTTGAGAGACAAGGAAGTCCTCCTCTTCCTGCCTCTGTTCTGCCTCAAGTGCCCTGTCCATTATCCCACGCAGCGTATGCTCCAACAGGTGGACAAGAGGTACAGTGTTACTGATGCATGCACTGTCACTGCTCACCATCCTCGTGGCCTCCTCAAATGGTGAGAGGACAGTGCATGCATCCCTGATCATGCTCCACTGGCGTGGGGAAAAAAAGCCAAGCTCCCCTGACCCTGTCCTGGTGCCGTAGTCGCAAAGGTACTCATTGATGGCCCTCTGCTGCGTGTGCAGTCGCTGCAGCATGGCCAACGTTGAGTTCCACCTGGTGGGCATGTCACATATTAGGCGGTTCTTGGGCAGGTTCAGCTCCTTTTGCAGCTCAGTCAGCCGAGCACTGGCATTATAAGATCGGCGGAAATGCACACAGACTTTCCTGGCCTGCCTCAGGACATCCTGTAAGCCTGGGAACCTGCCCAAGAACCGCTGCACCACCAGGTTGAGGACGTGAGCCATACAGGGCACATGGGTGAGCTGCCCCTGTCGCAGGGCGGAGAGGAGGTTGGTGCCATTATCAGAAACGACCATTCCTGGCTTAAGCTGGCGTGGCGTCAACCACCTCTCGGCCTGCCCCTGCAGAGCTGCCAGAACCTCTGGCCCAGTGTGGCTCCTGTCCCCCAAACACACCAGCGCAAGCACGGCATGGCATCTTTTTGCCTGCGTACTCGCGTAGCCCCTTGTACGCCTACGGAGCACCGCTGGTTCCGAGGACAGAGCACTCGAAGAGGACATGGAGGAAGAAGAAGAGGAGGGGGTGGAGGAGAGAGGTGTGTCACAACCAGTAGTAGCATTTTGGAGGCGTGGTGGCGGAACAACCTCCAACACTACTGCACCTTGTCCTGCATCCCTCCCAGCTACCAATAGAGTGACCCAATGGGCCGTGAAAGAAAGATAACGTCCCTGTCCATGCCTGCTGGACCATGAGTCAGCGGTAATATGCACCTTACCGCTGACCGCCCTGTCCAGCGAGGCATGGACATTGCCTTCCACATGCCAGTAGAGAGACGGAATCGCCTTCCGTGAGAAAAAGTGGCGTTTGGGAACCTGCCACTGAGGAACCGCACATTGAACAAACTCACGGAAGGGGGCCGAGTCTATCAACTGAAAAGGCAGCAGTTGAAGTGCTAGCAATTTAGCCAAGCTAGCATTCAACCGCTGGGCATGTGGATGGCTGGGAGTATACTTCTTTCGACGGTCCAGCAGCTGGGGCAGGGAAATTTGCCTGCTACAATCGGACGTCGGTGTACCGCAAGTACTTGGTTGTGACACACCTAATTCTACACCTTCAGTCCTCTCAGAGCAGCTTTCAGAGAGGACTGAAGATATAGTGGGGATGGAGATCCCAGCTGATGAGGAGCAAGGAGAGGTCCGCTTTGTTCTTTGGTGTGGGTCTTTTATGTGTGCTTGCCAACGAGCTGCATGGCAGGTCGACATATGTCTGCTCATGCTTGTGGTGCCCAAGCGGCTGATGTTTTGGCCACGCGAGATACGCTTGAGACAAATATTGCAAATAGCAGTGGTGCGATCTGATGCACTCGTCTCAAAAAAGGCCCACACCAAAGAACTTTTGTGATAACGTGCAGAGGCAGCGCCCTGCACAGGCGGAGCTCTGCGGTGTGGTACAGTTGCTGTGCTGGCCTCTAGCTGGCCTCCAGGGGGCATCCTGCCTCGTTGGACATGTGACGCTGCATCCTCCTCCTCCTCCTCCTCTCTCCCTTCAGGCACCCACGTGGAGTCAGTGACCTCATCATCCCCTCCCTCTTCACCACTAGAACAAACCTGGCAGTAAGCTGCAGCTGGTGGAACACTACTGCCAGATTGCTGTCCTTCAGCATCCCCTCTCTCTGCGCGCACACTACTGACTTCCTCAAGCTGGGTATCATCATCCGAGCCTTCGAATCGTTGGGCATCCTCCTGGAGCATGTACCCAACACTGTGCTCAAACAGTTCGGGGGACTCCTCAGGAGGACATGGTGGGTCTAGGGAAGGGGTGGCTGATGATGCCATTGAGTACGCGTTGGCAGCTGCTCTGCCAGTACCCTGAGCCTGGGTGAGAGAGGATGAGGAGGATGAGGAGGGCTTGGTCATCCATTCTACCAAGCCTTCGGCATGATGCGGCTCCACATGTCCAGCTGCCGAAAACAAAGACAAGCGTGTCCCATGGCCACGTGCTGATGACGATGCACGACCACGTCCACGGCCAGCACTGTTGTCTCTAGAAACAGAGCCTGCCTGCCCTGTGTTCTTGCCTCGGCACGCTCTGCCTCTCCTTGGCGGTCTTCCAGCCATTGTAGTCGGTAGTGTATATAGTATAAAAAATAGAACTCCTATGTGTGCTCACAACACACTGTAGGTCCTATGGGTGCTGACACTAACACACTATAGGTACTATGTGTGCTGCTGACAAGAAAATATAGGAGCTCTGTTTGCTGCCACTAACACACTAGAAGTCCTATGGGTGCTGCTGAGAAGAAAATATAGGAGCTCTGTTTGCTGCCACTAACACACTAGAAGTCCTATGGGTGCTGCTGAGAAGAAAATATAGGAGCTCTGTTTGCTGCCACTAACACACTAGAAGTCCTATGGGTGCTGCTGAGAAGAAAATATAAGAGCTCTGTTTGCTGCCACTAACACACTAGAAGTCCTATGGGTGCTGCTGAGAAGAAAATATAGGAGCTCTGTTTGCTGCCACTAACACACTAGAAGTCCTATGGGTGCTGCTGAGAAGAAAATATAGGAGCTCTGTTTGCTGCCACTAACACACTAGAAGTCCTATGGGTGCTGCTGAGAAGAAAATATAGGAGCTCTGTTTGCTGCCACCAACACACTAGAAGTCCTATGGGTGCTGCTGAGAAGAAAATATAGGAGCTCTGTTTGCTGCCACTAACACACTAGAAGTCCTATGGGTGCTGCTGAGAAGAAAATATAGGAGCTCTGTTTGCTGCCACTAACACACTAGAAGTCCTATGGGTGCTGCTGAGAAGAAAATATAGGAGCTCTGTGTGATGCCACTAACACACTAGAAGTCCTATGGGTGCTGCTGAGAAGAAAATATAGGAGCTCTGTTTGCTGCCACTAACACACTAGAAGTCCTATGGGTGCTGCTGACAAGAAAATATAGGAGCTCTGTTTGCTGCCACTAACACACTAGAAGTCCTATGGGTGCTGCTGAGAAGAAAATATAGGAGCTCTGTTTGCTGCCACTAACACACTAGAAGTCCTATGGGTGCTGCTGAGAAGAAAATATAGGAGCTCTGTTTGCTGCCACTAACACACTAGAAGTCCTATGGGTGCTGCTGAGAAGAAAATATAGGAGCTCTGTTTGCTGCCACCAACACACTAGAAGTCCTATGGGTGCTGCTGAGAAGAAAATATAGGAGCTCTGTTTGCTGCCACCAACACACTAGAAGTCCTATGGGTGCTGCTGAGAAGAAAATATAGGAGCTCTGTGTGATGCCACTAACACACTAGAAGTCCTATGGGTGCTGCTGAGAAGAAAATATAGGAGCTCTGTTTGCTGCCACTAACACACTAGAAGTCCTATGGGTGCTGCTGAGAAGAAAATATAGGAGCTCTGTTTGCTGCCACTAACACACTAGAAGTCCTATGGGTGCTGCTGAGAAGAAAATATAGGAGCTCTGTGTGATGCCACTAACACACTAGAAGTCCTATGGGTGCTGCTGAGAAGAAAATATAGGAGCTCTGTTTGCTGCCACTAACACACTAGAAGTCCTATGGGTGCTGCTGAGAAGAAAATATAGGAGCTCTGTTTGCTGCCACTAACACACTAGAAGTCCTATGGGTGCTGCTGAGAAGAAAATATAGGAGCTCTGTTTGCTGCCACTAACACACTAGAAGTCCTATGGGTGCTGCTGAGAAGAAAATATAGGAGCTCTGTTTGCTGCCACTAACACACTAGAAGTCCTATGGGTGCTGCTGAGAAGAAAATATAGGAGCTCTGTTTGCTGCCACTAACACACTAGAAGTCCTATGGGTGCTGCTGAGAAGAAAATATAGGAGCTCTGTTTGCTGCCACCAACACACTAGAAGTCCTATGGGTGCTGCTGAGAAGAAAATATAGGAGCTCTGTTTGCTGCCACTAACACACTAGAAGTCCTATGGGTGCTGCTGAGAAGAAAATATAGGAGCTCTGTTTGCTGCCACTAACACACTAGAAGTCCTATGGGTGCTGCTGAGAAGAAAATATAGGAGCTCTGTGTGATGCCACTAACACACTAGAAGTCCTATGGGTGCTGCTGAGAAGAAAATATAGGAGCTCTGTTTGCTGCCACTAACACACTAGAAGTCCTATGGGTGCTGCTGACAAGAAAATATAGGAGCTCTGTTTGCTGCCACTAACACACTAGAAGTCCTATGGGTGCTGCTGAGAAGAAAATATAGGAGCTCTGTTTGCTGCCACTAACACACTAGAAGTCCTATGGGTGCTGCTGAGAAGAAAATATAGGAGCTCTGTTTGCTGCCACTAACACACTAGAAGTCCTATGGGTGCTGCTGAGAAGAAAATATAGGAGCTCTGTGTGATGCCACTAACACACTAGAAGTCCTATGGGTGCTGCTGAGAAGAAAATATAGGAGCTCTGTTTGCTGCCACTAACACACTAGAAGTCCTATGGGTGCTGCTGAGAAGAAAATATAGGAGCTCTGTTTGCTGCCACTAACACACTAGAAGTCCTATGGGTGCTGCTGAGAAGAAAATATAGGAGCTCTGTTTGCTGCCACTAACACACTAGAAGTCCTATGGGTGCTGCTGAGAAGAAAATATAGGAGCTCTGTTTGCTGCCACTAACACACTAGAAGTCCTATGGGTGCTGCTGAGAAGAAAATATAGGAGCTCTGTGTGATGCCACTAACACACTAGAAGTCCTATGGGTGCTGCTGAGAAGAAAATATAGGAGCTCTGTTTGCTGCCACTAACACACTAGAAGTCCTATGGGTGCTGCTGAGAAGAAAATATAGGAGCTCTGTTTGCTGCCACTAACACACTAGAAGTCCTATGGGTGCTGCTGAGAAGAAAATATAGGAGCTCTGTGTGATGCCACTAACACACTAGAAGTCCTATGGGTGCTGCTGAGAAGAAAATATAGGAGCTCTGTGTGATGCCACTAACACACTAGAAGTCCTATGGGTGCTGCTGAGAAGAAAATATAGGAGCTCTGTTTGCTGCCACTAACACACTAGAAGTCCTATGGGTGCTGCTGAGAAGAAAATATAGGAGCTCTGTTTGCTGCCACTAACACACTAGAAGTCCTATGGGTGCTGCTGAGAAGAAAATATAGGAGCTCTGTGTGATGCCACTAACACACTAGAAGTCCTATGGGTGCTGCTGAGAAGAAAATATAGGAGCTCTGTTTGCTGCCACTAACACACTAGAAGTCCTATGGGTGCTGCTGAGAAGAAAATATAGGAGCTCTGTTTGCTGCCACTAACACACTAGAAGTCCTATGGGTGCTGCTGAGAAGAAAATATAGGAGCTCTGTTTGCTGCCACTAACACACTAGAAGTCCTATGGGTGCTGCTGAGAAGAAAATATAGGAGCTCTGTTTGCTGCCACTAACACACTAGAAGTCCTATGGGTGCTGCTGAGAAGAAAATATAGGAGCTCTGTGTGATGCCACTAACACACTAGAAGTCCTATGGGTGCTGCTGAGAAGAAAATATAGGAGCTCTGTTTGCTGCCACTAACACACTAGAAGTCCTATGGGTGCTGCTGAGAAGAAAATATAGGAGCTCTGTTTGCTGCCACTAACACACTAGAAGTCCTATGGGTGCTGCTGAGAAGAAAATATAGGAGCTCTGTGTGATGCCACTAACACACTAGAAGTCCTATGGGTGCTGCTGAGAAGAAAATATAGGAGCTCTGTTTGCTGCCACTAACACACTAGAAGTCCTATGGGTGCTGCTGAGAAGAAAATATAGGAGCTCTGTTTGCTGCCACTAACACACTAGAAGTCCTATGGGTGCTGCTGAGAAGAAAATATAGGAGCTCTGTGTGATGCCACTAACACACTAGAAGTCCTATGGGTGCTGCTGAGAAGAAAATATAGGAGCTCTGTTTGCTGCCACTAACACACTAGAAGTCCTATGGGTGCTGCTGAGAAGAAAATATAGGAGCTCTGTGTGATGCCACTAACACACTAGAAGTCCTATGGGTGCTGCTGAGAAGAAAATATAGGAGCTCTGTTTGCTGCCACTAACACACTAGAAGTCCTATGGGTGCTGCTGAGAAGAAAATATAGGAGCTCTGTTTGCTGCCACTAACACACTAGAAGTCCTATGGGTGCTGCTGAGAAGAAAATATAGGAGCTCTGTTTGCTGCCGCTAACACACTAGAAGTCCTATGGGTGCTGCTGAGAAGAAAATATAGGAGCTCTGTGTGATGCCACTAGCACACTAGAAGTCCTATGGGTGCTGCTGAGAAGAAAATATAGGAGCTCTGTTTGCTGCCACTAACACACTAGAAGTCCTATGGGTGCTGCTGAGAAGAAAATATAGGAGCTCTGTTTGCTGCCACTAACACACTAGAAGTCCTATGGGTGCTGCTGAGAAGAAAATATAGGAGCTCTGTTTGCTGCCACTAACACACTAGAAGTCCTATGGGTGCTGCTGAGAAGAAAATATAGGAGCTCTGTTTGCTGCCACTAACACACTAGAAGTCCTATGGGTGCTGCTGAGAAGAAAATATAGGAGCTCTGTTTGCTGCCACTAACACACTAGAAGTCCTATGGGTGCTGCTGAGAAGAAAATATAGGAGCTCTGTTTGCTGCCACTAACACACTAGAAGTCCTATGGGTGCTGCTGAGAAGAAAATATAGGAGCTCTGTTTGCTGCCACTAACACACTAGAAGTCCTATGGGTGCTGCTGAGAAGAAAATATAGGAGCTCTGTGTGATGCCACTAACACACTAGAAGTCCTATGGGTGCTGCTGAGAAGAAAATATAGGAGCTCTGTTTGCTGCCACTAACACACTAGAAGTCCTATGGGTGCTGCTGAGAAGAAAATATAGGAGCTCTGTTTGCTGCCACTAACACACTAGAAGTCCTATGGGTGCTGCTGAGAAGAAAATATAGGAGCTCTGTTTGCTGCCACTAACACACTAGAAGTCCTATGGGTGCTGCTGAGAAGAAAATATAGGAGCTCTGTGTGATGCCACTAACACACTAGAAGTCCTATGGGTGCTGCTGAGAAGAAAATATAGGAGCTCTGTTTGCTGCC
Source organism: Rana muscosa (assembly GCA_029206835.1). Lineage (NCBI taxonomy): Eukaryota > Metazoa > Chordata > Amphibia > Anura > Ranidae > Rana > Rana muscosa. Next base: position 1,233,775,358 of record CM055116.1, on the reverse strand, counting down.
ACTAACACACTAGAAGTCCTATGGGTGCTGCTGAGAAGAAAATATAGGAGCTCTGTTTGCTGCCACTAACACACTAGAAGTCCTATGGGTGCTGCTGAGAAGAAAATATAGGAGCTCTGTTTGCTGCCACTAACACACTAGAAGTCCTATGGGTGCTGCTGAGAAGAAAATATAGAAGCTCTGTGTGATGCCACTAACACACTAGAAGTCCTATGGGTGCTGCTGAGAAGAAAATATAGGAGCTCTGTTTGCTGCCACTAACACACTAGAAGTCCTATGGGTGCTGCTGAGAAGAAAATATAGGAGCTCTGTTTGCTGCCACTAACACACTAGAAGTCCTATGGGTGCTGCTGAGAAGAAAATATAGGAGCTCTGTTTGCTGCCACTAACACACTAGAAGTCCTATGGGTGCTGCTGAGAAGAAAATATAGGAGCTCTGTTTGCTGCCACTAACACACTAGAAGTCCTATGGGTGCTGCTGAGAAGAAAATATAGGAGCTCTGTTTGCTGCCACTAACACACTAGAAGTCCTATGGGTGCTGTTGGGGTGCAATGCTGTGCTAACAGCACTGCGGTTGGTACTACTGCAATACTGTACTAACAGTAAGCACGCACCAGACTAATCCCCAGCAGCAGCTAATAACACACTAACTGTGCAATCAGCAGCAATGAACGATCAATGACTTAGGTAGCAATGGTTTAGCAAAGAAATAGCCAATGGTTTAGCAAAGAAGAGCAAATCTTTCAGTATCAAGCAAAGACAGAATCAGCAGACTAATCTCTCCTAAAGCCGGAACTCATGTGACCGGGGCCGATGGCGTGGCGGCCTTTTAAATGGTGGGGCGTGTACTAAAGCCCCTGAGCTGTAATTGGCTACAGGCGTCCTGCCTGTAGCCAATTATTGCTCTCCGAGTTTCGGGCGCTGTGATTGGCCAAGCATGCGGGGTCACAGTGCATGCTTGGCCAATCATCAGCCAGCAATGCACTGCGCCGGCTGCGCCGGCCGCAATGCATTGCGGGGCCGCTCGCATCACACGAATGTGATGCGAACGGCCCAAATAGTTCTGGGCTCGACGAGCGAGCGAATGCCCGATGCTCGATTCGAACATGGGTTCGAATCGAGCACCGGGCCCATCCCTAGTAGTCAGCCTCTGGGAGCCAGGTCTTCATATATTCCGCTAATTGGTTAATTGTTGCCCGACGTACACCACTCTTGTGGTAAGAACTATGTTTGAGCTCCCACAGGTTGCGCAATTCTTTGTATTTCTCGATGAATAACAACATAATGTCTGCCTCCCTTAATTTATGCATTGTATGCATTACGCGTTTCGTCATCACAGACATTGTCAAATGACAAAACGCGTCTAAGGGCGTACGTGCTGACGTCACCACGCTCGTAGGACGGGAGTTTGCTTTCTAGCCGGCCGGCTTTTATATGTCCTGTTTATCGCTTACTGAGTAAGTGTATTTTTACTTTTTTTAAATAAATGTTGTGGCGATATCACACTATCTAGTCCCTATTTGCTTTTTTGGTATACAACTTCTATATGGGCCCCATGGAGTTACAACTTCAATAGTGAGGAACATTTATCCGTCCACTACAACAGCCATATCCATATGAGTGACGCTTACATCCATCCAGCCATCCACTAGCCTGTGGTTGAATTAATTGCACACAACTTAGGTCATTCTGGTAAGCAGACTTTATGAGGGGTGGCGGTTTACACAGTGGTGGATGTGTTCCTGTGACTCTTTATCATTGATAAGGCCTGTTTTTATGTTGGTATCTGGTAAGGAGATTCTATGTGCGGTGATGGTTCACTATAAATAGCAGTCACACACTGGGTGTCGTTCTGTCTCCCATACCCCATAGTTTTGACACTGTATAGAGACATCTCATGTGGCAGGATTACGCTATGTGTTTTTTTTCTCTGTTTTTTTATTTAAATTCTTTGGACACACACATCAATACATACCGTGGAGCCATCTCCCCATTGCTGTTATCCATCTATATTGGAGGAATTGGCACTGGTATGACAAATAAAGGCCTGGGCTGGGTTATAGTATTTGCCCGTTTTGGCTTATCATCTGGTAAGCACATATCCTGACTAGGGATGGGCCCGGTGCTCGATTCGAACCCATGTTCGAATCGAGCATCGGGCGTTCGCTCGCTCGTCGAGCCCAGAACTATTTGGGCCGTTCGCATCACATTCGTGTGATGCGAGCGGCCCCGCAATGCATTGCGGCCGGCGCGGCCAGCGCAGTGCATTGCTGGCTGATGATTGGCCAAGCATGCACTGTGACCCCGCATGCTTGGCCAATCACAGCGCCCGAAACTCGGAGAGCAATAATTGGCTACAGGCAGGACGCCTGTAGCCAATTACAGCTCAGGGGCTTTAGTACACGCCCCACCATTTAAAAGGCCGCCACGCCATCGGCCCCGGTCACATGAGTTCCGGCTTTAGGAGAGATTAGTCTGCTGATTCTGTCTTTGCTTGATACTGAAAGATTTGCTCTTCTTTGCTAAACCATTGGCTATTTCTTTGCTAAACCATTGCTACCTAAGTCATTGATCGTTCATTGCTGCTGATTGCACAGTTAGTGTGTTATTAGCTGCTGCTGGGGATTAGTCTGGTGCGTGCTTACTGTTAGTACAGTATTGCAGTAGTACCAACCGCAGTGCTGTTAGCACAGCATTGCACCCCAACAGCACCCATAGGACTTCTAGTGTGTTAGTGGCAGCAAACAGAGCTCCTATATTTTCTTCTCAGCAGCACCCATAGGACTTCTAGTGTGTTAGTGGCATCACACAGAGCTCCTATATTTTCTTCTCAGCAGCACCCATAGGACTTCTGGTGTGTTAGTGGCAGCAAACAGAGCTCCTATATTTTCTTCTCAGCAGCACCCATAGGACTTCTAGTGTGTTAGTGGCATCACACAGAGCTCCTATATTTTCTTCTCAGCAGCACCCATAGGACTTCTAGTGTGTTAGTGGCAGCAAACAGAGCTCCTATATTTTCTTCTCAGCAGCACCCATAGGACTTCTAGTGTGTTAGTGGCAGCAAACAGAGCTCCTATATTTTCTTCTCAGCAGCACCCATAGGACTTCTAGTGTGTTAGTGGCAGCAAACAGAGCTCCTATATTTTCTTCTCAGCAGCACCCATAGGACTTCTAGTGTGTTAGTGGCAGCAAACAGAGCTCCTATATTTTCTTCTCAGCAGCACCCATAGGACTTCTAGTGTGTTAGTGGCAGCAAACAGAGCTCCTATATTTTCTTCTCAGCAGCACCCATAGGACTTCTAGTGTGTTAGTGGCAGCAAACAGAGCTCCTATATTTTCTTCTCAGCAGCACCCATAGGACTTCTAGTGTGTTAGTGGCAGCAAACAGAGCTCCTATATTTTCTTCTCAGCAGCACCCATAGGACTTCTAGTGTGTTAGTGGCAGCAAACAGAGCTCCTATATTTTCTTCTCAGCAGCACCCATAGGACTTCTAGTGTGTTAGTGGCATCACACAGAGCTCCTATATTTTCATCTCAGAAGCACCCATAGGACTTCTAGTGTGTTAGTGGCATCACACAGAGCTCCTATATTTTCTTCTCAGCAGCACCCATAGGACTTCTAGTGTGTTAGTGGCAGCAAACAGAGCTCCTATATTTTCTTCTTAGCAGCACCCATAGGACTTCTAATGTGTTAGTGGCATCACACAGAGTTCCTATATTTTCATCTCAGAAGCACCCATAGGACTTCTAGTGTGTTAGTGGCATCACACAGAGCTCCTATATTTTCTTCTCAGCAGCACCCATAGGACTTCTAGTGTGTTAGTGGCAGCAAACAGAGCTCCTATATTTTCTTGTCAGCAGCACACATAGTACCTATAGTGTGTTAGTGTCAGCACCCATAGGACCTACAGTGTGTTGTGAGCACACATAGGAGTTCTATTTTTTATACTATATACACTACCGACTACAATGGCTGGAAGACCGCCAAGGAGAGGCAGAGCGTGCCGAGGCAAGAACACAGGGCAGGCAGGCTCTGTTTCTAGAGACAACAGTGCTGGCCGTGGACGTGGTCGTGCATCGTCATCAGCACGTGGCCATGGGACACGCTTGTCTTTGTTTTCGGCAGCTGGACATGTGGAGCCGCATCATGCCGAAGGCTTGGTAGAATGGATGACCAAGCCCTCCTCATCCTCCTCATCCTCTCTCACCCAGGCTCAGGGTACTGGCAGAGCAGCTGCCAACGCGTACTCAATGGCATCATCAGCCACCCCTTCCCTAGACCCACCATGTCCTCCTGAGGAGTCCCCCGAACTGTTTGAGCACAGTGTTGGGTACATGCTCCAGGAGGATGCCCAACGATTCGAAGGCTCGGATGATGATACCCAGCTTGAGGAAGTCAGTAGTGTGCGCGCAGAGAGAGGGGATGCTGAAGGACAGCAATCTGGCAGTAGTGTTCCACCAGCTGCAGCTTACTGCCAGGTTTGCTCTAGTGGTGAAGAGGGAGGGGATGATGAGGTCACTGACTCCACGTGGGTGCCTGAAGGGAGAGAGGAGGAGGAGGAGGAGGATGCAGCGTCACATGTCCAACGAGGCAGGATGCCCCCTGGAGGCCAGCTAGAGGCCAGCACAGCAACTGTACCACACCGCAGAGCTCCGCCTGTGCAGGGCGCTGCCTCTGCACGTTATCACAAAAGTTCTTTGGTGTGGGCCTTTTTTGAGACGAGTGCATCAGATCGCACCACTGCTATTTGCAATATTTGTCTCAAGCGTATCTCGCGTGGCCAAAACATCAGCCGCTTGGGCACCACAAGCATGAGCAGACATATGTCGACCTGCCATGCAGCTCGTTGGCAAGCACACATAAAAGACCCACACCAAAGAACAAAGCGGACCTCTCCTTGCTCCTCATCAGCTGGGATCTCCATCCCCACTATATCTTCAGTCCTCTCTGAAAGCTGCTCTGAGAGGACTGAAGGTGTAGAATTAGGTGTGTCACAACCAAGTACTTGCAGTACACCGACGTCCGATTGTAGCAGGCAAATTTCCCTGCCCCAGCTGCTGGACCGTCGAAAGAAGTATACTCCCAGCCATCCACACGCCCAGCGGTTGAATGCTAGCTTGGCTAAATTGCTAGCACTTCAACTGCTGCCTTTTCAGTTGATAGACTCGGCCCCCTTCCGTGAGTTTGTTCAATGTGCGGTTCCTCAGTGGCAGGTTCCCAAACGCCACTTTTTCTCACGGAAGGCGATTCCGTCTCTCTACTGGCATGTGGAAGGCAATGTCCATGCCTCGCTGGACAGGGCGGTCAGCGGTAAGGTGCATATTACCGCTGACTCATGGTCCAGCAGGCATGGACAGGGACGTTATCTTTCTTTCACGGCCCATTGGGTCACTCTATTGGTAGCTGGGAGGGATGCAGGACAAGGTGCAGTAGTGTTGGAGGTTGTTCCGCCACCACGCCTCCAAAATGCTACTACTGGTTGTGACACACCTCTCTCCTCCACCCCCTCCTCTTCTTCTTCCTCCATGTCCTCTTCGAGTGCTCTGTCCTCGGAACCAGCGGTGCTCCGTAGGCGTACAAGGGGCTACGCGAGTACGCAGGCAAAAAGATGCCATGCCGTGCTTGCGCTGGTGTGTTTGGGGGACAGGAGCCACACTGGGCCAGAGGTTCTGGCAGCTCTGCAGGGGCAGGCCGAGAGGTGGTTGACGCCACGCCAGCTTAAGCCAGGAATGGTCGTTTCTGATAATGGCACCAACCTCCTCTCCGCCCTGCGACAGGGGCAGCTCACCCATGTGCCCTGTATGGCTCACGTCCTCAACCTGGTGGTGCAGCGGTTCTTGTGCAGGTTCCCAGGCTTACAGGATGTCCTGAGGCAGGCCAGGAAAGTCTGTGTGCATTTCCGCCGATCTTATAATGCCAGTGCTCGGCTGACTGAGCTGCAAAAGGAGCTGAACCTGCCCAAGAACCGCCTAATATGTGACATGCCCACCAGGTGGAACTCAACGTTGGCCATGCTGCAGCGACTGCACACGCAGCAGAGGGCCATCAATGAGTACCTTTGCGACTACGGCACCAGGACAGGGTCAGGGGAGCTTGGCTTTTTTTCCCCACGCCAGTGGAGCATGATCAGGGATGCATGCACTGTCCTCTCACCATTTGAGGAGGCCACGAGGATGGTGAGCAGTGACAGTGCATGCATCAGTGACACTGTACCTCTTGTCCACCTGTTGGAGCATACGCTGCGTGGGATAATGGACAGGGCACTTGAGGCAGAACAGAGGCAGGAAGAGGAGGACTTCCTTGTCTCTCAAGGCCCCCTTTATCCAGACAATGTTCCTTCTGTCCCACCCATCACACAGGAAGAGGAGGAGGAGGAGGAGGATTGTGTGAGCATGGAGGTGGAGCCTGGCACTCAGCATCAGCAGCAGCAGTCTTTTAGGGATGATGTACAGTCCCAACAAACCAGTGGACTTGTACGTGGCTGGGAGGAGGTGGCTGGCGATCATGTCATCCTCAGTGACCCAGAAGACTCCGGACCGAATGCCTCAGCTAACCTACGCTGCATGGCCTCCCTGATCCTGCAAAGCCTGCGGAAGGATCCTCGTGTTCTTCGGATCAAGGAGAGTGACCATTACTGGCTGGCCACTCTCCTTGATCCACGGTACAAGGGTAAGGTTGCGGACCTTATCTTGCCGTCGCAGAGGGAGCAGAGGATGAGACATCTCAGGGAGGCCTTGCAGAAAGGTCTGTGCAACGCGTTCCCAGAAACTGGGAGGTTACAAACTCCTGGTCCTGGACGACGAGTTGCTGAGGCTTCGGTCAGTAGCAGAAGGAGCGGTGGGGAAGGTGGACGTCTGACCGATGCGTTCAGACAATTTTTTAGTCCGCAGCCCCAAGGTATGATCGGTTCCAGCAACCATCGCCAGCGTCTGATATACATGGTGCAGGAATACCTAGGGGCAAGGTCAGACTTGGACACCTTTCCCACCGAAAATCCTCTGGCTTACTGGGTCCTGAGGATGGATCACTGGCCAGAGCTTGCACAGTATGCAATTGAGCTACTGGCCTGTCCTGCATCCAGCGTTCTTTCCGAATGCACATTCAGTGCTGCTGGAGGATTTGTCACCGATCATAGGGTGCGCCTGTCCACCGACTCGGTTGATCGACTGACCTTCATAAAAATGAATCAGTCTTGGATCACCACCAGCTACCAGACACCTGAAGCGGATATAACGGAATAATTTATAATGTCACATCCCTTCAAGACTGCCTATGCTGATGCTGAGTGACTGTCCTGTTATGTTCACTGACTATCCTCTTCCTCCTCCTCAATGATCCATGCCACCACACCAGTGCCTAAGGCACAATTTTTCAGCCCCTGTATAACAGGGGCGTGTAATTACAATTTTTTAAAAAGATGCTTCGCAACAGGTGTGACTGCTGTGCTCAGAGTACAGTATCTGTGAGGGGTTGCAGTGTTGTGGCACCAGCACCAGTGCCTAAGGCACAATTTTTCAGCCCCTGTTGGGGCGTGTAATTACAATTTTTAGGCAATGCTTTGCAACAGGTCTCATTGCTGTGCTCAGAGTACAGTATCTGTGAGGGGTTGCAGTGTTGTGGCACCAGCACCAGTGCCTAAGGCACAATTTTTCAGCCCCTGTATAACAGGGGCGTGTAATTACAATTTTTTAAAAAGATGCTTCGCAACAGGTGTGACTGCTGTGCTCAGAGTACAGTATCTGTGAGGGGTTGCAGTGTTGTGGCACCAGCACCAGTGCCTAAGGCACAATTTTTCAGCCCCTGTTGGGGCGTGTAATTACAATTTTTAGGCAATGCTTTGCAACAGGTCTCATTGCTGTGCTCAGAGTACAGTATCTGTGAGGGGTTGCAGTGTTGTGGCACCAGCACCAGTGCCTAAGGCACAATTTTTCAGCCCCTGTATAACAGGGGCGTGTAATTACAATTTTTTAAAAAGATGCTTCGCAACAGGTGTGACTGCTGTGCTCCAAGTACAGTATCTGTGAGGGGTTGCAGTGTTGTGGCACCAGCACCAATGCCTAAGGCACAATTTTTCAGCCCCTGTTTAACAGGGGCGTGTAATTACAAATCTTGATCTAATAGTTCACAGCAGGGCCCATTCCTGCGCCCACCAAGAGTAACTATGAGGGCCTACAGTCTTGTGGCAACACCGTCCACCACCACCACCACCACCAAAGGCCCAATTTTTCTGCCCTGTTCAACAGGTGCATGCAATTACAAATCTTGATCTAATAACTCACAGCAGGGCCCATTCCTGCACCCACCAAGAGTAACTGTGAGGGCTTACAGTCTTGTGGCAACACCGTCCACCACCACCACCACCACCACCAAAGGCCCAATTTTTCTGCCCGGTTCAACAGGTGCATGCAAGTACAAATCTTGATCTATTAACTCACAGCAGGGCCCATTCCTGTGCCCACCAGTCTTGTGGCTACACCAACATCTAATAGGGCAAATTTCTGCAGAGTATATACGGCAGGCCCCTACTTTCAAACATCCAACTTACAAACGACTCCTACTTGCAAACGGCAAGAGAAAACAGGAAGTGAGAGGAAATCTACCCCTAGGAAGGAAAATTCTATCCTGTTAGATTTAATTTGGGAAAAAGGTATCTCCTCTCTACTGATGCTTTATCACCAATCCTTGTTTCAATTAAAACCCCACTTTTCCAAAAACATTTGTCATTGGGACGGAAAGTGAGGTGACATGTTCTGAACAGATGTGCAAAGACAGCAAATGTTACAGGGGTGATAACCCCTCCCTATGTTCTCCAAAAAGCTTAAAAATTGATTTTTTTGGGATGTAGCTACACTTCATAATGTACCTGTTCAGATTCTACTTAAGAACAAACCTACAGTCCATGTCTTGTTTGCACCACCTATATACTGCTGTTCAGAGTATATAGGGTTGTAGGTATAGGGTTTTATTTTGGGTGCGGGGTCCCCCTTAGTATCCATACAAGACCCAAAGGGGCTGGGGTGGGGGGGGGTGATGGGGTAGCCATGCCATTTTTCTCAAGGATTTTCAGCCATATGGCGGCCAGGACAAGACATGACATTAAAGCCGCAAGTGGTTTTAAATGGCTTCTTTTTTTCCTTTACAAATGTCATTTTGTGCAAGGACAGTTCTAAACACGGGAAACACATGCCACTTCACAGGCATACTTTAGACACCCCCCAGGTACCATATTTAAAGGAAAATTTCACTTTTTTTTTTTTCACTTTATGCATCATTAAAATGACTGCTCCCGAAAAAACTTTAGTTTTTAAAATTTCTTTTTGCATTGATATATGTCCCCTGGGGCAGGACCCGGGTCCCCAAACCTGTTTTATAACATTAACATGCATATTGGCCGTTGTAATTAGCAATTTTGATTTCGAACGTTCGCGTCCATTATAACGAATAGGGTTCGAAAATTCGCGCGAACTTTCGGTCCGTTCGAAGGTTCTGGTGCGAACCGAACCCGGGGGTGTTCGGCTCATCCCTAATCCTGACCAGGGATGAGCCGAACACCCCCCTGTTCGGTTCGCACCAGAACCTGCGAACAGACAGAATGTTCGTGTGAACTTTAGAACCCTATTAAATACAATGGACTTGAACGTTCGAAATCTAAAGTGCTAATTATAAAGGCTAATATGCATGTTATTGTCCTAAAAAGTGTTTGGGGACCCGGGTCCTGCCCCAGGGGACATGTATCAATGCAAAAAAAAGTTAAAAAAATAGACGTTTTTACGGGAGAGGTGATTTTAATAATGCTTAAAATGAAAAAATAAAAGTGAAATTTTCCTTTAAATTTCGTACCTGGGGGGTGTGTATGATATGCATATAAAGTGGCGCATGTTTCCCGTGCTTAGAACTGTCCCTGCAAAAAGTGTCATTTTTGAAGGAAAAAAGTCATTTAAAACTCACTCGCGGCTATTAATGAATTGTCGGCTTTTATCAATACATAGAAAAGTCATTGATAAAATAAAAAAAAAGCGTGGGGGGTTCCCCGAAATTCAATTACCAGGCCCTTCAGGTCTGGAATGGATATTAAGGGGAACCCCGCCGCAAATTAAAAAAAAAATGGCGTGCGGTTCCCCCTAAATATCCATACCAGGCCCTTCAGATCTGGCATGGATTTTAAGGGGAACTCCACCCCAAATTAAAAAAAAAATGGCGTGGAGTCCCCCCAAAAATCCATACCAGACCCTTATCCGAGCACGCAGCCTGGCCAGCCGCAGGGGAAAAGGGGGGGATGAGAGAGCGGCCCCCCCTCCCTCCTGAACCGCACCAGGCCACATGCTCTCAACATGGGGAGGATGTCCCCATGTTGATGGGGAGAAGGGCCTCATCCCCACAACCCTTGCCCGGTGGTTGTGGGGGTCTGCGGGCAGGGGGCTTATCGGAATCTGGAAGACCCCTTTAACAAAGGGGACCCCCAGATCCTGGCCCCCCCTATGTGAATTGGTAATGGGGTACATTGTACCCCTACCATTTCACGAAGAAAGTGTAAAAAAATGTAAATAAAAACACACAAACACCTTGGAAAAGTCCTTTATTTAAAAAAATAAAAAATAAATAAATAAAAACATTCCAGCAATGAAAACCAGTGTCCCGCGGCGATCCCGATGTACAGCGCTGTCCGTCATTGGTTGTGCCTGAGCGGACCTGATGGGGAACTTCCTCTGCAGTGTTTTAAATGTATAGACCCGCCCCTTCTAAAGTTCCCCATCAGGTCCGCTCAGCGGACCAGATGCGGAACGCGAAAAGGGGCCGGTCTATTCATGTATTACACAGTGAAAGAAGTTCCCCATCAGGTCCGCTCTATGAGGGGGCGGACCTGATGGGAACTTCCTTCACTGTGTAATACGTGAATAGACCCGCCCCTTCTCATGTTCCGCATCTGGTCCGCTTATTTGGACTTTATTATTTTGAACCCATAGCGCAATTTTTTCTTTTTCCAAACATTTGCACTTGTTTTCCCACCAGCCAAAATTTGAAGATGCACACAGTGTGTCAACATGTGCTATCTGCCGTCACAGGATATCTACTATGTCCCTGTTTTGGGGGGGCAACCTCTTCCTCGCTACTCAAGTAGGTGAGAGGAAGGGTTTGCACCCCCAAAGCACGTCCATTGATCCCCCATGATGGCAGATAGCACATGTTGACTTTAGCAATGGGCTCACTTTGAAAAGACCCATTTGGCAACCAAGAAACTGTGTGCATCTTCAAATTTGGGATGGTTCAGGGGTGACATCACCCCATCTCAGGTTTATCGTTTTCATGTTGAACTTTGTAAGTTCCATTGTTTTGATATGTTTGCTATTTTGACCCATGCATGTTTATGCAAAACCAAAAGAAAGCAAAAAATATTATTATTCTCCAAAATGGGGAGCAAAAAATGTCTACATTGTATTTAATAAAAAAAAACGCACCTGTGGTGCACAGAGTAAAAAATATTTTGTACACTCAAAAATGTGTGGCTTGTTCTTTCTATGCTCAATAGCAGTTCCGAAAATGCAAAATTCATGTTTTTTACTGTGACAATTGTGGCTATTTACTAAATACAAATACACTTGGCACTACAAGAACCTGGGAGACACATACTAAAAAAGTAAAAAAGCAATAATGACAAAACAAGTTTTTCAAATATATATTTTTCATTTATTTTTTGGTAAAAAAGGTCAGATATGGTCTGGCATTGCGATGGCCCCCCTACTCAACGTATTTATCACGTACTTCACGGGCACTTTGGGGGGCCAAGCCAGTACGGGCAGTGTCCAGGCCGGTCAGAATGTTCATCTCAGATAGACCGGCCTCAGGCCCAACTGTAGATATATATGTTGCAGAGTATTGTCTCAAGAAATTGTGCAATATGCAGCAGCAGTAAATTATGTGGTTGAGTTTGTATTCCGCCATGTGGATAGCTGTCTGAAACAGGCGGAACCGGCTGGCCATTATCCTAAAGGCATTCTCCACAACCCTCCGGGCTCTGGCCAGCCGGTAATTAAAAACCCTCCTCTCCGGTGTGAGGGTGCGTTGGGGAAACGGCCGTATCAGGTGTGGTCCCAGTCCAAAGGCTGTATCCGCGATAAAAACAAAAGGAAGTCCATCCATGTTGTCTGCATCTAGAGGCAGTGCCAGACCCCCAGACTGCAGATGGTGAGCGAACTCCGTCTGAGCGAACACTCCGCCATCGGACATCCGGCCGTTCTTCCCCACATCCACATACAGGAACTCATACCGTGCCGACACCACCGCCATTAACACAAGACTATTAAAACCTTTATAGTTATAATAGTATGACCTCGAACAGGGTGGCTGCACTATGTGGACGTGCTTGCCATCAATTGCCCCTCCGCAGTTGGGGAAGTCCCACCGCTGGGCAAATTGGGCAGCCACAGTATGCCATACCTGTGGTGTTGAAGGAAACTGTGGAGTCAAACAAAAAGAGAACATTAGTACTTTTGCACTTTACATTGCAAGCAGATTACACAAAGACATTGTTGGCCAACATCAGTATAACATTTATTATTTGAGGGAGTATTTAAACACAAAAATAGAAGGCCCACTTATCAGATGACTCACCCCCGCTGAGGGGACATTTGAAAATATTCTAAGGGGGGGGGGTCCTAGATGATTTTGTGCCCCCCAAAAAAAGGCTCTACCACTCTGCTGAACTTGAATGTGAACTAAAACATTTGGACACATTTTAGGGGGGGGAGGGAGGGGTTCAAAACTACTATGGCAATGACAAAAAACATTGTTAAGAAAAAACTAGGCTAGGTGTGTTTGGGCCCTGGATAGCATGCTGGAGAGGTTATTGAAGGGAAATAGGCATGTAGGCCAAAAAAAGAGCCATTATAAGTAAAAACATGCATGGGGAGAAAGGGGACATTCCTAGCATATTACAATCAGGGTAATTTGGGAAGGAGGAAAGAAAGACAATACATTAGCAAACATTCAATAACTAGAATGTGATGTTAAAGGAGAAAACGTACCTTCATATACACTGTAGTCCTTCTGCAGGACCTGGATGATGGCAGAACACGTTTCCGGGATAATGATCCCAAGAGCCTGGGGGGAGATGCCTGTTGAGAACTTGAGGTCCTACAAGCTTCTCCCAGTCACCAGGTATCTCAACGTGTCAATAAGCCTCTGCTTGCTCGGCAGTGATGGCCTGGCGCATCACAGTGTTCTGCCTCGTGATATAGGGAGACAGCAAATCCAACAGACAGTGAAAAACGGGGTCCGTCATCCTGAGATAATTCCTGAAATCATCAGGATTATTCTCATGGATTTCCCGCAGCAGAGACATATGAGAGAATTGGTCCCGCTGGAGCAACCAATTCTTGGTCCATGAACTCCTCCTCACCCTGTTCACGGACTGAACTTGGGTTACAGTGTTAACCGCAACACCAAGCCCATAGCCAGCATGAGCTCTACGACGAGAACGTACTTCAAACATGGCTTTAAACCGAACTCAAACAGAACGCACCGAGGAACAGCAAGGCCTGAGAAGAACGACCTGAAAAACAGTAACGAGCGGCCAAGAAGGCACTGCAAAACAGTAACGGCCTGACTGCACGCACTGAATAACAAATACGAACCCACAAGCACAAACTGAACACCAGGAAATGATCTGCAAAGCACGGAGACTGAAAAGCGCGAATCGGCTCTCACCAAACTTTTACTAACACGCGGTAACACGAAATCAGCAAAAGCAGCCCAAAGGGTGGCACCATTCTATTTGAACTTCCCCTTTATAGTGCCGTTGTACGTGTTGTACGTCGCGTCCTTTTGGTGCGGTCGGTTTTTTGACTGATGGTGTGTAGGCAAGACTGATGGAAGTCAGCTTCATCGTATTTCCGATGGACAAAACCATTGGATTAGAATCCATAGGATATCCGATCATGTGTACGAGGCTTGAGTCAGCACTATTCCACAACCAATTAGAAATAAAAAAGCACTAACTCCAATAGAAAAGATATGTAGTAAAGGGAAGCCTCTGAAGCATGGTATATCACAGGTATATAAAATATTAACAGAATTAGAAACGGAAGGACCGTTATCCTTTTTAGAAAAATGGGGTCAGGAACTGGGTAAAGAAATAGAGGAAAAGCAAATGATTGAATCAGTATATGGTTTTGCATCAGACATAACCACGATAGAAGCAAACTATAAGAGTATGGTACGTTGGCATTTGACTCCAGAAAGAATGAACAAAATTCATCCCAACAACTCCCCACTATGCGGAAGGGGTTGTAAGCAACTGGGAACGACAATTCATATGTGGTGGGAATGCCCAATAATAGAGGAGTACTGGGCGGGGATTCTGGACCATATTGAGGTAGTAACCGGAGAAAAAACTATACAAAATGCCTGGACATGTTTGTTCCATGGCACAAATAAAACAAAAAAGCAATACAGAAAAACGCTAGCCCCACCCCTGCTTAACGCGGCAAAGGGGTTAATCCCAAAAAATTGGTTATCAACAAAAAAAACAACCATAAAAGAATGGATACAGCGAGTGGATTACATCTCTGAGATGGAATTCCTGAGCCAGGGAGAACAGGGAAGGGGGGAAAGCCATAGAGCAATATGGGAAAAATGGAGAGTTTTCAAACTGTCAGATAAATATGTTCAGAGAATGACAGAAAAAGATAAGGAACAAAGTAGAGTAAAAAAGGAAAATGACAGATCAGGGTGGGAAGGGGAGAGGAGGGTAGGGAGTAGGGGGGGGGGGGGGCAAGGGAGATGGGAAGGGGGGGATATGGGAAATGGGTAAAAGGGAAAGCTAGGAAATATGTATGTTTATTCATTTTTTGTACAAAGTTTTTTATTACACCAATGTTGTACAGTATATTTCTAACAATTTTCCAATAAAAAGTAAATAAAAACCGGAAACTGCTTGGTTTAAACGTTGGTTATTCATGCAATGTTCATGAGCTTGTATGTCTTGTATGTACATGTAACCTTATTTTTCTTTCAATAAAATCATTTATGGAAAAAAAGAAAAGTAAAAAAAAATAAAAAAAAGATAAGTTGGAGTTCTGGTGTGTGACCAATCTCTTGTTTTATTCAAGTCTTTTGCAGACTCTAACAGGTTTTCTTCTAAGATTGCCCTGTATTTGGCTCCATCCATCTTCCCATCAACTCTGACAGCTCCCCTATCCCTGCTGAAGAAAAGCATCCCCACAACATGATGCTGCCACCACCATGTTTCACGGTGGGAATGGTGTGTTCAGGGTGATGTGCAGTGTTAGCTTTCCGCCACATTTTGCTTTTAGGCCAAAAAGTTAAATTGGTCTCATCTGACCAGAGCACCTTCTTCCACATGTTTGCTGTGTCCCCCACATGGCTTCTCGCAAACTGAAAACAGGACTTCTTATGGCTTTCTTTCAACAATGGCTTTCTTCTTGCCACTCTTCCATAAAGGCCAGATTTGTGGAGTGCACATCTAATAGTTGTCCTCTGGACAGATTCTGCCACCTGAGCTGTGGATCTCTGCAGGGAGGGAAAATTGCTAATTGGGCCCAATTTGGACATTTTCACTAAGGGGTGTACTCACTTTTGTTGCCAACGGTTTAGACATTAATGGCTGTGTGTTGAGTTATTTTGAGGGGACAGCAAATTTACACTGTTATACAAGCTGTACACTCACTACTTTACATTGTAGCAAAGCGTAATTTCTTCAGTGTTGTCACATGAAAAGATAGAATAAAATATTTACAAAAATGTGAGGGGTGTACTCACTTTTGTGAGATACTGTGTATGTATATATATATATATATATATATATATGTGTAGCGGGGTTCCCAAATTTAGGGGGGCTGCTATACTAAATTTAGGGGTGATTCGAGTGGTAGTTGGCTCGGATCTTCCATTTATTGGACTCTGCCTTGCTGCTGTTTTCACCTGGCGTGCAGTTCCCCTTAGAAGTATGAAATAAATAGAAATAAACTCTACGTTGGAGTTGCTACTGGTGTGGACCTTGGAGTTACTTGGGGTATAGAGACTTGTCCTTTACATTCTAAGGGACGAGAACCAACTTTAAGGACAACCTTGCTGCAAGACCCGTAAGTTACAAGTGTGCTTAACCTCTGCAAACCAGAGGGTACGGGCATGGTGGCATGGTGTGCCTTTTCCTCCTGTGAGTAAGCCAAAGACGGGAGTAAAAGGGGCGTTTGCTACATATATATACCGTATATACTCGAGTATAAGCCGACTCGAGTATAAGCCGAGGTACCTTCTTTTACCAAAAAAACTAGGAAAATTTATTGACTCGAGTATAAGCCGAGGGGGGGGGGATGTGCCCATTGCCCAACCTTACTGTGCCCATTGGCATCTCACTCTGCCACCTCACTGCCCATTGTCACCTCACTGTGCCCATTGTCGTCTCACTGTGCCCCCTTACTGTGCCCATTGCCATCTCACTGCCCACTGTCACCTCACTGTGCCCCCTTACTGTGTCGATTCCGCCTCCCTGTGCCCGAGTCAGTACCTCAAAATCTTGTAATTCCGCGACGGCGTCCATTGTTCAAATCTCGCGCCGTTCTCCCTGTCCCTTCCGTGATAGGCGTTTCCAGCAAACACTGTGTTGAGTGTTTGCGCCTATCACGGAGGTCCTCTCATTCGCGAACTCCGTTTCCCAGCAGGCACTGTGTTCAGTGCTCGGCCAATCACGGACGTCGGACAAGAGGACCTCCGTGATAGGCACAAACACTCATCACAGTGTTTTCTGGAAACGCCTATCGCCGAAGGGACAGGGAGAACGGCGCGAGATTTGAACAATAGACGCCGGCCGCAGAATTTCACGATTTTGAGGTACTGACTCGAGTATAAGCCGAGGGGTATACTTTCAGCCCTAAAAAAAGGGCTGAAAAACTCGGCTTATACTCGAGTATATACAGTATATATATATTTTTTTGTTTTTGTTTTTGTTTGTTTTTTGTTTTTGTTTTTTTTTTGTTTTACATTTATATATAACTTTTGTCATAAAATAAAAATGTATATATATTATTTAATTCATAGAATTATATATAAATTATAATACAGTATATATTACTGTATATAAAAGTATTGGGACACCTGCCTTTACACACACACATGAACTTTGATGGCACTCCAGTCTTAGTCCGTAGGGTTCATTACTGAGTTGGCTGAGTTTTAATGTAAAAAAAATAAGTATATATATATATATATATGTATAAAAAAGAAAAGACAGGACACGATCTCCAATGCAAAAAGTTTTACTGAAGTATCTTCATAACATGTAAAATAACAGCTACTGTGCAGTTTTGAGCCTACCATGCTATTCATCAAGCTCTGTGTAATGACTCACAACAAACATTCTACCTACCGTATATACAAAAACCACAAGGTGTAGCCACACAGGTGTATCTCATAACGCCCCTCCTTTCTCAATTAACCCACCTACTTCCTAATATACATCACACTAGATAAATTGCCTACCCACATCACCCTGCATACGTTTACATACCCTGGTAGAATTTCTGATTTCTTGGCCATTTTTCAGAGAATATGAATGATAACACAAAAACTTTTCTTTCACTCATGGTTAGTGTTTGGTTGAAGCCATTTATTATCAATCAACTGTGTTTACTCTTTTTAAATGATAATGACAACAGAAACGACCCAAATGACCCTGATCAAAAGTTTACATACCCAAGTTCTTAATACCGTGTATTGCTTTAACATCAATGACAGCTTGAAGTCTTTTGTGGTATTTGTGGATGAGGCTCTTTATCTTCTCAGATGGTAAAGCTGCCCATTCCTCTTGGCAAAGAGTCTCCAGTTCCTGTAAATTCTTGGGCTGTCTTGCATGAACGGCACATTTGAGATCTCTCCAGAGTGGCTCAATAATATTGAGGTCAGGAGACTGAGATGGCCACTCCAGAACCTTCACTTTATTCTGCTGTAGCCAACGACTGGTCGACTTGGCCTTGTGTTTTGGATCATTGTCATGTTGGAATGTCTAAGCATGTCCCATGCGCAGCTTCCTGGCTGATGAATGCAAATGTTCCTCCAGTATTTATTAATAACATACTGCATTCATCTTGCCATCAATTTTGACCAAATTTCCTGTGCCTTTGTAGCTCAAACATTCCCAAAACATTAGCGATCCACCTCCGTGTTTCACAGTAGGTATGGTGTACCTTTCATCATAGGCCTTGTTGACTCTCCAAATGTAGCGCCTATTTGTTGTGGCCAAAAAGCTAAATTTTGGTCTTATCACTCCAAATGACTTTGTGCCAGAAGGTTTGAAGCTTGTCTCTGTGCTGTTTGGCGTATTGTAAGCGGGACACTTTGTGGCATTTGCATAGTAATGGTTTTCTTCTGGCGACTCGACCATGCAGCCCATCTTTCTTCAAGTGCCTCCTTATTGTGCATCTTGAAACAGCCACACCACATGTTTTCAGAGAGTCCTGTATTTCACCTGAAGTTATTTGTGGGTTTTTCTTTGCATCCTGAACAATTTTCCTGGCAGTTGTGGCTGAAATTTTAGTTGGTCTACCTGACCGTGGTTTGGTTTCAACAGAACCCCTCATTTTCCAATTCTTGATTAGAGTTTGAACACTGCTGATTGGCATTCTCAATTCCTTGGATATCTTCTTATATCCCTTTCCTGTTTTATACAGTTCAACTACCTTTTCCCGCAGATCCCTTGACAATTCTTTTGCTTTCCCCATGACTCAGAATCCAGAAACGTCAGTGCAGAACTGGATGAAAGATGCAAGGGGGTCTGTCAGGAGTCCAGAAACTCATTGACCTTTTAGGCTGGGTTCACACTGGTACGACACGACAGTCATACAACTTTCATCCTACTTTGCTCTGCGACATCAGTCCTACAGTACATTGATCCTACATTAGTCCGACATCCATCCGACTTTCATGAACAGGATACTACTTTGATCCGACTTTGTGATAGTCTGACTTGTCCTTTGACCAATCAAAACAATCCCAGGGTGAGATAAATTCATTTTACTGCTACTGTAATCACCATGTCGGATGTCAAATGTCGGATGGTTAGGACAAGGATCCTACTTTGATCCGACTTCAATGATATTCAATGGGCTGAAGTAGGATCAAAGTCGGACCAAAGTAGTACAGGGAGCATTTTCAAAGTCGGACCGACTTGTGTCGGACCAGTTAAGACGGCTCTCATAGGGAAACATTGATTTTCACACGTCATGTGACATGAGCTCCCAATGTCGGAGCGTTTGTCGGACCAGTGGGAACCCAGCCTTAGGCTATGGGATACACCTGTGTGGCTACACCCTGTGATTTTTGTATATACCGTATTTCTCGGTGTGTAAGACGACCCCCTAATTTTAAATTTTTAAAAGATTTTTTGCCTGTACTCACCTTATAAGACGACCCCCCTTCCGAGGCTTACGACGCTTCATATTTCTTCCTTCTGGAGCCATATCCTTCTTCATTCTTGCTGGACGCGGAGACTTATTCTACTTCCTTCTTGCTGGAGCTGGAGCCAATCACGGCGAGCGATGTATTCTATTAATGAATACAAAGCCTGCTTGGATTGGCAGAGGCTGTGACATCATCAGCCCGCGCCTTTCTGACTCTCAAAGCCAATCCGAGCAGGCTACTGTATGTAGCCTGCTCGGATTGGCAGAGGTTGTTACTCCAATCTGAGCAGGCTCTGTATTCATTTGAATACATCGCTCACCGGGGCTGGCTAAGCGTTATATACTGTATGTAGCCGAAGCTTCATACAGTATTACCGCACATCCAGCAGGCATCCGAGCTGCTGACGACCCCTGCTTTTTGGACATTTTTTTTAAGTGTAAAAGGTCGTCTTATACGCCGGAAAATACGGTAGGTAGAATACGTGTTGTGAGTCATTACACAGAGCTTGATGAAGAGCATGGTATGTGTGCCTCCCCTAAAACAACTTGCATATAGCCAAATATTGCTATCTTTTTTTAAGTTGACCTTTGAAGTAAATTATTCACAGTAATACACAATGTACAGTAACATTTCACCATTATCAAAAAATAAAGCTCCACCATTTATAATTAAATCCTTGAGTTTCAGTCCAGTGATTTTTGCCTAGTTTGAGATGTCATCAATCTGCTGCAGGTAGGGATGAGCTTTGTGTTCGAGTCGAACCCATGTTCGACTCGAACATCGGCTGTTCGATCGTTCAATAAAGATCGAACATTATGGGCCGTTCGCGCCAAATTCGAGGGTCAAGGCCCATAATTCACTGCGGCATCGCAGTGCATTGCTGGCTGATGATTGGCCAAGCATGCACTATGACCCGCATGCTTGGCCAATCACAGCGCCGTCTGTACAGAGAGCCGTAATTGGCCAAAGCCAGAGTGGCTTTGGCCAATCATGGCTCAGAGGAGTAGATACACGCCGCACACTATATAAGGCCGCCTGGAAGTCGGCCTTGTGTAGTGTGTTGGCATTTGTGAAAGAGAGAGTTACAGAGAGAGAGACAGTGTCATTTATATTGAGTTAGATAGAGCAGGCAGGCGAGTCAGTTAGCTGCTGTTACAGTGTGTAGAGGATATATATGCATCCTAGGTGTTGTATATATATTTATACACTGTATTGAGTTTAGCTAGATCCGTTCCTGTTAGTCTCTATACTGTGACAGGCAGGCAGGTGATTGTGCTAGCTGCAGACAGTCAGTGTTTCACTTAGTGTACTACTGTGTGCTTTGCATAGCGTTCACCTAAAGCTCACCTGAATACAGTTATTCTCTATACTGTGACAGGCAGGCAGGTGATTGTGCTAGCTGCAGACAGTCAAGCCGTGTACACACGATCAGTTTTACCGATGAAAACAGTCCGATGGACTGTTTTCATCGGACGAACCGATCGTGTATGGGCCCCATCTGTCTTTTTTCCATCGGTGTGAAAAAATAGAACATGTTTTAAATTTTTCCGATGGGAAAAAAACCGATAGCAAAATCCGATCATCTGTGTGGAACTCCATCGGATAAAAAACCCACGCATGCTCAGAATCAAGTCGATGCATGCTCAGAAGCATTGAACTTCATTTTTCTCGGCTCGTCTGAGTGTTTTACGTCACGGCGTTTGGGACGATCGGTTTTTTGACTGATGGAATGCAAGACTGATGGAAGTCAGCTTTATCGGATTTCCGATGGAAAAATCCATCGGATTAGAATCCATAGGAAATCCGATCGTGTGTACACGGCTTCAGTGTTTCACGTAGTGTACTACTGTGTGCTTTGCATAGCGTTCACCTAAAGCTCACCTGAATACAGTTATTCTCTATACTGTGACAGGCAGCCCGGTGATTGTGCTAGCTGCAGACAGTCAGTGTTTCACTTAGTGTACTACTGTGTGCTTTGCATAGCTTTCACCTAAAGCTCACCTGAATACTGTTATTCTCTATACTGTGACAGACAGGCCGGTGATTGTGCAAGCTGCCGACAGTCAGTGTTTCACTTAGAGTACTACTGTATGCTTTGCATAGCATTCACCTAAAGCTCACCTGAATACAGTTAGTGACTGTTATAGTGGTGTTATCATAATAAAACAACAAGCAGAGATCTGCAAGTATTTTCAGTGTACTGTGTCCTCTGCACGGTTTTCACCTAAAACTAACTGAAAACAATTGCTGCTTTTCCCATACTAACACCACAGCAGGCCATTAGTATATCTGGAAGGCAAACAATGAGAGGCAGACAGTCACGAGGCAATAAAAGAGGGCAAGCAGGCTCTGTGTCTAAAGGCAACAGTGCTGCTGGTCGTGGACACGGTGCATCCTCATCAGCACGTGGCCGTGGGACACGCTTGTCCTTCTTTTCGGCAGCTGGCCATGTTGAGCCGCAACATGCCGAAGACTTGGTAGAGTGGATGACCAAGCCGTCCTCCTCCTCCTCCTCCTCATCCTCTCTCACCCAGGCTCAGGGTACTTTGTCTGGCAAAGCAGCTGCCAAAGCGGCCTCTTCCCTCGGCTCAATGGCATCAGTCACTCCTTCCCTAGCCCCACCATGTCCTCCTGAGGAGTCCCCCGAACTGTTTGAGCACAGTGTTGGGTACATGCTCCAGGAGGATGCCCAGCGTTTTGAAGGCTCCGATGATGGAACCCAGCTGCAGGAAGGCATTAACGTGAGCTCAGAGAGAGGGGGTAGTAACGTGAGCCCAAAGAGAGAGAGGTTTCCCAACAAGGTCAGCTATCTGGCAGTCATGTTCCCCCAGCTGCAGCATACTGCCAGATTGGCTCCAGTGATGAGGAGGGAGGGGATGATGAGGTCACTGACTCCACGTGGGTGCCTGATAGGAGAGAGGAGGAGGCACATCTCCAACGAGGCAGGATGCCCTCCAGGGGCCAGCTTAAGGGCAGCACACCGACTGCATCACACCACAGAGCTCCGCATGTGCAGGGCGCTGCTGTCTCTGCGCGTTATTCAAAAAGTTCTTTGGTGTGGGACTTTTTTCAGACGTGTACAGCATATCGCACCGTTGCCATTTGCAACATATGTCTAAAGCGTATCTCGCGTGGCCAAAACATCAGCCGCTTGGGCACCACGTGCTTGACCAGACATATGTCGACCTGCCATGCAGTCCGTTGGCAAGCACACCTAAAAGACCCACACCAAAGAACAAGGTGGACCTCTCCTTGCTCCTCATCAGCTGGGATCTCCAACCCCACTATACCTTCAGTCCTCTCTGAAACCTGCACTGAGAGGAATGAAGGTGTAGAATTAGGCGTGTCACAGCCAAGTACTTGCGGGCAATCTGCTATCGGTACACCGACGTCCGACTGGCCAGAGCTTGCACAGTATGCAATTGAGATACTGGCCTGTCCTGCATCCAGCGTTCTTTCGGAACGCACATTCAGTGCTACTAGAGGCTTTGTAACCGATCACAGGGTGCGCCTGTCAACCGACTCGGTCGATCGACTGACCTTCTTAAAAATGAATCAGTCTTGGATCACCACCAGCTACCAAGCTCCTGATGCTGATGTAACAGAATAATTTTCTTTGAAATTTCAGATCCCTTCAAGACTGCCTATGCTGATGCAGAGTGACTATCCTGTTATGCTGAGTGACTATCCTCTTCCTCCTCAATAATCATGCTGATGGCTTGAGAGGACATTTTTGGTTCTATGCACCGCCACCAGTGGCTAAGGCCCAATTTTTAAGCCCCTGTTTAACAGGGGCGTGTATTTACAATTTTTGATGCAATGCTTTGCAGCAGGGCTCATTGCTGTGCTCCAACTACAGTATCTGTGAGGGGTTGCAGTGTTGTGGCACCAGCACCAGTGCCTAAGGCCCAATTTTTCAGCCCCTGTTTAACAGGGGCGTGTATTTACAATTTGTTTATGCAATGCTTTGCAGCAGGGCTCATTGCTGCGCTCCAAGTACAGTATCTGTAAGGGGTTGCAGTGTTGTGGCACCAGTGCCTAAGGCCCAATTTTTCTGCCCCTGTTCAACAGGGGCATGCAATTACAATTCTTGATCTAATAATTCACAGCAGGGCCCATTCCTGCGCCCACCAAGAGTAACTGTGAGGGATTACAGTGTTGTGGCAACACCACCACCAAAGGCCCAATTTTTCTGCCCCTGTTCAACAGGGGCATGTAATTACAATTCTTGATCTAATATTTCACAGCTAGGCCCATTCCTGCGCCCACCAAGAGTAACTGTGAGGACTTACAGTCTTGTGGCACCAGCACCACCGCCACCACCACCACCAAAGGCCCAATTTTTCAGCCCCTGTTCAACAGGGGC
This sequence comes from Rana muscosa, assembly GCA_029206835.1. Taxonomy (NCBI): domain Eukaryota; kingdom Metazoa; phylum Chordata; class Amphibia; order Anura; family Ranidae; genus Rana; species Rana muscosa. The sequence goes on along the minus strand of CM055116.1, from coordinate 1,233,751,577 downwards.
ATGCAATTACAATTCTTGATCTAATAATTCACAGCAGGGCCCATTCATGCGCCCATCAAGAGTAACTTTGAGGGCTTACAGTGTTGTGGCACCAGCACCACCACCAAAGGCCCAATTTTTCCTACCACTATTCAACAATGGCATGTAATTACAATTCCTGATATAATAGTTCACAGCAGGGCGTTCCAGCGCCCACCAAGAGTAACTGCGAGGGCTTACAGTGTTGTGGCAACACCAACACCTAAGGGGCACATTTCTGCAGAGTATATACGGCAGGCCCCTACTTTCAAACATCCAACTTACAAACGACTACTACTTGCAAACGGAAGGAGACAACAGGAAGTGAGAGGAAATCTACCCCTAGGAAGGGAAATTCTCTCCTGTAAGAGTTAATATGGGAAAACGGTGTCTCCTCTCTACTGATGCTTTATCACCAATCCTTGTTTCAATAAAAGCCCAAAATTTTCCAAAAACATTTGTCATTAAGACGGGAAGTGAGGTGAAATGTTCTGAACAGGTGCACAGATAGCAAAACAAATGTTACAGGGGTGATAACCTTTCCCTATGTTCTCCAAAAAGCTTAAAAATAGATTTTTTGGCTAGAGCTACACTTAAAAAATGTACCTGTTCCAAATTACAAACAGATTCTACTTAAAGTGGTTGTATACCCACAAATATGAAATGCACCTACAGGTAAGCCTACATTAAGGCTTACCTGTAGGTAGGGATGAGCTTCGTGTTCGAGACGAACATACGTTCGAGTCGAACATCTGCTGTTCGATCGTTCGACGAAGATCGAAAGATTTGGGCCGTTCGCGCCAAATTCGAGTGACGCGAACGGCCCACAATGCACTACGCCATCGCAGTGTCATCCAGGCGCTGTGATTGGCCAAGCATGCACTGTGACCCCGCATGCTTGGCCAATCACAGCGCCGGCAGCGAGGAGAGCAATGATTGGCCACAGGCAGGATGCCTGTGGCCAATTATTGCTGAGGGTGTTTAGTACACGCCCCACACTATAAAAGGCCGCCAGCACGGCGGCCTAGTGTAGTGTGTTCCGGAGCAGGGAAAGAGAAACATAGGCAGGGACAGTGACATTTATTTTTTTCTTGCTTAACCTGGATTCCTTTAGTTTAGGGAAAGAGAAGGATAGTTAGGGAGAGTGTCAGTGTGTTTTACTGTGCGAATCCTTGTTTCTAGGGACAGGGAAGGACAGTGAGGGAATTCTCCTTGTGCTATAGTGTGCTTTAAAAAAACATTTTTTCTAGGGACAGAAAACTATAGGTAGGGAGAGTGTCAGTGTGTTTTACTGTGCGAATCCTTGTTTCTAGGGACAGGGAAGGACAGTGAGGGAATTCTCCTTGTGCTATAGTGTGCTTTAAAAAAACATTTTTTTCTAGGGACAGAAAACTATAGGAAGGAAGAGTGTCAGTTTCTATCACTGTGATAAACCTTGTTTCTAGGGACAAAGAAGGAAAGTGAGGGAATTCTCCTTGTGCTATAGTGTGCTTTAAAAAAACATTTTTTCTAGGGACAGAAAACTATAGGTAGGGAGAGTGTCAGTGTCTTTTACTGTGCGAATCCTTGTTTCTAGGGACAGGGAAGGACAGTGAGGGAATTCTCCTTGTGCTATAGTGTGCTTTAAAAAAACATTTTTTTCTAGGGACAGAAAACTATAGGAAGGAAGAGTGTCAGTTTCTTTCACTGTGATAAACCTTGTTTCTAGGGACAAAGAAGGAAAGTGAGGGAATTCTCCTTGTGCTATAGTGTGCTTTAAAAAAACATTTTTTCTAGGGACAGAAAACTATAGGTAGGGAGAGTGTCAGTGTCTTTTACTGTGCGAATCCTTGTTTCTAGGGACAGGGAAGGACAGTGAGGGAATTCTCCTTGTGCTATAGTGTGCTTTAAAAAAACATTTTTTCTAGGGACAGAAAACTATAGGTAGGGAGAGTGTCAGTGTCTTTTACTGTGCGAATCCTTGTTTCTAGGGACAGGGAAGGACAGTGAGGGAATTCTCCTTGTGCTATAGTGTGCTTTAAAAAAACATTTTTTCTAGAGACAGAAAATTATAGGTAGGGAGAGTGTCAGTGTCTTTTACTGTGCGAATCCTTGTTTCTAGGGACAGGGAAGGACAGTGAGGGAATTCTCCTTGTGCTATAGTGTGCTTTAAAAAAACATTTTTTCTAGGGACAGAAAACTATAGGTAGGGAGAGTGTCAGTGTCTTTTACTGTGCGAATCCTTGTTTCTAGGGACAGGGAAGGACAGTGAGGGAATTCTCCTTGTGCTATAGTGTGCTTTAAAAAAACATTTTTTTTCTAGGGACAGAAAACTATAGGAAGGAAGAGTGTCAGTTTCTTTCACTGTGATAAACCTTGTTTCTAGGGACAAAGAAGGAAAGTGAGGGAATTCTCCTTGTGCTATAGTGTGCTTTAAAAAAACATTTTTTCTAGGGACAGAAAACTATAGGTAGGGAGAGTGTCAGTGTCTTTTACTGTGCGAATCCTTGTTTCTAGGGACAGGGAAGGACAGTGAGGGAATTCTCCTTGTGCTATAGTGTGCTTTAAAAAAACATTTTTTCTAGGGACAGAAAACTATAGGTAGGGAGAGTGTCAGTGTCTTTTACTGTGCGAATCCTTGTTTCTAGGGACAGGGAAGGACAGTGAGGGAATTCTCATTGTGCTATAGTGTGCTTTAAAAAAACATTTTTTCTAGGGACAGAAAACTATAGGTAGGGAGAGTGATAGTGTCTTTTACTGTGCGAATCCTTGTTTCTAGGGACAGGGAAGGACAGTGAGGGAATTCTCCTTGTGCTATAGTGTGCTTTAAAAAAACATTTTTTCTAGGGACAGAAAACTATAGGTAGGGAGAGTGTCAGTGTCTTTTACTGTGCGAATCCTTGTTTCTAGGGACAGGGAAGGACAGTGAGGGAATTCTCCTTGTGCTATAGTGTGCTTTAAAAAAACATTTTTTTCTAGGGACAGAAAACTATAGGAAGGAAGAGTGTCAGTTTCTTTCACTGTGATAAAGCTTATTTCTAGGGACAAAGAAGGAAAGTGAGGGAATTCTCCTTGTGCTATAGTGTGCTTTAAAAAAACATTTTTTCTAGGGACAGAAAACTATAGGTAGGGAGAGTGTCAGTGTCTTTTACTGTGCGAATCCTTGTTTCTAGGGACAGGGAAGGACAGTGAGGGAATTCTCCTTGTGCTATAGTGTGCTTTAAAAAAACATTTTTTCTAGGGACAGAAAACTATAGGTAGGGAGAGTGTCAGTGTCTTTTACTGTGCGAATCCTTGTTTCTAGGGACAGGGAAGGACAGTGAGGGAATTCTCCTTGTGCTATAGTGTGCTTTAAAAAAACATTTTTTCTAGGGACAGAAAACTATAGGTAGGGAGAGTGTCAATGTCTTTTACTGTGCAAATCCTTGTTTCTAGGGACAGGGAAGGACAGTGAGGGAATTCTCCTTGTGCTATAGTGTGCTTTAAAAAAAAAAAATTCTAGGGACAGAAAACTATAGGTAGGGAGAGTGTCAGTGTCTTTTACTGTGCGAATCCTTGTTTCTAGGGACAGGGAAGGACAGTGAGGGAATTCTCCTTGTGCTATAGTGTGCTTTAAAAAAACATTTTTTTCTAGGGACAGAAAACTATAGGAAGGAAGAGTGTCAGTTTCTTTCACTGTGATAAACCTTGTTTCTAGGGACAAAGAAGGAAAGTGAGTGAAATTCTCCTTGTGCTATAGTGTGCTTTAAAAAAACATTTTATCTAGGGACAGAAAACTATAGGTAGGGAGAGTGTCAGTGTCTTTTACTGTGCAAATCCTTGTTTCTAGGGACAGGGAAGGACAGTGAGGGAATTCTCCTTGTGCTATAGTGTGCTTTAAAAAAACATTTTTTCTAGGGACAGAAAACTATAGGTAGGGAGAGTGTCAGTGTCTTTTACTGTGCGAATCCTTGTTTCTAGGGACAGGGAAGGACAGTGAGGGAATTCTCCTTGTGCTATAGTGTGCTAAAGCATTCCTCATCAACCATCTTTGAAATCCTTGTTTTTTTGGACAGTCAGGGAAATTGTCGTTGTGCTATTCTGTGCAAAAGCAATCATCCTCAACCATATTTAGAAATCCTTAAGTAAAGGGACAGAGAAGGACACCTGAAGGTAGCCCTTATTGCTTTTTTCCCATCTCCCTGCAGGCCATCTATTAGAATGTCTGGAAGGCAAACAAGGAGAGGCAGACAGTCAGGAGGCAATAAAAGAGGGCAAGCAGGCTCTGTGTCTGGGGGCAACAGTGCTGGTCGTGGACGCGGTGCATTGTCATCAGCACATGGCCATGGGACACGCTTGTCCTTCTTTTCGGCAGCTGGACATGTTGAGCCACATCATGCCGAAGACTTGGTAGAGTGGATGACCAAGCCCTCCTCCTCCTCCTCATCCTCTCTCACCCAGGCTCAGGGTACTGGAAAAGCAGCTGCCAAAGCGTCCTCTTCCCTGGTATCAATGTCAGACTCATCATCAGTCACTCCTTCCCTAGACCCACCATGTCCTCCTCCTGAGGAGTCCCCCGAACTGTTTGAGCACAGTGTTGGGTACATGCTCCAGGAGGATGCCCAGCGTTTCGAAGGGTCTGATGATGAAACCCAGCTAGAGGAAGGCAGTAGCGTGAGAGCAGACAGAGGGGATGCTCAAGAAGGACACCAATCTGGCAGTCATGTTCCAGCAGCTGCAGCATACTGCCAGATTGGCTCCAGTGATGAGGAGGGAGGTGATGATGAGGTCACTGACTCCACGTGGGTGCCTAATAGGAGAGAGGAGGAGGAGGAGGATGAGGAGGAGGCACATCTCCAACGAGGCAGGATGCCCTTTGGTGGCCAGCGTAAGGGCAGTACACCGACGGAATCACACCGCAGAGCTCCGCCTGTGCAGGGCGCTGCCTCTGCCCGTCATTCAAAAAGTTCTTTGGGGTGGGCCTTTTTTGAGGCTAGTGCATCAGATCGCACAGCTGCTGTTTGCAACATATGTCTCAAGCGTATATCGCGTGGCCAAAACATCAGCCGCTTGGGTACCACATGCCTGACCAGACATATGTTGACCTGCCATGCAGCTCGTTGGCAAGCCTACCTCAAAGACCCACACCAAAGAACAAAGCGGACCTCTCCTTGCACCGCATCAGCTGGGATCTCCAACCCCACTATAACTTCAGTCCTCTCTGAAACATGCACTGAGAGGAATGAAGGTGTAGAATTAGGTGTGTCACAGCCAAGTACTTGCGGCCACTCTGCTAGCAGTACACCGACGTCCGATTCTAGCAGGCAAATTTCCCTGCCCCAGCTGCTGGACCGTCGAAAGAAGTTCACTCCCAGCCATCCACATGCCCAGCGGTTGAATGCTAGCTTGGCTAAATTGCTAGCGCTTCAACTGCTGCCTTTTCAGTTGGTAGACTCGGCCCCCTTCCGTGAGTTTGTGCAATGTGCGGTTCCTCAGTGGCAGGTTCCCAAACGCCACTTTTTCTCACGGAAGGCTATTCCGGCTCTCTACCGGCATGTGGAAGGCAATGTCTTGGCCTCGCTGGACAGGGCGGTCAGCGGTAAGGTGCATATTACCGCTGACTCATGGTCCAGCAGGCATGGACAGGGACGTTACCTTTCTTTCACGGCCCATTGGGTCACTCTTTTGGCAGCTGGGAAGGATGCAGGACAAGGTGCAGTAGTGTTGGAGGTTGTTCCACCGCCACGCCTCCAAAATGCTACTACTGGTTGTGACACACCTCTCTCCTCCACCCCCTCCTCTTCTTCTTCCTCCATGGCCTCTTCCTGTGGTTTGTCCTCGGAACCAGCGGTGCTCCGTAGGCGTTCAAGGGGCTACGCAAGTACGCAGGCAAAAAGATGCCATGCCGTGCTTGCGCTGGTGTGTTTGGGGGACAGAAGCCACACTGGGGCAGAGGTCCTGTCTGCTCTGCAGGGCCAGGCCGAGAGGTGGTTGACGCCACGCCAGCTTAAGCCAGGAATGGTGGTTTGCGACAATGGCACCAACCTCCTCTCCGCCCTCCGACAGGGACAACTGACCCATGTGCCCTGTGTGGCTCACGTCCTTAACCTGGTGGTGCAGCGGTTCTTGGGCAGGTACCCGGGCTTACAGGATGTCCTGAGGCAGGCCAGGAAAGTCTGTGTGCATTTCCGCAGATCTTATAATGCCAGTGCTCGCCTGGCTGAGCTGCAAAAGGAGTTGAACCTGCCCAAGAACCGCCTTATATGTGACATGCCCACCAGGTGGAACTCAACGTTGGCCATGCTGCAGCGGCTGCACACGCAGCAGAGGGCCATCAATGAGTACCTGTGCGACTACGGCACCAGGACAGGGTCAGGGGAGCTTGGTTTTTTTTCTCCATGCCAGTGGGGCATGATCAGGGATGCATGCACTGTCCTGGCACCATTTGAGGAGGCCACGAGGATGGTGAGCAGTGACAGTGCATGCATCAGTGACACTGTACCTCTTGTCCACCTGTTGGAGCACACGCTGCGTGGAATAATGGACAGGGCACTTGAGGCAGAACAGAGGCAGGAAGAGGAGGACTTCCTTGCCTCTCAAGGCCCCCTTTACCCAGACAGTGTTCCTTCTGTCCCACCCATCGCACAGGAAGAGGACGAGGAGGAGGAGGAGGAGGAGGATTGTGTCAGCATGGAGGTGGAGGCTGGCACTCAGCATCATCAGCAGCAGTCTTTTAGGGATGATTTACAGTCCCAAGAAACCAGTGGACTTGTACGTGGCTGGGAGGAGGTGGCTGCGGATCATGTCGTCCTTAGTGACCCAGAGGACTCCGGAGCGAATGCCTCAGCAAACCTACGCTGCATGGCCTCCCTGATCCTGCAAAGTCTGCGGAAGGATCCTCGTATTCTTCGGATCAAGGAGAGGGACCATTACTGGCTGGCCACTCTCCTTGATCCACGGTACAAGGGTAAGGTTGCGGACCTTATGTTACCGTCGCAGAGGGAGCAGAGGATGAGACAACTCCGGGAGGCCTTGCAGAAAGGTCTGTGCAACGCGTTCCCAGAGACTGGGAGGTTACAAACTCCTGGTCCTGGACAACGAGTTGCTGAGGCTTCGGCCAGTCAAAGAAGGAGCGGTGGGGAAGGTGGCCGTCTGACCGATGCGTTCAGACAATTCTTTAGTCCGCAGCCCCAAAGTATGATCGGTTCCAGCAACCATCGCCAGCGTCTGATAAACATGGTGCAGGAATATCTAGGGGCAAGGTCAGACTTGGACACCTTCCCCACCGAAAATCCTCTGGCTTACTGGGTCTTGAGGATGGATCACTGGCCAGAGCTTGCACAGTATGCAATTGAGCTACTGGCCTGTCCTGCATCCAGCGTTCTTTCGGAACGCACATTCAGTGCTGCTGGAGGATTTGTCACGGATCACAGGGTGCGCCTGTCCACCGACTCGGTTGATCGACTGACTTTCATCAAGATGAACCAGTCTTGGATCACCACCAGCTACCACACACCTGATGCTGATATAACAGACTAATTGATTTTAACATGTCACATCCCTTCAAGACTGATGCTGATGCTGAGTGCCTGTGCTGTTATGTTGACTGGCTATCCTCCTCCTCCGAGTCCTCAATGATACGATTGATGATGATAGCTTGGAAGATCATTTTTGTTTATGGGTGCCGCCACCAGTGGCTAAGGCCCAATTTTTCAGCCCCTGTTTTACAGGGGCGTGTAATTACAATTTTTTTAGCAATAATTTGCCATAGGGCTCATTGCTGTGCTCCAAGTACAGTATCTGTGAGGGGTTGGAGTGTTGTGGCACCAGTGCCTAAGGCCCAATTTTTCAGCCCCTGTTTAACAGGGGCGTGTCATTACAATTTTTGAAGCAATACTTTGCAACAGGGCTCATTGCTGTGCTCCAAGTACAGTATCTGTGAGGGGTTGTAGTGTTGTGCCACCAGTGCCTAAGGCCCAATTTTTCAGCCCCTGTTCAACAGGGGCATGCAATTACAATTCTTGATCTAATAATTCACAGCAGGGCCCATTGCTGCACCCACCAAGAGTAACTCTGAGGGCTTACAGTGTTGTGGCAACGCCACCACCACCACCACCACGAAAGGCCCAATTTTTCAGCCCCTGTTCAAAAGGGGCATGTAATTACAATTCTTGATCTAATAATTCACAGCAGGGCCCATTGCTGCACCCACCAAGAGTAACTCTGAGGGCTTACAGTGTTGTGGCAACACCACCACCACCACCACCACGAAAGGCCCAATTTTTCAGCCCCTGTTCAACAGGGGCATGCAATTACAATTCTTGATCTAATAATTCACAGCAGGGCCCATTGCTGCACCCACCAAGAGTAACTCTGAGGGCTTACAGTGTTGTGGCAACGCCACCACCACCACCACCACGAAAGGCCCAATTTTTCAGCCCCTGTTCAAAAGGGGCATGTAATTACAATTCTTGATCTAATAATTCACAGCAGGGCCCATTGCTGCACCCACCAAGAGTAACTCTGAGGGCTTACAGTGTTGTGGCAACACCACCACCACCACGAAAGGCCCAATTTTTCAGCCCCTGTTCAACAGGGGCATGCAATTACAATTCTTGATCTAATAATTCACAGCAGGGCCCATTGCTGCACCCACCAAGAGTAACTGTCAGGGCTTACAGTGTTGTGGCACCAGCACCACCATCAAAGGCCCAATTTTTACTACCACTGTTCAACAATTATATGTAATTAAAATTCCTGATATAATAGTTGACAGCAGGGCGTTCCAGCACCAACCAAGAGTAACTGTGAGTGCTTACAGTGTTGTGCCAACACCAACAACTAAGGGGCCTATTTCTGCAGAGTATATACGGCAGGTCCCTACTTTCAAACATCCAACTTACAAACGACTCCTACTTGCAAACGCAAGAAGACAACAGGAAGTGAGAGGAAATCTACCCCTAGGAAGGAAAATTCTCTCCTGTAAGAATAAATATGGGAGAAAGGTGTCTCCTCTGTACTGATGCTTTATCACCAATCCTTGTTTCAAGAAAAACACCACATTTCAAAAACAGTTGTCATTGGGACGGAAAGTGAGGTGAAATGTTCTGAACAGGGGCACAGACAGCAAAACAAATGTTACAGGGGTGATAACCCTTACCTATGTTTTCCAAAAAGTTTAAAAATAGATTTTTGGGCTGGAGCTACACTTAAACAATGTACCTGTTCAAAATTACAAACAGATTCTACATAAGAACAAACCTACAGTCCCTGTCTTGTATGCACCGCCTGTATACGGCTGTTCAGAGTATATAGGGCCTTTTTTATTTTATGTGCGGGGTTCCCCTTAATATCCATACAAGACCCAAAGGGGCTGGTAATGGGCTGAGCTGTGGATCTCTGCAGGGAGGGAAAATTGCTAATTGGGCCCAATTTGGACATTTTCACTAAGGGGTGTACTCACTTTTGTTGCCAACGGTTTAGACATTAATGGCTGTGTGTTGAGTTATTTTGAGGGGACAGCAAATTTACACTGTTATACAAGCTGTACACTCACTACTTTACATTGTAGCAAAGCGTAATTTCTTCAGTGTTGTCACATGAAAAGATAGAATAAAATATTTACAAAAATGTGAGGGGTGTACTCACTTTTGTGAGATACTGTGTATGTATATATATATATATATATATATATATATATATGTGTAGCGGGGTTCCCAAATTTAGGGGGGCTGCTATACTAAATTTAGGGGTGATTCGAGTGGTAGTTGGCTCGGATCTTCCATTTATTGGACTCTGCCTTGCTGCTGTTTTCACCTGGCGTGCAGTTCCCCTTAGAAGTATGAAATAAATAGAAATAAACTCTACGTTGGAGTTGCTACTGGTGTGGACCTTGGAGTTACTTGGGGTATAGAGACTTGTCCTTTACATTCTAAGGGACGAGAACCAACTTTAAGGACAACCTTGCTGCAAGACCCGTAAGTTACAAGTGTGCTTAACCTCTGCAAACCAGAGGGTACGGGCATGGTGGCATGGTGTGCCTTTTCCTCCTGTGAGTAAGCCAAAGACGGGAGTAAAAGGGGCGTTTGCTACATATATATACCGTATATACTCGAGTATAAGCCGACTCGAGTATAAGCCGAGGTACCTTCTTTTACCAAAAAAACTGGGAAAATTTATTGACTCGAGTATAAGCCGAGGGGGGGGGGGGGGATGTGCCCATTGCCCAACCTTACTGTGCCCATTGGCATCTCACTCTGCCACCTCACTGCCCATTGTCACCTCACTGTGCCCATTGTCGTCTCACTGTGCCCCCTTACTGTGCCCATTGCCATCTCACTGCCCACTGTCACCTCACTGTGCCCCCTTACTGTGTCGATTCCGCCTCCCTGTGCCCGAGTCAGTACCTCAAAATCTTGTAATTCCGCGACGGCGTCCATTGTTCAAATCTCGCGCCGTTCTCCCTGTCCCTTCCGTGATAGGCGTTTCCAGCAAACACTGTGTTGAGTGTTTGCGCCTATCACGGAGGTCCTCTCATTCGCGAACTCCGTTTCCCAGCAGGCACTGTGTTCAGTGCTCGGCCAATCACGGACGTCGGACAAGAGGACCTCCGTGATAGGCGCAAACACTCATCACAGTGTTTTCTGGAAACGCCTATCGCCGAAGGGACAGGGAGAACGGCGCGAGATTTGAACAATAGACGCCGGCCGCAGAATTTCACGATTTTGAGGTACTGACTCGAGTATAAGCCGAGGGGTATACTTTCAGCCCTAAAAAAAGGGCTGAAAAACTCGGCTTATACTCCAGTATATACAGTATACATATTTTTTTTCGTTTTTGTTTTTGTTTGTTTTTTGTTTTTGTTTGTTTTTTGTTTTACATTTATATATAACTTTTGTCATAAAATAAAAATGTATATATATTATTTAATTCATAGAATTATATATAAATTATAATACAGTATATATTACTGTATATAAAAGTATTGGGACACCTGCCTTTACACACACACATGAACTTTGATGGCACTCCAGTCTTAGTCCGTAGGGTTCATTACTGAGTTGGCTGAGTTTTAATGTAAAAAAAATAAGTATATATATATATATATATATATGTATAAAAAAGAAAAGACAGGACACGATCTCCAATGCGAAAAGTTTTACTGAAGTATCTTCATAACATGTAAAATAACAGCTACTGTGCAGTTTTGAGCCTACCATGCTATTCATCAAGCTCTGTGTAATGACTCACAACAAACATTCTACCTACCGTATATACAAAAACCACAAGGTGTAGCCACACAGGTGTATCTCATAACGCCCCTCCTTTCTCAATTAACCCACCTACTTCCTAATATACATCACACTAGATAAATTGCCTACCCACATCACCCTGCATACGTTTACATACCCTGGTAGAATTTCTGATTTCTTGGCCATTTTTCAGAGAATATGAATGAAAACACAAAAACTTTTCTTTCACTCATGGTTAGTGTTTGGTTGAAGCCATTTATTATCAATCAACTGTGTTTACTCTTTTTAAATGATAATGACAACAGAAACGACCCAAATGACCCTGATCAAAAGTTTACATACCCAAGTTCTTAATACCGTGTATTGCTTTAACATCAATGACAGCTTGAAGTCTTTTGTGGTATTTGTGGATGAGGCTCTTTATCTTCTCAGATGGTAAAGCTGCCCATTCCTCTTGGCAAAGAGTCTCCAGTTCCTGTAAATTCTTGGGCTGTCTTGCATGAACGGCACATTTGAGATCTCTCCAGAGTGGCTCAATGATATTGAGGTTAGGAGACTGAGATGGCCACTCCAGAACCTTCACTTTATTCTGCTGTAGCCAATGACAGGTTGACTTGGCCTTGTGTTTTGGATCATTGTCATGTTGGAATGTCCAAGCATGTCCCATGCGCAGCTTCCTGGCTGATGAATGCAAATGTTCCTCCAGTATTTATTAATAACATACTGCATTCATCTTGCCATCAATTTTGACCAAATTTCCTGTGCCTTTGTAGCTCAAACATTCCCAAAACATTAGCGATCCACCTCCGTGTTTCACAGTAGGTATGGTGTACCTTTCATCATAGGCCTTGTTGACTCTCCAAATGTAGCGCTTATGGTTGTGGCCAAAAAGCTAAATTTTGGTCTTATCACTCCAAATGACTTTGTGCCAGAAGGTTTGAAGCTTGTCTCTGTGCTGTTTGGCGTATTGTAAGCGGGACACTTTGTGGCATTTGCATAGTAATGGTTTTCTTCTGGCGACTCGACCATGCAGCCCATCTTTCTTCAAGTGCCTCCTTATTGTGCATCTTGAAACAGCCACACCACATGTTTTCAGAGAGTCCTGTATTTCACCTGAAGTTATTTGTGGGTTTTTCTTTGCATCCTGAACAATTTTCCTGGCAGTTGTGGCTGAAATTTTAGTTGGTCTACCTGACCGTGGTTTGGTTTCAACAGAACCCCTCATTTTCCAATTCTTGATTAGAGTTTGAACACTGCTGATTGGCATTCTCAATTCCTTGGATATCTTCTTATATCCCTTTCCTGTTTTATACAGTTCAACTACCTTTTCCCGCAGATCCCTTGACAATTCTTTTGCTTTCCCCATGACTCAGAATCCAGAAACGTCAGTGCAGAACTGGATGAAAGATGCAAGGGGGTCTGTCAGGAGTCCAGAAACTCATTGACCTTTTAGGCTGGGTTCACACTGGTACGACACGACAGTCATACAACTTTCATCCTACTTTGCTCTGCGACATCAGTCCTACAGTACATTGATCCTACATTAGTCCGACATCCATCCGACTTTCATGAACAGGATACTACTTTGATCCGACTTTGTGATAGTCTGACTTGTCCTTTGACCAATCAAAACAATCCCAGGGTGAGATAAATTCCTTTTACTGCTACTGTAATCACCATGTCGGATGTCAAATGTCGGATGGTTAGGACAAGGATCCTACTTTGATCCGACTTCAATGATATTCAATGGGCTGAAGTAGGATCAAAGTCGGACCAAAGTAGTACAGGGAGCATTTTCAAAGTCGGACCGACTTGTGTCGGACCAGTTAAGACGGCTCTCATAGGGAAACATTGATTTTCACACGTCATGTGACATGAGCTCCCAATGTCGGAGCGTTTGTCGGACCAGTGGGAACCCAGCCTTAGGCTATGGGATACACCTGTGTGGCTACACCCTGTGATTTTTGTATATACCGTATTTCTCGGTGTGTAAGACGACCCCCTAATTTTAAATTTTTAAAAGATTTTTTGCCTGTACTCACCTTATAAGACGACCCCCCTTCCGAGGCTTACGACGCTTCATATTTCTTCCTTCTGGAGCCATATCCTTCTTCATTCTTGCTGGACGCGGAGACTTATTCTACTTCCTTCTTGCTGGAGCTGGAGCCAATCACGGCGAGCGATGTATTCTATTAATGAATACAAAGCCTGCTTGGATTGGCAGAGGCTGTGACATCATCAGCCCGCGCCTTTCTGACTCTCAAAGCCAATCCGAGCAGGCTACTGTATGTAGCCTGCTCGGATTGGCAGAGGTTGTTACTCCAATCTGAGCAGGCTCTGTATTCATTTGAATACATCGCTCACCGGGGCTGGCTAAGCGTTATATACTGTATGTAGCCGAAGCTTCATACAGTATTACTGCACATCCAGCAGGCATCCGAGCTGCTGACGACCCCTGCTTTTTGGACATTTTTTTTAAGTGTAAAAGGTCGTCTTATACGCCGGAAAATACGGTAGGTAGAATACGTGTTGTGAGTCATTACACAGAGCTTGATGAAGAGCATGGTATGTGTGCCTCCCCTAAAACAACTTGCATATAGCCAAATATTGCTATCTTTTTTTAAGTTGACCTTTGAAGTAAATTCTTCACAGTAATACACAATGTACAGTAACATTTCACCATTATCAAAAAATAAAGCTCCACCATTTATAATTAAATCCTTGAGTTTCAGTCCAGTGATTTTTGCCTAGTTTGAGATGTCATCAATCTGCTGCAGGTAGGGATGAGCTTTGTGTTCGAGTCGAACCCATGTTCGACTCGAACATCGGCTGTTCGATCGTTCAATAAAGATCGAACATTATGGGCCGTTCGCGCCAAATTCGCGCAGTGCATTGCTGGCTGATGATTGGCCAAGCATGCACTATGACCCGCATGCTTGGCCAATCACAGCGCCGTCTGTACAGAGAGCCGTAATTGGCCAAAGCCAGAGTGGCTTTGGCCAATCATGGCTCAGAGGAGTAGATACACGCCGCACACTATATAAGGCCGCCTGGAAGTCGGCCTTGTGTAGTGTGTTGGCATTTGTGAAAGAGAGAGTTACAGAGAGAGAGACAGTGTCATTTATATTGAGTTAGATAGAGCAGGCAGGCGAGTCAGTTAGCTGCTGTTACAGTGTGTAGAGGATATATATGCATCCTAGGTGTTGTATATATATTTATACACTGTATTGAGTTTAGCTAGATCCGTTCCTGTTAGTCTCTATACTGTGACAGGCAGGCAGGTGATTGTGCTAGCTGCAGACAGTCAGTGTTTCACTTAGTGTACTACTGTGTGCTTTGCATAGCGTTCACCTAAAGCTCACCTGAATACAGTTATTCTCTATACTGTGACAGGCAGGCAGGTGATTGTGCTAGCTGCAGACAGTCAAGCCGTGTACACACGATCAGTTTTACCGATGAAAACAGTCCGATGGACTGTTTTATTTGGACGAACCGATCGTGTATGGGCCCCATCTGTCTTTTTTCCATCGGTGTGAAAAAATAGAACATGTTTTAAATTTTTCCGATGGGAAAAAAACCGATAGCAAAATCCGATCATCTGTGTGGAACTCCATCGGATAAAAAACCCACGCATGCTCAGAATCAAGTCGATGCATGCTCAGAAGCATTGAACTTCATTTTTCTCGGCTCGTCTGAGTGTTTTACGTCACGGCGTTTGGGACGATCGGTTTTTTGACTGATGGAATGCAAGACTGATGGAAGTCAGCTTTATCGGATTTCCGATGGAAAAATCCATCGGATTAGAATCCATAGGAAATCCGATCGTGTGTACACGGCTTCAGTGTTTCACGTAGTGTACTACTGTGTGCTTTGCATAGCGTTCACCTAAAGCTCACCTGAATACAGTTATTCTCTATACTGTGACAGGCAGCCCGGTGATTGTGCTAGCTGCAGACAGTCAGTGTTTCACTTAGTGTACTACTGTGTGCTTTGCATAGCTTTCACCTAAAGCTCACCTGAATACTGTTATTCTCTATACTGTGACAGACAGGCCGGTGATTGTGCAAGCTGCCGACAGTCAGTGTTTCACTTAGTGTACTACTGTATGCTTTGCATAGCATTCACCTAAAGCTCACCTGAATACAGTTAGTGACTATTATAGTGGTGTTATCATAATAAAACAACAAGCAGAGATCTGCAAGTATTTTCAGTGTACTGTGTCCTCTGCACGGTTTTCACCTAAAACTAACTGAAAACAATTGCTGCTTTTCCCATACTAACACCACAGCAGGCCATTAGTATATCTGGAAGGCAAACAATGAGAGGCAGACAGTCACGAGGCAATAAAAGAGGGCAAGCAGGCTCTGTGTCTAAAGGCAACAGTGCTGCTGGTCGTGGACACGGTGCATCCTCATCAGCACGTGGCCGTGGGACACGCTTGTCCTTCTTTTCGGCAGCTGGCCATGTTGAGCCGCAACATGCCCAAGACTTGGTAGAGTGGATGACCAAGCCGTCCTCCTCCTCCTCCTCCTCTCTCACCCAGGCTCAGGGTACTTTGTCTGGCAAAGCAGCTGCCAAAGCGGCCTCTTCCCTCGGCTCAATGGCATCAGTCACTCCTTCCCTAGCCCCACCATGTCCTCCTGAGGAGTCCCCCGAACTGTTTGAGCACAGTGTTGGGTACATGCTCCAGGAGGATGCCCAGCGTTTTGAAGGCTCCGATGATGGAACCCAGCTGCAGGAAGGCATTAACGTGAGCTCAGAGAGAGGGGGTAGTAACGTGAGCCCAAAGAGAGAGAGGTTTCCCAACAAGGTCAGCTATCTGGCAGTCATGTTCCCCCAGCTGCAGCATACTGCCAGATTGGCTCCAGTGATGAGGAGGGAGGGGATGATGAGGTCACTGACTCCACGTGGGTGCCTGATAGGAGAGAGGAGGAGGCACATCTCCAACGAGGCAGGATGCCCTCCAGGGGCCAGCTTAAGGGCAGCACACCGACTGCATCACACCACAGAGCTCCGCATGTGCAGGGCGCTGCTGTCTCTGCGCGTTATTCAAAAAGTTCTTTGGTGTGGGACTTTTTTCAGACGTGTACAGCATATCGCACCGTTGCCATTTGCAACATATGTCTAAAGCGTATCTCGCGTGGCCAAAACATCAGCCGCTTGGGCACCACGTGCTTGACCAGACATATGTCGACCTGCCATGCAGTCCGTTGGCAAGCACACCTAAAAGACCCACACCAAAGAACAAGGTGGACCTCTCCTTGCTCCTCATCAGCTGGGATCTCCAACCCCACTATACCTTCAGTCCTCTCTGAAACCTGCACTGAGAGGAATGAAGGTGTAGAATTAGGTGTGTCACAGCCAAGTACTTGCGGGCAATCTGCTATCGGTACACCGACGTCCGACTGGCCAGAGCTTGCACAGTATGCAATTGAGATACTGGCCTGTCCTGCATCCAGCGTTCTTTCGGAACGCACATTCAGTGCTACTAGAGGCTTTGTAACCGATCACAGGGTGCGCCTGTCAACCGACTCGGTCGATCGACTGACCTTCTTAAAAATGAATCAGTCTTGGATCACCACCAGCTACCAAGCACCTGATGCTGATGTAACAGAATAATTTTCTTTGAAATTTCAGATCCCTTCAAGACTGCCTATGCTGATGCAGAGTGACTATCCTGTTATGCTGAGTGACTATCCTCTTCCTCCTCAATAATCATGCTGATGGCTTGAGAGGACATTTTTGGTTCTATGCACCGCCACCAGTGGCTAAGGCCCAATTTTTCAGCCCCTGTTTAACAGGGGCGTGTATTTACAATTTTTGATGCAATGCTTTGCAGCAGGGCTCATTGCTGTGCTCCAACTACAGTATCTGTGAGGGGTTGCAGTGTTGTGGCACCAGCACCAGTGCCTAAGGCCCAATTTTTCAGCCCCTGTTTAACAGGGGCGTGTATTTACAATTTGTTTATGCAATGCTTTGCAGCAGGGCTCATTGCTGCGCTCCAAGTACAGTATCTGTAAGGGGTTGCAGTGTTGTGGCACCAGTGCTTAAGGCCCAATTTTTCTGCCCCTGTTCAACAGGGGCATGCAATTACAATTCTTGATCTAATAATTCACAGCAGGGCCCATTCCTGCGCCCACCAAGAGTAACTGTGAGGGATTACAGTGTTGTGGCAACACCACCACCAAAGGCCCAATTTTTCTGCCCCTGTTCAACAGGGGCATGCAATTACAATTCTTGATCTAATAATTCACAGCAGGGCCCATTCATGCGCCCACCAAGAGTAACTTTGAGGGCTTACAGTGTTGTGGCACCAGCACCACCACCAAAGGCCCAATTTTTCCTACCACTATTCAACAATGGCATGTAATTACAATTCCTGATATAATAGTTCACAGCAGGGCGTTCCAGCGCCCACCAAGAGTAACTGCGAGGGCTTACAGTGTTGTGGCAACACCAACACCTAAGGGGCACATTTCTGCAGAGTATATACGGCAGGCCCCTACTTTCAAACATCCAACTTACAAACGACTACTACTTGCAAACGGAAGGAGACAACAGGAAGTGAGAGGAAATCTACCCCTAGGAAGGGAAATTCTCTCCTGTAAGAGTTAATATGGGAAAACGGTGTCTCCTCTCTACTGATGCTTTATCACCAATCCTTGTTTCAATAAAAGCCCAAAATTTTCCAAAAACATTTGTCATTAAGACGGAAAGTGAGGTGAAATGTTCTGAACAGGTGCACAGATAGCAAAACAAATGTTACAGGGGTGATAACCTTTCCCTATGTTCTCCAAAAAGCTTAAAAATAGATTTTTTGGCTAGAGCTACACTTAAAAAATGTACCTGTTCCAAATTACAAACAGATTCTACTTAAAGTGGTTGTATACCCACAAATATGAAATGCACCTACAGGTAAGCCTACATTAAGGCTTACCTGTAGGTAGGGATGAGCTTCGTGTTCGAGTCGAACATACGTTCGAGTCGAACATCGGCTGTTCGATCGTTCGACGAAGATCGAACGATTTGGGCCGTTCGCGCCAAATTCGAGTGACGCGAACGGCCCACAATGCACTACGCCATCGCAGTGTCATCCAGGCGCTGTGATTGGCCAAGCATGCACTGTGACCCCGCATGCTTGGCCAATCACAGCGCCGGCAGCGAGGAGAGCAATGATTGGCCACAGGCAGGATGCCTGTGGCCAATTATTGCTGAGGGTGTTTAGTACACGCCCCACACTATAAAAGGCCGCCAGCATGGCGGCCTAGTGTAGTGTGTTCCGGAGCAGGGAAAGAGAAACATAGGCAGGGACAGTGACATTTATTTTTTTCTTGCTTAACCTGGATTCCTTTAGTTTAGGGAAAGAGAAGGATAGGTAGGGAGAGTGTCAGTGTGTTTTACTGTGCGAATCCTTGTTTCTAGGGACAGGGAAGGACAGTGAGGGAATTCTCCTTGTGCTATAGTGTGCTTTAAAAAAAAAAATTTTCTAGGGACAGAAAACTATAGGTAGGGAGAGTGTCAGTGTCTTTTACTGTGCGAATCCTTGTTTCTAGGGACAGGGAAGGACAGTGAGGGAATTCTCATTGTGCTATAGTGTGCTTTAAAAAAACATTTTTTCTAGGGACAGAAAACTATAGGTAGGGAGAGTGTCAGTGTCTTTTACTGTGCGAATCCTTGTTTCTAGGGACAGGGAAGGACAGTGAGGGAATTCTCCTTGTGCTATAGTGTGCTTTAAAAAAACATTTTTTCTAGGGACAGAAAACTATAGGTAGGGAGAGTGTCAGTGTCTTTTACTGTGCGAATCCTTGTTTCTAGGGACAGGGAAGGACAGTGAGGGAATTCTCCTTGTGCTATAGTGTGCTTTAAAAAAACATTTTTTTCTAGGGACAGAAAACTATAGGAAGGAAGAGTGTCAGTTTCTTTCACTGTGATAAACCTTGTTTCTAGGGACAAAGAAGGAAAGTGAGGGAATTCTCCTTGTGCTATAGTGTGCTTTAAAAAAACATTTTTTCTAGGGACAGAAAACTATAGGTAGGGAGAGTGTCAGTGTCTTTTACTGTGTGAATCCTTGTTTCTAGGGACAGGGAAGGACAGTGAGGGAATTCTCCTTGTGCTATAGTGTGCTTTAAAAAAACATTTTTTCTAGGGACAGAAAACTATAGGTAGGGAGAGTGTCAGTGTCTTTTACTGTGCGAATCCTTGTTTCTAGGGACAGGGAAGGACAGTGAGGGAATTCTCCTTGTGCTATAGTGTGCTTTAAAAAAACATTTTTTCTAGGGACAGAAAACTATAGGTAGGGAGAGTGTCAATGTCTTTTACTGTGCGAATCCTTGTTTCTAGGGACAGGGAAGGACAGTGAGGGAATTCTCCTTGTGCTATAGTGTGCTTTAAAAAAAAAAATTTCTAGGGACAGAAAACTATAGGTAGGGAGAGTGTCAGTGTCTTTTACTGTGCGAATCCTTGTTTCTAGGGACAGGGAAGGACAGTGAGGGAATTCTCCTTGTGCTATAGTGTGCTTTAAAAAAACATTTTTTTCTAGGGACAGAAAACTATAGGAAGGAAGAGTGTCAGTTTCTTTCACTGTGATAAACCTTGTTTCTAGGGACAAAGAAGGAAAGTGAGTGAAATTCTCCTTGTGCTATAGTGTGCTTTAAAAAAACATTTTTTCTAGGGACAGAAAACTATAGGTAGGGAGAGTGTCAGTGTCTTTTACTGTGCGAATCCTTGTTTCTAGGGACAGGGAAGGACAGTGAGGGAATTCTCCTTGTGCTATAGTGTGCTTTAAAAAAACATTTTTTCTAGGGACAGAAAACTATAGGTAGGGAGAGTGTCAGTGTCTTTTACTGTGCGAATCCTTGTTTCTAGGGACAGGGAAGGACAGTGAGGGAATTCTCCTTGTGCTATAGTGTGCTAAAGCATTCCTCATCAACCATCTTTGAAATCCTTGTTTTTTTGGACAGTCAGGGAAATTGTCGTTGTGCTATTCTGTGCAAAAGCAATCATCCTCAACCATATTTAGAAATCCTTAAGTAAAGGGACAGAGAAGGACACCTGAAGGTAGCCCTTATTGCTTTTTTCCCATCTCCCTGCAGGCCATCTATTAGAATGTCTGGAAGGCAAACAAGGAGAGGCAGACAGTCAGGAGGCAATAAAAGAGGGCAAGCAGGCTCTGTGTCTGGGGGCAACAGTGCTGGTCGTGGACGCGGTGCATTGTCATCAGCACATGGCCATGGGACACGCTTGTCCTTCTTTTCGGCAGCTGGACATGTTGAGCCACATCATGCCGAAGACTTGGTAGAGTGGATGACCAAGCCCTCCTCCTCCTCCTCATCCTCTCTCACCCAGGCTCAGGGTACTGGAAAAGCAGCTGCCAGAGTGTCCTCTTCCCTGGTATCAATGTCAGACTCATCATCAGTCACTCCTTCCCTAGACCCACCATGTCCTCCTCCTGAGGAGTCCCCCGAACTGTTTGAGCACAGTGTTGGGTACATGCTCCAGGAGGATGCCCAGCGTTTCGAAGGGTCTGATGATGAAACCCAGCTAGAGGAAGGCAGTAGCGTGAGAGCATACAGAGGGGATGCTCAAGAAGGACACCAATCTGGCAGTCATGTTCCAGCAGCTGCAGCATACTGCCAGATTGGCTCCAGTGATGAGGAGGGAGGTGATGATGAGGTCACTGACTCCACGTGGGTGCCTAATAGGAGAGAGGAGGAGGAGGAGGATGAGGAGGAGGCTCATCTCCAACGAGGCAGGATGCCCTTTGGTGGCCAGCGTAAGGGCAGTACACCGACGGAATCACACCGCAGAGCTCCGCCTGTGCAGGGCGCTGCCTCTGCCCGTCATTCAAAAAGTTCTTTGGGGTGGGCCTTTTTTGAGGCTAGTGCATCAGATCGCACAGCTGCTGTTTGCAACATATGTCTCAAGCGTATATCGCGTGGCCAAAACATCAGCCGCTTGGGTACCACATGCCTGACCAGACATATGTTGACCTGCCATGCAGCTCGTTGGCAAGCCTACCTCAAAGACCCACACCAAAGAACAAAGCGGACCTCTCCTTGCACCGCATCAGCTGGGATCTCCAACCCCACTATAACTTCAGTCCTCTCTGAAACATGCACTGAGAGGAATGAAGGTGTAGAATTAGGTGTGTCACAGCCAAGTACTTGCGGCCACTCTGCTAGCAGTACACCGACGTCCGATTCTAGCAGGCAAATTTCCCTGCCCCAGCTGCTGGACCGTCGAAAGAAGTTCACTCCCAGCCATCCACATGCCCAGCGGTTGAATGCTAGCTTGGCTAAATTGCTAGCGCTTCAACTGCTGCCTTTTCAGTTGGTAGACTCGGCCCCCTTCCGTGAGTTTGTGCAATGTGCGGTTCCTCAGTGGCAGGTTCCCAAACGCCACTTTTTCTCACGGAAGGCTATTCCGGCTCTCTACCGGCATGTGGAAGGCAATGTCTTGGCCTCGCTGGACAGGGCGGTCAGCGGTAAGGTGCATATTACCGCTGACTCATGGTCCAGCAGGCATGGACAGGGACGTTACCTTTCTTTCACGGCCCATTGGGTCACTCTTTTGGCAGCTGGGAAGGATGCAGGACAAGGTGCAGTAGTGTTGGAGGTTGTTCCACCGCCACGCCTCCAAAATGCTACTACTGGTTGTGACACACCTCTCTCCTCCACCCCCTCCTCTTCTTCTTCCTCCATGGCCTCTTCCTGTGGTTTGTCCTCGGAACCAGCGGTGCTCCGTAGGCGTTCAAGGGGCTACGCAAGTACGCAGGCAAAAAGATGCCATGCCGTGCTTGCGCTGGTGTGTTTGGGGGACAGAAGCCACACTGGGGCAGAGGTCCTGTCTGCTCTGCAGGGCCAGGCCGAGAGGTGGTTGACGCCACGCCAGCTTAAGCCAGGAATGGTGGTTTGCGACAATGGCACCATCCTCCTCTCCGCCCTCCGACAGGGACAACTGACCCATGTGCCCTGTGTGGCTCACGTCCTTAACCTGGTGGTGCAGCGGTTCTTGGGCAGGTACCCGGGCTTACAGGATGTCCTGAGGCAGGCCAGGAAAGTCTGTGTGCATTTCCGCAGATCTTATAATGCCAGTGCTCGCCTGGCTGAGCTGCAAAAGGAGTTGAACCTGCCCAAGAACCGCCTTATATGTGACATGCCCACCAGGTGGAACTCAACGTTGGCCATGCTGCAGCGGCTGCACACGCAGCAGAGGGCCATCAATGAGTACCTGTGCGACTACGGCACCAGGACAGGGTCAGGGGAGCTTGGTTTTTTTTCTCCATGCCAGTGGGGCATGATCAGGGATGCATGCACTGTCCTGGCACCATTTGAGGAGGCCACGAGGATGGTGAGCAGTGACAGTGCATGCATCAGTGACACTGTACCTCTTGTCCACCTGTTGGAGCACACGCTGCGTGGAATAATGGACAGGGCACTTGAGGCAGAACAGAGGCAGGAAGAGGAGGACTTCCTTGCCTCTCAAGGCCCCCTTTACCCAGACAGTGTTCCTTCTGTCCCACCCATCGCACAGGAAGAGGACGAGGAGGAGGAGGAGGAGGAGGAGGAGGAGGAGGATTGTGTCAGCATGGAGGTGGAGGCTGGCACTCAGCATCATCAGCAGCAGTCTTTTAGGGATGATTTACAGTCCCAAGAAACCAGTGGACTTGTACGTGGCTGGGAGGAGGTGGCTGCGGATCATGTCGTCCTTAGTGACCCAGAGGACTCCGGAGCGAATGCCTCAGCAAACCTACGCTGCATGGCCTCCCTGATCCTGCAAAGTCTGCGGAAGGATCCTCGTATTCTTCGGATCAAGGAGAGGGACCATTACTGGCTGGCCACTCTCCTTGATCCACGGTACAAGGGTAAGGTTGCGGACCTTATGTTACCGTCGCAGAGGGAGCAGAGGATGAGACAACTCCGGGAGGCCTTGCAGAAAGGTCTGTGCAACGCGTTCCCAGAGACTGGGAGGTTACAAACTCCTGGTCCTGGACAACGAGTTGCTGAGGCTTCGGCCAGTCAAAGAAGGAGCGGTGGGGAAGGTGGCCGTCTGACCGATGCGTTCAGACAATTCTTTAGTCCGCAGCCCCAAAGTATGATCGGTTCCAGCAACCATCGCCAGCGTCTGATAAACATGGTGCAGGAATATCTAGGGGCAAGGTCAGACTTGGACACCTTCCCCACCGAAAATCCTCTGGCTTACTGGGTCTTGAGGATGGATCACTGGCCAGAGCTTGCACAGTATGCAATTGAGCTACTGGCCTGTCCTGCATCCAGCGTTCTTTCGGAACGCACATTCAGTGCTGCTGGAGGATTTGTCACGGATCACAGGGTGCGCCTGTCCACCGACTCGGTTGATCGACTGACTTTCATCAAGATGAACCAGTCTTGGATCACCACCAGCTACCACACACCTGATGCTGATATAACAGACTAATTGATTTTAACATGTCACATCCCTTCAAGACTGATGCTGATGCTGAGTGCCTGTGCTGTTATGTTGACTGGCTATCCTCCTCCTCCGAGTCCTCAATGATACGATTGATGATGATAGCTTGGAAGATCATTTTTGTTTATGGGTGCCGCCACCAGTGGCTAAGGCCCAATTTTTCAGCCCCTGTTTTACAGGGGCGTGTAATTACAATTTTTTTAGCAATAATTTGCCATAGGGCTCATTGCTGTGCTCCAAGTACAGTATCTGTGAGGGGTTGGAGTGTTGTGGCACCAGTGCCTAAGGCCCAATTTTTCAGCCCCTGTTTAACAGGGGCGTGTCATTACAATTTTTGAAGCAATACTTTGCAACAGGGCTCATTGCTGTGCTCCAAGTACAGTATCTGTGAGGGGTTGTAGTGTTGTGCCACCAGTGCCTAAGGCCCAATTTTTCAGCCCCTGTTCAACAGGGGCATGCAATTACAATTCTTGATCTAATAATTCACAGCAGGGCCCATTGCTGCACCCACCAAGAGTAACTCTGAGGGCTTACAGTGTTGTGGCAACGCCACCACCACCACCACCACGAAAGGCCCAATTTTTCAGCCCCTGTTCAAAAGGGGTATGTAATTACAATTCTTGATCTAATAATTCACAGCAGGGCCCATTGCTGCACCCACCAAGAGTAACTCTGAGGGCTTACAGTGTTGTGGCAACACCACCACCACCACCACCACCACCACGAAAGGCCCAATTTTTCAGCCCCTGTTCAACAGGGGCATGCAATTACAATTCTTGATCTAATAATTCACAGCAGGGCCCATTGCTGCACCCACCAAGAGTAACTCTGAGGGCTTACAGTGTTGTGGCAACGCCACCACCACCACCACCACGAAAGGCCCAATTTTTCAGCCCCTGTTCAAAAGGGGCATGTAATTACAATTCTTGATCTAATAATTCACAGCAGGGCCCATTGCTGCACCCACCAAGAGTAACTCTGAGGGCTTACAGTGTTGTGGCAACACCACCACCACCACCACCACGAAAGGCCCAATTTTTCAGCCCCTGTTCAACAGGGGCATGCAATTACAATTCTTGATCTAATAATTCACAGCAGGGCCCATTGCTGCACCCACCAAGAGTAACTGTCAGGGCTTACAGTGTTGTGGCACCAGCACCACCATCAAAGGCCCAATTTTTACTACCACTGTTCAACAATTATATGTAATTAAAATTCCTGATATAATAGTTGACAGCAGGGCGTTCCAGCACCAACCAAGAGTAACTGTGAGTGCTTACAGTGTTGTGCCAACACCAACAACTAAGGGGCCTATTTCTGCAGAGTATATACGGCAGGTCCCTACTTTCAAACATCCAACTTACAAACGACTCCTACTTGCAAACGCAAGAAGACAACAGGAAGTGAGAGGAAATCTACCCCTAGGAAGGAAAATTCTCTCCTGTAAGAATTAATATGGGAGAAAGGTGTCTTCTCTGTACTGATGCTTTATCACCAATCCTTGTTTCAAGAAAAACACCACATTTCAAAAACAGTTGTCATTGGGACGGAAAGTGAGGTGAAATGTTCTGAACAGGGGCACAGACAGCAAAACAAATGTTACAGGGGTGATAACCCTTACCTATGTTTTCCAAAAAGTTTAAAAATAGATTTTTGGGCTGGAGCTACACTTAAACAATGTACCTGTTCAAAATTACAAACAGATTCTACATAAGAACAAACCTACAGTCCCTGTCTTGTATGCACCGCCTGTATACGGCTGTTCAGAGTATATAGGGCCTTTTTTATTTTATGTGTGGGGTTCCCCTTAATATCCATACAAGACCCAAAGGGGCTGGTAATGGGCTGGGGTAGGGGGGGGGGGGGGGGGTCATGGGGTAGCTATGCCATTTTTCTTAAAGATTTTCATCCATATTACCGGGACCAGACATTACATTAAAGCCGCAAGCAGTTTTAAATGGCTTTTTTTTCCTTTAGAAGTGTCATTTTGTGCAGGGACAGTTCTAAACACGGGAAACACGTGGCACTTCACAGGCATACTTTAGACACCCCCCAGGTACGATATTTAAAGGAATATTTGACTTTTTTTTTTTCACTTTATGCATCATTAAAATGACTGCTCCCGAAAAACGACCGTTTTTAAAACTTCTTTTTGCATTGATACATGTCCCCTGGTGCACAACCCGGGTTCCCAAACCCTTTTTAGGACAATAACATGCATAATAGTTGTTATAATTAGCACTTTAGAATTCGAACGTTCGCATCCATTGTATTTAATAGGGTTCTAATGTTCGTACGAACTTTCGGTCCGTTCGCGGGTTCTGGTGCGAACCGAACCCGGGGGTGTTCGGCTCATCACTACCTGTAGGTGCTTGCAATATCTCCGAGACCTACACGGTTTCGGAGATATTTGCAAAAAAGAGTGCACCACTATCTACGGCGCATGCGCGCTGTAGATAACGGCGCAGGCGCACTGAGCGCGGCGGCTATTTGAATGGCAGCCTGCCGGACACTGCCGGAATTCGCGCATGCGCGGGGATCGTGCCGTTCCCCACGCATGCGCGGGAGTGACGTCATCGCCGCTCCGGCCAATCACAGCACCAGAGCGGCGATACCCGGAAGTCACTCCGGGTATTATGGATGCGACGGAGGACGTGTCCGAGGACCGCTGCGGGGGCTTCGATCTAAGGTAAGTGATTGATAATGAGCTAGTATGCTAGTCATACTAGCTCATTATGATTTTGCCTTGCAGGTTGTGAAAAAAAATAAAAAAAGTTTTGCGGTATACAACCGCTTTAAGAACAAACCTACAGTCCCTGTCTTGTTTGCACTGCCTGTATACTGCTGTTCAGAGTATATAGGGCCTTTTTTTATATTGGGTGCGGGGTTCCCCTTAATATTCATACAAGACCCAAAGGGGCAGGTAATGGGCTGGGGTAGGGGGGTGTGATGGGGTAGCCATGCCATTTTTCTCAATGATTTTCATCCATATTGCTGGGACCAGACATTACATTAAAGCCGCAAGCAGTTTTAAATGGCTTTTTTTCCTTTAGAAATGTCATTTTGTGCAGGGACAGTTCTAAACACGGGAAACACGTGGCACTTCACAGGCATACTTTAGACACCCCCCAGGTACGATATTTAAAGGAATATTTCACTATTTTTTTTTCACTTTATGCATCATTAAAATGACTGCTCCCGAAAAACTACAGTTTTTAAAACTTATTTTTGCATTGATACATGTCCCCTGGGGCAGGACCCGGGTCCCCAAACCCTTTTTAGGACAAAAACATGTATATTAGCCATTATAATTAGCACTTTACATTTCGAATGTTCGCGTCCATTGTATTTAATAGGGTTCTAAATTTTGCGCAAACTTTCGGTCCGTTCGCAGGTTCTGGTGCGAACCGAACCGGGGGGTGTTCGGCTCATCCCTAGCTGCAGGCAGGGGTGAAGTGAGCATTTCTTTAAGCCTCGTACACACGGTACGATTGTTGGCAGGGGATTGTCTGTTGACAGACTGTTGTCCTAAAATCTTACCGTTAGTACGCTCCTTTTGACAATTGTTGTCCAACTTTCGGCCAACAAATGTTGGATGACAGGCTAGTAAATTTTCGGCGGACAACGGCTCCACGTCTGATCTTCGTATGGTCAGTACACAAATCCATCACACAAAAGTTGAAAGTACAAACACGCATGCTCGGAATCAATGCTCACCAAACACGAAATTAGCAGAAGGGGCCCAAAGGGTGGCACTCAAGAGCTGAAATATCACGTAGTACGTGGATCCCCACATCCAATTCGCAATAGCAGGAGACTTTGACTGACTCTCTATGGAGCCGGTTTACATATCTCCGCAGTGGGTCCGGTGCATCTTTTGGTCCGTTTCAGGTCCGAATTCAGCCCAAAATTCGGGTCTAAATTCGGACCTGAAATGGTGAACGGGGACGCACTGGACCCACTGCTGTGAGCCGCATGCGGCTCATATGTGAACCCAGCCTCACACATTACTTGGTATGCATGCACTTAACATAGTAAAAATATATCGGGTTCACTTTTTTTACATTGTAGTTTTCCTTTGATGGACATTCTGCTTAAAGGGGAGTTCCAGCCTTTTTTTATGTTTATTAAAAGTCAGCAGCTTCAAAAAGTGTAGCTGCTGGCTTTTAATAAACAGACACTTACCTGCTCCACTGTCCAGCGACGCGGCCGAACGGAGCTTCGCTTCTCTCCCCCCTTCTCCGCCGGTGCCTCCATTCCTACTGTGGGCACCCGGCCATGACAGCTTTCGGCTTCACGGCCGGGCACTCACTGCGCTGAATCAGTGTTCAGCCTATCACAGGAAGTCCCACTCCTACTGAAGCCCCCATTCCCCCCAAAAAAAAATTACATGCCAAATGTGGCATGTAAGGGGGCGAGGAGTGGATTAAGCGGAAGTCCCAATTTTGGGTGGAACTCCGCTTTAAAATATTCCTCTTTATACAGTCTGCAGAGATGCTAATTTCAGTACAGTAGCTTAAGCTAGAGTCACATACACAATAGTACATGCTACTTTAGGATTTGCACTATACTAGATTAAAAGAGACGGTTACATATAAGCATGATTTATTGCCGCGTACAGGAATTTCCGATGGAAAAAGTCTGACGGAATTTTTTCACCGGATATTCGGACCGTGTGTGTGCCCCATCAGACTTTTTCCGTCGGAATTTAGAACATGTTCTCTTTCTTTCCGACGGAAAAAATTTCTATCGAATATTCCGTTCGTCTGTATGGACCCCAGACGGAGAAAAAAACACGCATGCTTAGAATCAAGTCGACACATGCTTGGAACATTGAACTTAATTTTTCTCGGCTCGTCGTAGTGTTGTACGTTACCGCGTTCTTGGCGGTCGGAATTTGGTGTGACAGTGTGTATGCAAGACAGCATACGGAGTTTATCCCGACAGAAAATCTGATCGTGTGTACGGGGCATTCGATATAGAATTATTTTTAGCGCTGTTTATTTTATATGTTATTCTAGTTTTTTAACTTTTGTTTCCTGCAGCCTCTTTGCAGCCATTTATTTTATATATTTTTGTGTAATTAGCTACAAATTTCTTATGGATATAAATCCTAACTAAATCCAGTGGCGGAACTACCGCCATAGCGACACACGTGGCCGCTATGGGGCCCGCAACCGAGAGGGGCCCATGGGCTGGGGCCAGTTTCAGTTGCTGCAGTGCTCCCTGCCTGTCCCCTCTCTCCTGCTCCTGTGCATTACAGAGCTGGCTGGGTCTGTGTGTGTTCAGGGGCGGGCGGCACTGTAACGCGGTCCCGCCCCCCCTAGACTGGCTCGTGTGATAGTAGATAGAATCAGTGTTCAGCCTATCACACAAGCCGGTCTAGGGGGGCGGGACCGCGTTACAGTGCCGCCCGCCGCCGAACACACACAGACTCAGCCAGCTCTGTAATACACGTGAGGAGATGCCCGCCCTATGTGCCTGGATAGGAGGATCGGATTCGGCAGGGGGGGCGCATATAGAGGAATTGAGCTTTCTACTGTCCTCCATACAGCCGCTGAATGCTTGCAGGAGGGAGAGGAGGAGAATCAAGCATTCCGCGGCTGTATGGAGGACAATAGAAAGCTCAATTCCTCTATATGTAGCCGCCCTGCTTCTCCTCCTATCCAACTTCTTTTGCTGCCCCACCCCAGTGCTCTCCCCCCACCACACTCTCCAGTTCCCCTTCCCCACACAGTTCTCTCCACCCCTGTTCTTGCTGCCCCCCCTGCTCTCAAGCTCTCTCCATCCTTCTCCAGCCACCATCCCAGTGCTCTCCACTCCCCCCAGACTGTGCTCTCCCCCCCAGTGCTCTCCACCCCTGTTCTCTCCCCCCAGTGCCCTCCACCCCTTTTCTTCCCCCCTCAGTGCTCTCCACCCCTGTTCTTTCCCCCCCCAGTGCTCTCCACCCCTGTTCCCCCCCCCAGTGCTCTCCACCCCTGTTCTTTCCCCCCCCAGTGCTCTCCACCCCTGTTTCCCCCCCCCCCAGTGCTCTCCACCCCTGTTCTTTCCCCCCCAGTGCTCTCCACCCCTGTTCTCCCCCCAGTGCTCTCCACCCCTGTTCTTCCCCCCCAGTGCTCTCTGCCCCTGTCCCCCCCCCCAGTGCTCTCCGCCCTGTTCTCCCCCCAGTGCTCTCCGCCCCTGCTCTTCCCCCCCCAGTGCTCTCCACCCCTGTTCTTCCCCCCCCAGTGCTCTCCACCCCTGTTCTTTCCCCCCCCCCAGTGCTCTCCGCCCCTGTTCTCTCCCCCCAGTGCTCTCCGCCCCTGTTCTCCCCCCCAGTGCTCTCCACCCCTGTTCTTTCCCCCCCCCAGTGCTCTCCACCCCTGTTCTTCCCCCCCCAGTGCTCTCCACCCCTGTTCTCCCCCCCCCCACAGTGCTCTCAAGCTCCACCCATCGCTCTCCAGCCCCCCGGTGCTCTCCACCCCTGTTTTTTTTGGCTCCCCCTCCATTGCTCTCAAGCTCCCCCCCAGCACTCTCCACTCCCCACCCCTGTATTACTCTCCACTCCCCCCTGCATTTTGCCCCCACCCACATGCTCTCCAAACCCCACCAGTGCTCTCTCCGCTCCCCCCTGCATTTTGCCCCACCCATGTGCTCTCCAACCCCGCCAGTGCTCTCCGCCCACCATAGTGCTCTCCAGCCCCCCGTACTTTCCACCCCTTTTTTTTCTGCCCCCCACTGGTGCTCTCAAGCTCCCCCATTGCTCTCCACCCCCCAGTGCTCTCCACTCCCCCCCAGTACTTTCCACTCCCCCCTGCTCTTTGTACCCCCCAGTGCTCTCCAGCCCCCGTGCTCTCCACCCCTGTTCTTTCTGCCCCCCCCCAATGCTCTCAAGATCCCCCCCCAGTGATCTTTACCCCCCACACTCTTAGCCCCTTCAGTGCTCTCCAGCCCCCTCTCTCAGCCTCCCATGCTCTCCACCCCTGTTTTTTTTGGCTCCCCCCCAGTGCTCTCAAGCCCCCCCCAGCGCTCTCCACTCCCCACCCCTGTGATCTCCACTCCCCTGCTCTTTGCCCCCACCCATGTGCTCTCCAACCCCGCCAGTGCTCTCCGCTCCCCTTTCTCTCCAGCTCCCACCCAGTGCTCTCACTTCCCCAGGACCAGAGGACAGGCTGTCTGGGGGCAGAAAATGAGGACAGCTGAAGGTGCAGGTGGCCAGGGACCACTCCATCTCACAGCAAACAGATCCTCTTGAAGGAGCACTGTCCCCATCCAAAACTAGAACAGACCCTGCCTGCTGATGGCGATCATGGATATCCTGCTGGCATAGAAGGTACCGTACCGAGCATCAACAACACACCTTCCCACAGACAGGGACTGCAGACTGGGACATGGGGCATAGGAGGGGCTGCAATGATGGGCACAGTGAGGCTTAATTTGTGGGTAAAGTGAGACTGCATTCATGGGCACAGTAAAGCTGCATTTGATGGGCACAGTGATGCTGCATTGATGGGCACAGCGAGGCTGCAATGATGGGCACAGTGAGGCTGCAATGGTGGGCAGAGTGAGGCTGCATTCATGGGCACAGTGAGGCTGCATTTATGGGCACAGTGAGGCTGCATTGATGGGCACAGTGAGGCTGCATTGATGGGCACAGTGAGGCTGCATTGATGGGCACAGTGTGGCTGCATTTGATTGGCACTGATGAGGCTGCATTTGATGGGCACTGGTGAGGCTGCATTGAGCTCTTGTGTCTGCAGCCTCTGACCATCTCCTGTATCATGTCTGCAGTCTCTGAGGGAGTCTGGAGAGGAGTCAAGAGTGGGAGCACCGCCGGGATGGGGGTCATGGGAGAAGTCAGATGTGTGTGGACTGTAGAGACTATATAGGATAAAACCAGAGCCACCGAGCTGGAGCCGACTGACTGAGCCATGCACGGCGCACCTGAGAGGGGGTCAGTGATGTAAGGGGGGAGTGAATACGATAATGTAAGGGGGCACTTGATGATTGACCACTTTTAACTGGCATTTGCGTTCATATATATAAAGCCCTATGTGATTTCATATCTGTCTCATCTATATATAATACACTCTTCAAATGTGCTTTAAAATGTATGGTTTTCCCTTTCATGAACAAGATAATAATGATGTTACGCTGGTATTAAAATGCTGTGGGGCTGGTATGAATTTTTTCCCAGGGCTTGATTTTATTCCCAGTCCGGCCCTGCCCGTGGGGAAGAGGAGGAATGCATACTTCCGGGGGCGAGCACCGCCCGCACGGTCCCCCAGCCACGGGAAGTGAGGAGAGGAAGAGGCGAGCTGTCCTTACAAGCAGAGAGCTGTTATAGCTTTCATCTGAATGTCCTTGTCCTGTGTTCCCGGGGCTCACTGTCACATAGCCCCACCTCTTGGCCTTTGATAGACAGAACGCCGGTCCAATGCGGGACATGTGACATCATCAAAGGCGCCGGGCCAAGAGGTGGGGCTATGTGACGGTGAGCCCCGGGAACGCAGGACATTCAAATTAAAGCTATTACAGCTCTCTGCTTGTACGCACAGCGCGCCTCTTCCTCTCCTCACTTCCCCTGGCTGGGGGACCGTGCGGGCGGTGCTCGCCCCCCCACTCTGAGGCAGCCCCATGCTCGCCAATAGCCATTTGAGGGCTGCAGTATGCATTCCTCATCCTCCCCGGTAGTTCCGCCACTGGCTCGCCTCTTCCACTGCACAGGTGAGGCTACATTGTGCACGGGTCATGCTGCATTGGGCACAGGTGAGGCTGTATTGGGCACGGGTAACGCTGTATTGGGCACAGGTGAGGCTGTATTGGGCACAGGTGAGGCTGCATTGGGCACAGGTGAGGCTGCATTGGGCACTGGACACGCTGCATTGGGCACAGGCCACACTGCATTGGGCACAGGTGAGGCTGCATTGGGCACTGGACACGCTGCATTGGGCACAGGTGAGGCTGCATTGGGCACTGGACACGCTGCATTGGGCACAGGCCACACTGCATTGGGCACAGGTGAGGCTGCGTTGGGCACTGGACACGCTGCATTGGGCACAGGCCACACTGCATTGGGCACAGGTGAGGCTGCGTTGGGCACTGGACACGCTGCATTGGGCACAGGCCACACTGCATTGGGCACAGGCCACACTGCATTGGGCACAGGTGAGGCTGCATTGGGCACTGGACACGCTGCATTGGGCACAGGCAACGCTGCATTGGGCACAATTGGGCACAGGTGAGGCAGTATTGGGCACGGGCAGACCACGCTGCATTGGGCACAGGTGAGGATTATTGAAGCGCTAACACCAGGTGTTTGGAGTATCTTTATCTGTTGATTAAACTTTCTGGAATACATATATTGCTATTGTGGTGTAGGATCTGGGTCCTTTCTTTCTTTCTTTCTTTCTTTCTTTCTTTCTTTCTTTCATCTCAGACTCGAACCACGCGCCCTTTAAACCACGCCAACTATTTAATTTAAGTCCGCTATTTTTTTGTGGGGGGGGGGGCCCATACAACATTTTGCTATGGGGCCCTGTGATTTCTAGTTACGCCCCTGACTAAATCACTTTTTTTTTAAAGCTCAGTGACCCATCTACAATTGCTTTTATGTTTTTACCTTGTTTTAATCTCCTGCAGCCTCTTTGCAGCCATTACATGCACTTTCAGGGTGTGACACCTACAGTCCATGCCTGGGTATTGAGTGTAGATATGACCAGCTGCCGTCTCTATAGCAGTTTTTCCCAATCTTTTTACTCCAGAGGAACTCTTGAAATGGGTTGAAATTAAGCTCAGTTAAAACCATTATTTATTGAGGGTCAGTGGGAAAACCCCCCTTACATTTATGGTCACAATGTCCCCGCCAAAAGGCAGGGGGGTGTTGCAGAGGGTCCCTCTGATGAAGCCATGTGATTGGGCTTATCGTTTAAGGGGCGGAGACAGTGATGTCACAACGCTCAAAAAGGAAGCAAGTTTATGTTTGGCTAGACCGACTCCTTAAGGGACCAGCACATTCGAATGTACCTGTATGTGCTTTTCCCTGTAGTGCACCAGCGATAGTGTACTAGACGAGTGCGGTTTGTTTTGTTACGAATTAAAATTCAGGCGAATTTTCGTTATTCGTAAATTCGGATGTAACCGAATTTCAGAATTAGATTATGCGGATTTAAAAGAATCCGAAATAACGAAAAAAAAAAATTCGGACGAAATTTGAATTTGAATAGTTTTCAAATACTTTTCGAATACTTTTCCAATTCAAATCGTTTTTAAATTCGAATTCGAAAACTTTTCGAATTTGAATATTTTTCCAATTTCCAAAGAGAATAAAATACAATAGAAAACAAAGGAACAGTATATAAAATAAAATAAATTCTATTCTATTTTATTATTTTTGGAAATTCGAAAACGTTTTGAATTTGAAAACTTTTCGAATTTGAAAACTATTCGAAATTGGTTCGAAAACTTTTCGAATTGATTCAAAAACGAATAAACGAAACGAATTCTGAAAATGAATTAACCACTTGCCGACCACTTCATGTACATATACGTCGGCACTTTAAAGATGGATATCTCGGTAACGGCAGCAGTTGCTGCTACAACGAGATATCCATCTTTTCTGTGAGTGATTCTTTTTACGATAATGGTGGTCTCTGCGGCGGATTCGGCGCAAGATCACCGTTATTGGAGGCGGGAGAGGGGGCCCGCATATGAAAACGGTGTTCAAACCACACAAGTGAGGTATCGCCGCAATCTTTAGAGCGAGAGCAATAATTCTAGCCCAAGACCTCCTCTGTAACTCAAAAGATGCAACCTATAGAATTTTTTAAACGTTGCCTATGGAGATTTTTAAGGGTAAAAGTTTGACGCCATTCCTCGAGCGGGCGCAATTTTGAAGCGTGACATGTTGGGTATCAATTTACTCGGCGTAGCATTATCTTTCATAATATAAAAAAAAATGGGCTAACTTTACTGTTGTCTTATTTTTTAATTAAAAAAAGTGATTTTTTTCCCAAAAAAGTGCGCTTGTAAGACCGCTGCGCAAATACGGTGTGACAAAAAAGTTATGTAATGACCGCCATTTTATTCTCTAGGGTTTTAGAAGAAAAAAACAATATATAATGTTTGGGGGTTCTAAGTAATTTTCTAGCAAAAAAAACTGTTTTAAACTTGTAACACAGAGTCTGAAAAACAGGCAAGGTCCTTAAGTGGTTAAACGAATGAAACAAATTTAAAGGGGTTGTAAAGGTTATTTTTTTTTTTTGTAAATATAACAAACATGTTATATTTACCTCCACTGTGCAGCTCGTTTTGCAAAGACTGGCCCTGAACCTGGTCTTCTGGGGTCCCTCGGCGGCTGTCTCAGCTCCTCCTCGCAAGAACTAACCCCCTTAATGATCTCCCATGGGGGTTAGTTCTTGCGGGCGCGCTCCCGTGATACAGCCAGCGGCTAGAGCCGCAGACTGTATTACTCGGCCCCGCCCCCCGGCGCACCGCGTCATTGGATGTGATTGACAGCAGCGCGAGCCAATGGCTGCGCTGCTATCAATCCATTCAGTCTAGCTAATCAACTAGCCAATCAACGGCCAGACTGAGTGGAGAAGAGGACGTCGGGGGCGAGCGCAGCAGGTGAACGGGCTCAGGTAAGTAAAACGGGGGGGGGGGGGCTGGGGGGCCGTAAGTGTCAGATGTTTTTTCACCTTAATGCATAGGATGCATTAAGGTGAAAAAACATGAATCTTTACAACCCCTTTAACTAAATCGAAAATTTTGTTAAATAACAAATCGAAACAAAACAACTTTTTTTTATTAACTACTTCCCCACCAGCCACCGCAGATACTGCGGCAGGTTGACTCCCGTGGGCGAGCCGTCGTAGCTATATGTCGGCCGCTTTAAGACCACTAGGGGGCTTTTGCGCAAACCAATCAATATACGCTTATTGCAATTTTTTTTACCAAAAATATGTAGAAGAATACATATCGGCCTAAATTGAGGAAGAAACTTGTTGTTTTTTTTTTATTTGGGGGGATATTTATTAACCACTTAACGACCGTTCACTGCATATATACGTCGGCAGAATAGCTCGTACAGGCAGTGCAGGCACAATCACGTACCTGTACGTCCCCTTTAACTGCCTGCCGTGTGGTCGCGCACGCCGGCGACCCTGCAGTCATCCCCGTGAGTCGGACCGCAGGTCCCGCGGACTCGATCGCCGCGGGGATCCCCGCGATCGTCTCACGGAGGGATGGAGCGGGGAGATGTTAGTGTAAACACAACATCTCCCCGCTCGCCTACTGACACTGTCACCGATCTCCGCTCTGTGTAATCAGAGCGGAGATCAGTGACATGTCACTCGTAGCCACGCCCCCTAACAGTGAGAATCACTCCCATAGGCACACTTAACCCCTTCAGCGCCCCTAGTGGTTAACCCCTTCCCTGCCAGTGTCATTTTTACAGTAACCAGTGCATTTTTATTGCACTGATCGCTGTAAAAATGACAATGGTCCCAAAAATGTGTCAAAAGTGTCCAATGTGTCCGCCATAATGTCGCAGTCACGAAAAAAATCGCTGATCACCACCATTACTAGTAAAAAATAATAATAATAATAAAAATGTCATAAAACTACCCCCTATATTGTAAACGCTATAACTTTTGCGCAAACCAATCAATAAACGCCGATTGCGATTTTTTTTACCAAAAATATGTAGAAGAATACGTATCGGCCTAAACTGAGGAAAAAAATAGTTTTTTTATATATTTTTTGGGGATATTTATTATAGCAAAAAGTAAAAAATATTGCATTTTTTTGCAAATTGTCGCTCTATTTTTGTTTATAGCGCAAAAAATAAAAACTGCAGAGGTGATCAAATACCACAAAAAGAAAGCTCTATTTGTGGGAAAAAAAGGACGTCAATTTTGTTTGGGAGAGACGTCGCACGACCGCGCAATTGCCAGTTAAATCGACGCAGTGCCGAATCGCAAAAAGGGGCCTGGTCTTTATTCTGCGTATTGGTCCGGGGCTTAAGTGGTTATAGTAAAAAGTAAAAAATATTTTAGTTTTTTTTTCAAAATTGTCGCAAAATAGCAGAGGTGATCAAATACCACCAAAAGAAAGCTCTATTTGTAGGAAAAAAGGATGTCAATTTCGTTTTTGCACAAAGTCGCACGATTGTGCAATTGTCAGTTAAAGTGACGCAGTGCCGTATCGCAAAAATGGCCTGGTCATTAAGGGGCAAAATCTTCCGGGGCTGAAGTGGTTAATGAAGGTGGTGATTTTATAAAGAGATGCACTATAGGGAAATCTTTTTTTTCTTTTTGAGCAAAATAATTAAATAGCAAAAAGTGTATCCAACCAAATTGTATAACCTGGATGTGAGAAATAATAACACCTGTGGAGGAAGATAATAAAGGGACAGGGACCCCACCAGGAGAGGACAGAGAAGTGTGACCCCGCTCGTAAAGGGGAAGGCGCGCTGTTGCACTATTATAACCTAAGAGTCAAATAATGAATGTCAGCATCTGGTGTGTACTGTGTTGGTAGAAGTAATTTCTACATGTAGTACTCGCTAAAGAAGAGTGGAGACTTAAGCACAAATTAATACACAAGAGACTATGTTATGCAGTAGTTTTATATTCTACTTATTGTTTTATTTCTTCATTGTGTTTGGTTTGTTATATTTATGCATATTATAATTTGAGTGAGCAAATATTTTTCCAGGATACAAGATTAAAAAAATTGTTGATTGGTATGATGAGTAGCGCTACACTTTCTTTTTCGTACATCACGGGACACAGAGCGACTTAGTCATTACTAATGGGTTATATAGATTACCTTCAGGTGTTGGCACTGGCCAATTCCAAACCGGAAGTACCCTCCCCTATATAAGCCCCTCCCATCCGGGAGCACCTCAGTTTTTTGCCAGTGTCTAAGGTGTTGGCCAAAGAGTAACATGTGTTTTCACTGGGCTTGCGTACAGGTTCTTTTGGGCCTTAGTAAGCTGTTCCGGATCCCACCAAAAAAGCTTCATAGCTAAACGGTCGGTACCCGGGCCTTGCAGCAGAAGAGCAAGGTTTTGCCTGTAATGCCTCTCTTAGGAGGGCTGGACCCTGGGATCCAGAGCTCTGGTCATACCCACGACCAAGATGTTGTCTGTGCAGGGTGCTATACAGGTCCAGGGGAGTGGAATCCTTGGGAACCCGGTCCCTGAAGGTTTAATTACAATGCCTGCCGTGATAGGTGAAGTTTGGACTTCTGTGGACCAAACAAAGTCCTGCGGCGGGGAACAGGTAAGTGGGGGCCCCCAGGAACTTGGTTCTATTGGGGGACCCCCAAGCCTAATTTGTCTTTCTGTCTGTTACCTAACGGTATTCCCGCTAATATCTGTGTATGCCTGTAACTACTGAAAATGTAAAATTTTAATAGTAGTCAAGAAAAAAAAAAAAAAGGGACCGCGGTACCTGTGTTAAACCACTAGAGGCCGCTGTAGTCCATTTTTCTTGTCATGTGGATCTTTGGTTTTCTCAAGTCAAAAGATCCAGGCAGTTGGTAAGTTTCTCTGTGGGAATCCACTTCCTCTGCCCTATTGCTGCGCTCATCCACCGCACAGGCCCTCCTGCAAAAAGGGCCCTGGCTCCTAGTCCCTGTTTGATTTCGAAAAGGGCGCCAATGGCGCACGGGCGCGTGCACGCGCCTCCTATGAAAAAAAGGGGCGGGGCGGGTGGATGACGCTCGATGCGCGCCGCGGCGCTTCTGCGCATGTGCAGGCGTCCCAGCATGGATAAAAGACACAGTACAAGTGTCAGCTGGATGCAAACAGAGCTAGCAACAAACAGTGGCACACAGAGGCGGTTGATGCAGGCATCCCCATAGAAAGGCACTTTAGTGGACACCAGCTGGTATATAGCAGCAACTGTGTTAGACTATTACCAGCAAAAATTGGTGTATGACGACGGGAATACCTCAGCTTTGTGCTTAAAGGATATGTCGTCCAGACGCTCCAGAAATAGGTCTTCCAGGAAGCCAAAGGGGTCTCCATCGGGCTCTGAGGATATTGGGCATGCTTGTACTGCACCAATCTCCCCTGAGAATTCAGAGGTCAGTAGCCGTAGAAACCCCGCAGGAGTGCCTGGTGCTGCGGCTGTCCCCAGTCCACCTGCTCCTGTATATATAACAGAGGAGGTTTTATCCTCAACTCTGGGAGGATTGGAAGAGAGATTAACAGCATTGATCGCTGCTTCCCTGTCACAGGAAAAGCGCGTCCGATCTCCGTCTCCTCCTTCAGAGTGCCTGTTAGTGGAGGAACAGCCCCACACAGAGATCGACCTACCTGAAGGGGATCAGGATGAGGTTGATTCAGTTATGGAGGAATCAACAGTGGAAGAACCTTTCTCAGCATCTCAGGCTGAAAGATTATGGGTTCAGTCTCTGACTAACATGGTCCGATCAGCATTTAAAATGCCTCTGGCGGAACCACCATCCACTACGGTTTCCTCGCTGGGGTCGCTAAAAGCTCCCCAGGCTGTCTGTTCCTTCCCAATCCACCCTTTATTAGAAGGGTTTATTTACCAGGATTGGGAGCATCCTGATAAAATATTTGCTCCCCCCAAGAGATTTCCGGTGATCTATCCCATGGAGGATAAGTTCATAAAAAAATGGAGGGTCCCTACAGTGGACGCAGCCATCTCTTCTGTTAACAAATCACTGACATGTCCAGTAGATAATGTTCCAATGTTCAAAGACCCAATAGATAAAAAATTGGAGTCTTTACTAAAATCTGCTTTCTCTACAGCAAGCATGGTGACACAACCTGCGGTAGCAGCGATTGGAGTCTGCCAAGCAGTGAAAGATCAGTTGAAACAAGTCTTAAGGGACTTACCAGATCAGCAGGCTCTTGCTCTAGCTGACCTGCCTAGAGCCTTGTGTTTTGCGGTGGACGCCATAAAGGATACAATCCAACAGGCCTCCCGCTTTACGCTGTCTATAGTACATATGCGTAGGCTTCTGTGGCTCAAAAACTGGTCTGCTGAAGCTCCCTGTAAAAAACTGCTGGTTAGCTTCCCATTTCATGGAGAACGCTTATTTGGAGAAGATCTGGACAAATATATCCAGAAAATTTCTGCCGGTAAAAGTTCACTCTTACCGGTTAAGAACAAGGGTAGAAGTCCTTCTTTTAGGAGGCCTACTTCTCCAGTCCCTGGCACATCGGCTGTGAAACAGTTCCGACGGCCTCCGCGGTCAAATCCAGGGGGCAGAAATCAGGGACAATCACAGGGTAACAAGAAACCCTGGGTCAAGAGAGGTACAAAACCTCCCCCTAAGTCATGAAGGGTTGCCCCCACTCAATCGGGTGAGGGGAAGACTTCAGTTGTTCACAGAGACCTGGCGGGACACCATCAGAGATGGGTGATCTCCGCAGTAAGTCTGGGATACAGGCTGGAGTTAAAAGACATTCCTCCTGCCCATTTTATAAGGTCAAACGTGCCAAGCGATCCCCAGAAGAGTGGATCCCTCCTTCTGGCACTAGAGCAACTATTGCCCCAAGGGTAATCATGAAGGTTCCCTTGGAAGAAAACGGGTTCGGGTTTTACTCGAACCTTGTCACAGTCCCCAAACCAAATGGGGACATGAGGCCCATATTAAATATAAAAGGGCTAAACAAGTTCCTACATATCAGGACTTTTTCGGATGGAGTCGATCCGATCGGTGGCCACTGCCCTACAAAGGCAGGAATGGTTAGCCTCGATCGACATAAGGGATGCTTATTTGCATATTCCCATCTGTCCGGCCCACCAGAAATTTCTACGCCTTGCAGTAGAAGGGCGCCATTTTCAGTTCAGAGCCTTACCTTTCGGTCTGGCCACGGCACCACGAGTGTTCACAAAAATTTTGGCCCTACGATTGGCCAAACTAGGAACACAAGGTGTAACGATAATGGCATATCTAGACGACTTGTTGCTGATAGACCACTCAGTGAAAAAAACTAGAAGTGGTCGTTCACAAGACAATCAAGTATCTGGAATCTCACGGTTGCATTATCAACCGAGACAAGTCAGCCCTAAAACCAGTCAAAAGCCTGGAATACTTGGGGGCTAAGACTGGATTCAAATCAGAGAAAGATTTTCTTACCTCCAGAGAAGGTGTCGTCTTTGAAAG
The DNA here is from genome assembly GCA_029206835.1 of Rana muscosa. NCBI lineage: Eukaryota > Metazoa > Chordata > Amphibia > Anura > Ranidae > Rana > Rana muscosa. Next base: position 1,233,710,769 of record CM055116.1, on the reverse strand, counting down.
ATTTGACCCACTTAGTGGGTACAAAAAAGAAAAACCATCCATACGCCTGTGTATAAGGCTGCTGGGAAAAATGGTGGCTTCATTCGAAGCGGTACCCTACGGTCAATTCCATTCAAGGAACTTGCAGAGGGCCATACTGTCAGCCTGGAACAAAAAAGTTCAGGCTTTAGACTTACCAATGTCCCTGTCCCCTTCCGTTCGCAAGAGCCTCCATTGGTGGTTGGTACCAGAATCTGGAAAAAGGGAAACCTTTCAGTCTGGTTTCTTGGAAGGTGGTCACTACAGATGCCAGCCTCATAGGCTGGGGGGGGCAGTACTGGAGCAATGGTCTCTCCAGGGCAAGTGGTCAGAAGCAGAGAAGGCCCTGCCCACTAGGGATGAGCTTCGTGTTCGAGTCGAACATACGTTCGACTCGAACATCGGCTGTTCGATCGTTCGACGAAGATCGAACGATTTGGGCCGTTCGCGCCAAATTCGAGTGACGCGAACGGCCCACAATGCACTACGCCATCGCAGTGTCATCCAGGCGCTGTGATTGGCCAAGCATGCACTGTGACCCCGCATGCTTGGCCAATCACAGCGCCGGCAGCGAGGAGAGCAATGATTGGCCACAGGCAGGATGCCTGTGGCCAATTATTGCTGAGGGTGTTTAGTACACGCCCCACACTATAAAAGGCCGCCAGCACGGCGGCCTAGTGTAGTGTGTTCCGGAGCAGGGATAGAGCAGCATAGGCAGGGACAGTGACTGTTATTTCTTTCTTGCTTAACCTGGATTCCTTTAGTTTAGGGAAAGAGAAGGATAGGTAGGGAGAGTGTCAGTGTGTTTTGTGCTTGTGCTATAGTGTGCTTAAAAAAAACATTTATTCTAGGGACAGAAAACTGTAGGTAGGGACAGTGTCAGTTTCTTTCACTCTGCAAGTCCTTGTTTCCAGGGACCTGGAAGGACAGTGAGTGAATTGTCCTTGTGCTATATTGTGCTTAAAAAAACATTTATTCTAGGGACAGAAAACTGTAGGTAGGGAGAGTGTCAGTTTCTTTCACTCTGCAAGTCCTTGTTTCCAGGGACCTGGAAGGACAGTGACTGAATTGTCCTTGTGCTATATTGTGATTAAAAAAAACATTTATTCTAGGGACAGAAAACTGTAGGTAGGGAGAGTGTCAGTTTATTTCACTCTGCAAGTCCTTGTTTCCAGGGACCTGGAAGGACAGTGACTGAATTGTCCTTGTGCTATATTGTGCTTAAAAAAAACATTTATTCTAGGGACAGAAAACTGTAGGTAGGGAGAGTGTCAGTTTATTTCACTCTGCAAGTCCTTGTTTCCAGGGACCTGGAAGGACAGTGACTGAATTGTCCTTGTGCTATATTGTGATTAAAAAAAACATTTATTCTAGGGACAGAAAACTGTAGGTAGGGAGAGTGTCAGTTTATTTCACTCTGCAAGTCCTTGTTTCCAGGGACCTGGAAGGACAGTGACTGAATTGTCCTTGTGCTATATTGTGATTAAAAAAAACATTTATTCTAGGGACAGAAAACTGTAGGTAGGGAGAGTGTCAGTTTATTTCACTCTGCAAGTCCTTGTTTCCAGGGACCTGGAAGGACAGTGACTGAATTGTCCTTGTGCTATATTGTGATTAAAAAAAACATTTATTCTAGGGACAGAAAACTGTAGGTAGGGAGAGTGTCAGTTTATTTCACTCTGCAAGTCCTTGTTTCCAGGGACCTGGAAGGACAGTGACTGAATTGTCCTTGTGCTATATTGTGATTAAAAAAAACATTTATTCTAGGGACAGAAAACTGTAGGTAGGGAGAGTGTCAGTTTATTTCACTCTGCAAGTCCTTGTTTCCAGGGACCTGGAAGGACAGTGACTGAATTGTCCTTGTGCTATATTGTGATTAAAAAAAAACATTTATTCTAGGGACAGAAAACTGTAGGTAGGGAGAGTGTCAGTTTATTTCACTCTGCAAGTCCTTGTTTCCAGGGACCTGGAAGGACAGTGACTGAATTGTCCTTGTGCTATATTGTGATTAAAAAAAACATTTATTCTAGGGACAGAAAACTGTAGGTAGGGAGAGTGTCAGTTTATTTCACTCTGCAAGTCCTTGTTTCCAGGGACCTGGAAGGACAGTGACTGAATTGTCCTTGTGCTATATTGTGATTAAAAAAAACATTTATTCTAGGGACAGAAAACTGTAGGTAGGGAGAGTGTCAGTTTATTTCACTCTGCAAGTCCTTGTTTCCAGGGACCTGGAAGGACAGTGACTGAATTGTCCTTGTGCTATATTGTGATTAAAAAAAACATTTATTCTAGGGACAGAAAACTGTAGGTAGGGAGAGTGTCAGTTTATTTCACTCTGCAAGTCCTTGTTTCCAGGGACCTGGAAGGACAGTGACTGAATTGTCCTTGTGCTATATTGTGCTTAAAAAAAAACATTTATTCTAGGGACAGAAAACTGTAGGTAGGGAGAGTGTCAGTTTATTTCACTCTGCAAGTCCTTGTTTCCAGGGACCTGGAAGGACAGTGACTGAATTGTCCTTGTGCTATATTGTGATTAAAAAAAACATTTATTCTAGGGACAGAAAACTGTAGGTAGGGAGAGTGTCAGTTTATTTCACTCTGCAAGTCCTTGTTTCAAGGGACAGAGAAGGACACCTGAAGGTAGCCCTTATTGCTTTTTTCCCATCTCCCTGCAGGCCATCTATTAGAATGTCTGGAAGGCAAACAAGGAGAGGCAGACAGTCAGGAGGCAATAAAAGAGGGCAAGCAGGCTCTGTGTCTGGGGGCAACAGTGCTGGTCGTGGACGCGGTGCATTGTCATCAGCACATGGCCATGGGACACGCTTGTCCTTCTTTTCGGCAGCTGGACATGTTGAGCCACATCATGCCGAAGACTTGGTAGAGTGGATGACCAAGCCCTCCTCCTCCTCCTCATCCTCTCTCACCCAGGCTCAGGGTACTGGAAAAGCAGCTGCCAAAGCGTCGTCTTCCCTGGTATCAATGTCAGACAAATCATCAGTCACTCCTTCCCTAGACCCACCATGTCCTCCTCCTGAGGAGTCCCCCGAACTGTTTCAGCACAGTGTTGGGTACATGCTCCAGGAGGATGCCCAGCGTTTCGAAGGGTCTGATGATGAAACCCAGCTAGAGGAAGGCAGTAGCGTGAGAGCAGACAGAGGGGATGCTCAAGAAGGACACCAATCTGGCAGTCATGTTCCAGCAGCTGCAGCATACTGCCAGATTGGCTCCAGTGATGAGGAGGGAGGGGATGATGAGGTCACTGACTCCACGTGGGTGCCTAATAGGAGAGAGGAGGAGGAGGAGGATGAGGAGGAGGCACATCTCCAACGAGGCAGGATGCCCTTTGGTGGCCAGCGTAAGGGCAGTACACCGACGGAATCACACCGCAGAGCTCCGCCTGTGCAGGGCGCTGCCTCTGCCCGTCATTCAAAAAGTTCTTTGGTGTGGGCCTTTTTTGAGGCTAGTGCATCAGATCGCACAGCTGCTGTTTGCAACATATGTCTCAAGCGTATATCGCGTGGCCAAAACATCAGCCGCTTGGGTACCACATGCCTGACCAGACATATGTTGACCTGCCATGCAGCTCGTTGGCAAGCCTACCTCAAAGACCCACACCAAAGAACAAAGTGGACCTCTCCTTGCACCGCATCAGCTGGGATCTCCAACCCCACTATAACTTCAGTCCTCTCTGAAACATGCACTGAGAGGAATGAAGGTGTAGAATTAGGTGTGTCACAGCCAAGTACTTGCGCCCACTCTGCTAGCAGTACACCGACGTCCGATTCTAGCAGGCAAATTTCCCTGCCCCAGCTGCTGGACCGTCGAAAGAAGTTCACTCCCAGCCATCCACATGCCCAGCGGTTGAATGCTAGCTTGGCTAAATTGCTAGCGCTTCAACTGCTGCCTTTTCAGTTGGTAGACTCGGCCCCCTTCCGTGAGTTTGTGCAATGTGCAGTTCCTCAGTGGCAGGTTCCCAAACGCCACTTTTTCTCACGGAAGGCTATTCCGGCTCTCTACCGGCATGTGGAAGGCAATGTCTTGGCCTCGCTGGACAGGGCGGTCAGCGGTAAGGTGCATATTACCGCTGACTCATGGTCCAGCAGGCATGGACAGGGACGTTACCTTTCTTTCACGGCCCATTGGGTCACTCTTTTGGCAGCTGGGAAGGATTCAGGACAAGGTGCAGTAGTGTTGGAGGTTGTCCCACCGCCACGCCTCCAAAATGCTACTACTGGTTGTGACACACCTCTCTCCTCCACCCCCTCCTCTTCTTCTTCCTCCATGGCCTCTTCCTGTGGTTTGTCCTATGAACCAGCGGTGCTCCGTAGCCGTTCACGGGGCTACGCAAGTACGCAGGCAAAAAGATGCCATGCCGTGCTTGCGCTGGTGTGTTTGGGGGACAGAAGCCACACTGGGGCAGAGGTCCTGTCTGCTCTGCAGGGCCAGGCCGAGAGGTGGTTGACGCCACGCCAGCTTAAGCCAGGAATGGTGGTTTGCGACAATGGCACCAACCTCCTCTCCGCCCTCCGACAGGGACAACTGACCCATGTGCCCTGTGTGGCTCACGTCCTTAACCTGGTGGTGCAGCGCTTCTTGGGCAGGTACCCGGGCTTACAGGATGTCCTGAGGCAGGCCAGGAAAGTCTGTGTGCATTTCCGCAGATCTTATAATGCCAGTGCTCGCCTGGCTGAGCTGCAAAAGGAGTTGAACCTGCCCAAGAACCGCCTTATATGTGACATGCCCACCAGGTGGAACTCAACGTTGGCCATGCTGCAGCGGCTGCACACGCAGCAGAGGGCCATCAATGAGTACCTGTGCGACTACGGCACCAGGACAGGGTCAGGGGAGCTTGGTTTTTTTTCTCCACGCCAGTGGGGCATGATCAGGGATGCATGCACTGTCCTGGCACCATTTGAGGAGGCCACGAGGATGGTGAGCAGTGACAGTGCATGCATCAGTGACACTGTACCTCTTGTCCACCTGTTGGAGCACACGCTGCGTGGAATAATGGACAGGGCACTTGAGGCAGAACAGAGGCAGGAAGAGGAGGACTTCCTTGCCTCTCAAGGCCCCCTTTACCCAGACAGTGTTCCTTCTGTCCCACCCATCGCACAGGAAGAGGAGGAGGAGGAGGAGGAGGAGGAGGAGGAGGAGGATTGTGTCAGCATGGAGGTGGAGGCTGGCACTCAGCATCATCAGCAGCAGTCTTTTAGGGATGATTTACAGTCCCAAGAAACCAGTGGACTTGTACGTGGCTGGGAGGAGGTGGCTGCGGATCATGTCGTCCTTAGTGACCCAGAGGACTCCGGAGCGAATGCCTCAGCAAACCTACGCTGCATGGCCTCCCTGATCCTGCAAAGTCTGCGGAAGGATCCTCGTATTCTTCGGATCAAGGAGAGGGACCATTACTGGCTGGCCACTCTCCTTGATCCACGGTACAAGGGTAAGGTTGCGGACCTTATGTTACCGTCGCAGAGGGAGCAGAGGATGAGACAACTCCGGGAGGCCTTGCAGAAAGGTCTGTGCAACGCGTTCCCAGAGACTGGGAGGTTGCAAACTCCTGGTCCTGGACAACGAGTTGCTGAGGCTTCGGCCAGTCAAAGAAGGAGCGGTGGGGAAGGTGGCCGTCTGACCGATGCGTTCAGACAATTCTTTAGTCCGCAGCCCCAAAGTATGATCGGTTCCAGCAACCATCGCCAGCGTCTGATAAACATGGTGCAGGAATATCTAGGGGCAAGGTCAGACTTGGACACCTTCCCCACCGAAAATCCTCTGGCTTACTGGGTCTTGAGGATGGATCACTGGCCAGAGCTTGCACAGTATGCAATTGAGCTACTGGCCTGTCCTGCATCCAGCGTTCTTTCGGAACGCACATTCAGTGCTGCTGGAGGATTTGTCACGGATCACAGGGTGCGCCTGTCCACCGACTCGGTTGATCGACTGACTTTCATCAAGATGAACCAGTCTTGGATCACCACCAGCTACCACACACCTGATGCTGATATAACAGACTAATTGATTTTAACATGTCACATCCCTTCAAGACTGATGCTGATGCTGAGTGCCTGTGCTGTTATGTTGACTGGCTATCCTCCTCCTCCGAGTCCTCAATGATACGATTGATGATGATAGCTTGTAAGATCATTTTTGTTTATGGGTGCCGCCACCAGTGCCTAACGCCCAATTTTTCAGCCCCTGTTTAACAGGGGCGTGTAATTACAATTTTTGAAGCAATACTTTGCAACAGGGCTCATTGCTGTGCTCCAAGTACAGTATCTGTGAGGAGTTGCAGTGTTGTGCCACCAGTGCCTAACGCCCAATTTTTCAGCCCCTGTTTAACAGGGGCGTGTAATTACAATTTTTGAAGCAATACTTTGCAACAGGGCTCATTGCTGTGCTCCAAGTACAGTATCTGTGAGGAGTTGCAGTGTTGTGCCACCAGTGCCTAAGGCCCAATTTTTCAGCCCCTGTTTAACAGGGGCGTGTCATTACAATTTTTGAAGCAATACTTTGCAACAGGGCTCATTGGTGTGCTCCAAGTACAGTATCTGTGAGGAGTTGCAGTGTTGTGCCACCAGTGCCTAAGGCCCAATTTTTCAGCCCCTGTTTAACAGGGGCGTGTCATTACAATTTTTGAAGCAATACTTTGCAACAGGGCTCATTGCTGTGCTCCAAGTACAGTTGCTGTGAGGGGTTGCAGTGTTGTGCCACCAGTGCCTAAGGCCCAATTTTTCAGCCCCTGTTCAACAGGGGCATGTAATTACAATTCTTGATCTAATAATTCACAGCAGGGCCCATTGCTGCACCCACCAAGAGTAACTGTCAGGGCTTACAGTGTTGTGGCACCAGCACCACCATCAAAGGCCCAATTTTTACTACCACTGTTCAACAATTATATGTAATTAAAATTCCTGATATAATAGTTGACAGCAGGGCGTTCCAGCACCAACCAAGAGTAACTGTGAGTGCTTACAGTGTTGTGCCAACACCAACAACTAAGGGGCCTATTTCTGCAGAGTATATACGGCAGGTCCCTACTTTCAAACATCCAACTTACAAACGACTCCTACTTGCAAACGCAAGAAGACAACAGGAAGTGAGAGGAAATCTACCACTAGGAAGGAAAATTCTCTCCTGTAAGAATAAATATGGGAGAAAGGTGTCTCCTCTGTACTGATGCTTTATCAGCAATCCTTGTTTCAAGAAAAACACCACATTTCAAAAACAGTTGTCATTGGGACGGAAAGTGAGGTGAAATGTTCTGAACAGGGGCACAGACAGCAAAACAAATGTTACAGGGGTGATAACCCTTACCTATGTTTTCCAAAAAGTTTAAAAATAGATTTTTGGTCTGGAGCTACACTTCAACAATGTACCTGTTCAAAATTACAAACAGACTCTACATAAGAACAAACCTACAGTCCCTGTCTTGTATGCACCGCCTGTATAGGGCTGTTCAGAGTATATAGGGCCTTTTTTATTTTATGTGCGGGGTTCCCCTTAATATCCATACAAGACCCAAAGGGGCTGGTAATGGGCTGGGGTAGGGGGGGGGTCATGGGGTAGCTATGCCATTTTTCTTAAAGAATTTCATCCATATTACCGGGACCAGACATTACATTAAAGCCGCAAGCAGTTTTAAATGGCTTTTTTTTCCTTTAGAAGTGTCATTTTGTGCAGGGACAGTTCTAAACACGGGAAACACGTGGCACTTCACAGGCATACTTTAGACACCCCCCAGGTACGATATTTAAAGGAATATTTGACTTTTTTTTTTTCACTTTATGCATCATTAAAATGACTGCTCCCGAAAAACGACCGTTTTTAAAACTTCTTTTTGCATTGATACATGTCCCCTGGTGCAGAACCCGGGTTCCCAAACCCTTTTTAGGACAATAACATGCATAATAGTTGTTATAATTAGCACTTTAGAATTCGAACGTTCGCATCCATTGTATTTAATAGGGTTCTAATGTTCGTTCGAACTTTCGGTCCGTTCGCGGGTTCTGGTGCGAACCGAACCCGGGGGTGTTCGGCTCATCACTACTGCCCACCAATCTCTTAGAGATACGAGCAGCCCGGTATGCCCTAGTAGCATGGACATCCAAACTCCAAGGGTCACCTGTCAGAATTCAATCAGACAATGCCACAGCAGTGGCATATATCAATCACCAGGGTGGCACCAGGAGTCGTGCAGCCCAGAGGGAAGCGAATTGCATCCTGGAATGGGCAGAAAGGTATGTCACAGCCATATCCGCGGTTTTCATCCCAGGAGTGGAAAATTGGAGAGCGGACTTTTTAAGTCGCCAGCAATTATGCCCGGGGAATGGTCTCTTCACCCCGAGGTTTTCCAGGCAATATGCCAGCGGTGGGGAACACCGGATGTAGATCTGCTAGCATCCAGATTCAACGCAAAGGTGGACAGATTTGTGTCTCGCACAAAGGATCCCCTAGCTTGCGGTTCGGATGCCCTAGTGTTCCCTTGGGATCAGTTCAAGCTGATATATGCATTCCCACCGCGATTAATCCGCAGAATCAGGGTAGAAAAGAAACCAGTGATTCTGGTGGCTCCAGCGTGGCCCCGAAGGGCATGGTACGCGGAGATTGTAAAAATGTCAGTGGGAAGTCCTTGGACCCTCCCACATCGTCCGGACCTGCTTTCGCAAGGACCGATATACTACCCTTCCTTACCAGCCCTAGGTTTGACGGCCTGGCTATTGAAGCCCAGATTCTAAAAAAGAGAGGGCTCTCTAATCCTGTGGTATCTACCATGATCAATGCCAGGAAGCCGGTATCCAGGCAGATCTATTATAGGATCTAGAAGGCGTACATCACGTGGTGTGAGGCCAGGAAATGGCATCCACGTAAGTACGTAATAGGTAGGATTCTGGACTTCCTACAGTGGGCTGTACATAGGAAGCTTGCCTTGAGTACTATCAAGGGTCAGACGGCCTTGTCAATATTTTTTCAAAGGCCCTTGGCTTTGCATTCATTAGTCAAAGCTTTCATACAAGGAGTGATGCGTATTAGCCCTCCGGTTAGTATTCCCATATGTCCATGGGACTTAAACCTGGTTCTGTCGGTTCTACAGAAACAACCATTTGAACCATTGCGGCACGTTTCCTTGGTTCTTTTCACCAGGAAATTGATTTTCTTAGTAGCCATTTGTTCGGCTAAAAGAGTATCGGAATTAACCGCCTTGTCCTGTAAGGAGCCATATCTGGTTATCCATAAGGACAGAGTAGTATTACGTCCTCATCCAGCCTTTCTTCCTAAGGTGGTATCGAGGTTCTATTTGAACCAAGATGTGGTTCTTCCTTCCTTTTTCCCCAAACCTAGTTCGGTAGAGGAAAAGTTATTGCATTCTTTGGATGTGGTAAGAGCAGTTAAAGCTTATCTAAAAGCCACTGCTCAGATTCACAGAACGGATACTTTGTTTGTTCTGCCGGAAGGCCCCAGAAAGGGTCAGGCAGCATCAAAAATCTACTTTAGCCAAGTGGATTCGACAGGTCATAATACAAGCCTATGGCTTGAAAAGGAGACCGCCTCCGTTCAAAGTTAGGGCGCACTCCACAAGAGCAGTTGGAACTTCATGGGCAGTGCATCACCAAGACTCCCTGGCTCAAGTCTGTAAGGCCACAACATGGTCCTTAGTACACACGTTTACTAGGTTCTACCAGGTAGACGTCAGAAGTCAGGAGGATGTCGCCTTTGGGCGCAGTGTGTTGCAGGCCACAAAAGAGCCTCATGCCTGATGGCGCCCAGCTTATGTATCCCTCCCCTCATTTGGCATTGCTTTGGGACGTCCCATTAGTAATGACTAAGTCGCTCTGTGTCCCGTGATGTACGAAAAAGAAAAAGGGATTTTTATAACAGCTTACCTGTAAAATCCTTTTCTTGGAGTACATCACGGGACACAGAGCTCCCACCCCTCTTTTTGGGACACTTATTGCTTGGCTACAAAACTGAGGTGCTCCCGGATGGGAGGGGCTTATATAGGGGAGGGTACTTCCGGTTTGGAATTGGCCAGTGCCAACACCTGAAGGTAATCTATATAACCCATTAGTAATGACTAAGTCGCTCTGTGTCCCTTGATGTACTCCAAGAAAAGGATTTTACAGGTAAGCTGTTATAAAAATCCCTTTATTTTTGTTGAAACATAGCTACAGTAAAACTTGTTTTTAGATAGATTGACTGATTTCGCTGCGTCCCATTGGGGAGATTTTCCTTCACTTCCTGCCCTAGGGACACAGCAGGAAATAAATGAAAGGAAAACTCAAACTGAATTCTCCTGTAGACAGTTGTCCCAATTTCCCCTCACCTGTTCTGGTGACAATTCTTACATTTTGGATTCTGCAGGATATGTAGCCAGTGGCTCCTCTTAAATTCTGCATAGACTGGGCAGCGGAGTCTATTCAACCCTCATGCCGCGTACACACGACCGTTTTTCATGACGTTAAAAATGCCATTTTTTAAATTGGTCATTAAAAACGATCGTGTGTAGGCTCCAGAGCATTTTTACGACGTGAAAAATGGGCTAAAAAAAATGTAGAACCTGCTCTATTTTTTCACGTCGTTTTTCACGTTTAACGTCGTGAAAAACGGTAGTGTGTATGCTTTTACGAGGGGAAAAAAAAACGCGCATGCTCAGAATTAAGTATGAGACGGGAGCGCTCGTTCTGGTAAAACTAGCGTTTGTAATGGAGATAGCACATTCGTCACGCTGTAAATTATTGCATCGTTTAATGCATCGCATTCATTTCTTCTTTATAATGCTACAATAATGAACTTCTTTTGCTGCTGATATTCAGACATTTCAGAGTTATGACAAACTTCTTTATTTATTATTTTTTGTGATCTCATGTATATTTTTATTTTTTGGAAAGCCAGATCTCCATATTAAATTATAAATTAATTTAAAATATCTTAATTAAAAGATCTGCATTTTTTTTTCTAATATTTTAGAATATTTTTGTTTTTTGTATTTTTCTTTTGTGTTTCAAGTTACCACAACAACATTATAAATTTGTATTATTTCCCCTCAAGGAGGTTGGTGGCCCTTGTTAATTATAAAATGTATTTTTTAAATGTCCCTGCCTACTCACTAGCAAACTCTCTTTTTGAAATAAAAACACATGGTCAAGTATTTACTGTAAATCAAAAAAACATTTATTCTGGCACATAACAAATTAAAGGGGAAGGCAGCACTGGAGACCCTGCTTGAATTTGTGCATCCTTTGGACCCCACAGCAAACATCAAAGAATAGAACACCAAAATATGGCTTTTAAAAAAAATAAAAAAAGATTAGGAGCACAATCTTGTCCTGGACTCCCAGAGGTCAGGAACAGCAGCAGGTACGTGAGATATATGTCCCCAGTCTGTAGTACTAGAACAGTCTGTGCCTTCTGTCAGACCATCCAGAAGCAAGGCCATTACTTGTTTCCTTTCCTTGTAGCCTTCTCTGCAGCTTCTCTCCAGCCTTCTCTCCAGCCTTCTCTGCAGCCTTCTCTGCAGCCTTCTCTCCAGCCTTCGTTAAGCACTTCTTCGGAGGCTGTGTCTCAGGAGGAGAGCTTGTGGCAGGAGGAGGAGGGGCGACCTCTGCAAGGTCAGTGTATTGTGTTAGCTCGCCCATCAACCCCCTGTTGATGACCTTCAACATTAGGTTTTCACTAAAGAGCCGTTGCTGAATGTCCATTCTGGCTAATTTGTGTGCCAGTACTTCGGCATAGCCCTCTTTAACGGAGGGGGCTCTCTGAGGTCCGCAGTAGCCTCTCTAATAAAGGCACGTGTTTCCTCCTCCACCTGCCTAACCCTTCTGGGCATTCTTCTTTGAATTTGGAGGGGAGGCATCTGGGCTCTTGTGCTGGCCCTAGCCTCCTCCTGTGTGCCACTGGGCCCTGCCTCGTCCTGTGTGCCACTGGGCCCTGCCTCCTCCTGTGTGCCACTGGGCCCTGCCTCCTCCTGGTCCACAACGTCACCCTCTTCCTGGCTCAGCTCTGGCTGTGTATAAAAAAGGGACATAGTTATATTTTTAGCTTCATCAATCACACACATTTTTCAACTCATGACATTTGCAAATTGAATGCTAATAAATAAAAAAGACAATCATTCTGACCCCTGCATTTTTTATTCTTGTCCCCATCATTTTTGACCACTACTGTCTATTGATGTAAAACACTTTTTGTTCAAGCAGTAAATAGTTAGCAATAGTAACATCTATTTTACATCATTACTTTTAGTACAATAAATCTTGAGATCAATACTATACCGGTCTCCATATGTCAAAATTCGCCTCCTCCAGGACCTCTGGTTGTTCCTCCAAAGAAGGCAGAGCTGGGTTGCAAGGAAGGCTGGAGGGTTGGCTGCAGGAAAGGCTGGAGAGACATCTGGGGGGAAGGGTTGAAAGAGAATCCCTGACTTCCAGATGGTCATCCAGAAAGCTTAATTTGCTGTAGTACCACAGACTGGGTTTATAAACTTCCTCTGCTGCAGCTCCTGACCTTAGGGATTTCAGGACCATATTGCGCGGCGTCCTATATGTGCTCCTAATGGTAGAAATTTTGGTGTTCACATCTTTGATGGTTGCTGTGGGGATCTGTGTCTTGACAAATTCAAGCAGGGTCTCCAGTGCTGCCTTCCTGGCTGCTTTATTTTTATTTTTAGATGTTTTGGTTTGCCAGAGAACAGGAAGTCCCTTCCATCTGTCCAGGAACTCCCCCATAAATTCTGGACTTTTGAAAGCCTGCATGTTTTCTGCAAGTAAAAAAAAATACAAAAATACTAGTGTCAGTGTAAGAGAACTACGTATTCTCGTATGGCGCATATGCGTGCGCCAATGCGCATGCGCGTGCGCAATGAACGGCGTGCACGCGCAGGAGCGCGCCCCTAATGCCAGTTGGCGCCAGACGGCCTATTTAAAGGGTGCTCTGACTCCCTACAAGTGCTGACTGGTCTTCAGCTTGTCCTGTGAAACTTCCTGCTATCCGTTTGATTAACCTGATACCCGTTGCTGACTCTGGCTTGCCCTGACGCTTCTCTGGACTCTGATTATTTGCTGACTTATGGTTCCTGATCCCGGCTTCCTTGACCCTGCTTCTGCTTTCTCCTTGAACTGCGCTGCCTGCCTGTTGCTGAACCCGGCTACCCTTGACCTCTGTTCCAGTTTGCTACATTCCAGAATCTGCATGTGGGTTGGAGTTCCCCTTTACACCTGCGCTTCCATAAAAGTGCCTGGAACCTGTCTACCCATCGGGATCTCCAAGTTTCACCTGCCCCTGCAACTTCTGCTAGCAACCCCTACTGGCACTCGTGTTCCTCCTAGCCTTGCCACCATCTGTTCCACCCTCATTGGGGTTTGGACTGGAGATACAAGAGAGGCCGACCTCGTCATACCAGACTCCTACCAGGTACGTGACAGTACCAGTCAGCCAGGGATGGAGTCTGAAAGGGAGGCCTCTCCATCTAAGGACTTGCTCGAGACAATCTCTGCTCTCACCCATGTTGTGCAGAGCTTAAAGAGCAATTTCAGTCGCATGGAAGAGCAACTCTTGGACAAGAAAGGAGTCGCATCTGCTTGCGTTTCTCCTCCTCCGGAACCCAGAGTGCCTATCCCTGAACGGTTTTCCGGAGATCGTAAAATGTTCAGGACTTTCCGGAACTCCTGTGAGCTCTACTTCTCCCTGCTCCCCAGGACCTTTGTAGCCGAAGACATTAAAGTAGGGTTTGTGATTACTCTTCTCCTGAACGAACCACTGTCCTGGGCCCTTCTCCTTCGGGAGCAGCATGATCCTGTTCTGGCAACCACCGTTTCCTTCTTCGCGGCCATGGCCCAGCTGTATGCTGACCCTTTCCGCCAGCAGTCTGCAGAATCTAAACTTGGCAGGCTCCAACAAGGGTCAAGGCCAGTTGAGGATTACATCTCAGACTTTCGTGTCCTGTGTGCGGACACCCTATGAAATGATCCTGCTCTTCGCCACCAGTTTCGTCTTGGTCTTTCAGACCCTTTAAAAGATGAAATAGCCAGAATTGCTACTCCTACGTCCCTGGAAGGTCTGATTAGCGCAAGCACCCAGATCGACCGGCGATTGCGTGAAAGGCAATCTGAAAGGACTAAAAAGACTCTTTCTGTGGCTTCTTGCCCCGACACGCCTGCTGCCACATTTGATGTGTCTCCCAGAGGGAAGAATCAGCACAGGACATACCACAGGAGTTTCTTCAGATCACCTCTTTCCCCAGCCGAACGGCTCCGACGACAACATGCCAATCTGTGCCTCTACTGTGGAGAAGCGGGTCACTTTATACAGACTTGTCCAGCAAAATCTTGTAGAACCTGCCCTCCACAGCCCCCTGTGGAGCTTCCCTCTGGAGATGCCCGGTCTCACATTTCCCTCTCCGTCATTCTCCACTTAACCGGGAAGTCACTTCCAGTATTAGCCATTATAGACTCTGGTGCTTGTAGCTGCTTTGTGGACTCCACATTTGTTTCCCTTCATCAGCTTCCTGTATGTACCAAGAGACAGGGGTTCCGGGTCCACTTGGCCGATGGCTCTGGAATTAAATCTGGCCCGGTCACTCAAGAAACTATACCTATTTCTTGTCAAACCTCCTCTGGTCACCATGAATTCCTGCGATTGGATGTCATTACCTCGCCTATGTTCCCCATCATCCTGGGCATCCCCTGGTTAAAAGCACATAACCCGCACATCATTTGGCTTACAGGAGACGTCACCTTTTCTTCCAGCTATTGCCAGATGCACTGTTACCCCGAAAGGACTGCTTGTACCACTCCTCTCCTAAGTCTACAGTCTGACCCAGAAACCATTAAGTTGGTCCCGGTTGCCTACCACGAATACCTTGATGTGTTTAATAAAAAGAGTGCAGAAACCCTTCCACCTCATAGGACTTACGATTGCCCTATTGATCTCCTACCTGGGGCAGAGATCCCCTTTGGGCGGATCTATCCTCTCTCCGAACCAGAACTGGAAGCCCTCCGTGCTTATATTGATGAAAGTCTGGCAAAGAAGTTCATTCGGCCCTCCACATCACCAGCAGGTGCCGGTGTCTTCTTTGTAGAGAAAAAAGATCACTCCTTAAGACCTTGTTTTGACTACCGGGACCTTAACAAAGTCACAGTCAAGAACCGGTACCCCCTTCCCTTGATTCCTGAACTTTTCCAGAGGCTGCGGGGGGCACGAATATTTTCCAAACTGGATCTGAGGGGTGCATACAACCTCGTCAGAATCAGGGAGGGGGACAAATGGAAGACGGCTTTTCGAACACGCTTCGGCCATTTCGAGTACCTGGTCATGCCATTTGGACTCTGCAATGCTCCAGCCACATTCCAGCACCTGGTGAATGATGTCTTTCGGGACTACCTGAACTTGTTCGTTATAATTTACTTGGACGACATCCTGATATTCTCCGAATCCTTGGAAGCACATCAATCTCATGTCCAGAAGGTACTGGCCCGACTCCGGAAACACTCCCTCTATGCAAAGGCCGAGAAATGCGACTTTGAGAAAAGGACGGTACATTTCCTGGGACTGGTCATCTCTGCCGATGGAATCTCCATGGACCCACAAAAGGTCACTTCGGTTCTGGAATGGCCTGCCCCTACCGACAAAAAAGCTGTTCAGAGGTTTGTGGGGTTTGCCAACTTCTACAGGAAGTTTATCAAGAACTTTTCCGGTATCCTTTCTCCCATTACTCAACTAACCAAGCAACACATTCCTTTCCGTTGGACACCTGAAGCTCAAGAGGCTTTTGAGCAATTGAAACTTTTATTCACCTCAGCTCCCATCCTGAAGCATCCTGACCCATCCTTGGCCTATGTGTTAGAGGTTGATGCTTCTGAGAGTGCAGTCGGGGCTATATTGTCTCAACGTCAAGGCCCTAAGTCCTTACTCTACCCTGTGGCCTTTTTCTCCAAAAGACTAAACCCGTCCGAGAAATTATGACGTGGGAGACCGGGAGCTACTGGCCATCAAGGCTGCGCTTGAGGAATGGCGCTATCTCCTGGAGGGAGCTGCCCACCCGATCCTCATATTTACGGACCACAAGAACCTTGAGTACCTGCGAACAGCTAAGCGTCTAAGACCTTGACAAGCAAGTTGGGCACTGTTCTTTTCTCGGTTCTCATTCCATATAACCTTCCATCCTGGTTCTAAAAATGGCAAACCAGATGCCTTGTCCCGCATGTTCAATGATCCTGTAAATCCCCTGGAGCCTGATACCATTCTCCCGGCCAAGAATTTTCTGTTCCTTCAAACGGACCTGATTTCCCAAATAAAAACCAGTGTGGTTAATCAACCACCTCCCCAGGATTTGGCTCTTCAATTAAGGGACGGTCTTTTCTTCCATAAGGAACAAATCTTTGTCCCCGAGCAATTCAGAGTGTCCATTCTAAGACGCTGCCACGATCATCCTCTAGCAGGACATTACGGAATCCGCAAGACTGCCGATTTGGTCTCCCGTACCTTCTGGTGGCCTGACCTGATGCAGGACTGTAAGAGTTATGTTGGATCCTGTACAACGTGCCTTCAGAATAAAACCGCCAGAACAAAGACTTGGGGTCTCTTGGAGCCTCTCCCCATACCTCAGAAACCGTGGAGCATGATCTCAATGGACTTCATTGTGGAGCTATACCCATCCGAAGACTTCACTACCATCTTTGTCGTGGTAGACCGCCTAACCAAAATGGCTCACTTTATTCCTCTGCAAGGGACCCCTTCCACCTCTGAGACTGCCTCTGCCTTCATCAAAGAGATTGTCAGACTGCATGGTATTCCGGATAGCATCATCTCCGATCGTGGCGTGCAGTTCACCTCTAAATTCTGGAGGGCCTTATGTGAAGCACTTAATATTGAGCTCTGCCTCTCCACAGCGTACCATCCGCAAACTAACGGACAGACCGAGAGGACTAACCAAACCCTCGAACAATACTTACGATGTTTTTCCTCCTTCACGCAGGACGATTGGCTATCTCTCCTTCCGCTGGCAGAGTTCTCTTACAACAATAGTATCCACTCAGCAACCAAGCAGTCACCTTTTTTTGCCAATTTTGGATATCATCCCTCTTTTCTGCCTAAAATATCTGTGGAATCTTCTCTACCTGCGGTACAGGATCGATTAAGCTTCTTCAGCACCAACAATAAAATCCTACAAGAAACGATCTCTAAGACCCAGGTTAGCAACAAGAAGTTCTTCAACAGAAAGAGGAGGGGTAACCTGAATCTAGAACCAGGGGACAAGGTCTGGCTGTCCACGGTGAACCTGAAATTGAGCTGTCCTTCTAAAAAACTCGGCCCTAAGTTTTTGGGACCTTTTCCTGTCAAACGGAGGGTCAATGCAGTAGCCTTTGAACTGGCGTTACCCAAAAGCCTGAAAATACATCCGGTTTTCCATGTTTCTTTATTGAAACCCACCGTGCCCAACCCCTTTCCTGATCGGGTGTCTGGAACCCCTCCTCCGATTCTTGTCGAAGGAAATGAGGAATTTGAAGTGGAGGCCTTGCTGGACTGTAGACGGAGGAATAATCAGATGCAGTTCCTTGTCAAATGGAAGGGCTACGGTCCTGAAGAAAATTCTTGGGAACCAGCCTCCAATGTACATGCCCCAAGACTGGTACAAGCTTTCTTTCAACGACACCCTGAAAAAAGAGCCCTGAAGGGCATCCGGAGGCTGCCCTTAAGGGGGGGCAATGTAAGAGAACTACGTATTCTCGTATGGCGCATATGCGTGCGCCAATGCGCATGCGCGTGCGCAATGAATGGCGTGCACACGCAGGAGCGCGCCCCTAACGCCAGTTGGCGCCAGACGGCCTATTTAAAGGGTGCTCTGACTCCCTACAAGTTCTGACTGGTCTTCAGCTTGTCCTGTGAAACTTCCTGCTATCCGTTTGATTAACCTGATACCCGTTGCTGACTCTGGCTTGCCCTGACGCTTCTCTGGACTCTGATTATTTGCTGACTTATGGTTCCTGATCCCGGCTTCCTTGACCCTGCTTCTGCTTTCTCCTTGAACTGCGCTGCCTGCCTGTTGCTGAACCCGGCTACCCTTGACCTCTGTTCCAGTTTGCTACGTTCCAGAATCTGCATGTGGGTTGGAGTTCCCCTTTACACCTGCGCTTCCATAAAAGTGCCTGGAACCTGTCTACCCATCGGGATCTCCAAGTTTCACCTGCCCCTGCAACTTCTGCTAGCAACCCCTACTGGCACTCGTGTTCCTCCTAGCCTTGCCACCATCTGTTCCACCCTCAGTGGGGCTTGGACTGGAGATACAAGAGAGGCCGACCTCGTCATACCAGACTCTTACCAGGTACGTGACAGTCAGTCAGGACTCTTCAAATAATCTTTTTCACCATATATAGTCCACAATCTCATCCACTGATGAATCAAAATTCAGAAAAATGTTACGTACCTTCGTTATCACGTTCGTTGCTTACTCCTTCTTCCGCACAATGAACGTAGTTACGACACATGCGTATTAGATTTATATACACTGCGCATGCGTGAAACTTCACACATTTTCCCCGCCCCTGACATTCGATATAGTACTTTCCCCGCCCCTTCTCGCTCGTCGTAGTGCTACACAACATGGCGGAGACACAGGTGGCTGAGATTACCTCAACAGAGGATGAAATTCCGGAGGAACCAAAGACCCGATTCCGAAGATTTAAGGCATCCAACATGACATCTGAGGAAATGGTGGAGATGGTCGCCATTTTGAGGCGGGAGGATTATGATGCCAAGCATGGGCCATATAAAAAACCTAATCTTGTCAAGGCCTAAATTATGGGAAAAGTGGTTAAAACTCTTCACCAGAAATTCGGGGTGTGCAGAACTAATGCCGCGTACACACGACCGTTTTTAATGACGAGAAAAATGAAATTTTTTAAAATGATCATTAAAAATGATCGTGTGTGGGCTTCAGAGCATTTTTCACGATGTGAAAAATGGGCATGAAAAAATTGGAACATGCTCTAATTTTTCACGTCGTTTTTCACATCGTTGTTTTTCTCGTCATGAAAAACGGCCGTGTGTGGGCTTTAACGACGTGAAAAAAATGCGCATGCTCAGAATCAAGTATGAGAGGGGAGCGCTCGTTCTGGTAAAACGAGCGTTCGTAATGGAGATAGCACATTCGTTATGCTGTAACGGACTGAAAAGCACGAGGCTGAAAAGCGCGAATCGTCTCTCAACTAACTTTACTAACATGAAGGGTGGCGCCATCCGAATGGAACTTCCCCTTTATAGTGCCGTTGTACGTGTTGTACGTCACCGCGCTTTACTCAAGCATTTTTTTCCACGATAGTGTGTAGGCAAGGCAGGCTTGAGAATAATCACGTCGAAAAAAATGCTGTTTTTTTCAATGACATTAAAAACGGTCGTGTGTACGCGGCATAAGGAACAGCTCAGAAAACGGTGGTCTGACCTCAAGTTGCGGGAGCCCAACCAATACAAAAGAATAAAGAAAGTTATTGGAAAAAGTAAGTAATTTTCATGTCTTTGAACTTCTGATTATTATTATTGCATGTTGCTGCATGTGCTTTTCTTTAATGTTGTACAGTTAAAGATAGCAACTTTCATGTTCGTGGGCACAGTAATCGGTCGTAGTAAACTTTTTTCGTTCGTTCACTAATAATACAATGTTTTTGGCTGATACAGCGTTAAATAAATGTTACCATGCCTATTTTGGTGAGATGATTTTTTTGACATGGTTGAATAGATTTTTTGGTAACTATATTTAAAAAATATAACTGGATGCAGTGTAATGTAAGGAGAGAATGCTCAGCAGCTGGTTAAACATCTGGACTCAGTAGCACAAGTGTATGCCAACAGAACAACCTTTTTAGGGTGTCACACACAGGTGAAACAGTGTATATCATATACTTGGGGGTGTTTACATGTGTGAAACTTGATAAAAATATATATATGTTCCTGTTTTGGTAAGGGATACAATCATGTGTTCAGCTTGGTGCTTGCCGTCGATGGCCCCTCCACAGTTGGGAAAGTTCCACCACTGGGCAAACTGAGATGCCACATTCTGCCATTCCTGTGGCGTAGAAGGGAACTGTGGAGTTACATAAAAAAAAAAAAAATACTTTCATACATAAACATTGCAAGCAGATTAGACAAAATAATTCTTGGCCAGCATCAGGATAAATTTTTTCTTTTAGAGGATTTGAATCCAAAAAAATCTCTTTTCAATTATCAGATTATCACTGTCACTTATCAGATTCATCACCCCCTCTGATGGGCCATTTAATTAATTTCATGGGGGGGGGGGTTGAAGATGAGTTGGGGACCTCACAAATCAAGGCTGTAGCACTCTGTCTGAATTTAAAGAAAAAATAACAATCATCACAAATTTTTAGGGGCGTTTAGGGTAAAGAACTACAATGGAGCAGACAAAATACATTGGGAAGTGACTAGGCTAGGGGCCTGTGTATGGGCCCAGGATAACATGCTGGAGAGGTTAGTTAGGGGAAATATGCATGTAGGCCAAAAAAGGAACATTAAAAGCTTACAGCTTGCAAAGGGGACATTCACACCATATTACAATCATGGTAATTAGGGACTGATGAAAGAAATATAATACATTATTAAGCATTAAATACATAGAATGTGATGTTAAAGTAGAAAACTTTTACCTTAATATAGTCCTCCTGCAAAACTTGAAAGATGGCAGAACAGGTCTCTGGTATAATGATCCCCAGAGCCCAGGGGGAGATGCCTGTTAAGAACTTTAGAGCCTGCAGGCTTCTCCCAGTCGCCAGGTATCGCAACGTGACGATGAGCCTCTGCTCAGCAGTGATGGCTTCCCGCATAACGGTGTCCTGCCTGGTGATATTGGGGGACACCAAAGCCAACAGATGCTGAAAAACGGGGTCCGACAAACCTGGAGAAAATTCCTGTAGTCCTCAGGATTATTCTCCTGGATCTCCCACAACAAAGGCATGTGACAGATTTGCTGCCGCTGGAGCAACCAATTCTTGGTCCATGAACTCCTCCTCACCCTGTTCATGGACTGGAGTTGAGATAAAGCAAGAACCCCAGCACCAACCTCAGCACGAACTCTATGACGAGTACGTAGCCGCAACATGGCTAGAAAACGGTCGGCTGGTCAGGATGAACTAAAAGAACGCACTGAAGAACAGCAAGACCTATGAAGAACGACCTGAAAAAACAGTAACGAGCGGACAAGAACGCACTGAATAAACAGATACGAACTGACTACAAGCACTGAAAGACAGATACAAACCCACAAGAACAAACTGAACTCCACAAAGCGATCTTAAAAGCACGAAGACTGAAAAGCGTGAATCGTCTCTCACCAAACTTTTACTAACACGCGGTAACACGAAATTAGCAAAAGCTGCCCAAAGGGTGGCGCCATTAGAACGGAACTTCCCCTTTATAGTGCCGTCGTACGTGTTGTCGTACGTGTTGTACGTCACTGCGCTTTGCTCAAGCGTTTTTTTCATGAACGTGTGTATGCAAGGCAGGCTTGAGAGGAAACACGAAAAATCACGTCGAGAAAAACTTCGTTTTTTTCAATGACATTAAAAACGGCCGTGTGTACGCAGCATAAATCCTTAAATCTAACACATAAAGTGGAGCTAAACTCTGTGATACTTACCGCCCTTCAACAGTCCAACATATGTTATCTTCTGCCTGGCTTCTTCCCGGTGCCGGGCTGTGGTCGTCTTCAGGGCCCCTGCTAGAAATAATGGGGCCCCGTACAGCCTACATGACAGGGCCCCCTTTGACTCCGCCTCTAAACAAAATGCAGCTTTGTCTTCAAATAATATATAATATAGAAAAAGCATATAAATATCAAGGTCCCCAAAAATGAAAAATATTTCAGCCCCAAATTCATGTGAAGAGATTCAATGTATACACAAAAGTCCTATATTGGGACCAATGAGTATGAATCAAACATCCATATAACCAAAATCAACAACGTATAAATATCAATATTATATTATTGTTTGATATTCATACTTTGTTGACTTTGGTTATATGCCATACTATAATTAAACATATAGAGTGCCCCCATTAATAAGCTGCCCCCATCAGAGTGCCCCATTAATAAGATGCCCCCATCAGAGTGCCCCACATATATCTGTTGCCCCCATCAGACTGCCTCCATAAATAAGCTGCCACAATCAGAGTGCCCCCATAGATCTGCTGCCCTCATAGATCTTTTGCCCCCATCAGAGTGCCCCCATATATAAGCTGCCTCCATCAAATTGCCCCATAGATCTTTTGCCCCCATTAAAGTGCTCCCTTTGATAAGCTGCCCCCATCAGAGTGCCCCCATAAATAAGCTGCCCCCATCAGAGTGCCCTCATAAATAAGATACTCCCATCAAAGTGCCCCCATAGATCTGTTGCCCCATCAGAGTTACCCCCTATCGATAAGCTGCCCCTTTAGTTGCTCCCATCAGATTGCCCTCATAGATCTGTTACCCCCACCAGAGTGCCCCCATAGAAAAATTGCCCCCATCAGAGAGCCCCTGTTGATCTGCTGCCTCCATCAGAGTGCCCCTGTTAATTTTCTGTCCCCATCCGAGTGCCCCCATAGATCTACTGCCCCATAGATAATCTGCCCCCATAAATAAGATGGCCCCATCAGACAACACCTGCAGATTAGTAAAGCGCATCAGACTGACCAGTGTATGTACATGACTGCTATTGCCCTGAAGTCAGCAAGCAGAAGACGGTAGCTGAAAGGAGAAGCAGTTTGCAGGGGGCAGGCACACATGATGTCATTGGTTGCTAGTAGGAATGAGCCGAACACCCCATGTCTGTCCCCATCCCAGTGCCCTTATAGATATACTGCCCTGATCAGAGTGCCCCGTAGATAATCTGCCCCCATAAATGAGCTGGCCCCATCAGACAACACCTGCAGATTAGTAAAGCTCATTAGAGTGACCAGTGTTTGTACATGACCGCTATTGCCCTGAAGTCAGCAAGCAGAAGATGGTAGCTGAAAGGAGAAGCAGTTTGCAGGGGGCGGGCACACATGACGTCATTGGTTGCTAGTAGGGATGAGCCGAACACCCCCCGGTTCGGTTCGCGGCAGAACATGCGAACTGGCAAAAAGTTTGTGCGAACACCGTTAAAGTCTATGGGACACGAACGTGAAAAATCAAAAGTGCTAATTTTAAAGGCTTATATGCATGGTATTGTCATAAAAAGTGTTTGGGGACCCGGGTCCTGCCCCAGGGGATATGTATCAATGCAAAATAAAGTTTAAAAACTGAAGTTTTTTTCGGGAGCAATGATTTTAATAATGCTTAAAGTGAAACAATAAAAGTGAAATATTCCTTTAAATTTCGTACCTGGGGGTTGTCTATAGCATGCCTGTAAAGTGGTGCATTTTTCCCGTGTTTAGAACAGTCCCTGCACAAAATGGCACTTCTAAAGGAAAAAGTCATTTAAAACTACTCGCAGCTATAATGAATTGTCGGGTCCTGGCAATACAGATAAGTCATTGAAAAAAATGGCATGGGTTCCCTCCCAGCCTATTACCAGGCCCTTTGGGTCTGGTATGAATATTAAGGGAAACCCCGAACCAAACTTTAAAAAAATTGCGTGGGTGTCACCCCAAATTCCATACTGGCCCCTTCAGGTCTGGTATGGATATTAAGGGGAACCCTGCGCCAAATGTTTTAAAAAAAATGTATGGGGACAAGGGCCTCATACCCACAACCCTTGCCCGGTGGTTGTGGGGGTATGCGGATGAAGGGCTTACCGGAATCTGGAAGCCCCCTTTAAAAAAGCGCCCCCTGCAGATCCCGCCCCCACCCCTATGTGAATTGGTAACAGGGTACATTGTACCCCTACCATTTCACAAAAAAAGTGTCAAAAATGGTAAAAAACACAGGAGACAGCTTGGGACAGGTCCTTTATTAAAAAAAAAGAAAAAAAGAAAAAAGAAATTCCAGCGATGTACATCTATTCTCGAGCGGAGAATACGGAGAGAAAAAAAACCGCTGACACGATCCGCCTCCATGGGTGGTTCCCGTGGAATGACACTACACCCGCCGTGACAGCTCTTAAATAACTGGGGTTACCCAGTGACATGTACGGGTGACCCAACCCCCCTCTGACGCCACAGGAAACCCCCTTTGCGTCAGAGGGGGTGGGGTCACCCGCGCACGTGACGGGTGGTAAATGTACCCCGTTACCAATTCACATGGGGGGGCCGGGATCTTGGGGTCCCCTTTGTTAAAGGGGGCTTCCAGATTCCGATAAGCCCCCTGCCTGTATTCCCCCACAACCAATGGGCAAGGGTTGTGGGGATGAGGCCCTTGTCCGCATCAACATTGGGACGTCCTGCCCATGTTGAGGGCACGTGGCCTGGTACGGTTCAGGAGGGGGGGCTCTCTCGTCCCCCTCTTTTCCTGCAGCCTGCTAGGTTGCGTGCTCGGATAAGGGTCTGGTATGGATTTTTGGGGGGACCCCCACGCCATTTTTTTTCATTTTGGCACGGGGTTCCCCTTAAAATCCATACCAGACCTGAAGGGTCTGGTATGGATTTTGAGGGGGACCCCTACGCCATTTGTAAAAAAAGTTGGCGCAGGGTTCCCCTTAATATCCATACCTAACCTGAAGGGCCTGGTATGGAATTTGGAGGGACCCCCATGCAATTATTGTTTTTAATTTTGGTTCGGGGTTCCCCTAATATTCATACCAGACCCAAAGGGCCTGTAATGAACTGGGGGGGGACGACCCATGCCGTTTTTTTCAATGACTTTTATCTGTATTGCCGGGACCCGACAATTCATTATAGCCACGGGTAGTTTTAAATGACTTTCTTTCCTTTAGAAATGTAATTTTGTGCAGGGACTGTTCTAAACACGGGAAAATGCGCCACTTTACAGGCATACTTTAGACACCCCCCCCCCAGGTACGAAATTTAAAGGAATATTTCACTTTTATTGTTTCACTTTAAGCATTATTAAAATCACTGCTCCCGAAAAAACTGCAGTTTTTAAAACTTTTTTTGCATTGATACATGTCCCCTGGGGCAGGACCCGGGTCCCCAAACACTTTTTATGACAATAACTTGCATAGTAGCCTTTAAAATTAGCAGTTTCGATTTTTCACGTTCGTGTCCCATAGACTTTAACTGTGTTTGCGTGTTCAAACAAATTTTTTGCCTGTTCGCATGTTCTGCTGCGAACCGAACCGGGGGGTGTTCGTCTCATCCCTATCCACCAGCAGCAGCAGGAACTGTGAGCAAGAACTTTATAGGCAAGTGCGGCACTGGTTGTTGTGCAAGTCCTCCTGTGCCGAAAAAATTAAATAATTCCCTCTATCCTGCAGTCTCCTGGACTCCTCTTGATGAACTGATGCCTCCCCCCCTCCCAGCCCAGGGAATATAATTTACTACCTGGGAGCCACGGGGGAACATTATGTGTTCACAGTATATATGCACACATACACTACATTATGAAGTTTGCAGCTGCCAGCTGGCCAGGCCCCCATGTTTAAGTGACGGTGCCAGAATGTAAACTGAGCTGCACTTGCACAACGCAGTGTACATTCCAAAAAAGAGTTGGCAGGTAGGTTTCTTTTATTTTAGCATTATTATTATTATTTATTAGGCTTTATCTAGCGCCAACAGTTTACGCAGCGCTTTACATTGTAGAGGGGGGGACAGTACAATTACAATACAGTCCAATACAGAAGAATATAACATCTCCTATATTGTAAATTTTATTATAATATTCAATAGAGATGTATGCCATTTTTTCATTATGGTTTATATTGAACTTTTACATCAATATTAACACAAACACAATATTCACATAATCTTCGATTACGTGTCTCTCTATTCCTAAATAAATTGACCACATTCTACATTATCATAGAGAGACCTGCATATGCAATTATAGTCTCCCATAAGGGAAAGAATTATTATTTTTTTTTTTTTCTTGTTCAATGTTTTTATTAAGGTATACAGTACATAAAAAAGACAGAAAAGTTTATAAGCAGTCACATGGGATACATTCGCTTCGAACTTTAGCATATGTAAGCTTATATGCCAGGGGGTGAACATTAAAAATGTAATCGATACAAAACCAGTAAAACAGGTTGACAAAAAGGACTGGAACATAGCCCCTCGATTGACCTTTGAACAATGTGGGATGTGCCGCCAGTCCACCCGTTCACCCCTAATGGGACCAAGCTGTGAAGGGAAAGAATTCTTAAGCCGGCTCTCCGCGGTCATAAACCACCACACATCCATCACATTAGTCCTTCATAAAAATGACCCGGTACTAGCAAGGTGTACCTAATGTGGCCGGTGAGTGGATGTCCCATGTTAAAGTTAAAGCAGAAATCCAGCTTAAATCTAATCTAATCTTAAACCTACTCCTACCCCCATTCAAAGCCCTATACTAACTACCCTGTAGAACAGGGGTCTAAAACTGACGGCCCTCCAGCTGTTACGGAACTACAAGTCATATCATGCCTCTGCCTGACATGCTTGTAACTGTTAGCCTTGCAATGCCTCATGGGACTTGTAGTTTCGCAACAGCTGGAGGGCCATAAGTTTGAGACCCCTGCTGTAGAAGGAAGATGTACTGTCATATACTTACCTATAATACAAAACTGGTGCTAAAACTGCCCTACCTATAAAAAAAGCACCGCTCAGCGCTCAGGATAAAAGCAGTAAAGATAATTAACAGCATAAAATTATGTGATTCCTAAAACATGTAGCAGCTGCTTAAAACCAAACAAACATGAATAAAACAGTAATATTAAAACTCTATGTAGTCCCAGAGTCCAAAATAGTGCTGTAGCAACGCTCCAATCAAACACTTGTTTGATAGTCCTCTTCATATATTAAATATAGGCAGTGACAGTGATACAGACAGGGATGGATGTGGCTGCAATTTCATTCAGTGCAGAGTGCTCCTTTCACCCAAAGATGTTCACCACGTGGGGGGAAAACTTCCCCTTTCGGAGATCCACTTACCAGAGGTAGGGATCAAATAAGCATGAACCAATGGTCATCATCCGTCCCAATTATTGCACTCTCCACCACTAAAACTTGCTTGATATACGGTCCAAGATCACATATAAGGCAAAAAAAATCCGCATAGAGTAGTACCATTTAAAAGCTTTATTAAAAACCCCCAGAGTACCCCCTTACATGTATGTGTGTACCAAAAAGCAAATAATATCAGGAAATGTATAGAGTTGACTGTATGTGCTCGGACAAGCTAGAGACAAAACGCCATCTAGGTTTACCAGTGACCCAGCGTCCTTCCTGGTTCCTGGTCCATGGAGCGCATACGTCACTTCCGGTTAGTTGGTTGAGAGTCAGGCCCTGACGCATTTCGCAACTTCCTGACTTCGTCTGAGGGCGTGACTCTCCATGTCAACAACCGGCTTAAATGTACAGTGATCCCACCCCTTATCTGACATCAGACGCAATTGCGTAAGTCCGTCGTGGCCGCCCCAGCCTGGTTGTGAATGTAAACACTGCCAGGTAAAGGGCGGAAGTGCGGGGATCAACACACTAAAATGGTGAGCCGAGTCTCCATCCACACTGCGCAGTCGCTGGGCAGTGAGTAGAAATCACGGAAACCAGTGAATAGGTCTGTACAACCATACAATTAATGCACTTCAAATACGAAGACATTAAAAATTGTTTGGGATTTTAAAATTCAATCAAAAACACTATGAAATGGGCACTATATCACTTCCCTCTGATGTGTAAGAATGCAAAACAGGTTTTCAAATGTGTTTAAAAAAAGCTCTATAGAGATGACTAAATACCACAGTCTGATCTACATAATTACAACTATATGTACAGTTCCCTACTGACTCAGCTATATGGCTATACACAAACCATTAATTATGGGAGGCTGGGTAAATCCATAGGGCCTCATGTTTTGCAAACTTAAACACAAATTGAATTTATATTTACATCAGATTTGGTTGGTACCCAACACAATAGAAAAACAAAATCATCATGATAATAATAATGAATAGGGATGAGCTTCGTGTTCGAGTCGAACCCATGTTCGACTCGAACATCGGCTGTTCGCCGAATTGCAAACATTATGGGCCGTTCGCGCCAAATTCGAGTGGCGCATCACGGCCCATAATTCACTGCGGCATCGCAGTGCATTGCTGGCTGATGATTGGCCAAGCATGCACTATGACCCAAAGAAAGAAAAAAGAAACTGGATAAAGAGGCAATCAGTTGTGGACCAAAGGATGCCTAAGCTATGGTTGTGAGCAGCAACTAACCTGAAAACAAAAATCAGTGGATAAGCGATGAAAAAAACATATATAGTTGCACTAAACCTGGAATGATTGATTCCCAGGAAACCGTGAAATAAATCTATAAACCACAATATAGCTAAAGTGGATTAGGATAGGGTGTAAAAGATATATAAATGTTCATCTGAAAAACATGTATACAACACATACATAAAGTGCAAAAAAATGTATGCATAAAGTGAAAAAAATTGTGAAAGGTAATGGCAGTGTGCCATCAATAAAGTGACCACATATAAAAGTCCATAAATGGTAAATATTCTCAATAGTCCATAAAAGACATCTGTGTTAATAAACACCCGTGCAAATATCCAAATGGCAATCAGATTCTTCACTTGAAGGCTGAAGACCGAAGTGAAATCCACCACCATTAGTAAGTAGACCAGCTTACCAGAGCGCCTTGGTCCCCTATAATGGAGGACCTCAAAACGCATGTACTAGATCCCAGTTGGATAATGATGCTGATAGCCACCGTGTCCACAGGTTAAACGATCAGTACTTCCACAACATAAAGACCAGTTGGGTACACATGTAAAGGAAAGAGGATGCCTCGATGGTTTAAAATCTTTGGGGTTTATTTAGGAATATAACATATGGATAAAAAACTCACTCACATTTGATAGAATAAAGAACAGCCTTAAGTCTGTTGCGCCGGCCGGCCACAAACAGACAAACCTGTCCACATGGAGATCGAGCAGTGGAGGGTGATGACGTCAGCACGCCGCTCGTTCCGCCCTACGCATTTCGTGATAGGTCATGTCGTCTCGGGGCACGTAGGGTGTTTTACACCATCGAGGCATCCTCTTTCCTTTACATGTGTACCCAACTGGTCTTTATGTTGTGGAAGTACTGATCGTTTAACCTGTGGACACGGTGGCTATCAGCATCATTATCCAACTGGGATCTAGTACATGCGTTTTGAGGTCCTCCGTTATAGGGGACCAAGGCGCTCTGGTAAGCAGGTCTACTTACTAATGGTGGTGGATTTCACTTAGGTCTTCAGCCTTCAGGTGAAGAATCTGATTGCCATTTGGATATTTGCATCAATGTTTTTTAACACAGATGTCTTTTGGACTATTGAGAATATTTGCCATTTATGGACTTTTATATGCGGTCACTTTATTTATGGCACACTGCCATTACCTTTCACAATTTTTTGCACTTTATGCATCAATTTTTTGCACTTTATGTATGTGTTGTATACATGTTTTTCAGATGAACATTTATATATCTTTTACACCCTATCCTAATCCACTTTAGCTATATTGTGGTTTATAGATTTATTTCACGGTTCCTAGGAATCAATCATTCCAGGTTTAGCGCAACTATATATATTTTTTTCATGCACTATGACCCGCATGCTTTGGCCAATCACATATAAGATAAAAACTGAGAGCCGTAATTGGCAAAAGCCAGGGTGGCTTTAGCCAATTATGGCTCAGGGGGTTTAGTACACGCCCCACACTATATAAGGCCGCCGGCTCGGCGGCCTTGTGTAGTGTGTTGAAGTTGTGAAAAGAGAGAGTTTACAGAGACAGACAGTGTCATTTATATTGAGTTAGATAGAGAAGGCAGGCGAGTCAGTTAGCTGCAGTTACAGTGTGTAGAGGATATATATGCATCCTAGGTGTTGTATATATATTTATACACTGTATTCAGTTTAGCTAGATCCGTTCCTGGTTTTCTCTATACTGTGACAGGCAGGCAGGTGATTGTGCTAGCTGCAGACAGTCAGTGTTTCACTTATTGTACTGTGTGCTTTGCATAGAGTTCACCTAAAGCTTACCTGAATACAGTTAGTGACTATTCTAATAGTGGTGTTCTCATAATTAAACCACAGGCAGAGAGATGCAAGTATTTTCAGTTAGTGTACTGTGTCCCTCTCTGCACAGTTTTCACCTAAAACTAACTGCTGCTGCTGCTGCTTTTCCCATACTAATACCACAGCAGGCAGTTGATTCTGATAGCTGCATTATCAGTACAGACAGATATATATATATATATATATATATATATATTGTGACAGCAGGAAGGTAAAGTCACCTGGTTGCATCCAGGGGGGTAGATATATTTCGCCCAGATTCAGGCTTTACGCCGACTTATACAACTAGGTGGAGAGTTGTATAAGGCTAGTGGGCTCATGGATGACTCATACCTCTAGGGAGAGGGCTGGGCGTCGTACAGACAGGGAGTTGATGAGGCCAGCTGAAGCTTGTCAGCTCATTTAGGCCTCTATAAGAACTCCCAGCTTCATTAGGTGTTTGCTCATGCCTGGAACCAGACCTGTGTGGACTGTCTAGGGAGAGTGAACCCCTGTGCGGTGAGACAAAGCTTGTGTGGCTATTTGCTTGGACATTTAAAACCAGGGACTTAGGGACTAGGACAGCACTAGGCTGATCCCAGTTGTTAGTTAGGAAACCTGTATGTTTAGTCAGAGGTCAACTTGACCAGGATTTATTTTGGTTATGTTTCTTTTGCTTTGCTGTGTTTTGTCACTGTAAATAGAAAATAAACCGCACCTTTTTTTTGATTTTGAAAACCACAACCTCCGTTTGCTGGGCCTGTTTTGTGTGGGGAGCCCATCCCAGGGGTCACACACACCCGCTGCCGAGCTAACCCCCTCACAGTTGGTGGAGAACCAGTGGCAGTTTTTTTTAAGCCAGCATGGAGGAGATACTGAAGCAGCTGGCTCTAGCAAATGCCAATCAACAGCAGACAAATGCAGGTTTGCAAAGGAGCCTTGCAGCCCAGCAGCAGACAAACGCAACTTTGCAACAGAGTCTGGAGGCTCAGCAACGAGCCCAGCAGCAATCTGAGGCCCGCTTCATAGACCTGTTGCAGAAGCAAGAGCAGAGACTACAACAACAGATGGAAGCAGTAATGCAGCAACGTCCGCAGACCAGTGAGGAAAGCCGTCCCACTAATACCGCGTCCTTTGGGGTGAGTCGTTTATTGACAAAAATGACTGGAGAGGATGATCCAGAGGTATTTTTGACCACATTTGAAAGGACCGCTGAAAGAGAAAAGTGGCCTGAGGAGCAGTGGGCTGGACTGGTGGCTCCTCTGTTAACTGGTGAATCGCAGAAAGCTTACTATGACCTAGAGCCTAACCAAGCAAAAGACTATGTGATGCTAAAAGCTGAAATATTGGCAAGGCTGGGTGTCACCCAGGCTGTCCGGGCTCAGCGTGTGCATAACTGGACTTTCCAGCTTGGAAAACCCCCCAGGTCTCAAATGTATGATCTCATTCACCTGAGCAGAAAGTGGCTACAGCCAGAGACTTTGTCCGCACCAAAGATTGTGGAACGTGTTGTAATGGATCGGTTTTTGAGAGCTCTTCCTACTGCCATCCAAAAGTGGGTAAGCCATGGAGACCCAGAGACGGCCGATGGTCTTGTGGATCGTGTGGAGAAATACTTGGCTACAGAGAACCTGACGGCCTCTTCCAGAGACACTCGGACTTTCCACCCTAAGACCAGACCATCCCCAGGGGCGGATAAGAGGATTCCAAGGGGTGAGGGTGGAGAGAGTGAGAGGGTGGGAGCTCTACCCCAAGTTTGGCGAGAACAGCCTGGGAAATCAGCGGCTCAAGAGGCGGCAAGAAGGATCGTTTGCTACCGCTGCCGGCAAGCGGGACATATTGCAGCCAATTGCCCGGTTGTGGAGGAACCCATGCAGTGTGACTTTCTGACGGGCAGACGTCAGTCGCTGTGTGCGACAGTCGCATGCACTGCCATTCGAGGAACTGAGAAACATTTATGCAAAATGTGTGTTAATGGTAGAAATGTTGTGGTATTGCTGGATTCAGGTAGCCTTGTGACCCTGATAAAGGCTGAGTTAGTTAAAACAGAGGTCTCTGGGAATAGCAAGGTAGCTGTTATTTGTGTGCATGGGGACACCCGAGAGTATCCAGTGACTACAGTGTGTTTCGAGACCCCCAAAGGTACCCTCTCTCATCCAGTGGGCTTAGTATCTCAGTTACCGCATGACGCCATTGTGGGAAGGGATTTTCCGAAGTTCTGGGAACTGTGGGATGATCCTGAGCCCCTCACTGGTGCCCCTATGTACCAGGAATGTGATAGCCAGAACTCCCCTGAGAGTGGTGAGGACTCTCCGGAATTTCCCTTATCAGTATTGGCAGGGGAGACTCAAGAAACTGGAGAGGAGCCCACCTCCTCAGACGAAAACCTACCGTCTGTGGAGTTTTCTGATCTTGAGGTTCACAGGGAAAACTTTGCCACAGAACAGTTGAAAGACCCCGCCCTAATAAAGGCACGGGAAAACGTAGTGAAAATAGATGGCGAGTTAGTGAACCCAGATAATACCTGCACTTACCCATACTTCAGCGTAGAGAAGGACCTACTGTATCGGGTGGCAAAAAGGGCAGAAGAAACCGTTGAGCAGCTTGTGGTGCCCAAACCTTACAGGAAGTTGGTGTTGGAGTTGGCCCATGGGCACATTCTTGGAGGTCATTTGGGGAAAGAGAAAACCCGAGAGAGGGTATTACAGAGATTCTATTGGCCGGGGGTGATGAAGGACGTAGAAAATTATTGTTCCTCCTGCCCTGTGTGTCAGAGGTTGGCCCCGATGCCACATTTCCGTAGCCCGCTGGTCCCTCTACCCATCATTGAGGTCCCGTTTGAGAGGATCGCCATGGATTTGGTAGGTCCTATAATCAAGTCCGCTAGGGGGCACCAGTACATATTAGTTATAATGGACTATGCCACCCGTTATCCAGAAGCGATCCCTCTCCGAAATACCTCGGCCAAAACCATAGCCAAAGAGCTATCTCTTGTTTTTAGCCGGGTGGGTATTTGTAAAGAACTGCTTACGGACCAAGGTACACCCTTTATGTCCCGGGTTATGAAAGAGCTGTGTAAATTGTTCAAAGTGACGCAATTGCGTACGTCTGTGTATCACCCCCAAACCGATGGGCTGGTTGAAAGATTCAACAAAACCCTAAAACAAATGTTGAAGAAAGTGGTGGATAGAGATGGAAAGGATTGGGACTGTTTACTTCCTTATTTGATGTTTGCTATTAGGGAGGTGCCCCAATCCTCTACGGGATTCTCCCCCTTTGAGTTACTGTATGGGAGACACCCAAGAGGGCTGTTGGATATTGCCAAGGAAACTTGGGAAAGTGAGAGTTCTCCCCACAGGAGTGTGATTGAGCATGTCGCCCTGATGCAAGATCGAATTGCACAGGTAATGCCCATCGTGAAGGAACATTTGGCCCAAGCGCAGTTGGCACAGCAGAGAGTGTACAACCGTGGAGCCAAGACCCGTACCTTTTCCCCGGGGGATAGGATATTGGTACTTGTCCCTACGGTTGAAAGTAAATTCCTTGCCAAATGGCAAGGCCCCTACGAGATAATGGAAAAAGTGAGCGAAGTGAATTACAAGGTCAGACAACCAGGAAGGCGAAAGCCCGAACAGATCTATCACGTTAATCTGTTGAAAGCCTGGAGGGATAGAGAGTCCCTAGTCGCAGACACTTGGTCACCAGCTCAAACTGGTTGCGTGATTCCTGAGGTTGGAATAGCAGCCACCTTGTCACAACCCCAACAACAGGAGGTTAAGGAGTTTGTGCTTCGCAACAAGGAGGTATTCTCTGAGCTGCCGGGACAAACATCTGGGGTAGAGCATGACATCATTACCCCGCCCGGTGAAAGGGTGAAGTTAAAACCCTATCGGATCCCAGAGGCTCGACGGGAGGCAATACGGGAGGAAGTACAGAAAATGCTGAACTTAGGGGTGATAGAGGAGTCCCAAAGTGATTGGTCTAGTCCCATCGTGTTGGTGCCTAAACCGGATGGGAGCTGGCGATTTTGTAACGATTTTCGTCAGTTGAACAAAGTTACAAAATTTGACACCTACCCCATGCCACGTATAGATGAGTTGATCGACCGGCTGGGAACAGCCCGATACATGACGACTCTTGACCTCACAAAAGGGTATTGGCAAATCCCCCTGGCCAAGTCGGCCAAAGAGAAAACCGCATTTGTAACCCCAGACGGGGCGTTCCAATATAAAAGAATGCCGTTTGGGTTACAGAATGCGCCGGCCACATTCCAGCGGAAAATGGACCAGATGCTGAGGCCCCATCGGAAGTATGCTGCGGCTTACCTGGATGACGTAATTGTCCATAGCACAGATTGGGCCTCACATCTGCCAAAAGTGCAAGCAGTCCTGGACTCTGTTCGGGAAGCGGGGTTTACGGCTAACCCCAAGAAGTGTACCATTGGGCAGGAGGAGGCCAAATATCTTGGGTACACCATTGGGAGGGGAGTAATAAAACCCCAACTCAACAAAGTCGAGGCCATCCAGAGTTGGCCACGTCCCAACAGCAAGAAGCAGGTACGAGCCTTTCTGGGAATCGCTGGGTATTATCGGCGATTCATTCCCCACTTTGCTTCTAAGGCTGTGCCCCTAACCAACCTGACGAAGGGGAAAGGGTCGGTCATGATTAAATGGACCCCCGAGGCTGAGGCAGCATTCCAATTCTTGAAACAAGCCTTATGTAGCCAGCCAGTGTTGTACTCACCCGACTTCTCTAAAGACTTTGTCGTACAAAGTGATGCGTCAGATGTGGGGTTAGGAGCAGTATTGTCCCAGGTCTGGAACGGGGAAGAGCACCCAGTCATTTACCTCAGCAGGAAGTTGAAGTCCCATGAGGTAAATTACGCCACCGTTGAAAAGGAGTGTTTAGCGGTGAAGTGGGCTCTAGATTCCCTTCGGTACTACCTGCTAGGTAGGCACTTTGACATGGTTACGGATCACGCTCCGTTAAAGTGGATGGCTCAAAACAAGGAAACAAATAGAAGAGTGAATAGGTGGTTCCTGGCCCTCCAGGAATTCAACTTCACAGTAAAGCATTGCCCTGGCGTTCAAATGGGGAATGTGGATGCTTTGTCTCGAGTACATGAATGCCTGATTGCTGGTGTTCCAACCCCGAGGTTAAAACAAGAGGGGGGGGTATGTGACAGCAGGAAGGTAAAGTCACCTGGTTGCATCCAGGGGGGTAGATATATTTCGCCCAGATTCAGGCTTTACGCCGACTTATACAACTAGGTGGAGAGTTGTATAAGGCTAGTGGGCTCATGGATGACTCATACCTCTAGGGAGAGGGCTGGGCGTCGTACAGACAGGGAGTTGATGAGGCCAGCTGAAGCTTGTCAGCTCATTTAGGCCTCTATAAGAACTCCCAGCTTCATTAGGTGTTTGCTCATGCCTGGAACCAGACCTGTGTGGACTGTCTAGGGAGAGTGAACCCCTGTGCGGTGAGACAAAGCTTGTGTGGCTATTTGCTTGGACATTTAAAACCAGGGACTTAGGGACTAGGACAGCACTAGGCTGATCCCAGTTGTTAGTTAGGAAACCTGTATGTTTAGTCAGAGGTCAACTTGACCAGGATTTATTTTGGTTATGTTTCTTTTGCTTTGCTGTGTTTTGTCACTGTAAATAGAAAATAAACCGCACCTTTTTTTTGATTTTGAAAACCACAACCTCCGTTTGCTGGGCCTGTTTTGTGTGGGGAGCCCATCCCAGGGGTCACACACACCCGCTGCCGAGCTAACCCCCTCACAATATATATATATATATATATATATATATACATCCCACCTTTGTGCAGCTACATCTCACTGCAGGCCATTAGTATGTCTGGAAGACAAACAAGGAAAGGCAGACAGTCATGAGGCAATAAAAGAGGGCAAGCAGGCTCTGTGTCTAGAGGCAACAGTGCTGCTGGTCGTAGACACGGTGCATCCTCATCAGCATGCTTGTCCTTCTTTTCGGCAGCTAGCCATGTTGAGCCGCAACATGCCCAAGACTTGGTAGAGTGGATGACCAAGCTGTCCTCCTCCTCCTCGTCCTCTCTCACCCAGGCTCAGGGTACTTTGTCTGGCAAAGCAGTTGCCAAAGCGGCCTCTTCCCTCGGCTCAATGGCATCAGTCACTCCTTCCCTAGCGCCACCATGTCCTCCTGAGAAGTCCCCCGAACTGTTTGACCACAGTGTTGGGTACATGCTCCAGGAGGATCCCCA
Source organism: Rana muscosa (assembly GCA_029206835.1). Lineage (NCBI taxonomy): Eukaryota > Metazoa > Chordata > Amphibia > Anura > Ranidae > Rana > Rana muscosa. The sequence goes on along the minus strand of CM055116.1, from coordinate 1,233,674,400 downwards.
GTGTTTTGAAGGCTCTGATGATGGAACCCAGCTGGAGGAAGGCAGTAACGTGAGCTCAGAGAGAGGGGGTAGTAACGTGAGCCCGGAGAGAGGGGGTGCCCAACAAGGACAGCTATCTGGCAGTCATGTTCTCCCAGCTGCAGCATACTGCCAGATTGGCTCCAGTGATGAGGAGGGAGGGGATGATGAGGTCACTGACTCCACGTGGGTGCCTGATAGGAGAGAGGAGGAGGAGGAGGAGGAGGCACATCTCCAACAAGGCAGGATGCCCTCGGGGGGCCAGCGTAAGGGCAGCACACCAACCGCATCACGCCGCAGAGCTCCGCATGTGCAGGGCGCTGCTGTCTCTGTTATTCCAAAAGTTCTTTGGTGTGGGCCTTTTTTCAGACGGGTGCAGCAGATCGCACCGTTGCCATTTGCAACATATGTCTATAGCGTATCTCGCGTGGCCAAAACATCAGCCGCTTGGGCACCACGTGCTTGACCAGACATACGTCGACCTGCCATGCAGTCCGTTGGCAAGTGCACCTAAAAGACCCACACCAAAGAACAAATCGGACCTCTCCTTGCTCCTCATCAGCTGGGATCTCCAACCCCACTATACCTTCAGTCCTCTCTGAAACCTGCACTGAGAGGAATGAAGGTATAGAATTCGGTGTGTCACAGCCAAGTACTTGCAGACAATCTGCTATGGGTACACCGACGTCCGATTGTACCAGGCAAATTTCCCTGCACCAGCTGCTGCACCGCCAAAAGAAGTTCGCTCCCAGCCATCCACATGCCCAGCAGTTGAATACTAGCTTGGCTAAATTGCTAGCACTTCAACTGCTGCCTTTTCAGTTGGTAGACTCTGCCCCCTTCCGTGAGTTTGTTGAATGTGCGGTTCCTCAGTGGCAGGTTCCCAAACGCCACTTTTTCTGACGGAAGGCGATTCCGGCTCTCTACCGGCATGTGGAAGGCAATGTCTTGGCCTCGCTGGACAGGGTAAGGTGCAAATTATCGCTGACTCATGGTCCAGTAGGCATGGACAGGGACGTTACCTATCTTTCACGGTGCATTGGGTGACTCTGCTGGCAGCTGGGAAGGATGCAGGACAAGGTGCAGTAGTGTTGGAGGTTGTTCCGCCACCACGTCTCCAAAATGTTACTACTGGTGATCCTGACACACCTCTCTCCTCCACCCCCTCCTCTTCTTCTTCCTCCATGGCCTCTACCTGTGCTTTGTCCTCGGAACCAGCGGTGCTCCGTAGGCGTTCAAGGGGCTATGCAAGTACGCAAGAAAAAAAAAGATGCCATGCGATGCTTGAGCTGGTGTGCTTGCGGGACAGGAGCCACACTGGGGCAGAGATTCTGTCAGCTCTGCAGGGGCAGGCTCAGAGGTGGTTGACGCCACGCCAGCTTAAGCCAGGAAAGGTGGTTTCCGACAATGGCACCAACCTCCTCTCCGCCCTCCGACAGTGACAACTGACCCATGTGCCCTGTTTGGCTCACGTCCTTAACTTGGTGGTGCAGCAGGTCTTGGGCAGGTACCCGGGCTTACAGGAGGTCCTGAAGCAGGCCAGGAAACTCTGTGGGCATTTCCGCCAGTCATATAATGCCAGTGCTCGGCTGGCTGACCTGCAAAAGGATTACAACCTGCCCAAGAACCGCCTAATCTGTGACATGCCAACCAGGTGGAACTCTACGTTGGCTATGCTGCAGCGGCTGCACACGCAGCAGAGGGCCATCAATGAGTATCTGTTGCAATATGGCACCAGGACAGTGTCAGGGGAGCTTGGATTTTTTTCCCCACGCCAGTGGGCCATGATCAGGGATGCATGCACTGTCCTGGCACCATTTGAGGAGGCCACGAGGATGGTGAGCAGTGACAGTGCATGCATCAGTGACACTGTCCCTCTTGTCCACCTGTTGGAGCACACGCTGCATGGAATAATGGACAGGGCACTTTAGGCAAAACAGAGGCAGGAAGAGGAGGACTTCCTTACCTCTCAAGGCCCCCTTTATCCAGACAGTGTTCCTGCTGGCCCGGCTATTACACAGGAAGAGGACGAGGAGGAGGAGGATTATTGTGTCAGCATGGAGGTGGAGCCTAGCACTCAGCATCAGCAGCAGTCTTCAATTAAAGTCCCAAGACACCCATGGACTTGTACGTGGCTGGGAGGAGGTGGCTGCGGATCATGTCGTCCTCAGTGACCCAGAGGACTCTGCACCGAATGCCTCAGCAAACCTACGCTGCATGACCTCCCTGATCCTGCAAAGCCTGCGGAAGGATTCTCGTATTCGTGCGATCGAGGAGAGGGATCATTACTGGCTGGCAACCCTCCTTGATCCACGTTACAAGGGTAAGGTTGCGGACCTTATCTTGCCATTGCAGAGGGAGCAGAGGATGAAGCATCTTCGGGAGGCCTCGCAGAAAGCTCTGTGCAACGCGTTTCCAGAGACTGGGAGGTTACAAAATCCTGGTCCTGGAGAACATATTGCTGAGGCTCCGGTCAGTCAAAGAAGGAGCGGTTGAGAAGGTGGCCGTCTGACCGATGCGTTCAGACAATTTTTTAGTCCACAGCCCCAAGGTATGATCGGTTCCAGCAACCATCGCCAGCGTCTGGTTTACATGGTGCAGGAATACCTAGGGGCAAGATCAGACTTGGACACCTTTCCCACCGAAATTCCTATGGGTTACTGGGTCTTGAGGATGGATCACTGGCCAGAGCTTGCACAGTATGCAATTGAGGTACTGGCCTGTCCTGCATCCTGCGTTCTTTCGGAACGCACATTCAGTGCTGCTGGAGGCTTTGTAACCGATCACAGGGTGCGCCTGTCCACCGACTCGTTTGATCGACTGACCTTCATAAAAATGAATCAGAATTGGATCACTACCAGCTACCAAGCACCTGATGCTGATGTACCCGAATAATTTTTTTTTAAATGTCAGATCCCTTCAAGACTGCCTATGCTGATGCTGAGTGACTATTCTGTTATGCTGAGTGACTATCCTCTTCCTCCTCAATGATCATGCTGATAGTTTGTAAGAACATTTTTGGTTCTGGGCAATTTTTGATGCAATGCTTTGCAGCAGGGCTCATTGCAGTGCTACAACTACAGTATCTGTGAGGGGTTGCAGTGTTGTGGCACCAGCACCAGTGCCTAAGGCCCAATTTTTCATCCCCTGTTAAACAGGGGCATGTAATTAAAATTCTTGATCTAATAATTCACAGCAGGGCCCATTCCTGCACCCACCAAGAATGGGTGTTGTGGCAACAGTTGTTACAGTGTTACAGTGTTGTGGCAACGCCACCACCACCACCACCACCAACAAAGGTGCAATTTTTCTGCCCCTGTTCAACAGGGGCATGTGATTACAATTCTTGATCTAATATTTCACAGCTGGGCCCATTCCTGCACCCACCAAGAGTAACTGTGAGAACTTACAGTGCTGTGGCACCAGCACCACCATCACCACCAAAGGCCCAATTTTTCCTACCACTGTTCAACAATGGCATGTAATTACAATTCTTAAAATAATAGTTCACAGCAGGGCATTCCAGCGCCCACCAAGAGTAACTGTGAGGGCTTACAGTGTTGTGGCAACACCAACACCTAAGGGCCAAATTTCTGCAGAGTATATACGGCAGGCCCCTACTTTCAAACTTCCAACTTTTAAACATCCAACTTACAAACGACTCCTACTTGCAAATGGAAGTAGACAACAGGAAGTGAGAGGAAATCTACCCCTAGGAAGGGAAATTCTCTCCTGTTAAGCCCCATACACACTATCAGTTTTTCTGCAGGTTTTTGTCTTCAGGTTTACAAAAACCATGTAGTGGAAGGGCCTGCCTGATTGCATACGAATTGAAACTCTTAGGCCTTGTACACACGGCCGAGATTCTCGTTGAAAAAAACATTTAGTTTTTTTCAATGAGATTCTTGGACAAGAAACTTGTCCCGGCCGAGTGTACACACGCTCGTTTCAAAGAACCCGCGGTTCTTTGAATGGAGCGTACGCGGTGACGTCATCGACTACGACGAGCATGCGCTCGTCACATTCGATGCCGTCGCCGCCATCTTGGTATACCCTACGTATGCCTAGGAAGCTACCGCGCATGCGTCGAATTCATTTCGAACATGCGCGGGCTTCCGGGAGGACAGGTAAGTGTACACACACTCACTTTTCTCGTCGAGAAACATGCCGAGGAGAATCTCGACGGGAAAATAGAGAGCAGGTTCTCTATTTTCTTGTCGAGGTTACTTGTCGGTTTTCTCGACGAGAAACCCGATAGCCGCGTACACACGACCGATTTACTCGGCAAGACCTCTCTGCCAGCAAGTTTCTTGCTGGTTCTTGCCGAGAAAATCGGTCGTGTGTACGAGGCCTTAAGGTTTGACCTCATATTAGATGGTTTTGGGAAACCTGAAGATAAAAACCTGCAGAAAAACTGATAGTGTGTATGGGGCTTAAGAGTTAATATGGGAAAAAGGTGTCTCCTCTCTAAAAACCCCAAATTTTCCAAAAACATTTGTCATTGGGACGGAAAGTGAGGTGAAATGTTCTGAACAGGTGCACAGACAGCAAAACAAATGTTACAGGGGTGATAACCCTTCCCTATGTTTTCCAAAAAGCTTAAAAATATCTTTTTTGGCTGGAGCTACACGTAAAAAATGTACCTGTTCCAAATTACAAACAGATTCTACTTAAAGCGGAGGTTCACCCACAAATTTAAGTTTAACAAAAGCCGTCCCTCTTATCACATAAATAAAAAGTGCACTAACCTTTTTTTTTTTTTCTCAGTAGTTTTCTTTAGATGTTTTTTCGTTACTGCTACTTCCGGGATTTCCTCCCGCGGGAGTAGGCGTGTCCTTTCCTCTGCTCCTAATATCGCAGAGGCTCCTGGGAGCAAATTGTCCTGCTTCGGAGGAGTAATATGTAACCTCCTTCCATTCAGATCTCACGATAAGTGTATCATCACGTGACTCGTCTAGCCGGTCACGTGACGAGGGCGGATCTAATTCCGCCATTTTAGATAAGGGCACGCAGGTGTATGTTGATGCCCGTTGTGATGGCAACCAGTAAGTGTTGACGGCGCTGCTTGCCGTCAACACTGCGCGTGCGCGAGATCCGGAGATGAATGCCGGGAGAGAAGCATTCATCTCTACCCGGAAGGATATGCTTGTGGGCTTCAAGATGCCCACAAGCAAAATGGCAAAAGCAGGAAGAGTTTTATAAACTCTTTTTTTAGCGCAAAACGGACGGGGGGTGTTTTAAAGTGCCGCAGACGTGAGTACTTACATTGCTAACGCTGTAACATTGAATGAATATAAAAAAATATATATATGGACCGCAGAACCTCCGCTTTAAGAACAAGCCTACAGTCCGTGTCTTGTTTGCACCGCCTGTATACTGCTGTGCAGATTATATAGGGCCTTTTTTTACTTTGGGTGCGGGGTTCCCCTTAATATCCATACAAGACCCAAAGGGGCTGGTAATGGGCTGGGGGTGGGGGGGGGGGTACCCATGCCATTTTTCTCAATGATTTTCATCCATATTGCCGGGACCACACATTACAATAAAGCCGCAAGCAGTTTTAAATGACTTTTTTTCCTTTAGAAATGTCATTTTGTGCAGGGACAGTTCTAAACACGGGAAACACATGCCACTTCACAGGCATACTTTAGACACCCCCCAGGTACGATATTTAAAGGAATATTTCAGTTTTTTTTTCACTTTATGCATCATTAACCACTTCCATACTGGGCACTTATACACCTTCCTGCCCAGACCAATTTTTAGCGTTTTGTGCTGTTGCACTTTGAATGACAATTGCGCGGTCATGCTACACTGTACCCAAACTAAATTTTTATCATTTTGTTCCCACAATTAGAGCTTTCTTTTAGTGGTATTTGATCACCTCTGCAATTTTTATTTTCTGCAAAAAAAAATAAAAAAGACCGAAAATTTTGAAAAAAACATTTTTTTTTGTAAATAAGTACGTTTTCTCCTGCACTGACGGGCACTGATAAGGCGGCACTGATGGGCACCGATGAGGCGGCACTGATGGGCACTGATGAGGTGGCACTGATGGGCACCGATAGGCGGCACGGATGGGCACCGATAGGCGGCACGGATTGGCACGGATAGGCGGCACGGATAGGCGACACGGTTGGGCACTGATAGGCGGCATGGATAGGCACTGATAGGTGGCATGGATGGGCACTGATAGGTGGCATGGATGGGCACTGATAGGTGGCACTGTACTGTGGCACTGTACTGTATTGTGTTGTACTAATGGATGCCAATCAGTGCCAAACAATAATGCCTGCCAATCAGTGGTGGGCACTGATTGGCATCCATTGTGGGCACTGATTGGCATCCATTAGCCATTTCTAATTGGCATCCCTGGTGGTCTAGGGTGGCATACCTTAAGATGGGCATCCCTGATGGTCTGGTGGCATCCCTGGTGGTCCAGTGTGGCCATCCTCGGGGGGGCTGCGCTGGTAATGGATCAGCATAAACCCCCCCTGTCAGAGGAGCAGCTGATCGGCTCTCCTCTACTCGCGTCTGACAGACGCGAGTGAGGAAAAGCCGATGACCGGCTTTTCCTGTTTACATCGTGATCAGCCGTGATTGGACACGGCTGATCACGTGGTAAAGAGTCTCCGTCGGAGATCGCCGCTATGCATGCCCCCGGGGGCGCGCAGCGGCTCAATATCCTGAGGACGTCATATGACGTCCAGTCAGGATATTGAAACCACTTTGCCGCCGTCAATTTGCTATAGGGCGGACGGCAAGTGGTAAAAATCACTGCTCCGGAAAAAACTTTAGTTTTTAAAACTTCTTTTTGCATTGATACATGTCCCCTGGGGCAGGACCCGGGTCCCCAAAACCTTTTTAGGACAATAACTTGCATATTAACCATTATAATTAGCACTTTTGATTTCGAATGTTGTATTTAATAGGGTTCTAAAGTTCGCGCAAACTTTCGGTCCGTTCGCAGGTTCTGGTGCGAACCGAACCGGGGGGTGTTCGGCTCATCCCTAATAATGAACAATAAACAATAAATGAAGGTGCCATGTTTCAGGCCTAGACCCCTGAACCATCCCAAATCAAAGTGCCTAATCCAGTGTTTAAATTCCTAAAACAGGTAGGCTGGGACTAGGTCTCAATATCTGGTATAAAATCTCACAATAAAACTATGACTAAAAAAAGGTGAGAATTTCAAGAAAACTAAGAAAACGAACTAAGTGTCGCTAATAAAACAGTTGATGTCTAATTCAACGTTAAGGCCTTTAGGTACTAAAACTTCTGTCAAAAATATCCACCTGGTTTCTCGTTTTGATAGCTCACGGACTCTATGAGAGCCTCTCCAGTTTTAGTACCTAAAGGCCTTAACGTTGAATTAGACATCAACTGTTTTATTAGCGACACTTAGTTCGTTTTCTTAGTTTTCTTGAAGTTTTGACCTTTTTTTGTCATAGTTTTATTGTGAGTTTTTATATTGAGACCTAGTCCCAGCCTACCTAATCTAATTCAAGTCCCAGCCTACCTGTTTTAGGAATTTAAACACTGGATTAGGCACTTAGATTTGGGATGGTTCAGGGGTCTAGGCCTGAAACATAGCACCTTCATTTATTGTTTATTGTTCATTATTATTATCATGATGATTTTATTTATCTAAGAAGTTTGTTGTTGTTTTTCTATTGTGTTGGGTACCAACCAAATCTGATGTAAATATAAATTCAATTTGTGTTTAAGTTTGCAAAACATGAGGCCCTATGGATTTACCCAGCCTCCCATAATTAATGGTTTGTGTATAGCCATATAGCTGAGTCAGTAGGGAACTGTACATATAGTTGTAATTATGTAGATCAGACTGCGGTATTTAGTCATCTCTATAGAGCTTCTTTTAAACATGTTTTGCATTCTTACACATCAGAAGTAAGTGATATAGTGCCCATTTCATAGTGTTTTGGATTGAATTTTAAAATCCCAAACAATTTTTAATGTCTCTGTATTTGAAGTGTATTAATTGTATGGTTGTACAGACCTATACACTGGTTTCTGTGATTTCTACTCACTGCCCAGCGACTGCGCAGTGTGGATGGAGACTCGGCTCACCATTTTAGTGTGTTGATCCCCGCACTTCCGCCCTTTGCCTGGCAGTGTTTACATTCACAACCAGGCGTTTGACGCCAGATAAGGGGCGGGATCACTGTACATTTAAGTCGGTTGTTGACATGGAGAGTCACGCCCTCAGACGAAGTCAGGAAGTGACGAAATGCGTCAGGGCCTGACTCTCAACCAACTAACCGGAAGTGACGTATGCGCTCCACGGACCAGGAACCAGGAAGGACGCTGGGTCACTGGTAAACCTAGATGGCGTTTTGTCTCTAGCTTGTCCGAGCACATACAGTCAACTCTATACATTTCCTGATATTATTTGCTTTTTGGTACGCACACACATGTAAGGGGGTACTCTGGGGGTTTTAAATAAAGCTTTTAAACGGTACTACTCTATGCTGAATTTTTTTGCCTTATATGTGATCTTGGACCGTATATCAAGCAAGTTTTAGTGGTGGAGAGTGCAGTAATTGGGACGGATGATGACCATTGGTTCACGCTCATTTGATCCCTACCTCTGGTAAGTGGATCCCCAAAAGGGGAAGTTTTCCCCCCACGTGGTGAACATCTTTGGGTGAAAGGAGCACTGTGCACTGAATGAAATTGCAGCCACATCCATCCCTGTCTGTATCACTGTCACTGCCTATATTTAATATATATAGAGGACTATCAAACAAGTGTTTGATTGGAGCGCTGCTACAGCACTATTTTAGACTCTGGGACTACACAGAGTTTTAATATTATTCATATTTTTATTCATAAGTTTTATTCATATACGTACCTACCTTATGGTCCGGTCACGTGATCCGTTCCCAGTGCTGGCTTTAGGGAAGAGGAAGGACAGCCAGCCAACAACGTATGCCCCATAGTAAGCCTATGGGTGACATCATCACCCAGGCTTTGCAGCCGCTGTTGGCGATCTCTCCTCTTCCCTGAAGGCGGTGCTGAGACGTGGCTAGACCAGAGTGCCGTATACATGGCTTTCCTCTACAGGCTAGTTAGTATAGGACTTAGAATGGGGGTGGGAGCAGGTTTAAGATTAGACTTCTACTTTAACCCTAAGCTATAGTTTCCAACCATGGAACATATATAGCAATGTACAAGCAGAGAGCAGGCTTACCTGGAGGCAGTGCTTTCCTCTTTAAATTTGCACTTATCAGCCTTGACGTGGCAATGTTTTAGTAATGAGAACGGTATCATTAGCAGTAATCAGCATGGATTTATGAAGAATCGTTCTTGCCAAACCAATCTATTAACCTTCTATGAGGAGGTGAGTTGCCGTCTAGATAAAGGAAGGCCCGTAGACGTGGTGTATCTGGATTTTGAAAAAGCATTTGACACAATTCCCCATAAACATAAGGTCCGTTGGCATGGACCATAGGATGAGTACATGGATTGAAACCTGGCTACAAGGGCGAGTTCAGAGGGTGGTGAAAAATGGGGCGTGCGCAGAATGGTCAGGGGTGGGTAGTGGGGTTCCCTAGGGTTCTGTGCTGGGACCAATCCTGTTTAGTTTGTTCATAAACGACCTGGAGGATGGGGTAAACAGTTCAATCTCTGTATTTGCGGACGATACTAAGCTAAGCAGGGCAATAATCTCTCTGCAGGAAACCTTGCAAGAAGATCTGAACAAATTAATGGGCTGGGCAACTACATGGCAAATAAAGGTTTAATGTATAAAAATGTAAAATAATGCATTTGGGTGGCAAAAATATGAATGCAATCTACACACTGGGGGAGAACCTTTGGGGGAATCTAGGATGGAAAAGGACCTGGGGGTCCTAGTAGATGATGGGCTCAGCAATGGCATGCAATGCCAAGCTGCTGCTAACAAAGCAAACAGAATATTGACATGCATTAAAAAAGGGATCAACTCCAGAGATAAAACGATAATTCTCCTGCTCTACAAGACTCTGGTCCGGCCGCACCTGGAGTATGCTGTCCAGTTCTGGGCACCAGTCCTCAGGAAGGATGTACTGAAAATGGAGCAAGTACAAACAAGGGCAACAAAGATAATAAAGGGTCTGGAGGATATTAGTTATGAGGAAAGGTTGCAAGCACTGAACTTATTCTCTCTGGAGAAGAGACGCTTGAGAGGGGATATGATTTCAATTTACAAGTACCGTACTGGTGATCCCACAATAGGGATAAAACTTTTTTGCGGAAGGGAGTTTAACAAGACAAGTGGCCATTAATTAAATTAGAAGAAAAGAGGTTTAACCTTAAACTGCATAGAGGGTTCTTTACTGTAAGAGCGGCAAGGATGTGGAATTCCCTTCCACAGGCAGTGGTCTCAGCCCATCAAACGCAGCCACTGTGCCCATCAAATGCAGCCACTGTGCCCATCAAATGCAGCCACTGTGCCATCAAACGCAGCCACTGTGCCAATAAAACGCAGCCACTGTGCCCATCAAACGCAGCCACTGTGCCCATCAAACGCAGCCACTGTGCCATCAAACGCAGCCACTGTGCCCATCAAATGCAGCCACTGTACCCATAAATAGGCGCCACTGTGCCATCAAACGCAGCTACTGTACCCATCATTTGCTGCCAGTGTGCCCATCAATTGCTGCTACTGTTCCCCATCAATTGCCGCTACTGTGCCCCATCAATTGCTGCCAGTGTGCCCATCAATTGCCAGTGTACATCACCCGGGACTTACCTGTCTCACAGCGGGTCACGGTGGCGTCCTCCACGTCCACGCTCCTCGATGTCTTCTCCCATCCTCTCTATCAGGCGTCCAATCACAGCGCCTGTTGTTTCAGCCAATCAGGTGACAGGTAACAGACCCGAGCACCTGATTGGCTGAGAGGCGGGTCAGTTTTATGGTAAGCTATTTATTCACTTTCCTAACACAACGCTTAGTAAACAGCGAGCGCCCAGCATGGCGCCCGCTGTTTACCACTTTGGACACCTATTAGAGCCTACGGCTCTAATCAGGTTCTTCCAAAAAAAAAAAACGCTGCTGTATTTCAGGTGCCCGGCGCCCGACAAGGCGACCATAGATAGATTCATGCAATGCATGAATCTATCTATGGTGAGAGAGAGGTGACAGGAGAGAGGGGGCCGCGCCCGTGCGCCACCCTTTATGAACGCACCGCCATTGCATACAGGGATATACAATGTGATACTGACATATAATCACACACATAGGTTGGACTTGATGGACTTGTGTCTTTTTTCAACCTCACCTACTATATAACTATGTAATGTAATGTGGATTATAAAAAAATAGGATTTTTTACTCACCGTAAAATCCTTTTCTCTGAGTCCATGGACCGACACAGCTTCTCTATTGACAAAGTGGGTATTATCCGTTAATTAGGAGTGACTAGGCAGAAAACTTGTAAAAAGTGTTGCATCACACCTTCTACAGTACCGCCCAGGGGGCGGACCCTCTGGGTATATCCCCTCAGTCTGCATCTCGCAGATCAGTTCGTCAAAAAGCAGTACAAACTTAAAAGGAGGGGTGGGTGCTGTGTCGGTACATGGACTCAGAGAAAAGGATTTTACGTGAGTAAAAAATCCTATTTACTCTTTCGTCCATGGACCGACACAGCTTCTCTATTGATAAAGTGGGACGTCCCAAAGCAGTGTCAGAGAAAAAACGATGGGTGGTAACAGCATAAAAATAAACTTCACCCCAAACACAAAACAGCACTCCTCCAACGGAGGAGTTGCAACTCTAAACAGCCGCTTGCAAAACCTTGCGGCCGAAAGAGGCATCTGAAGATGCACCTACATCAACTTTGTAGAATTTTGTGAAAGTGTGGGCGGACGACCAAGTCGCCGCTTTACATAATTGGGAAACAGACGCTTGATGTCGGAAAGCCCAAGAGGCACCTATTGCCCTGGTCGAATGCGCCGTGACAGGAAAGGGGGGCGCTTGACCCTTTAAGGCGTAAACCTGGATTACTATCTGTCGGATCCACCTAGAGATGGTGGCCGACGAGACTGCTTGGCCCTTCTTGGGACCAGCCACCGAAACAAACAGTGAGTCTGACTTCCGGAACGGGGAAGTAGCAGATAGGCATACTCTCAAAGCTCGGACAACGTCCAAGGAATGCAACGCCGACCCCTTAGGATTCGACGGATGAGGACACAAGGATGGAAGTACAATGTCTTCGTTGAGATGAAAAGCCGAAACGACCTTCGGAAGAAAGGAAGGCTGCGGCCGCAGCACCACCCAATCCTTGTGGAAAACCAAATAGGGAGCCTTGCAGGACAAGGCTGCCAGCTCAGAGACTCGTCTAACTGACATAACAGCCACCAAAAGACCACTTTCTGAGAAAGTGTCAACAGGGGAATATCTCTAATATTCTCAAACGGTGCCTTCTGAAGCACCGAGAGGACCCGGTTCAAGTCCCACGGAGGTAGCGGGGGACGGACCGGAGGGGCCACATGTCGAACCCCCTGCACAAAAGTACTCACGAGAGAGTGAGCCGCCAGGGGTCGCTGAAAAAAGACAGCCAGGGCAGATATCTGTCCCTAATCGTACTTAGGGCAAGCCTTTGGTCCACCCCATGCTGTAAAAACAGCAGGATTCTGGAAACCAAATAGGTACGTGGATGCCATTTCATTTCCTCACACATGGAGATGTAGGCCTTCCAAGTGCGGTGATAAACCTTCCTAGAGGACGGTTTTCGAGCACTTCTCATCGTAGAGATTACTGAATCTGACAGGCCCCGGTCTCTCAGTACCTGGTTCTCAACAGCCATGCCGTTAAAGCCAATGACTGTAAAGCAGGATGGAGTATGGGACCTTGCGATAGCAGGTCCTTCCATAGTGGTAGGCGCCAGGGGACGTCTGCTACCAGACGTACTAGATCGGCGTACCAAGGACGCTGAGGCCAATCTGGAGCGATTAGGATCATTGGAATTCCCTCGGCCTCCACTCTGCGGAGCAGAAGAGGAAGAAGCCTTAAGGGAGGGAAGGCATAGATTAGCTGATACTAACCCCACGATGCCACCAACGCGTCCGTTGCGTCTGCCCATGGGTCTCTTGACCGGGCCACAAACCTCAATACCTTCCGATTGAGTTGGGAAGCCAGAAGATCTACGTCTGGTGTGCCTCATCTTTGGCAGAGGAGTTGGAACACCTCCGGGTGTAAGGACCATTCTCCCTGGTCCAGCATCTGGCGGCTCAGGTAGTCCGCCTGTCAGTTTTCCACACCCGGAATGTACACGGCCGACAGTGCCAGTATGCTCCTCTCTGCCCACTTCAGGATGCGAGCGACCTCCGATGCTGCAGCTGAGCTTCTTGTTCCTCCTTGATGATTGAAATATGCCACTGCTGTGGCGTTGTCTGACTGGATCCTGACTGGACACCCTTGCAGCCTCTGAGACCATTTGAAGAGGCACAGCCTGATCGCCTGGATTTCCAGGACATTGATCGGCAGGAGGGCTTCCTCTGGGATCCAGCGACCTTGCGCCGACTGAACACCCCAGACTCCCCCCCCAACCTGTAAGGCTGGCTCCGTCGTGATCACTATCCAGTAAACCGGAAGAAATTACTTCCCGGCCATAAGAGCCGGTGCTGTCAGCCACCATACCAGGGATCTCCTGACTAGGTGGCTCACTCGGATTTGATAATCCAGAGATGAAGGGCATCTGTTCCATCTGGACAGAACTTCGTTCTGTAACACTCGAGTGTGGTATTGAGCATATGGGACCGCCTCGAAGGAGGCTACCATGAGGCCCAACACTCGCATGCAAAAACGGAGTGACGACCAATTCCTGGAAGTCAGCTGCCGTACTGCAGCCCGGAGGGTCTGCAACTTCTCCACAGGGAGGAATACCTTTGCCTCTGAGGAATCCAGAATCAACCCCAGGTACACTAGGCATTGAGTGGGCACCAATACTGACTTTTGCGTGTTTAGTAACCAACCACAGTCTCGAAGAGTATGACAGGCTTACCTCTAATTTTGAGCTTGAAGGGGCCTTCAGTAGAAGGTCGTCCAAGTAGCCCATGATAGCGATACCCCGCTGTCTTAGAAGTGCCAAAATCGGAGCGAGCACCTTGGTGAACGTCCTGGGTGCTGAGGCAAGGCCAAACGGGAGGGCCACAAACTGGTAGTGGTTCTTCTCGATAGCAAATCGCAGAAACCTCTGGTGTCTGGAGTATATGGGGACATGCAGGTATGCGTCCTTGATGTCCAAGGAGGCCAGAAAGTCCCCCGGATGGAGAGCCGTGACTACAGATCGAACCGACTCCATCCGAAATCTTTGTACTTTCACAAAGCAATTGAGGGCTCTGAGATCCAAGATTGGATGAACCCCCTCCTTCTCCGGCACAATGAACAGATTTGAGTAAAAACCCTGATCCCGTTCCTGTTCTGGAACTGGAATAACTACCCCGCGTTCCAGTAGACCCTGGACCGCCCCATACAGGGCCTCCCGACGGGTCGGTAGTAGCTGGAGATTGGAGGTGATGAATCTGTCCGGTGGACAAGAGAGAAATTCTATCTTGTAGCCTGAGGAGATCACTTCGCAAACCCACCTGTCGGAGACTAGAGCTGTCCACTGAGTCGCGAATTTGCGAAGACATCCCCCCACCCGAGAGCTGGGTGGGGGTGGACCTTCATGCGGACGCAGATTTGTCCGCAGGCTTGTTGGGTCTGCGGGACCAAGGACGCTTTTGTCCTTGGGCAGGCGCTTTATCGGCCTGGGGTCTTTTCCCTGTCGCCCTAGGGTGACGAAAAAAACCGCTTGCGTGCAGTAAAGGAGGGCCCTTGCCCTTGGCGTGGCCCCTTACCCTTGCTAGTTTGGGGAAGCAAAGTGCTTCTACCTCCTGTGGCATCCTTGATGATGTCATCCAGAGAAGCCCCAAAAAGTCTGTCGCCCTTAAAAGGCAGATCCAACAGGGCTTTCTTGGAAGTCTGGTCCGCAGACCAGCCCTTTAGCCAGATCAGGCGGCGTATTGCTACTGCATAAACCAAAGCTTTTGACAGCAGGGGAATAGTATCCATGTCTGACTCGCAGACAAACTTAAGGCCCTGGACCAACTGGTCGGCCAAAGTTATCTCATTAGGAGGAGCATCTCGCTCCTTTAACCCCTGGAGTAGCAATTTTGCCCATTCAGTAAGTGTCTGAGACACTAGGGCCCCCGCCAATGCCGGGCGTACTGCCGAGCCTACCACTGAGTATAGGTAGCGAGCGAGTGCTTCAGCCTTCTTATGCACAGGGTCCTTGAAAACAGGAGCCCCTTCTACTGGAATAGTGGTGGCTCTATTAAGTCTGGATACCGGAGGGTCCACTATAGGGGGAGAGGTCCATTTCTTCAGAAAACTCTCCTCAAAGGGGTACCGTACCGCAAACCTCTTTGGGGCTGTAAAGACCCTCAGTGGGTTCTCCCATTCCTTGTATAAGAGTTTGTCAAAATAAGACACACAAGGGAACACCTTAGCAGTGCAGGCAGGTTTACGAAACCCAAAGGGGACTGGAGTTTCTGCTGCTTCTGCAGTATTTTCCAACTTTAGCGTATCCCGCACTGCAGTAATAAGGTCAGATACCAAAGCCGTCTCACGTACTGACCTGGACTTGGAGTCACCCTCACTGTCCGATCGGTCACGGTCTGCAGTCTCTGATGCGTCCGAATCTGGGCCATGAGCCGTAGCTGGTTCTGCATCAGAAGTATCCCCGGAAGATTGCAGGGGACGGGGGCATTTACTACCCCCTGTATTCCCGTGTGCTGCTTCCACCCTGGCAGCAAACGCCTCTAGGATTGTGCGACATAGCGTTCATAGACACCTCAGGGGCACCAGCTGCTAAATCTGGTGTTTCAGGGGAGAAGACATCTGGCTCAGATGCCATGCTGACCACACGCTGACACCCACAGGGCTCCAGGCAAGATATCAATAGGCCACCCTCCTGCGCTGCAGAGATGCTGGGTTACTGCTATGCTGCCGTGTGCTGCGCCTGTGATGCTGTCCCACTGCTGCTGTGTCAGTCTGCTTCTTTTATCAGCACTTCCTGTGTGAATTTTCGCGCCAGTGTAATACACCCTAGAAGCCGGAGACTCTCGCAAAATGGCCGCCAAAAATGTCTGTATGGAAGATAATGTGGGCTCTAAGAAAATGGTCGCTGAGCCGAAGATAGAGGCCAAGCAACCGTAGCCCACAAAAAGATGGCCGCCGAATGGCAATATATACATACAGGGTGGACAAACATGGCTGCCGATCAGTTGATAAGGGCCAGTGGGTGTGGACTACAAGAAAATGGCGCCAAAACCACAGGAAGATGGCCGCCGGGCAGTCACTAGAGGCCGAACCCGGCATGGACCACCCCAAAATGGCCGCCGACAGCATGGAGGAGGAAGCACACACACAGGTAAGCAGAAATGACATTTCTTTTAAATGTTAGTTACAGCCAGCCCCGCTCCAGTGGAACCCCTTAGGTGACCCCCAGCACCCAGCAACCTTTAGCTAGAAGCCCAGGGAGGAGGGAAAGGCAGGGAGAGAGGGAAGAAAGGGGCCACAACCACTTACTTGATCTCTCCAGGAATGTCCAGCTAAATCACCCAGCCGAGGCAGGGGAGTTTTACTTACCTATCCTGCATGTATTATGCTGGAAGACATTCCAAACAGATCATCGTCCGTGCACGGAAGGTGACTGTTGGCCAGGCATGCTGTGATTGGACCCAAAAGGGACGATCATATGTATGCCCTGGAGCGTGACGCTCACCGGACATGCTGCTGCGACTCGGCCGTAAGGTCAGCCGAAGCTGAGCGGTCCGATGCAAGCCCTGGAGCGTAAGCTCACCGGCCAGGCTGCTGCGACTCGGCCGTAAGGTCAGCCGAAGCTGAGCGGTCCGGTGCAGGCCCTGGAGCGTAGGCTCACTGGCCACCCGTGGAGCAACGGGCATGTCGTGGAAAACCCAGCGCGTAACTAGGGTCGGCACACGCTCGATGGCCGAAACTGGGGAGACTACAAGGATCGAGGATCCAGCCTGTCACCCAGTCGGCAGTTGATCGAAGATCGCAGGAAACAAAAAATGTAGCAAAAAAATATATCTTTTTTTCCCCGGACCAATGGGCCCGAAGGGAGCCATGTCCTACTCCTTGCTAGACAGAAAAAAACTGATCTGCGAGATGCAGACTGAGGGCATATACCCAGAGGGTCCGCCCCCTGGGCGGTACTGTAGAAGGTGTGATGCAACACTTTTTACAAGTTTTCTGCCCAGTCACTCCTAATTAACGGATAATACCCACTTTGTCAATAGAGAAGCTGTGTCGGTCCATGGACGAAAGAGTAACTCTGCTTTTTTACCTGAGTTAAATTAGATTAGTTAGAGAGTTTTTTTTTTGTTTGTTTTTTCACTGACTTTCTTGAAAGTGTTCTGAAGAAACAAAGATATTAGATAACTAAAAAAAACTTTTGTGATCGACGGGTATTTTCTTGTTCTTCAGAAAATATATACTTATCCTGAAAAAACAAAACAAATGCACCCTCCATATCTAAGGACTGGGAAACTACAATATAACACATTTTGTTATTGGGTTTAGATATACTTAAAATGTCTATTTGCCTACCCATTTTGTACCACTAAATATTTTCTTAGACCTCTGAGAGTCACCTCTGCTCCTGTATATAGCCGAATTTACAGTACAACCTTAACTGGCAATAAGCTTCTGTAAAACCCCAAGGAACAGCTAGTGAAATGTGATTAAAAGGCTGAGAAATTTTTGGCATAATAACAGATCCTCACTGTAGGAAGGACTGTCTGTCCAATTAACCCAAACTGAGGAATGGGCAGGTCAGGAGACTATAAGACATGAATAAAAAGCCAGCAAGGACTGTTCTGCAGCCTCAGAACTAATGAGAGGTCCAGGACACATGACACAAGTCCCCATCCAGGTAGGGCAAGCTGAAACTTTACCTTGAAATGTTAACATGTTTGATTTATTGTTATTTCTGTTTTTAATTCCTGCAGAAAGACGCCTAGCATTTAAACAAGAAATGTTGCAACAATTAAACCCACATATTCTCTTGCACTATTATATAGACTTAATGTTAGAGGTATTATTTTTATTTAATATCAAAATATTATTATTTGCGGTATTATTTTCCTTCTATATTAAGTTAATATTAAAATATTATTCTTTTTGCTTTAATATTAGCAGTATTATTTTCCTTCTATAACAAGTTAATATTAAAATATTATTATTTTTGCTTTAATATTAGCAGTATTATTTTCCTTCTATATTAAGTTAATATTAAAATATTATTCTTTTTGCTTTAATATTAGCAGTATTATTTTTCTTCTATATTAAATTATTATTATTATTATTCATGTCAAATGGCACAGATCTGAATGAAAACCACATTGCTGCATGTGTTTGGAATTGATAAGCAGAATGTCGTTTTAGATGAAGTTCACTTATTTGTAGACTTTATATTTTAATGGTTATATATATATTTGGAAGTAGCTAAAAAATTAGTGTTTTGCAAAATGTCAGCAAAACCAAAACTCAACTCCACTCATACAAAATAATTGGGGTCAATTAGAAGAACATTTTGACAAAATTTCTCCTAAGACTAAATGGGCAGTTTTGCGGGAAACCCAAGTTTGGAAAATGTTGTTGGTTATAATTGGTAAAATTTGGTAAAATTGGGTTTTACCATTAACCGCTTCAGCCCCAGAAGGTTTTACCCCCCTCCTGACCAGAGCACTTTTTACAATTGCGCGGTCGTGCAATGCTGTACCCAAACAAAATGTGCGTCCTTTTTTCCCCACAAATAGAGCTTTCTTTTGGTGGTATTTGATCACCTCTGCAGTTTTTATTTTTTGCGCTATAAACAATTCTGGGAAAAAAACGATATTTTTAACTTTTTGCTATAATAAATATCCCCAAAAGTTTTTGTTTAAACACATTTTTTTCTCAGTTTAGGCCAATATGTATTCTTCTACATATTTTTGGTAAAAAAAATAAATCGCAATAAGCGTATATTGATTGCTTTGCACAAAAGTTATAGCGTCTGCAAACTATGGGAAAGATTTTTGTCATTTTTATGGCATTTTTTATAAAAAAAATTTTTTTACTAGTAATGGCGGTGATCTGCGATTTTTATCAGGACTGCGACAATGCGACGGACAGATCTGAGACTTTGACACTTTTTTGGGACCATTGGCATTTATACAGCAATCAGTGCTATAAAAATGCACTGATTACTGTGTAAATGTCACTGGCAGGGAAGGGGTTAACACTAGGGGGCGATCAAGGGGTTAAATGTGTCTTCCCTCTGCATGTTCTAACTGTGTGGGTATGTAAGTGACTAGGAGAGAAGCCCTATAGTTTTTCCTACTTCGTAGGAAGAAACAATAGGTCTCCTCTCCTCTGATAGCACAGGGATTTGTGTGTTTACGTTCCCCGTGCTGGCAGAGGGTGTCCGAAAACGAGTAGGACGTACCCGTACGGGATTTCGCCCACCAGTGCCATTGTGCCGCAGTATATCTGCGTGACACGGTAGGCAACTGGTTAAACTGGTAGTAAACTCCCATGTATGATATTTACCTATAAGTAAGCCTATAATAAGGTGGTGCTTCGTTGAAGCTTTAGTAATGCTTCAGTGGTTCTCTTTTGATGCTTTGTTGAAGGTTGGCAGGTGCCGTGTGTGTGTGTGTGTGTGTGTGTGTGTGTGTGTGTGTGTGTGTGTATCTCATACCTGCAATTTCTCCAAAACAAAGCGAAGCTGAAGCTGAATTAAAGCCTCTCAAAAGCTTTAGGTGCTTCAAGCGAGCTTTGCCATAGATTTCTATGGAGGCTTTGAAGACGTTTTGAAGCACCACTAAAGCTACATGGTGTATATTTTTGAAGCGAAGCCAAAGCAAAGCAAACGCAAAGTGTAAACAGGACTGTTAGGGCTAGTTTACACTTGCTTCAAAACATGGCTTCAGACACGCTTTGTAAAACTCTCTGAACGCTAGTCAAAGCTCTTGTCACTAAATAAAATGGTTAGCTTACAGTCCTGTTTACACCTTGCTTTTGCTTGGTGCTTCGATGAGGCTTCGGTGGGGCTTCGATGAGGCTTCGATGGGGCTTTAATGAGGCTTCAGTGAGGCTTTGTGGGGCTTTGGTGTGGCTTCAGTGGGGCTTCAAGCAAGCTTTTCCATAGACTTCTATGGAGGCTTTGAATACGCTTTGAAGCACCACTAAAGCTACATGGTGTATAATTTTTGAAGCAAAGCCAAAGCAAAGCAAAAGCAGGTGTAAACAGGACTGTAAGCTAGCCATTTTATTTAGTGACAGGGTCTTTGACTGGCGTTCAGAGAGCTTTAACAAAGTGCGTCCGAAGCCATGTTTTGAAGCAAGTGAACTTGTTAATAGCATCAGGCTGGATATATACCAAGTAAGTATGGTTTTGGGCTGGAGCTCCTCTTTAAAGATTTTTTGTATTTTTATTGTTGCCCTCTTGGCCGCTTTAAATTACCCGCTTACCCCCTGAAAGATTTTTTTTTTCCTATGACACTACCCATGCTAATTTTTAGCAAAAGTTTGCAATCTGGCCTTCAAAAAGGCAAAAATAAATAAATAATAACAAGATTGCACCCCCATAGACCTCTGTGGGATTGTACATGTAGCACACCCCCGTGGGAGCTGCTGTTTTAGATTTGGGCCTTGCACGTTACCCCACCATTCGTTGTCTAGGGGATGAGAGTCTATACACTTCAGGAGAAACTTCAATGTCCACACAAGTTATAAATTATTTTTCTTTGCTTTTATTTCACACCAACTTGCAGGAAAAAAGGACAGAGGGTTAGGGGAAGTTCAGGCACATGATGCAGACCACTGAGGAACTTTTAGGTTTCAAAACGTCACTAAACAAAGTACACATACCACTTTCCTTCGAGTGGAAATTGCTCACCCGGATAGACCTCTCTCTCTCTCGCCTAGCAGCCGAGGTGGAGCATGGACCCAAAGTCTCTGCCACAGACTTGATGAAAGTAGAACCCCCAACCCATCCGCACCATCCTCTTGCTACTCCCTGTCTAAAATCGAGCTGGTACCTCCTTCACAGTGCGCCTGTAATGTGATGGGGCGCAATGTGAAGGACGTCACATACCACTGAAAATGGAACTTCCACTAAACAGCAGTGTGTAATGAGGGGGTGGGGTTATGCATTTCTTGCTTCCCCTCACTGGCCACAGGCAGCTGAGGCCAATTAAAACCCATAAGCAACTCCCAGGTCACACCCCCCAGATACTCCCACTTTGATCACACCTCCCCAGATTCCCTAACCCTAACTATACCCCCCACCCTGATCACACCTCCCCAGATTCCCTAACTATACCCCCCACCCTGGAGAGAGAGAGAGAGAGAGAGATCCCTAGCCCCGTCTGTATCTGAAGATAGGTCTGTGTCTGATGCCAAGTACCTTCTTGATCCGGGAGGTGCACTGCTGCTTCTTTCAGCAGCTCCCTGGCAGCTTGCACCTCCCACTCATCCTTGTCCTCCAGGCCTCACTGACTGCTGATGCTGGAGCAGAAAGGAGGCTGGAGGAGACGGTGTCCAGCGACATCAGATCAGTCTGGCTGCTTTGAAATCTCCCGCCCACACCCCTTTCCAGGCACAGATTGGCCGCACAAGGGGTTGTGGGCGGGCACAGTGGGGACATGGGGAGGAGGTGGGGCGGACCTAACTTACCTCCTCCTCTCTCCTTGTAGTACGGACTATGGATACAGCGGGCGCCGGGCGGGGGATGTGGACACTGCTGCGGGCGTGCCGGTGGGCGGGTCAGTGGGCGGCGGAGGTAGGGGGCAATGAACGAGGTCACTGCGCCCTCGCTTACATGCGCTAATCACTCGTCTAGGACGAAACACCGGCACCAGACACATTGGCAACACAATGGTGCTCCTGACACTTTGGTGCCCCCTCCCCTCTGGCGCCTCGGTGCATTGCACCCCGTCTCGGATCAGCCCTGGTGTAACCACACTGACACTTTGCAAAAAGTTCCTTCAAAAGTACATAGCTCATGGTGCCAGAATCTTTCAGCCGTTTGGCAGCACCGTGAGGCAAACTGGCCAGGATGCGTCCCTCAATTGTTCCGCTTCTTCCCACAGGCAAGACCGCGTAGGACCATCCCTGGACTAGTAGGCCCCAGCCAGGGCCGGACTACTGACAAGGCCACCGAGGCCAGGCCTCGGGGCTACAGTGAGTGCAGGGGCGGCGGTGGCCGCCGCTGCCCCCCCCTACCTGCCTTCCCGAGTCCCGCGGGCCGCCTCCCGCATAATGCAGTGGTACTTGCGAGTAGCATTGTGTGTGGACGGGGGCGGCCGCGTGCTTGGCCGGGGGGGGGAGTAGTGCGGACTGAGCGGAGCAGCTCACACCTCCATAAGTGGCCGATGACTGACCGGCTGCATGTAATTGGACTGGAGACTTAAGCCCCACCCACCCTCCTCCCTGCAGCTTGTGTTCACTGCATCGTCTCTTGGGGACTCGGGAGGGGTCTGTCTGATGACAGGAGGAGGAAGGAGAGAAGAACACTGCACAAGGGGAACCTCCTGGCAAGGACAGCAGTTACAATTTAATAAATTACTCTTTTGTGTGCCAAGCAGCCAATGTGGAAATGAATATACAGATCATGATTTTGCAATAAAGTGATCCATGCTGCAAACTCATTAAACAGTCTCCACCTTCAGTAAAAGTTCATGTTCTGCAAACTTTGCAATACATGAACTTTCACTGAAGGTGGAGACTGTTTAATGAGTTTGCAGAATGGATCACTTTATTGCAAAATCACGATCTGTATATTACTGTAATGAACTTTCAATGAATGTGGTCTGTTTACTGAGTTTGCATTGATTTCAGCATGTGCAAAGTGCTCCATGCATGCTGAAATCAATGCAAACTCATTAAGGAGGTTGAGGCTGCACTCATTGCCACTGATTAGGCGGCACTCTTATGCCGCGTACACACGATCGATTTTCTTGACGGTGAAAACACCGTCGAGAAAATAGACGGGAAAAACGAGGAACGGCTTGTTCCCTTACACACGGCCGGTTTTCCCGAAATTTTTTCTCTTGGTCGAGAAAAACGACCGTGTAGAAAAAAATGCAGTGAATCACGACGAGAAAAATTAGAGCATGTTCTAATTTTTCTCGTCGTGATTAATGCCGTTTTTCTCGTCGGGAAAATTGGTCAAAAGCCCCCACACGGTCGTTTTTCTCGTCAAAGAGAAAAAATTTAATTTTTCCCGACGAGAAAAATGGTCGTGTGTACGCGGCAGAAGGGTACTTTCACACTCTGGCATCAGCGGTACAGCGCAGCTAAAAACTTTACTGTCGTTTTTGCGGCGCTATTCGGCCACTAGCAGGGCGTTTTTAACCCCCACTAGCAGCCAAAAAAGGGTTAAAAGCTGGCTGTTCGGCGCCGCTGCCCATTGATATCAATTTGGCCACTGATAAGCTGCACTGGTGAGGCTGCATTGATAGGCAATGGTGAGGCTGCATTGTCGGGCGCTGGTGAGGCTGTGCTGATAGGCACTGGTGAGGCTGCATTGATGGGTACCAGTGAGGCTGCTATGATGGGCATTGGTGAGGCTGCTATGATGGGCAACGGTGAGGTAGGCGTTGGTGGGCACTGATCAGTCCGCACTGATGGCCACTGATAAGCTGCACTGGTGAGGCTGCATTGATAGGCAATGGTGAGGCTGCATTGTCGGGCATTGGTGAGGCTGTGCTGATGGGCACTGGTGAGGCTGCATTGATGAGCACTGGTGAGGCTGCATTGATGATCACTGGTGAGGTTGCATTGATGAGCACTGGTGAGGTTGCATTGATGGGTACCAAAGAGGCTGCATTGATGGGCACCGGTGAGGCTGCTATGATGGGCACCGGTGAGGCTGCTAAGATGGGCATTGGTGAGGCTGCTATAATGGGCATTGGTGAGGCTGCGCTGATGGGCATCGGTGAGGCTGCATTGATGGGCACTGATCAGTCCGCACTGATGGGCACTGACTGCACTGGTAAGGCTGCATTGATGGGCTCTGATAAGCCCCCTAGGTTCTTTTAGCCCCCTAGTTTCACCTTTCCACGTCACTGCATTCAGCTGCTGAGGCAGCTAATTGTCAACACAGCGGGCAGTGGCTTGGAGCAATAGCCAGTCTGTTATTGTTTTCTTTTCAATTGCAATAGCAGGCTGGCTATTGCGCCTGCCTACTGCTTGCTATCCATCAGTAGAGGAGGGAACTGAAGGCGAATGTTCACCTTCAGGTCCTCCTCTGCTGATTGACAGTGGGCAGTGAGTGGGTGCAATAGCCAGCCTGCTATTGTCTTATGAAATTCAAAATATCCAATAGCAGGCTGGCTATTGTTTCTTGCCGCTGATGGGTGACTTGACGCTGGTGTTCTATCAATCCAAGGGATTGATAGAACACAGGCAAAAGAGGGGGGAGGATGAGCAGAGAACAGAGCACGGCAGGTCTTCTATCAAAGATTGCAACAGCGGTGGAATGTGTGACCAGTCACATGCTCATACATTTTTACATAATCACGCCCACTTATTTTGGAATATGTGACCGGCAAAAGGAGGAGAGTTCCAACACTTTCTCAGCTGTTCCAGGGCAGATTGAGCCATTGAGTCAGAACTTTTAAATACTTTGTCCTACGAAGACATTATCAATGAGTTTGCCAAAAGAAAAGTTAGAACTAAAAATGTTTAGGGAGTTTCTTACTGCTATAATCTTTAAAAGGCGTTTTCTGCATTACAGAGTATTTTCAGTCTGTACAATTAAAGCCAGTTATTTTCAGTGTTCTCGTGTGTGGAAATATGTTTTTAATTGATCTATTGTAGCAGTCATCGATAAAGGACGAGATTGGTGGTGTGTGTGTGGGTGGGGGGGTGGGCATTGAAGGACCCGGCCTTGGGGTGACAAAGGTAGTCAATCCGGGCCTGGCCCCAGCAACTTCTGGGCCTACTTCTGAGTTGCAGAGCCTCGGGCCAGCAGGCCCTGAGGCCGAAGATGGCTCGCACATCCCTGAGGCCAGGAGGGCCCTCAGGTCAGGATCCGGCAATGAACCCGGCCTCCGTCTCTTAAGTACCCCCTCCCAGAATGCACAGTGGGTTGACCACGCCCCCCTGAGCCACTTCTGGGAAAGGAATACCCAATACATCTAGCCTGCTGCATTTCCAACCCTGACCCGTGATGACAGTGACACCTACTGTCAGGTGGAAAACGCGCAGCCCAGCTAGACTGAAACAGAGCCAACAATTTACATAATTCTTTCTGAGCTGAACTACAGCCCAGATAACTAAATTTAACATATAGTGTCTACCCAACAGGAGTAGGGCGCTACACTTGGAACGTTCAGGTTCACGTGGAATGGAATTAAACGTTATTGTGTTATTTATGGTTGTTAATAAAAGGTCTGCTATGGCCATTTAAATCCAGGATATGTGTTGTCATTATTTAGCCACTTAACCCGGAAGGTTTTACCCCCCTTAATGACCAGGACATTTTTTCCAATAAGGCACTGCGTTATTTTAACTGACAATTGCGCGGTTGTGCGACGCTGTACCCAAATAAAAATTTGGTCCTTTTTTCCCCACAAATAGAGCTTTCTTTTGGTGGTATTTGATCACCTCTGTGTTTTTTATTTTTTGCGCTATAAACCAAAAAAATGCGACGATTTTGAAAATAAATAAATATATTTTTACTTTCAGCTATAAAACACACCCAATTAAAAAATAAAAAAACAAAAACTAATTTCTTCATCAATTTAGGCCAATATGTATTCTTTTACATGTTTTTTGGAAAAACAATCTCACTAAGTGTATATTGATTGAAAAGTTATAGCGTCTATAAACTATGGTATATTTTTATGGCATGTTTATTTATTTATTTATTTTTTTACTAGTAATGGCAGTGATCAGTGCTTTTTAGCGGGACTGCGACATTGCGGCGGACAAATCTGACACCTAATTGACACGTTTTTGGGGACCAGTGACATTATTACAGTAATCAGTACTAAAAATATGCACTGTCCCTGTACTAATGACACTGGCAGGGAAGGGGTTGACATCACGGGCGATCAAAGGGTTACGTGTGTCCCTAGGAGATGCATTCTAACTGTGTGGGGGATGGACTGACTGAAGGAACACAGAGATCCGTGTTTCTGCTTAGCAGGAAGATCTCTGTGTCCTCCCCTGTCAGAACGGCAATCTGCCTCGTTTACAGAGGCAGATCGCCGTTCTGCCTCTCTGACATCGCGTCCGCCGGACCTGCTCATTGGCTCCCCCTCTGTCCAATGGACGTGTGTGCGAATTGTGTGTGATTTTGCGCAATAGAGCCACCATACCGCGGTAGGTGGTCTTTAAGTGGTTAATGTATAGAATGGTATGTGGGTAATAGAGGCAAGGTCATGGCAGCCACAACATCAGCATTACTTTAGTCATGCAAACTGAACTTTGCCCAGTTTGTTCATCACTAGACATAAACTAGGAGTGAGAGATAGGAGGAGAAAGTACAAGGAGGTTCCCATTTGTATAGAATTCCTCAGAAGCATACTGGCATGCTACAGAATATATAATGAACTCTTACTGTGAGAGAAGACAGCCAGACACACCAAACCACAAGGTAAGGACAACAGATGGAGATAAATATATATAGATCGATAGATCGATAGATCGATAGATAGATAGATAGATAGATAGATAGATAGATATGTAGCGGCCTCACCCTCTCTCTCTTCTTTAGTGGTTACTTTGGCTTCGGCCTAGGGGTACCTTGAAGGGGAGAGCGAGGTGCGCCACGGCCCATGTCCTCTAGATTACAGCATGTAGAGGTGAAGGCCAGCATCTAATTACATTCGGGCTGTGTATACGCTCAGAGCCAAGTCTGTTCTGCTGATAACCCCCTTTGCTCCCAGTAATTGGAGTACCACACACTGAAAAGGTCCAACACTTATTTATTCCATAACGGCAAACAAATAGTCCTTTGCGAGCAGACAGTTTGAGACCCATAGAACAGTTCAGTATTGGTGGGGAGTAGGTCAAGGCACAAACCTCAAAGAAACGAAACCGTTGAGGTTTCACCAACGGTTGCTAAGCACAGTGGCTGTTAATGGACTTTGTTTGGCTTCAGAGTCTCTTCCAGCGACTTTAGAGAACAGGAACTGGAGTTACCTTCGCTACGTTGCAGCCCCTGTCAGGGGGAAGACATCCCTCCAAGGGAGTTACCAGAGGCCCCGCCGTCACCGGATTAATGCTGTACCGGGCTATTCAGAAGGGTTACACTCCCCGGCCTCCTCGCCTCGGATATGGGTCCCAACACCTTAGGGCCCCTCGGACTCCTCCACCATCGCGGAACCCAGTCGAAGTTACTGGGCCCCAGGCCTTGGCCGTAGTACCTCACCCCAGGCTTAAGGTGCCTGGGATGGACTCCATCCCTCGCTCCGGCCAGGTCAAGGGCACCTGGGCCTGGAACTCCAGAACGCCAGCACCCAGGCCGAAGGTGCCCCTTTTATCTCCTCTCCCTTTGCGTCACAGCGGGTTCCCCGCCCCGCTGTACCGGCGCCAGGAAAGGACAAAAAAGGAACAGTCTTGCGGTGCAGGTTCAACTCCGACCCAGGGCGACAACGCCACCTGCAGGCCACAGGGAACCTTGCACCACCAGAGTCCTCCAAGAACCACAAAGGGGACTCTCAGATTCCTTAACAATTAGTACATCTGGGTTAAATGACCCAGATGCTCCCCCCCAAATTTAAATACCCGCTACAGATAGATAGATAGATAGATAGATAGATAGATAGATAGATAGATAGATAGATAGATAGATATAAAGATAGATAGATGAGTGAGTGAGTGAGTGAGTGAAAAACGTATATAGCGCTACAAATGCGAACTGAATCGCCTCAAGGCGCTTGGCATCCTAATCCTTCAGAAGAGGTGGGTCTTACATTTTTTCCCGAAGGCCCGATGGTTTTCTTCCATACGGATGTCCGTGGGTAGAGCGTTCCATGGCCGTGGTCCTTGAACTGCGAATCTTCGTTCTCCCTTTGATTTGTAGCGGGACTTGGGGATGTGGAGGAGGTTTTGGTTGGTTGATCAGAGAATGCGTTTGGGGGTGTTTTATCTTCTCGCATAAATATTAAGGAGCGTTTCCTTGTGGGTGAGGCAGAGGGTCTTGAATGTGACCCGATCCTTTACGGTTAGCCAATGCAGGGTCCTCAGTGAAGGGGTGATGGACTCCCAAGTTTTTTTTCCTGTTACCAGTCTGGCTACCGTGTTCTGGACGACTTGTAGGCGTGAAATCTGATATTTAGATAGTCCTATGTAGAGCGAGTTTGCGTAGTCGAGTCAGGAGTTGATGATTGTTCCAACTACTACTGCTATGTCCTCTTCCGGGATGAAGGGGATGAGTCTCCGCAGCAGGCGGAGAAGGTGGTGAGATCCGCTGACTACTGATCCTATTTGTGCATCCATCGACATCTCCGAGTCAAAGATGACTCCGAGACTTTTGACTTTGGTGCTCGGGGTAATGGTCTGTCCAAGAATGGTGGGTGGTGTCCAAGATGTCTTTGTTTTTGTCTTTTGGTTTGCGTGGAGAAGAAGAAGTTCTGTTTTGGATCCATTGAGTTTGAGGGAACTCTCAGTCATCCAATCATCGATCAATGTGAGGCAATTTTCCAGTCCGTGATATTGGTCTTTTTTTCCGGTGATACGAAAGTAGAGTTGGGTGTCGTCTGCTTATGAGTGGTAGCACAAGTCCTGTTTGCTGATGATTTTGAGGAGTGGGCGGAGGTAGATGTTAAAGAGCACGGGTGACAGGGGTGATCCTTGAGGGACTCCGCAAGAAATTGCGCGAGTTTCAGAGGTGAAGACTCCTAGTTTCACTATCTGGGAGCGATTTTCTAGGAAGGATGCGAACCAGGGTAGGTCAGGGTCTGCGACTCCTGCGACTCCTGCGACTCCTGCCTACCATTGTCTGCGACAATGTATGCACAGGGTATGTACAGAATATTTTACATTCATCCCTATTGAAGATTCTCTTACTGGAAACATCAGCTAAAATTGAAGACTTCTTCAGGCAATCTCTGTATTATGCATTGTAAGCCAATAGAAGGGGAAGGGATCACCGCTCCAGGTGACTGTGTGGAAATGGCCCTCTTTTCAAGGTGGAAGCAGCAGGTGGCTAAGCATATAGAAATTAGAAGAGGGAAGGTCTGGACAGCCGCACTCCAATAAAAACGCCTTTAGGCCCCTTTCACACTGACACGTTTTTCAGGCGGTTTAGCGCTAAAAATAGCGCTGCTATACCGCCTGAAAAAATCATGCCCAGCAGTCTTCAGTGTGAAAGCCCGAAGGCTTTCACACTGAAGCGGTGCGCTAGCAGGACCGCTCCAAAAGTCCTGCTAGCCGCATCTTTGCAGCGGTGAAGGAGCGGTGTGTTTACCGCTCCTTTACCGCTGCTGTCCATTGAAAGCAATGGGAAACCGTATTAATACCGCCAGCAATGCACCTCTGCAGAGGCGCATTGTGGGCGTTATTAACCCTTTTTCGGCCGCTAGCGGGGGTTAAAATTACCCCGCTATCGGCCGAATATTGCGGTAAAAACGATGGTATAGCGGCGCTAAAAATAGCGCTGCTATACCACCAGCGCACCTCCCCGCCCCAGTGTGAAAGGGGCCTTATTGTGCAAAATAACAAAAGTACAAACCACAGCAGGGTACAGGATAAAAAACTGACGCATTTCACACTCTCAACAGTGCTTAGTCATAGCTATACAACCACAATACTTTGCTACAAATATATACTAGTTCATATTAAACATGTGATCGATTTTGTAAATAATTTAAACGAATCAATTATTTAAATAAAATTTGGTTAATGGCAAACATGTGTGGTTGTATAGCTATGACTAAGCAGTGTTGAGAGTGTGAAACGCATCAGTTTTTATCCTGTACCCTGCTAAGTTTTGTACTTTTGTTATTTTGCACAATAAAGACTTTTTTATTGGAGTGCGGCTGTCCAGACCTTCCCTCTGCTAATTGATGTAAGCCAATACTCGGAAACTCTCGGTGTGGTTTACCTGGAAAGTGCGTGTGATGGTAGTCCAGAGATGTAATTATGCTGTGAGAATGCAGTGGTATGTCATTGCTGTACAGGGATAAATTTTTGTCACACTTACACAATGCTGGCAGAATTATTGACACAGAATCCTTCCAGAAATCCAATAATTAAAAGATGGTCCACCCAGCTCTGTGTGTGCCAGCCTTGCAGCAGGACATTGTGTAATCCCAGCAGGGGGGAATATTCCTTCTATAGGACATAGATTTCATGTGGAATGACACAAAGGGCATCAGACAGGACACCACTCCTACCAGAGTGTCAGAGAACATCTACAAATGTACCATTTTTACCCCCCCCCCCCCCCCCCACACACACACACACACACTTTTTTTCTTGGACAGAAATGCTGTACAATGCCCCCGGGGACAATTAAGATGACAGGCACAAAAGTGCACAGTTTCTTAAATTTCAAAGTTAAATGTCACGTTCCCCATGCAACCTTTTTAAATGTAAAGAGAAACTTCAGCCCTCCCTTTAGTCTTGCATCGTTGTACAGGCTCCTCTCCCCTATTGAAGTTGCTTATTCTGAATTTATTGCTTCTCACAGTGTGCATGAGAAACTGCAGCAAGTCAGATAGAGCCTGCCTCATTTTCTGGCTGGAGAACATTCAACGATATCTATCTCTTTCTTCTTAGTCCACTCCCTTCATTCTTTGGGTTTTTGGGTCTTCCAATCACAGAGGCTCAGCATCACGTGTGTGCGTGTTACAGTGTTGCCAACCTACCAGATTTACTGGCACGATACCCAAAATTTACTGGCACAACCACATTTTTACTGCCATTTTACAAAATTACAGTTTTAAGTGCAAATTTTAGTATTTAGGCTACAAAAAAGTACAGTATCCAAATAGCAATGTGATTTAAGGTAGATATTAAAGGTAAAAAAAACATATTTCTGTTATTTTTAATATAAAAATAGTCCATCAGTTTTTGTTCACCATCACCATCTGCCCCCTCACCTCCTGCCACCACCATCACCTCCTGCCACCACCAGCTCCTCCTGCCACCACCACCAGCTCCTCCTGCTGCCACCACCAGCTCCTCCTGCCACCACCAGCTCCTCCTGCCAACACCAGCTCCTTCTGCCACCACCAACTCCTTCTGCCATCATCACCTCCTTCTGCCATCATCACCTCCTTCTGCCACCACCTGCTCCTCCTGCCCCCACCAGCTCCTCCTGCCACCACCAGCTCCTCCTGCCACTGTCACCTCCTGCCACCACCAGCTCCTCCTGCCACAACCAGCTCCCACCACCATCTCCTGACACCACCAGCTCCTCCTGCCACCACCTGCTCCTTCTGCCATCATCACCTCCTTCTGCCACCACCTGCTCCTCCTGCCCCCACCAGCTCCTCCTGCCACCACCAGCTCCTCCTGCCACTGTCACCTCCTGCCACCACCAGCTCCTCCTGCCACCACTAGCTCCCACAACCATCTCCTGCCACCACCAGCATCTCCTTCCACCATCACCTCCTGCCACCACCAGCTCCTCCTGCCATTACCAGCTCCTCCTGCCACCACCAGCTCCCACCACCATCTCCTGACACCACCAGCTCCTCCTGCCACCATCAGCTCCTTCTGCCACCACCAGCTCCTTCTGCCATCATCACCTCCTTCTGCCACCACCTGCTACTCCTGCCCCCACCTGCTCCTAGTGCCACCACCAGCTCTTCCTGCCACTGTCACCTCCTGCCACCACCAGCAGCTCCTGCCACCACCAGCGCCTTCTGCCACCATCACAAGCTCCTGCCACCATCACCTCCTGCCACCAGTCTGCAACTTGCAGCCCCGACTACTAGTCTGCTGACTGACTCACCAAGTCCAATTTAAGAGACACACACTGGGCACGGCGACGGCGGGCAGCAGCAGCCAGCAGGCTCCACAGTCCACAGACTTCACACACTCATCCGGGCAGGCAGGCAGGCAGGGGTCCGTCCGTTGCTCCGTAGCTCCAGTGGGGTATGTGTGCTGTCACTGCTGTGGTCTGTACTCCGAGTCCCGTCACTCAGGCTCCCGAGATCCCGATGCTCAGCTCTTAGTCTCGGGCACGTCTGCCCGCTCTGCCAGTTTTTAGACTGGCAGCAGTGTTGGCACGAAAATGCGCTGAGATCATTGGCTGCGCGGCGGGTGGGCTGGGCAGAGGCTGTGCAGGAGTCAGACTCGGCGGCTCAGTTTCAGATCTTCTCTGCGATTTCCGGAATTGAGCATGCGCCGTTCCGACCCGATCCGATCGCCGCCATTTTTACTGCCATATTTCCCTTACTGCTGACTTTTACGAACAGGGAAAAAGTGCCTTTTATTTACATACTGTCCGTAATTCTACGTACGGTTGGCAACACTGGTGTGTTACCTAGGATGGTCTGCATGAAAATTTACGCCTACTCCTCAAGACTGACGCTCATCCATCAATGCATGTTGCTATTTGCATAACTCCTCCCATAACATGTTGGATCAATTATGGTATTAAACTCTTAGTATAAACTTTTATCTACATGTAAGCTTGTAATAAGTCCTACCTGTAGGTGCCGTGAATATCTCCTAAACTTGCACAGCTTTAGCCGATGATATCACTGGCGCATGTGCGGTACACCATGCATTCAGGGCACACTGAGTGTGCCATGATTGCAGATAGCACCATGCCATGATAGTGATTCCCATGCACACTCATAGGAGTGACATCATCACAGCCTTTCTATTCATATGGTCGGAGAATGCAAACCCAGAAGGAAGACCAGACAAAAGGCCCAATTTAAAAGGTAGATCTGTCTAATGTGCTACTATGCAGTGCTTCCACTGGCACCACCGAACAGTCTAGGGGTTCTTTTGGGGTTTTTATTGAGAATGATGAACTGGGATAGGGAGCGGGAGCATGGGACACCCCCAATAAACTGTAAAAGTGAATAACTTGAGGACTCCTTGACTTTGTGGCTGCACAGTACAAAAATGAAAGTCCCACAGGATCTCTATTAGACTTGTGCACAACGGAAAAATTCGTTCCGTTTCGGTTCGTTTCTTTCCGGTCCTGTTGATTCGTAATCATTCGTAATTTTGCTAGACGGGATTTTTCGTGTTCGGACTCATTCGTATTTTTGCAAGCGACATTTTTCGTTGAATTTTTTGTTGCTTTATAATTCGTACTTTCGGTAGAGTACGTTGTTTTTCGTTGATTCTGGACACAACTCCTACTTTCGTAACTTTTTTTGGGTTCGTACTTTCGGTAGAGTACGTTGTTTTTCGTTGATTCTGGACACAACTCCTACTTTCGTAACTTTTTTTGGGTTCGTTGATTCGTAATTTTCCGTGTCTCTCTCACAACGACGCTGCCTATTATGCCTAATGTGCTTCGAATGGATTTGTACTTTTCTAAATACATTGCGGTTATTTGTAACGATTCGAAATCTCGTATTTTACTTTCGTTTTTAACATGCGGCTATAGGCTCCGCCCCTGTACACCATTTTGAGAGGGTTCAGCACGGTGAGGGAGAAGCAGAGAGCAGAGCAGAGTGAGTGTTATTGTGCTTCGAATGGATTCGAAATCTCGTATTTTACTTTCGTTTTTTACATGCGGCTATAACCTCCGCCCCTGTACACCATTTTGAGAGGGAGTTCAGCACGGTGTGGGAGAAGCAGAGAGCAGAGCAGAGTGAGTGTTATTGTGCTTCGTATGGATTCGTACATTCGTAACTTTTTCATAACGAATTATGCCGAAGACATTCGGGCATTCGCTATTTGCGGTATAATTTATTTCGGATTCGGTCTTATTCGTAATTGCTTTGTTCGGAAATTCGAATGCTTCCGAATGTCCGAAAGTTGCTAAATTCGGACGAATTTCAATTCGTTACGAAACGAATTGCACAAGCCTAATCTCTATGCTGATGGTGACTAGTACTCCTTCCAGAGTCTAAAAGCTATACCCAGTCTTTAACTCCTCAGCACTGGGGTCATCTACTCATCCATATGATCATCGGTTGCCTCCTGCCGATATCCACCAGACTTTTCCTAGTGAGGGAGACGTAGACCACCATAGGACAGCTGGACTCTTTCCCACCAACTCCTTCTTGGCTCTCTCTAGTGAGATTCTCCAGACCCAACTTGATCCCTTGAAGCCTGTAAAAAGGCCCACCAGCTAAGCCTAGCTTAAACCTCCATGTCTTCCTAGTAGATTCTGCTAGAAATCTTCCCCAGGGGTCTCTCCTTAAGCAGGACTGGATCCCGGACGTCTGCTCTCTGCTGCTGCTGCTCAGGCCTCAGGCTATTTATGAGACCCCCCACCCCCCCCACCCCCAGGGATTGGCTGGAGTTACTTAAATATTCAGGCTGCATGTCCTGCTCTTCTTCCCAAGATGGTTCTAGGATCCTTTAGAAGACAGGGAGAAGCAACAGAGGAGCAGCCTGTGAAATACTGAGCAGCCCTAATTAATCAACCCCTGCTCCACTGATTACAACTATAACTATAACTAAATTTATCTAGCAGCCTACTCTACACTAGAAAGGTGCTAAACTTGTAACACGGGTGGTGAGCTTAACTCATGGATTAATACTTCAGTCTCAGATGTATCCAGTTATTTTACAAGCAAAATCCGTTGATGTGTAGGGTGCTGTCAGGTCAGAATCCAGGAACCCAGTTGGAATGGGGTCAGAACACAATTATAGAATAATGACAGTAGGATAATTCTAGGAATCCAAAGCTACTGCGCCACTCCTTCAGGTTTTTGTTGTGGTGATTCACCCTATTCGTCCTGGTGACAATTGTCACCAGAACTGAAAGTAATGGGAAATCTAAAACTTTACAACAATAGGTGAGGGTAAAGCCTCGTACACACGGTCGGTTTTCTCGTCAAGAAACAACAAGAAAACTGCCGGGAGAGCTTTCTTACCGAGAAAACTGGCCAGGATCTCAACGAGAAAAATAGAGAACCTGCTCTCTATTTTCTCGTCGAGATTCTCGTCGGCCTGTTACCGACGAGAAACCCGAGAGTGTGTACGCGTGCCTCTCGCCGTTGAAACCCGCGCATGCTCGAAATGACTTTGACGCATGCGCGGTAGCTTCCTAGGCATAGGTAGGGTGTAGCAAGATGGCGGCGGCGGCATCGAATGTGACGAGTGCACGCTCGTCGTAGTCGATGACGTCACCACGTTCGTTCCATTCAAAAGAACGGCGGTTCTTTTGAATTGAGCGTGTGTACACTCGGCCTGGACAAGATTCTTGTCAAGAATCTCGTCAGCAAAAACGACGTGTTTTTTCCTGACGAGATTCTTGGCCGCGTGTACGAAGCTTAAGTCTTTCAATGTTCCCAATCTTCCCTGCTGAACCAGTCAAATTTAGATGCATTTATGGCCAATGTGGTTGAACAGAAGTTGATCTACGGATCAACTTCTGTTTAACTGCCCTGCCAGGTAAAAGCTTCTTGATCAGTGCTGCAGGCTATAGACTGCAATGCTTATCAGTGTATTCTGATTGCAGGGAAATCTTCCCGTTGTCAGAATACAAAGACACAGTGAGGAGGATTCTCTCACCCACCTGGAATGTGTGGATGTGGGAATTAGATCAGTATTTTTCATTCAACCCGCTGGTTGAATGAAAAAGATGACTCATTTTAGGCCAGCCTTATTCCTACTTCCTGTTGTGTCCTCGGAATAAGAAAGGAAGGGGAATCTCCTCAATGGGACATGTGCAGAAAAAAACTGGTTGGCCTTGGGTACGCTTTAAAAAGTACACATTCCCTATGGACTTTGGCTACTTTGTACCAGACCATCTTTTGGTGCAGAAGACAACTCAAAGTAGTCTTTTTCAACCTTTTTACCATAAAAAAACGCTGATAAAAATCTATTTATTGGTGGTCAGTGGAAGGAATTCTCTTTATATTGGTGTCATGTCTCTGGCTCTGCCAAATGGTGTTGTCCTGGAACTATTACGATACCATAACTCGAGAGGTCAATCAGCCACATCTCAAGGAACACATAACAACCTCTGAGGAACCCTAGAGTGCAAGGGATTGCTAGTTGAGAATGGCTAGTTATGGTATACAATCATGTCTGTATCTCTTTATCTCCTTTACATGGGAACAGGGCACATGGCAATTGTTAGTTTACAGATATTCTTTAATGCAGCTTAAAGGTAGTAACAAGGACACAGCATTTCTGTCAGGATAAACATGTATTCTCTGTATTTCCTAAAAATGTTCTCTGCCTGAAAAAAAAAAAAAAAAAAACGAATGCAGCCACCACCTTTACAGACCGGTAAGTGCAATATATTACATTTTTTGTTCTTGTGTTCATGTATCTTTTAAGCTGGATGACACCCCTATTTACCATTGCTATGACTGAGTGCTGGATGGAAATGCTGTTATCGTACATAGAAAACGATTTGGTCGACTATAGATGAGCTCTGAGCAAAGATCATTGTAGTAACCTGTCACTATCTGCCTTAAACAGGATTTCATTTTTATAATCAGACAAAACATACCTGGAAAGGGTATTAAAGAGTTTACATTCTTAGCAACGGAATCTCCACCCTATAGGGACCTATAAAATGGTTAGAATTTGTTTAGGTTTAAGTAGTAAGCGTTTATGGGTTGAGGTTAAAGGGATGCTGCCATGGGGGGAATCACGGAGGCTGCCATAGCTGAATTCTCCCTTTTAAAAAATTCTAGTTCCCTGGCTGTCATTTGGAAGCCTTTGGCTTTAACACTGTCTGAGTCCCTGACTTGAAATGAGTATAAGCATGCTTGTTGTGGATCCGTGAATCAAAAGCCACAGCCAGGAAAGTAGCATTTTCTTCAGGAAACTAGCAATGACATCACTTGTACTTCCATGTGTCTTGGCTGCACCCTGTATAAAATGTTTATTTGCAAAAAAAAAAAAACCCTTGAAATCTTCCACATTTTGTCATGTTACAACCGAAAACGTAAATGTATTTTATTGGGATTTTATGTGATAGACCAACACAAAGTGGCACATAATTGTGAAGTGGAAGGAAAATGATAAATGGTTTTCAAAATGTTTTACAAATAAATATGTGAAAAGTGTGGCGTGCATTTGTATGGCGCCCCCCTGAGTCAATACTTTGTAGAACCGCCTTTCACTGCAATTACAGCTGCAAGTCTTTTTGGGGATGTCTCTACCACCTTTGCTCATCTAAAAAGTGACATTTTTGCCCATTCTGCTTTGCAAAATATCTCAAGCTCTGTCAGATTGGATGGAGGGCGTCTGTGATCAACAATTTTCAAGTTATGCCACAGATTCTCAATTGGATTTAGGTCTGGACTTTGACTGGGCCATTCTAACACATGAATATGCTTTGACCTAAACCATTCCATTGTAGCTCTGGCTGTATGTTTAGGGTCGTTGTCCTGCTGGACGGTGAACCTCCACCCCAGTCTCAAGTCTTCTCTTGTGAACAAGCAAGCTATCGCTTGTGAAACGCGTCTACCATTGCCTGTATCTGTCTGACCCTTTTGACAATAAAGATGACATCAAGATAAGTTGGAGTTCCGGTGTGTGACCAATCTCTTGTTTTATTCAAGTCTTTTGCAGACTCTAAAAGGTTTTCTTCTAAGATTGCCCTGTATTTGGCTCCATCCATCTTCCCATCAACTCTGACCAGCTCCCCTGTCCCTGCTGAAGAAAAGCATCCCCACAACATGATGCTGCCACCACCATGTTTCACGGTGGGGATGGTGTGTTCAGGGTGATGTGCAGTGTTAGTTTTCCGCCACGTTTTGCTTTTAGGCCAAAAAGTAAAATTTTGGTCTCATCTGACCAGAGCACCTTCTTCTACATGTTTGCTGTGTCCCCCACATGGCTTCTCGCAAACTGAAAACGGGACTGTAACGGGAAGGCCCGGGGAACTCAGAATCGCTTAGGAAGTATGAAATACCCTTGCGCCAGCTTCCCCAATGGCTCTTATGTGTCAATCACCCTGTGTCTCTATTAGGGGCACAGGGTGAATGAAAACCCCAATATGGTCTATGATGGCCATTAGGCTTGTGCAATTCGTTTCGTAACGAATTGAAATTCGTCCGAATTTAGCAACTTTCGGACATTCGGAAGCATTCGAATTTCCGAACAAAGCAATTACGAATAACACCGAATCCGAAATAAATTATACCGCAAATAGCGAATGCCCGAATGTCTTCGGCATAATTCGTTATGAAAAAGTTACGAATGTACGAATCCATACGAAGCACAATAACACTCACTCTGCTCTGCTCTCTGCTTCTCCCACACCGTGCTGAACTCCCTCTCAAAATGGTGTACAGGGGCGGAGGTTATAGCCGCATGTAAAAAACGAAAGTAAAATACGAGATTTCGAATCCATTCGAAGCACAATAACACTCACTCTGCTCTGCTCTCTGCTTCTCCCTCACCGTGCTGAACCCTCTCAAAATGGTGTACAGGGGCGGAGCCTATAGCCGCATGTTAAAAACGAAAGTAAAATACGAGATTTCGAATCGTTACAAATAACCGCAATGTATTTAGAAAAGTACAAATCCATTCGAAGCACATTAGGCATAATAGGCAGCGTCGTTGTGAGAGAGACACGGAAAATTACGAATCAACGAACCCAAAAAAAGTTACGAAAGTAGGAGTTGTGTCCAGAATCAACGAAAAACAACGTACTCTACCGAAAGTACGAACCCAAAAAAAGTTACGAAAGTAGGAGTTGTGTCCAGAATCAACGAAAAACAACGTACTCTACCGAAAGTACGAATTATAAAGCAACAAAAAATTCAACGAAAAATGTCGCTTGCAAAAATACGAATGAGTCCGAACACGAAAAATCCAGTCTAGCAAAATTACGAATGATTACGAATCAACAGGACCGGAAAGAAACGAACCGAAACGGAACGAATTTTTCCGTTGTGCACAAGTCTAATGGCCATATTCAATGCTGTACATACATTTTATCTAGATTGGGTCTGTAATATTCATCCACCATATTCCCCAGGATACCTGCAAAGAACTCTCTACTGTTTGATTATGACCTCAACAGGTTAATTGGAAAGTGACGCCTTCATGATGTTTAGACACATACTCTTAGATGCTAATATCATCACAGACAGCCCTGTCTTTGTGTAATCATTGCTGTGAGGAATTAAGGTAATTTGCATTCTATTGTTCAGTATGACTTGGGAAGGTCTGGTGTGAATAGAAGTAATTAACCCTATACTTGTGTGTATTGTAAAGGCAGACTGGGATTTACAATACAAAGGGATTTAAGATGTAAAGGGTTTAGAACCTGTTGTCGCCAGACAGACTGGCTGCCAACCCTTTGTGGGAAGATGTGTATTGGAGATCGTATATTCTATTGTGTTGGGATCTTTTGAAGCCTAGCAGACGTCAGGATGAGGTGTTGAGTTTTGGGATGTGTGGGTGGAGCTGGGCCCTTGTTCATGTTAAATCATGTGCCCTGAATTGTGTATAAAGTTACAATGTTTGTCAATAATAAATTCATTCCTACTACAGAAGAGACAGAGTGCGTCTCGTCTTCTTCCAGAGGGGTCGGCTCCTATAGGAAAGGGTCGTTTAGCTGTGGATATCGGTAGCGAGTGGATGTGTGTCTAGGAGAGGGAACATCGTAAACGGCGTTAATACCCCTTGAGATTGGGGTGCCGTTACAGGGACTTCTTATGACTTTCTTTTAACAATGACTTTCTTCTTGCCAATCGTCCATAAAGGCCAGATTTGTGGAGTGCATGACTAATAGTTGTCCTGTGTACAGATTCTGCCACCTGAGCTGTGGATCTCTGCAGGGAGGGAAAATTGCTAATTGGGCTTAATTTGGACATTTTCACTTAGGGGTGTACTCACTTTTGTTGCCAACGGTTTAGACATTAATGGCTGTGTGTTGAGTTATTTTGAGGGGGCAGAAAATTTACACTGTTATACAAGCTGTACACTCACTACTTTACATTGAAGCAAAGTGCCATTTCTTCAGTGTTGTCACATGAAAAGATTTAATAAAATATTTACAAAAATGTGAGGGGTGTACTCACTTTTGTGAGATACTGTGTATGTATGTATATATATATATATATATATATATTGTTTTTGCTTTTTGTTGTTTTGTTTTTTGTTTTACATTTATATATAACTTTTGTCATAAAATAAAAATGTATATATATTATTTAATGCATAGAATTATATATAAATTATAATACAGTATATATTACTGTATATAAAAGTATTGGGACGCCTGCCTTTACACACACACATGAACTTTGATGGTATCCCAGTCTTAGTCCGTAGGGTTCATTACTGAGTTGGCTGAGTTTTTATGTAAAAAAAAATAAGTATATATATATATATATATATATATATATATATATATATATATATATATATATATATTATATATATATATATATATATATATATAAGAAAAGACAGGACACGATCTCCAATGCAAAAAGTTTTACTGAAGTATCTTCATAACATGTAAAATAACAGCTACTGTGCAGTTTCAAGCCTATCATGCTATTCATCAAGCTCTGTGTAATGATTTACAACAAACATTCTACCTACCGTATATACAAAAACCACAAGGTGTAGCCACACAGGTGTATCTCATAACGCCCCTCCTTTCTCAATTAACCCACCTACTTCCTAATATACATCACACTACATAAATTGCCTACCCACATCACCTGCATACGTTTACATACCCTGGTAGAATTTCTGATTTCTTGGCCATTTTTCAGAGAATATGAATGATAACACAAAAACTTTTCTTTCACTCATGGTTAGTGTTTGGTTGAAGCCATTTATTATCAATCAACTGTGTTTACTCTTTTTAAATGATAATGACAACAGAAACGACCCAAATGACCCTGATCAAAAGTTTACATACCCCAGTTCTTAATACCGTGTATTGCCCCCTTTAACATCAATGACAGCTTGAAGTCTTTTGTGGTATTGGTGGATGAGGCTCTTTATCTTCTCAGATGGTAAAGCTGCCCATTCCTCTTGGCAAAAATCCTCCATTTCCTGTAAATTCTTGGGCTGTCTTACATGAACGGCACGTTTGAGATCTCCCCAGAGGGGCTCAATGATATTGAGGTCAGGAGACTGAGATGGCCACTCCAGAACCTTCAGTTTATTCTGCTGTAGCCAATGACAGGTCGACTTGGCCTTGTGTTTTGGATCATTGTCATGTTGGAATGTCCAAGCATGTCCCATGCGCAGCTTCCTGGCTGATGAATGTAAATGTTCCTCCAGTATTTTTTGATAACATTTAATCTTGCCATCAATTTTGACCAAATTTCCTGTGCCTTTGTAGCTCACACATCCCCAAAACATCAGCGATCAACCTCCGTGTTTCACAGTAGGTATGGTGTACCTTTCATCATAGGCCTTGTTGACTCCTCTCCAAATGTAGTGCTTATGGTTGTGGCCAAAAAGCTCAATTTAGGTCTTATCACTCCAAATGACTTTGTGCCAGAAGGTTTGAGACTTGTCTCTGTGCTGTTTGGCGTATTGTAAGCGGGATACTTTGTGGCATTTTCATAGTAATGGTTTTATTCTGGCGACTCAACCATGCAGCCCATCTTTCTTCAAGTGCCTCCTTATTGTGCATCTTGAAACAGCCACACCACATGTTTTCAGAGTCCTGTATTTCACCTGAAGTTACTTGTGGGTTTTTCTTTTGTAGCGGGGTGCTAAATTTAGGGGAAGTGTTTGAATGGTAGTATACTCAAACACCCTGATTGTCAGGGTTCTTGCAGCCATTTTTGTCCGCAGGGAGAGTATCGGTGTACAGTTCCCTGTGGCCTACAGGTGGCGCTGCCATAGTAGGCCAGTGTTGAACCGCTGATACAGTGCTGTGCCTTGTGTGTCCCCTCTCAGCAGCCATACAGTGGGTGTGGTAGGCCTGCTGTGCATGCTGGGAGAGGATATAAAAGGGGCAGACGCTGCCTGTTCGGGGTCTAGCCGTTCTGTCGTGGTCGGGGGTCCTACCCCAAGGGTGTTCCTGTCCTTAGGCCCAGGGGCGGAGGTCGGTGAATCAGTCCCAGGCACCTTTAGCCCTGGGGCTGCACCAAAGGCCTGAGCCCAGCACCTTCGGCTGGAGCCCACTAAGGATCGAGGAATCTCAGGGTGCCTTGCAAGGGGACCCGTATCTTAGATGAGGAGGCCGGGGGAGGAACCGTTCCGAAGGACTGATGCGAGAGTCACGGTGAAGGAAGGGTCCCAGTAACTCTCTAGAGGGATCTCTTCTCCTTAGAAGAGGCCAAGTTCATCAGGTCTGTGGCAGAGACCAAGTTCATCAGGTCTGTGGCAGAGACCCTGGGGATTAGTTAGCGCACCGTTCTAGCTGCTGGTCCCAAGCAAGGGAGACTATCCAGAAGTGCTGAGTCTGCTTGAGAAGCCAAGCAGTGAAGTGATTACGTTTGTGCCTGGACCTCCTCCACACCTTAAGCTGTCCTGTTCTCACTCCAACCTTTCCTATCTGAGACTGTGTTTTTGAGAGAAAATAAACTCTACGTTGGAGTTGCAATTGGTGTGGACCTTGAAGTTACTCGGGGAACATAAGGACTTATCTTTATTAAAATAGAGGTGAGAACATTCTCGGACTTTCTGATTGTGGAAGACCCATCAACAACACCGCTCAACCTCCGCACACGGGAGGGTACGGGCTTGTGGTGCGGTGTGCCTCTCTCTTCCTGTGAGGAGCCAACAAGGCAGGTAAAGAAAGGGGTTTGTTCGCTACACTTTGCATCCGGAACAATTTTCCTGGCAGTTGTGGCTGAAATTTTAGTTGGTCTACCTGACCGTGGTTTGGTTTCAACAGAACCCCTCATTTTCCACTTCTTGATTAGAGTTTGAACACTGCTGATTGGAATTCTCAATTCCTTGTGTAGCGGCATCCAGTCTCTCCTCTCTACTCTTCTTGCTCTGGCTTTTGTCTAGGGGTACTCTGAAGGAGAGAGTACGGGGTCACCACGCCAAGTCCCCCTGCAGAGTATGTGCAGTGAGAGACAATCCTCTTTTACCTTCGGGTCGGTGTTCTGCATCTGGAGACCTCCTCCTGGTTTTCTCGAACAGTGTCTGCCAGTAAATGAGCCCCACACCACTAAATTCCCACACTCCTTTATTCTTCCGATAACAGAGTAATGCACAGACAGTTGGACTCCCTCAACGAACAGAACAGACAGGGGGGGTGTGGATGCGAGTAGGCCCAGGCACAATGAACTCTCCACTTTCCTTCCTGAAAGTTGGTTGTGGTCTCCGAGCGAGGGGGGGATTTCCATCCAGGCGGTCTCCGATGGAAGGCTCACCTGTCACTGGCAATATGCTGCACCAGGTCTTCAAGCAAGTATCTCCCACCGGTCCATTACGCCCTCCGGATTCGGGTACCCACTCCCGGGGCCCCCTAGGATCTCCTTCCCTCGCGGAACTCAGTGTTGGGCACTGAGCTCCAGACCTCCATCCGAGTACCTCACCCCAGGCTAAAGGTGCCTGGGATAGAACACGACCTCCGAACGTCCTCTAGGCCTAGGCCGCCTAGAGGACCGACACGAACCACCGCCCACAGGCTGAAGGTGCCCGGGACTCGACTCCGTGACAAAGATGGCCGGCCCCTTTATACCCTCTCCCAGCAAGCACGGCCAGTTCCCCGCCCCACCATACTGCTGCCGAGGGAGGACAAAAAGGGAGCACGGCAGCAATGGTTCAACCCCAGCTCAAGGCGACAGCGCCACCCGCTGGGCTGCAGGGAACTGCACATCACTGGTGTCTCTGCCAGTTTTAAATACACAGAAAAGTGTATACCCGCTACACTCTCCCCCTGGTGGTTTGACACTGGTCCCCAGTGTCTGGAATAAACCATGCACTCAAGGGCTGACATAGTCCAATCCAGAAACCGACTGAAAATTGTAAAAAATCCAAAAACTTTAGAAAACTAAAACTAGCTAGAGCAGTTGTGCCTGAGCCTCACATGAA
Source organism: Rana muscosa (assembly GCA_029206835.1). Taxonomy (NCBI): domain Eukaryota; kingdom Metazoa; phylum Chordata; class Amphibia; order Anura; family Ranidae; genus Rana; species Rana muscosa. The sequence goes on along the minus strand of CM055116.1, from coordinate 1,233,630,281 downwards.
AAGGGAGGGAAAGGGAAACAACAACACTTAACAACAACCTTGAAATCACATTTTCACATTAGACTTTTCCCCGCCCATCCTGACTAAGACCCACCCCATACTCAGTGGTCTTGATGGTATGCTCTCCTGCAGAGGGGAAAAGAAAGTTAACACACATAAACCCTGACACATGTATTCGTGTGAGAATGAAAAAACATATCCGCAGAGAAATCCTTTCCTTCATAAAAGTGTGTGTGTGAACAGTGATATCGATGCGCAACACTGCCACCTGGTGAAAGCATCGCGGTAACTGCACTCGTGGAACTTTCCTTCTTCTCTTGCGCCCTATCTACCCCAGAGTCCATGATTTCTTGCTGGAGAATTGAAGAACATACAGGAACAGTCCTTCATTCCTCTGGGTAACAAGAACAACAACCCCGGAAAGTTCAGCAGCATAAAGAACAAAAACGGAGTCTCTCTTCTACTATAGATAGAATCGAGGGTGCGGCAGGATAAGTGGCTTCAAGTGCTGACCCATGGTCTCCAAATGGTACTCGACATCTTCCCCTTCCTTGCGTCGGATCAGCACCTTGTCCGTGTGGATATGTCGTCCCAGCATCCATTCTGCTTTGCAATCTTTAAAGCGCTGAGAGGCCTTGGGGGAACATGCAAGGTACCTGCGGGCGTGTGGAACCTGAAGGTGGGTCCACACAAAGTCATTGTACCAGCGCTCCCGGCAAACTTCCACTTCATACAACAACTCCTTGGACAAGTACGGGTACTCCCATCCATACTCAGCAGCAACCTTCCGGCCAAATAGGCGTTGTAGTCTCGCCAGAGGAGGCATAGTGGCTTTGTCCCCTTCGCCAGGCAAAACTATTGAGTCTGGGTGGCGAGGGACCTTGATTACATCTGGTCAGGGCATAGGTGCCCGCAACAACAGTCTCTTTTCCCCGGCATTAGGTGCAGGAGGCACCGGGAAGGCAAGAGTAGGCTGGGAACGGGACCCCTCCTCAGGCGCTGGTGCCTCCACCTGGGGTGTACTATCCCCTGTAGACATGGGTGGGTCCCTGGTTCTGCGGGACGAGGCAAGAGGTACTTTGTCCCAGCCCTTTTGAGCAAACAGTTCGTCTATGGCGACATCGTCTCCCAGATCGGAGAGCGACTCTAGGTCGGAGGTGTCACACTCCTCCGCGGGTATGTAGCCTGTAGTGGAAACGGGACTACCACCCCCCCACGGACACACAGGGTTGTGGATCCCCGACACCTCCGCCCACACACCAAGTCCCTCCACCTGGCTTGCCTCTGCCTTTTCTAGAGGCAGGACGTCCGGAACTCTTCTTACCGGATTCATCCGGGCCGGGCGCAGGCGAGATGGTCCACCGCAACCGCTGGACGGGGCTACCATACCGGTCTTTCTCTTCGGCGGTGGACGCTGTGAGACAGTGGTGACCAAATCAGCATCCTCGGATTTCTCCCGTTGAGTACTCGCGACCTCCTCCGCGGTCGCTGCAGTGCGCACAGGGATGACTGTCAAAGCAGTGATTCCTCCTGCTTGAGTGGTGCTGCCTGTGGTACGGCCGGGGTAGATGGTTCTTGGCTTCTCAATGACTGTATCTACCTCGAATAGGAACTCCCCACAGACTTCGCATCACCTGAATGGCTTCAGATGACACACCAGTCCCGAGCAGCCGGGACAAATCACACCCAGGGCATCAACGTCCATGCATGAATACAGGGCGAATCGTCCCCTTGGCTTTAGCCGAATCCCTGTATCGGTCACCGGAGCAGCAGCAGTCAAAGACGTGGTGGAAGGATGAAGTGGAACCCATGCTGTTTGTCCGAACATGGTGACTTGCTGCTGGTCCATCGCGCACTGCAAAGTTTTGCGCCAACGTCCCACGTGTAGTCCTTCACACGTATTGGACTCCTCCCCTTTGCTCCAGTTCACAGGCTTTTTCTTCCTGAGTCACGCCCACGAACTAAGCGGTGGTGGTGTGCCTGGTGGCGCAGTGCAAATAGAAGCCCCCACGTGTAGTCCTTCACACGGCTGAGCTCCCCCCTTTCCTCGCTCTTCTGCGCGGGCCTTTCCCTTCACTGGGTCATGTCCACGACTTCGAGCAGGGATGCACTTTGGCCAATAATATGGCCGACCTACTCGGAACTCCTCCGGGCAGACACGTTCAAACTCCGTAGTAGCACGAACACCATCCCGGACCCGAGCCCCCACGTGTAGCGGCCTCCAGTCTCTCCTCTCTACTCTTCTTGCTCTGGCTTTTGTCTAGGGGTACTCTGAAGGAGAGAGTGCGGGGTCACCACGCCAAGTCCCCCTGCAGAGTATGTTCAGTGAGAGACAATCCTATTTTACCTTCGGGTCGGTGTTCTGCATCTGGAGACCTCCTCCTGGTTTTCTCGAACAGCGTCTGCCAGTAAATGAGCCCCACACCACTAAAGTCCAACACTCCTTTATTCTTCCGATAACAGAGTAATGCACAGACAGTTGGACTCCCTCAACGAACAGAACAGACAGGGGGGTGTGGATGCGAGTAGGCCCAGGCACAATGAACTCTCCACTTTCCTTCCTCAAAGTGGGTTGCGGTCTCCGAGCGAGGGGGGGATTTTCTTCCAGGCAGTCTCCGATGGAAGGCTCACCTGTCACTGGCAATATGCTGCACCAGGTCTTCAAGCAAGTATCTCCCACCGGTCCATTATGCCCTCCGGATTCGGGTACCCACTCCCGGGGCCCCCTAGGATCTCCTTCCCTCGCGGAACTCAGTGTTGGGCACTGAGCTCCAGACCTCCATCCGAGTACCTCACCCCAGGCTAAAGGTGCCTGGTATGGAACACGACCTCCGAACGTCCTCTAGGCCTAGGCCGCCTAGAGGACCGACACGAACCACCGCCCACAGGCTGAAGGTGCCCGGGACTCGACTCCGTGACAAAGATGGCCGGCCCCTTTATACCCTTTCCCAGCAAGCACGGCGGGTTCCCCGCCCCACCATACCGCTGCCAAGGGAGGACAAAAAGGGAGCACGGCACACAGCAATGGTTCAACCCCAGCCCAAGGCGACAGCGCCACCTGCTGGGCTGCAGGGAACTGCACATCACTGGTGTCTCTGCCAGTTTTAAATACACAGAAAAGTGTATACCCGCTACACTTGGATATCTTGTTATATTCCTTTCCTGTTTTATACAGTTCAACTACCTTTTCCCGCAGATCCTTTGACAATTCTTTTGCTTTCCCCATGACTCAGAATCCAGAAACGTCAGTGCAGCACTGGATGAAAGATGCAAGGGTCTGTCAGGAGTCCAGAAACTCACTGACCTTTTATACACACACACTAATTACAAGCAAACAGATCACAGGTGAGGATGATTACCTTTAATAGCCATTCAAACCCCTTTGTGTCAACTTGTGTGCATGTTATCAGGCCAAAATCACTACTGTATGTAAACTTTTGATCAGGGTCATTTGGGTAGTTTCTGTTGTTATTATGATTTAAAGTGACACTAAAGGTTCAGGTATTTTTTTATTTATTTTTTAAATCACAAACATGTCATACTTACCTCCACTGTGCAGTTCGTTTTGCACAGAGTGGCCCGAACATCCTCTTCTTGGGTCCCACAGCGGCTCTCTCGGCTCCTCCGCGCAATAGCTAACCCCCTCTGGGAAGCTCTCTCCTGAGGGGGTTACCTTGCTGGCACGCTCCCGTGTGAAACACTCAGCGTACATAGCCGCCGAGTGTATGACTCGGTCCTGTCCCCCAGCGCCCGCGTCATTGGATTTGACAGCAGCGCGAGCCAATGGCTGCGCTGCTATCAATCTATCCAATGAATCTATCCAAAGATCGAGCGCGTTCGCGACGCAGGACATTCCAGGGCTCAGGTAAGTAAAACGGGGGGGCTGGGGGGCCGTCAATCATCAGATGTTTTTTCACCTTAATGCATAGGATGCATTAAGGTGAAAAAACATGAACCTTTATAACCCCTTTAAAAAGAGTAAACACAGTTGATTGATAATAAATGGCTTCAGCCAAACACTAACTATGAGTGAAAGAAAAGTTGTTGTGTTATTATTCATATTCTCTGAAAAATGGCCAAGAAATCATAAACTCTGCCAGGGTATGTAAACTTATGCAGGTGATGTGGGTAGGCAATTTATGTAGTGTGATGTATATTAGGAAGTAAGTGGGTTAATTGAGAAAGGAGGGGCGTTATGAGATACACCTGTGTGGCTACACCCTGTGATTTTTGTATATACCGTATTTCCCGGGTTATAAGGCGACCCCCTAATTTTACATCTTTTAAAGATTTTTTGCCTGTACTCACCTTTTAAGACGACCCCCCTTATACGAAGCTTCATATTTCTTCCTTCTGGAGCCATATCCTTCTTCATTCTTGCTGGACGCGGAGCCATATTCTTCTTCCTTCTTGCTGGAGTTGGAGTCAATCACGGCGAGCGATGTATTCTATTAATGAATACAAAGCCTGCTTGGATTGGCAAAGGCTGTGACATCATCAGCCCGCACCTTTTTGACTCTCATAGCCAATCCGAGCAGGCTACTGTATGTAGCCTGCTCGGATTGGCAGAGGTTGTTACTCCAATCTGAGCAGGCTCTGTATTCATTTAAATACATCGCTCACCGGGGCTGGCTAAGCGATATATACTGTAGTATGTAGCCGAAGCTACATACAGTATTACCGCACATCCAGCAGGCATCCGAGCTGCTGACCCGGCGTATAAGACGACCCCTGCTTTTTGGCCATTTTTTTAAGTGTAAAAGGTCGTCTTATACGCCGGAAAATACGGTAGGTAGAACGCGTGTTGTGAGTCATTACACAGAGCTTGATGAAGAGCATGGTATGTGTGCCTCCCCTAAAACAACTTGCATATAGCCAAATATTGCTATCTTTTTTTAAGTTGACCTTTGAAGTAAATTCTTCACAGTAATACACAATGTACAGTAACATTTCACCATTATCAAAAAATAAAGCTCCACCATTTATAATGAAATACTTGAGTTTCAGTCCAGTGATTTTTGCCTAGTTTGAGATGTCATCAGTCTGCTGCAGGCAGGGGTGAAGTGAGCATTTCTTTAAGCCCCGTACACACGGTACGATTGTTGGCAGGGGATTGTCTGTTGACAGACTGTTGTCCTAAAATCTTACCTTTAGTACGCTCCTTTTGACAATTGTTGTCCAACTTTCGGCCAACAAATGTTGGATGACAGGCTAGTAAATTTTCGGCGGACAACGGCTCCACGTCTGATTTTCGTATGGTCAGTACACAAATCCGTCACACAAAAGTCGAAAGTACAAACACGCATGCTCGGAATTAATGCTCACCAAACACAAAATTAGCAGAAGGGGCCCAAAGGGTGGCACTCAAGAGCTGAAATTCCTTGTAGTATAAGGTGACCAGATTTTTTAAATTAAATCCGGGGACATATTTTTTTTTTTTACTAGTAATAGCCCGTTGCCGCCCGCCTCACAGCCTCTCAAGTCTTATGCCGCGTACACACAATCGGAAATTCCGACAACAAAACCGTGGATTTTTTTCCGATGGAATGTTGGCTCAAACTTGTGTTGCATACACACGGTCACACAAATGTTGTCGGAAATTCCGAACGTCAAGAATGCAGTGACGTACAACACGTACGACGAGCCGAGATCAATGAAGTTCAATAAGCAATTTGGCTCTTCTGTTTGATTCTGAGCATGTGTGTTTTTTTGTGCGTTGGAATTGCATACAGACCATCGGAATTTCCGACAAGAACTTTTTTTGTCGGAAAATTTGAGAACCAGCTCTTAAATTTTTGTTGTTGGAAATTCCGACAGCAAAAGTCCGATGGAGCCTACACACGGTCAGAATTTCCGACAAAAAGCTCACATCGAACATTTGTTGTAGGAAATTCCGATCGTGTGTATGCGGCATTACTCTCCGGGCCCCTGCTACTCTACTACTGGGTGGGGAGCAGAGGAAGATCACTCCGCCAGGGAAAGCAAGGAGATAAACAGGCAGGCTGCTGGTCGGGACTTAAGCCAAGGCAGAAGAACATGCGAGCGGAGCTGAATGGGCATTCACCCGAAACTGAAGAAATATTCCCTCCACTCCGACCAGCACATGATCATCAGAAAGGGGCACAGATAATGGAAAAAAATACACCCCCCCCCCTAAGCTATTAGGCACGGCGGAGCGGGGAAGTGTAATTCAGATTTTTTTTTTTTTAATCCTGCACTGACTGTCTTTGAAATTGCCCCAGCCCCTGTTCAAATCCAATCTGGGGACAAAACCGGGGACAGACTTGGTCCGGGGACAGTGTCCTCAATCCGGGGACTGTCCCCGGAAACTGGGGATGTCTGGTCACCCTATTGTAGTACGTGGATCCCCGCATCCAATTCGCAATAGCAGGAGACTTTGACCGGCTCTCTATGGAGCCGGTTTACATATCTCTGCAGTGGGTCCGGTGCGTATTTTGGTCCGTTTCAGGTCTGAATTCAGCTCAAAATTCGGGCTAAATTCAGACCTGAAACAGTGAACAGGGACGCTCTGGACCCCCTGCTGTGAGCCGCATGCGGCTCATATGTGAACCCAGCCTCACACATTACTTGGTATGCATGCACTTAACATAGTAAAAATATATTGGGTTCGCTTTTTTTACATTGTAGTTTTTCTTTGATGGACATTCTGCTTAAAATATTCCTCTTTATACAGTCTGCAGAGATGCTAATTTCAGTACAGTAGCTGTCGAGGAAAATGTCCATAATTTGCCAAGTTCATTCTGACTCTAATCCTGTCCTGGAGCAAACTCCCATCATGGCTGAGTCAGAAAACTGACTTTGCTGACACATTTAGAAAGCAGAGCAGCACACAGAGGAAGAAGATCCCGGCAGTTTCCAGAATTTGAAGGTTTTTTTCTTGAACGTTTTTCTACTGTTTGCAAACATTTAATAAATGAACCTACATTAATAAAAAAATAAAAAAAATTGAATATATTACATTTTTGCATTGAAACCTGCAGATCATTGCATTATGGGTGCAATGCACAGGCCCTTGAATTGTTTACATCCCAAACCCAGGATCATATGGAGGTATGAACCTTCAGCTATGGGGCTGGAAGCAATAGACTACAATTGTGATGATGTCACCACAAAGGTAACCTGTTTATTGCAACAAATATTGGACCCCATTCACAGAGAGGTATCTACCGTTTTAAGGAATGTGGTAAAATACCACTTTGTGTTTTCCAAAAATTTGGAATTCACTTAAAACTCTACTAAAATGCTCTATTTTTTTAAGTGATGTGGTATTTTAGTAGTGAAAGCTTGCAATTTTTAACTGTCATGGTTGCGTAGCGCTCGGGGGTTAAGTCAGGGAGCTCCTCACAAATGTACTTGCCAGGAGTAGTTACACTGGTCAATTGCTAGAGATCCATTGATTTCTCCCTAAGTTTGGCCTTGTTGCACTTTTCTCTTCTACCGCTAGGTGGCCGGGAACTTGGTGGTACTAGATACGAGAAGGGCAACCCAAGGTCAGGTTATGAGTATATGGGGTATCTCAGCCAATAGGCAGGGTTTTTCTTGAATCCCTTGGCCTGCTGGGAGAACCTATATATTCAGGTGAGGTCAGGTGATCTATGTTCTGTGCCACCTGGATGGCTGTTTGGGGGGAAGTTGTTTCGTACGCCCTGGGCTGCTAGGCCGGAGATTGGGCATATCTCGGGGGCATCTGGCTGCCTGGCTGTGTGAGGGCCTATCCAGAAGTAAGAGGTTGCAATCCAACCAAAAGTGACGGTTCTGCTGGCCGAAGAACCTGTCAAGGTCGGAGGTAGAGGGGAAGCTGTCGCCACTAAGGGATAAACCACCTTTACCAAGGACCACAGTGAGTAACGGAAGCAAGTACCGGAGCAGCATTCTCACCGAATGGGCACGGTGGAAAATCTGGAAACTTCAGGTGGTGAACAAGTCAGGGACCCAACCAGCGGAGGTGACGCTTGCAGAGCAGCCTTGTGAGTCAAGCCAGGGACCGAGCCGGTTAGCAGGGGTGAAGCTTGAGAAGTATCTGGAGTGCCAAGCTAGGGACCCAGCAGGGAAGTGTGGGTGACGCTTGAGGGAGATACCACCGCAAAGCTTTGAGGAGCTCCAGGGATTCAGAGTCAGTAAATCAGAGGGCCCAGTGGGAGACCAGAGGCTCAAGGGGTTGAAGTACTACAAGTAGAAGTTGTAGTGAAGCAAAGAGGACTGTAACAATTTGTGTTAGGAACTGTTAAAGACTGAAAGGAAAATTTGTGGGAATTGGGTATGTAAAACTGCCAACATCCTAAACATATTAATAGGGGAAAACATGCAATAGTGCATAGAAGGTGCTGCCATCTTGGAATTTACAGGCAGGAAATGAAAGTAATTCAATATGTAAAAAGCAACTTGGTGCCAATTTTATTAAGTACAAAGAGTAAAATGTATAGAAATAGCATTAAAATGTACAAGGTATACAAATGAACCATGGGAACAAAAAATACATATATCAATATCTAACCCAGAGCTAAAGATCCAGGTACTGCCAGAGTTAAACTGTGGTCGGTCCATAATGATAAATAGCTTGCATCCCGACATGTTTTGGAAACTTAATTGCATATGTATGTAGTGCTACCCCCAGTTAAGAGAGCCGCTTGGTTTGATTTCGGGCCCTGTGTGCAGCACCACCAACCCCCGGCAATCTTACTCGACCCACTCTGGCACAGTTAGTCTAGGGGTTATATCTGTATGACATTCAAATATATTGCAAGGGGTAATCTCTTAGCAGTAAGACAACACACTGAAGCAAGGGATTAAATATAACAGTTTTACTCTTATATTAAAGGTAGCTTAGTCAGAATACAACACATGCAACTGGCTTGCAGAGCCCTGCAGAAATCAATACAGCACACAATAATGGCGATGCGCGGTACTTCACCACACGTAGCTATTATGGTATGCGCGCCCTATGGCGCACTAAACAATATCTTAACTTCCCACCCCAGTCAGGCCTGACATGGAGTAAATCTCAGTCACTTCCTATAGGGATTTCTTTGCATGCCAGCTTTCGGTGGTGCACTTGATGAATAGTACTTTGTAATCCACAACCAGGCAATAACTTGAAACACTATACTGGGGGGGGGGGACACTTCAACTCTGTCCTGCTACCGGTCCCCCCCGGGGAACAGCAAATAAACGAAACTGTGGGCCTATGCAGTCTATAGGCCTGAACACGGCACAGTCTATTGGTCTGGGCAAGTGCCCGCTCACCACTCCGGACGCGATCCCAGTCCGGAACGTCCACCCTGCTGTGTATCCGCACACAGCGTCTGCAACGATCGGGTCCCCGATCCAACTGATGTCCTCACTCGACAAGTCAGATGCCACCCAGGCTCCGCAGCAGGGTGGAAGGCTCTTTGAAAGTTGCGCAAGGCCCAGGCTTCAGGCCTTGCACTGCAGCAGATCCGCACAGGAAGAAACTCTTGCTTGCAGCGCGGTGTCCAAAGAGGCCGAGCTCCGCCTCGCCTCCTCCTTAAATAACCCCTCCCATGAGTCTCTGCGATGGCTCACTGCACTCTGGGTGCCGAACGGGGTTCTGGGTAACGTAGTCCCAGGGCCTTAAAGGAGACCCCGCTACATGTATTTTCCTTCATCAGGGGAAATTTTGCATTTGGGTGAATTTTAATCCTTGTCTGCAATATAAATATAATTATATAGCATTCACATTAAAGGAATACAGAGACAGGTAATGTTGCATAAAAATTTTGTGTAGTTTGTTTCAACTCGAGACTACTTACATCTGAAGTTCATGGAAAGGCTTTGAAAAGTAAAATGAAAAACACACGGTTTTGGGAGGTACCACGCTGGCTGAGACAGGCCGCACAGATAACATCGGTAGACACACAGCAGTAATGCCCCGGACCGATCGCCAGGTTTTCAACCACGAGAGATGCCCAGTTAAATTGCACCATGCAGGTTGTACTATCTAAAGGGTCATATAAATGGTAAAAATAAATGTCGATAAGGCTTATAGAGTAAATATGCAGGCACTCGTATTGTGATGGCAGAGCAGGACATAAAGAGCCCATAGTTGCCCAAGTCAAAATAGTAGAGTTACCTCATGAGAGATGGACGTGCGAACGGCACAGCAGACACGCTCAAATTGAGACATGCTGACTGTGTGCAGGCACCTATATATGGAGGATCACCTGGGGGGATAAGCCAATCCTTGCAGGGAGGGTGGTGCTAGCTGTCCGGCATCATGTGCTGTATGAAAAACAGCTGACGCCGGACACTAAGCGTCTCTCTGACGCGGAGGCGCGGGGCGTAGCGCGCCTCAATGGGCAGGGGCGCTTTAGGAGTGGTGTATACACAGTTTCCAAAGCGCTGCAAAGAAGCTGCTTGCAGGACTTTTTTTGACGTCCTGCCAGCGCAGCGCTCCAGTGTGAAAGCACTCTGACTTTCACACTGGGATTGCCGCTAAGGCTTTTTGCAGGCGCTTTACAGATGCTATTGTTAGCGCTAAAGTGCCTGAAAAACGCCTCCAGTGTGAAAGGGGTCTTAATGGTAAGCCCTACACCGAAAATAAGCCCTACTTTGTTTTTGGTGGCCAAAATTAATATAAAACCCAGGCTTATTTTTGGAGAAACACGGTAGCCATATTTATAGGAAAAATTGTACACAACATGAAGCCCTTGAAAAAATGTAGTTTAATATCAGGCTATCTTTAACAAGTGTTTCCAAATCCCCTGCTCACCCATCCATCCATGTCCCTATGCTTTATTTTGTTGAGAAATTACTTTGAAAAACACTCCCCTAGCATTTCGGCCATCTTGAACAAGGGCAGATGATTCATGTATCATTTGCTTCCTGCAATCCATCTGCCCTTAGCTCAGGCATGCAGATAGGAGGATGTGCTTAGCTAAGGAAGCCCCTCCTCCAGATAAAAGAAAATGCCCATGAAGACTCCTGGGATGTATGACATCATTTCGACCTAGGCCAGAAACTAGGAAGCAACTGAAGAAATGTAAAAAAAAATAAAAAGGTTTAAGACAAATAAATATCCTATGCCTTCCTATCTATTTACTAATGCAAACAGCATAAAGTTTAAAAATAGTTCATGATGACTGAGAGCGTTTAGTTCCACTTTAACATGGAAGACTGGCAGGCCATCCATCATCCTGGACCGCCCAACACTTGGGAGAAGATTGAGGACCCAGTATGTTCCTTCATTGGCCAGAGACATCAGAAAACGGTAAATATAAAAGAAAACACAAAAAAAAAAAAACACACACACAACATATTGCTGGTGGGAGGGGAGCCCAGAGCATGGAGTTGGGCTTTAAAGCAGAGTTCCGCTGAAATCTTTTTTTTTTTAAAGTCAGCAGCTACAAATACTGCAGCTGCTGACTTTTAAAATATGGACACTTACCTGTCCAGGGCGCCCATGATGTCCTCAACCGACGCCGATCTGTCCCTTGGCTTTTGGGTGGAGGCGCCGCCATCTTCGGTAAGGGAATCAGGAAGTGAAGCCTTGCGGCTTCACTTCCTGGTTCCCTGCTGCGCATGAGCGAGTCCGGTTGCGCTATCTCACTGGTCCCTGCCGTCTTCTGGGACCTGTGTGTCTCCCAGAAGACAGCGGGGGGACAGAGGAGGGGCCGGACATGGCGTAGATATCTGCGGATACTGCGGCTATCTATGCCCGGAAGTGGGAGCAAATACCTGGATTACACAGGTATCTGCTCCCCCCTCCCCCTGAAAGGTGGCAAATGTGACACCGGAGGGGGGAAGGAATCCGAAAAGCGGAAGTTCCATTTAAGGGTAGAACTCTGCTTTAAGGTGAAGAAGGAGGAAAGGGATGGTCGGCACTCAGGATGACATCCAAAAAGTATTCTCTTATTGAAAAAACATAAACAGCCTACGCGTTTTAGACATTAGTCCGAGCCATGACTAAGGAATAATGTCCGAAATGCGAAGGCTGTTTTTACAGCATTGTATATGTTTTTTCAATAAAGAAATACTTTTTGGATGTCATCCTGATGTCATCCTGAGTGTCGACCATCCCTATCCTTATTCTGGTACGTTGGAGGTGTCGGCAGCCTTGAGGTCTGAACTGTTATGTGGGAAGGTTGTAGCACCTATACACATGTTTTTCCTTGGGGCTTTAAAGTGACACCTTGTTTGCTGAAATAATGTACATGGTTCACACTTAACACACCCACTTTCTGGGCGGTCCTGCCCAGATCATACCTACTTTCTGGGTGGTCCTACCCATAATTATATGGGAACAGCCCACCTGTGATCCTGTGATTACTGAGCATGCTTGGTAACTCAAACAAGATAAGGTGATGCTGGGATTCCGGGACACAGCCAGGGACACAACATCGTTGAGATGGGGGACTGTCCCAGCAAATTGGGGACAGTTGGCAACTATGACCATGCTACACCGTACACCCCAGTTAATATAAAGCACACTAACATATGCCCTGCTATACCCACCACTATGCACCTTAAACCATGCAAACCCTAACTTGCCAGCCAGTACTAATGTTTGCTTTCTAAGTGTAGAAGTGCTTAAAATTTCTTGTTATTTCCAGTTCTAAACCTTGTAAAAGGAAAATGCTGTATGGTTCATTTTTATATGCATTGTGTTTACAACTGTGTCTGATGTGTCTGTGTCTGATAATCCATATGGCTTCAGCCGGCTGTGCGTGGGGGTGTCCTTGCTCTGATCATTTTGCTGTGCGTGTGTACTGCATAAACATTAAAACAGCAACAAACCAAATTATGGGTTGTTTGGGCTGTTAACCCCATACACAGTACGATAATTCAGAAGTAATGGACTTGAACATGACCCTGTGGGCTACAAGTGGTAAATTTGAAATATTAACCACTTAAGCCCCGGACCATTTGGTAGCTAGAGGACCAGAGGTGAATTCAGAATTTTGCACTGCGCTGCTTTAACTGTAAATTGTGCGGACATGCAATGTTGTACCCAAACGAAATTTGCGTCCTTTTCTTCCCACAAATAGAGCTTTCTTTTAATGGTATTTGATTGCCTCTGCGATTTTTATTTTTTGCGATATAAACGGAAAAAGACTGAAAATTTTGAAAAAAAATGATATTTTCTACTTTTTGTTATAAGAAAAATCGAATAAACTCAATTGTAGTCATACATTTAGGCCAAAATGTATTCAGCCACATGTTTTTAGTAAAAAAAATGTCAATAAGCGTATATTTATTGGTTTGCGCAAAAGTTATAAAGTTTACAAACTAGGGTACATTTTCTGAAATTTACACAGCTTTAAATTTATGACTGCCTATCTCATTTCTTGAGGTGCTAAAATGACAGGGCAGTACAAACCCCCCCCCCAAATGACCCCATTTTGGAAAGTAGACACCCCAAGGAAATTGCTGAGAGGCATGTTGAGCCCATTGAATTTTTTATTTTTTTGTCCCAAGTGATTGAATAATGACTAAAAAAAAAAAAAAAAAAAAATTACAAAAAGTTGTCACTAAATGATATATTGCTCACACATGCCATGGTTATATGTGAAATTTCACCCCAAAATACATTTTGCTGCTTCTCCTGAGTACGGGGATACCACATGTGTGGGACTTTTTGGGAGCCTAGCCGCGTACGGGCCCCCGGAAACCAAGCACCGCCTTCAGGATTTCTAAGGGCGCAAATTTTTGATTTCACTCCTCACTACCTATCACAGTTTCGAAGGCCATAAAATGCCAAAATCGCACAAAACCCCCCCAAATGACCCCATTTTGGAATATAGACACCCCAAGCTATTTGCTGAGAGGAATGGCGAGTATTTTACAGCTCTCATTTGTTTTTGAAAATGAAGAAAGAAAATATATATATATATTTTTATTTTTTTTTCAATTTTCAAAACTTTGTGACAAAAAGCGGGATCTGCAAAATACTCACAATACCTCTCAGCAAATAGCTTGGGGTGTCTACTTTCCAAAATGGGGTCATTTGGGGGGGTTTTGTGCTATCTGGGCATTCCATGGCCTCCGAAACTGTGATAGGCAGTGAGAAGTGAAATCAAAAATTTACACCCTTAGAAAGCCTGAAGGCGGTGCTTGGTTTTTGGGGTCCCGTACATGGCTAGGCTCCCAAAAAGTCTCACACATGTGGTATCCCCGTACTCAGGAGAAGCAACAGAATGTATTTTGGGGTGTAATTCCACATATGCCCATGGCATGTTTGAGCAATATATCATTTAGTGACAACTTTGTGCAAAAAAAAAAATTGTCGTTTTTCCGCAACTTGTGTCAACATATAAAATATTCCATGGACTCGACATGCCTCTCAGTATATAGCTTGGGGTGTCTACTTTCCAAAATGGGGTCATTTGGGGGGGTTTTGAACTGTTCTGGCATTTTATACACAACATTAGGAAGCTTACATCCACTCTTCTAACCACTTGAAGACAAAGCCCTTTTTGACACTTTTTGTTTACATGAAAACATTTTTTTTTTTTGCAAGAAAATTATGTTGAACCCCCAAACATTATATATATATTTTTAAAGCAAAGGCCCTACAGATTAAAATGGTGGGTGTTGCATTTTTTTTTTCTACACAGTATTTGCGCAGCGATTTTTCAAACGCATTTTTTGGGTTAAAAAATACACTTTTTTTTAATTTTAATGCACTAAAACACACTATATTGCCCAAATGTTTGATGAAATAAAAAAGATGATCTTAGGCCGAGTACATAGATACCAAACACGACATGCTTTAAAATTTCGCACAAACGCGCATTGGCGACAAACTACATACATTTTTAAAAGCCTTTAAAAGCCTTTACAGGTTACCCCAGTAGATTTACAGAGGAGGTCTACTGCTAAAATGATTGCCCTCGATCTGACCTTCGCGGTGATACCTCACATGCATGGTGCAATTGCTGTTTACATATGACGCCAGACCGACGCTTGCGTTCGCCATTGGGCAAGAGCAGGGCAGGACAGGGGTGCTTTTTTTTTTTTTTTTTTTTATTATTAATTTTGCTTTTTATTTTATTTTTAAATTGTTCCTTCCAAGTATTTTTTTTTTTTATCATTTTTATTGTTATCTCAGGGAATGTAAATATCCCCTATGATAGCAATAGGTAGTGACAGGTACTCTTTTTTTGAAAAAACTGGGGTCTTCTAGACCCTAGATTTTTCCTCTGCCCTCAAAGCATCTGACCACACCAAGATCGGTGTGATAAAATGCTTTCCCAATTTCCCAATGGCGCTTTTTATATCCGGGGGGGGCATTCCCCCCACTGCTTGTAAAAGCAGTCCAGAGGCTAATTAGCCGCTAGGATTGCTTTTACATGAAAGCCGGCCGCAGGCTGAAAAGAATGATACCAAGATGATACCTAAACCCGCAGGCATCATTCTGGTATAAACATTCAAAGTCCAGCAACATACCAGTACGTTGCTGGTCCTTGTTGGACATGTATTGTAATCTTTTTATTTCATGCAGCCAGTTGGCTGAACGAAAAAAGAGATTGATCGGTGGGTATGCCCACCATTAGAATACCGCCCTTCATCCACCCACTTCCAATGATGGGCATACGCGCACCATTTATATATGCCGAAGCATGGGGGCATCCTCCCGCAAAAAAGTTATGCCGCACACACATGGTCGGACTTTTCCACGGGCAAGCCTCCGTCGGAATTTCGACCGTATGTACGCGGCATTAGGAGCAAAATCGCTCCTCCGCCCCTGCTGCCCCAATGCTTTGGCATATTTGCTTTTTTTTTTTAACTGTGGTGGTGAAATCACCTCCTACAGCACTGGAGTCGCAGGGATCAGGCCTGTCTCTGCGAACGCTGCAGTTATGTGTGTTTTTGTTTTGTAAGTGACAGTGATCGATCGATACTGCACTTGGGTGGCCTGGGCTGGACGGAGGGGCAAAACGCAGGTGCCAGCAGGTATCTGGGCTGATCCCACTAACACTGCGTTTTTGGGAACCCTAAACTGCTGGGGACGCTAGTATAGATCTGATCAGATCAGATATTGATCTGTTCAGATACTATACCACTAAGGGGGGTGTATGCTTCACGCGTGGGTGTTAGCGTTACTGGCACTAACCTGACGCTGCCTGGGGTGTGACTCAGACCCTCTCTGACGCTAAAACCTAATTGATATCACCCGCCGGGCGATCAGGGGGTTAAACCTTTATTGGGTTATATACACGGCGGGTGCCCTGACACTATAAAAAGCAAACTAACTAACCAGCGTCACCCGTAACACTTATATGGTGATCACTGGTGAAAGGGTTAACTAGGGGCAATCAGGGGGTTAAAACCTTTATTAGATAATATATGGGGGTACCTGACGCTATAAAAACCTGCGGCGGACCTAAAAAAAATTACCAGTTACCGATCTGCGTCACCGACACTAAGACAGCGTTTAGAAAAACGATTGCTTAGCGACAGTGGTGATGGGGGTGAAAGGGTTACCTGGGGGGGCGATCAAGGGGGTTAAACCTTTATTAGATAATATATTGGGGTACCTGACGCTATAAAAACATGCGGCGAACCTAAAAAAAAATACTGGCTACGATCTGCATCACCGACACTAAGACAGCGTTTAGAAAAACAATTGCTTAGCGACAGTGGTGATGGGGGTGAAAGGGTTACCTGGGGGGCGATCAAGGGGGTTAAACCTTTATTAGATAATATATTGGGGTACCTGACGCTATAAAAACCTGCGGCGAACCTAAAAAAAATTACCGGCTACCGATCTGCATCACAGACACTAAGACAGCGTTTAGAAAAACGATCGCTTAGTGACAGTGGTGATAGGGGGTGAAAGGGTTACCTGGGGGGCGATCAAGGGGGTTAAACCTTTATTAGATAATATATTGGGGTACCTGACGCTATAAAAACATGCGGCGAACCTAAAAAAAATTACTGGCTACGATCTGCATCACCGACACTAAGACAGCGTTTAGAAAAACAATTGCTTAGCGACAGTGGTGATAGGGGGTGAAAGGGTTACCTGGGGGGCGATCAAGGGGGTTAAACCTTTATTAGATAATATATTGGGGTACCTGACGCTATAAAAACCTGCGGCGAACCTAAAAAAAATTACTGGCTGCCGATCGGCATCGCTGACGCTAAGACAGCGATCAGAAAAATGATCGCTAAGCGACAGTGGTGATAGGCAGTGAAAGGGTTATCTGGGGGGTGATCAGGGGGTTAAACCTTTATTAGGGGGGGTTAGGGGGCTACACTGGACCTAAGACTAAACTTTGGTGACACTTTTACAGTCACAAATGTCACTGATTGCAGTGATCACTAAATAAATGGTCACTGCAATCAGTGACACTGTGACTGGGGGCTGGGGGGGGTGATCTGGGGGGTGATCTGGGGTGTCTGGGGGGGCCTGGGGGGCGATTTATGTCCCTATGTGTCCTGGTGTCAGTGTAGTGTTGTGTGCACTGACCTGATATCTTCTCTTGTACGGCGCTCGGTATATGTGAGCGCCGCACCAGAGATGACATCACTTCCTCCTGCTCCCTCTGTCTGACACAGACAGAGGGGGCATTTCTATTCGCCGGGAGCGATCGTGAGGGGGTGGCCAGAAACGAATGGCTGCCCCCTCATCCCGGAACGCTCCCGGACACTTAGCCACCGCTCACTGTATAGAAGGGGGGTCCGATTGGACCCCCCAACTGTACAAAGGCAATCACGTACACTCTACGTGATTGTGCCTGTCGGTGCCATTCTGCCGACGTATATATACAGTGAGCGGTCGTTAAGTGGTTAATATGCAATTTCCATACCTCCCAACTTTAGAACTTGAGAAGGAGGGACACATAAATGAGAACATTGCTTGGATTATAAAAACAGATAAGCAGTTTTGGGCACACTAAGGAGAGTAGTAATTCAGCGAGTGCACTGAAACAATGCCATTATATACACTATATTGCCAAAAGTATTGAGACGCCTGCCTTTACACACACCTGGCCTGGCTCACAGTCTCCACTCTAATTCATCCTAAAGGTGTTATATTGGGTTGAGGTCAGGACTTTGTGCAGGCCAGTCAAGTTCCTCCACCCCAAACTCGCTCATCCACACTATATTGCCGAAAGTATTGGGCCACCCCTCCAAATCATTTGGTGGAGGGGGAATTATGGTATGGGGTTGTTTTTCAGGAGTTGGGCTTGGCCCCTTAGTTCCAGTGAAGGGAACTTTTAAGGCTTTAGCACACCAAGACGTTTTAGGCAATTTCATGCTCTAAACTTTGTGGGAACAGTTTGGGGATGGCCCATTCCTGTTCCAACATTACTGCGTACCAGGGCACAAAGCAAGTTCCATAAAGACATGGATGAGCAAGTTTGAAGGAACTTCACTGGCTTGCACAGAGTCCTGACCTGAACCCAATAAAACACTTTTGGGATGAATTAGAGCGGAGACTGCGAGCCAGGCCTTCTCATCCATATCAGTGCCTGACCTCACAAATGTGCTTCTGGAAGAATGGTCAAACATACCCATAGACACACTCCTAAACCTTGTGGACATCCTTCCCAGAAGAGTTGAAGCTGTTGTTGAAGCAAAGGGTGGACCAACTCAATATTAAACCTTACAGACTAAGACGCCATTAAAGTTCATGTGCGTGTAAAGGCAGGTGTCACAATACTTTTGACAATAGAGTGTACATGATTTTGTTTTCACTAAAAATAGACAGAGAGCTAACACTTTTTTTGAGCCTACCTTAACAGTTTAAAATTTTCAGGGACTGTTTAGCAGCCAGCAACTGTTGAGACTAGGGATGAGCCTGAAGTTCGAGTCGAACATCGGGTATTTGCCTGTTCGCTGAATAGCGAACATTATGCGGTGTTCGCGGCAAATTCGAAAGCCGCGGAGCACCGTTAAAGTCTATGGGAGATCAACATGAAAAGTGCTAATTTTAAAGGTTTATATGCATGGTATTGTCATAAAAAGTGTTTGGGGACCTGGGTCCTGCCCCAGGGGACATGTATCAATGGAAAAAAAAGTTTTTCGGGAGCAGTGATTTTAATAATGCTTAAAGTGAAACAATAAAAGTGAAATATTCCTTTAAATTTCATGCCTGGGGGGTGTCTATAGTATGCCTGTAAAGTGGCGCATTTTTCCTGTGTTTAGAACAGTCCCACAGCAAAATGAAATTTCTAAAGGAAAAAAAGTAATTTAAAACTGATTGCGGCTGTAATGAATTGTCGGGTCTCTGCAATACAGATAAAAGTCATTGAGAAAAATGGCATGGGTTCCCCCCTTAGTCCATTACCAAGCCCTTTTGGGTCTGGTATGAATATTAAGGGGAACCCAGAACCAAAATGAAAAAAAAATTGCGTGGGGTGCCCCCAAATTCCATACCAGGCCCTTCTGTTTTTGCTTTTCCCCTCCCAGGTGCACTCAATTTTTGGGAGTTCAGGATCTAATCGTGTGGGAGGTCTCTTTATGCTAATTCCAAAACTCTGATTGGTGGTTTATTTTTCCAACTTTCCTCTTATATACACGCTTGGATCTTGTTCATTTAGCTATGACTAAGCATCGAATGATGTGTAAAACGCGTTAGCTATCTTTCCCTGTTTCTCCATATGATTTGACTGCTGTATACTGGATTTTATTTCATTTCCACAATAAAGATGCTTTTTCACGGTGTGCGGCCGTCCAGGATGTTTTTCCTCATACAAACTTGTGCAGAATAGGGATGAGCTTCGTGTTCGAGTCGAACATACGTTCGACTCGAACATTGGCTGTTCGATCGTTCGACGAAGATCGAACGATTTGGGCCGTTCGCGCCAAATTCGAGTGACGCGAACGGCCCACAATGCACTACGCCATCGCAGTGTCATCCAGGCGCTGTGATTGGCCAAGCATGCACTGTGACCCCGCATGCTTGGCCAATCACAGCGCCGGCAGCGAGGAGAGCAATGATTGGCCACAGGCAGGATGCCTGTGGCCAATTATTGCTGAGGGTGTTTAGTACACGCCCCACACTATAAAAGGCCGCCAGCACGGCGGCCTAGTGTAGTGTGTTCCGGAGCAGGGATAGAGTAGCATAGGCAGGGACAGTGACTGTTATTTCTTTCTTGCTTAACCTGGATTCCTTTAGTTTAGGGAAAGAGAAGGATAGGTAGGGAGAGTGTCAGTGTGTTTTGTGCTTCTGCTATAGTGTGCTTAAAAAAAAACATTTATTCTAGGGACAGAAAACTCTAGGTAGGGACAGTGTCAGTTTCTTTCACTCTGCAAGTCCTTGTTTCCAGGGACCTGGAAGGACAGTGAGTGAATTGTCCTTTTGCTATATTGTGATTAAAAAAAACATTTATTCTAGGGACAGAAAACTCTAGGTAGGGACAGTGTCAGTTTCTTTCACTCTGCAAGTCCTTGTTTCCAGGGACCTGGAAGGACAGTGAGTGAATTGTCCTTTTGCTATATTGTGATTAAAAAAAACATTTATTCTAGGGACAGAAAACTCTAGGTAGGGACAGTGTCAGTTTCTTTCACTCTGCAAGTCCTTGTTTCCAGGGACCTGGAAGGACAGTGAGTGAATTGTCCTTTTGCTATATTGTGATTAAAAAAAACATTTATTCTAGGGACAGAAAACTCTAGGTAGGGACAGTGTCAGTTTCTTTCACTCTGCAAGTCCTTGTTTCCAGGGACCTGGAAGGACAGTGAGTGAATTGTCCTTTTGCTATATTGTGATTAAAAAAAACATTTTTTTCTAGGGACAGAAAACTGTAGGTAGGGAGAGTATTTTTTTTCTTTCACTCTGCAAGTCCTTGTTTCCAGGGACCTGTAAGGACAGTGAGTTAATTGTCCTTGTGCTATATTGTGCTGAAAAAAACATTTATTCTAGGGACAGAAAACTCTAGGTAGGGACAGTGTCAGTTTCTTTCACTCTGCAAGTCCTTGTTTCCAGGGACCTGGAAGGACAGTGAGTTAATTGTCCTTGTGCTATATTGTGCTGAAAAAAACATTTATTCCAGGGACAGAAAACTCTAGGTAGGGACAGTGTCAGTTTCTTTCACTCTGCAAGTCCTTGTTTCCAGGGACCTGGAAGGACAGTGAGTGAATTGTCCTTTTGCTATATTGTGATTAAAAAAAACATTTTTTTCTAGGGACAGAAAACTGTAGGTAGGGAGAGTGTTTTTTTTCTTTCACTCTGCAAGTCCTTGTTTCCAGGGACCTGTAAGGACAGTGAGTTAATTTTCCTTGTGCTATATTGTGATTAAAAAAAACATTTATTCTAGGGACAGAAAACTCTAGGTAGGGACAGTGTCAGTTTCTTTCACTCTGCAAGTCCTTGTTTCCAGGGACCTGGAAGGACAGTGAGTGAATTGTCCTTTTGCTATATTGTGATTAAAAAAAACATTTATTCTAGGGACAGAAAACTCTAGGTAGGGACAGTGTCAGTTTCTTTCACTCTGCAAGTCCTTGTTTCCAGGGACCTGGAAGGACAGTGAGTGAATTGTCCTTTTGCTATATTGTGATTAAAAAAAACATTTATTCTAGGGACAGAAAACTCTAGGTAGGGACAGTGTCAGTTTCTTTCACTCTGCAAGTCCTTGTTTCCAGGGACCTGGAAGGACAGTGAGTGAATTGTCCTTTTGCTATATTGTGATTAAAAAAAACATTTATTCTAGGGACAGAAAACTCTAGGTAGGGACAGTGTCAGTTTCTTTCACTCTGCAAGTCCTTGTTTCCAGGGACCTGGAAGGACAGTGAGTGAATTGTCCTTTTGCTATATTGTGATTAAAAAAAACATTTATTCTAGGGACAGAAAACTCTAGGTAGGGACAGTGTCAGTTTCTTTCACTCTGCAAGTCCTTGTTTCCAGGGACCTGGAAGGACAGTGAGTGAATTGTCCTTTTGCTATATTGTGATTAAAAAAAACATTTTTTTCTAGGGACAGAAAACTGTAGGTAGGGAGAGTATTTTTTTTCTTTCACTCTGCAAGTCCTTGTTTCCAGGGACCTGTAAGGACAGTGAGTTAATTGTCCTTGTGCTATATTGTGCTGAAAAAAACATTTATTCCAGGGACAGAAAACTCTAGGTAGGGACAGTGTCAGTTTCTTTCACTCTGCAAGTCCTTGTTTCCAGGGACCTGGAAGGACAGTGAGTGAATTGTCCTTTTGCTATATTGTGATTAAAAAAAACATTTTTTTCTAGGGACAGAAAACTGTAGGTAGGGAGAGTATTTTTTTTCTTTCACTCTGCAAGTCCTTGTTTCCAGGGACCTGTAAGGACAGTGAGTTAATTGTCCTTGTGCTATATTGTGCTGAAAAAAACATTTATTCCAGGGACAGAAAACTCTAGGTAGGGACAGTGTCAGTTTCTTTCACTCTGCAAGTCCTTGTTTCCAGGGACCTGGAAGGACAGTGAGTGAATTGTCCTTTTGCTATATTGTGATTAAAAAAAACATTTTTTTCTAGGGACAGAAAACTGTAGGTAGGGAGAGTGTTTTTTTTCTTTCACTCTGCAAGTCCTTGTTTCCAGGGACCTGTAAGGACAGTGAGTTAATTTTCCTTGTGCTATATTGTGATTAAAAAAAACATTTATTCTAGGGACAGAAAACTCTAGGTAGGGACAGTGTCAGTTTCTTTCACTCTGCAAGTCCTTGTTTCCAGGGACCTGGAAGGACAGTGAGTGAATTGTCCTTTTGCTATATTGTGATTAAAAAAAACATTTATTCTAGGGACAGAAAACTCTAGGTAGGGACAGTGTCAGTTTCTTTCACTCTGCAAGTCCTTGTTTCCAGGGACCTGGAAGGACAGTGAGTGAATTGTCCTTTTGCTATATTGTGATTAAAAAAAACATTTATTCTAGGGACAGAAAACTCTAGGTAGGGACAGTGTCAGTTTCTTTCACTCTGCAAGTCCTTGTTTCCAGGGACCTGGAAGGACAGTGAGTGAATTGTCCTTTTGCTATATTGTGATTAAAAAAAACATTTATTCTAGGGACAGAAAACTCTAGGTAGGGACAGTGTCAGTTTCTTTCACTCTGCAAGTCCTTGTTTCCAGGGACCTGGAAGGACAGTGAGTGAATTGTCCTTTTGCTATATTGTGATTAAAAAAAACATTTTTTTCTAGGGACAGAAAACTGTAGGTAGGGAGAGTGTTTTTTTTCTTTCACTCTGCAAGTCCTTGTTTCCAGGGACCTGTAAGGACAGTGAGTTAATTGTCCTTGTGCTATATTGTGCTGAAAAAAACATTTATTCCAGGGACAGAAAACTCTAGGTAGGGACAGTGTCAGTTTCTTTCACTCTGCAAGTCCTTGTTTCCAGGGACCTGGAAGGACAGTGAGTGAATTGTCCTTTTGCTATATTGTGATTAAAAAAAACATTTTTTTCTAGGGACAGAAAACTGTAGGTAGGGAGAGTGTTTTTTTTCTTTCACTCTGCAAGTCCTTGTTTCCAGGGACCTGTAAGGACAGTGAGTGAATTGTCCTTTTGCTATATTGTGATTAAAAAAAACATTTATTCTAGGGACAGAAAACTCTAGGTAGGGACAGTGTCAGTTTCTTTCACTCTGCAAGTCCTTGTTTCCAGGGACCTGGAAGGACAGTGAGTGAATT
Organism: Rana muscosa; assembly: GCA_029206835.1. NCBI lineage: Eukaryota > Metazoa > Chordata > Amphibia > Anura > Ranidae > Rana > Rana muscosa. The sequence goes on along the minus strand of CM055116.1, from coordinate 1,233,606,713 downwards.
GTCCTTTTGCTATATTGTGATTAAAAAAAACATTTATTCTAGGGACAGAAAACTCTAGGTAGGGACAGTGTCAGTTTCTTTCACTCTGCAAGTCCTTGTTTCCAGGGACCTGGAAGGACAGTGAGTGAATTGTCCTTTTGCTATATTGTGATTAAAAAAAACATTTTTTTCTAGGGACAGAAAACTGTAGGTAGGGAGAGTATTTTTTTTCTTTCACTCTGCAAGTCCTTGTTTCCAGGGACCTGTAAGGACAGTGAGTTAATTGTCCTTGTGCTATATTGTGCTGAAAAAAACATTTATTCCAGGGACAGAAAACTCTAGGTAGGGACAGTGTCAGTTTCTTTCACTCTGCAAGTCCTTGTTTCCAGGGACCTGGAAGGACAGTGAGTGAATTGTCCTTTTGCTATATTGTGATTAAAAAAAACATTTTTTTCTAGGGACAGAAAACTGTAGGTAGGGAGAGTGTTTTTTTTCTTTCACTCTGCAAGTCCTTGTTTCCAGGGACCTGTAAGGACAGTGAGTTAATTTTCCTTGTGCTATATTGTGATTAAAAAAAACATTTATTCTAGGGACAGAAAACTCTAGGTAGGGACAGTGTCAGTTTCTTTCACTCTGCAAGTCCTTGTTTCCAGGGACCTGGAAGGACAGTGAGTGAATTGTCCTTTTGCTATATTGTGATTAAAAAAAACATTTTTTTCTAGGGACAGAAAACTGTAGGTAGGGAGAGTATTTTTTTTCTTTCACTCTGCAAGTCCTTGTTTCCAGGGACCTGTAAGGACAGTGAGTTAATTGTCCTTGTGCTATATTGTGCTGAAAAAAACATTTATTCCAGGGACAGAAAACTCTAGGTAGGGACAGTGTCAGTTTCTTTCACTCTGCAAGTCCTTGTTTCCAGGGACCTGGAAGGACAGTGAGTGAATTGTCCTTTTGCTATATTGTGATTAAAAAAAACATTTTTTTCTAGGGACAGAAAACTGTAGGTAGGGAGAGTGTTTTTTTTCTTTCACTCTGCAAGTCCTTGTTTCCAGGGACCTGTAAGGACAGTGAGTTAATTTTCCTTGTGCTATATTGTGATTAAAAAAAACATTTTTTCTAGGGACAGAAAACTGTAGGTAGGGAGAGTGTTTTTTTTCTTTCACTCTGCAAGTCCTTGTTTCCAGGGACAGAGAAGGACACCTGAAGGTAGCCCTTATTGCTTTTTTCCCATCTCCCTGCAGGCCATCTATTAGAATGTCTGGAAGGCAAACAAGGAGAGGCAGACAGTCAGGAGGCAATAAAAGAGGGCAAGCAGGCTCTGTGTCTGGGGGCAACAGTGCTGGTCGTGGACGCGGTGCATTGTCATCAGCACATGGCCATGGGACACGCTTGTCCTTCTTTTCGGCAGCTGGACATGTTGAGCCACATCATGCCGAAGACTTGGTAGAGTGGATGACCAAGCCCTCCTCCTCCTCCTCATCCTCTCTCACCCAGGCTCAGGGTACTGGAAAAGCAGCTGCCAAAGCGTCGTCTTCCCTGGTATCAATGTCAGACAAATCATCAGTCACTCCTTCCCTAGACCCACCATGTCCTCCTCCTGAGGAGTCCCCCGAACTGTTTCAGCACAGTGTTGGGTACATGCTCCAGGAGGATGCCCAGCGTTTCGAAGGGTCTGATGATGAAACCCAGCTAGAGGAAGGCAGTAGCGTGAGAGCAGACAGAGGGGATGCTCAAGAAGGACACCAATCTGGCAGTCATGTTCCAGCAGCTGCAGCATACTGCCAGATTGGCTCCAGTGATGAGGAGGGAGGGGATGATGAGGTCAATGACTCCACGTGGGTGCCTAATAGGAGAGAGGAGGAGGAGGAGGATGAGGAGGAGGCACATCTCCAACGAGGCAGGATGCCCTTTGGTGGCCAGCGTAAGGGCAGTACACCGACGGAATCACACCGCAGAGCTCCGCCTGTGCAGGGCGCTGCCTCTGCCCGTCATTCAAAAAGTTCTTTGGTGTGGGCCTTTTTTGAGGCTAGTGCATCAGATCGCACAGCTGCTGTTTGCAACATATGTCTCAAGCGTATATCGCGTGGCCAAAACATCAGCCGCTTGGGTACCACATGCCTGACCAGACATATGTTGACCTGCCATGCAGCTCGTTGGCAAGCCTACCTCAAAGACCCACACCAAAGAACAAAGCGGACCTCTCCTTGCACCGCATCAGCTGGGATCTCCAACCCCACTATAACTTCAGTCCTCTCTGAAACATGCACTGAGAGGAATGAAGGTGTAGAATTAGGTGTGTCACAGCCAAGTACTTGCGCCCACTCTGCTAGCAGTACACCGACGTCCGATTCTAGCAGGCAAATTTCCCTGCCCCAGCTGCTGGACCGTCGAAAGAAGTTCACTCCCAGCCATCCACATGCCCAGCGGTTGAATGCTAGCTTGGCTAAATTGCTAGCGCTTCAACTGCTGCCTTTTCAGTTGGTAGACTCGGCCCCCTTCCGTGAGTTTGTGCAATGTGCGGTTCCTCAGTGGCAGGTTCCCAAACGCCACTTTTTCTCACGGAAGGCTATTCCGGCTCTCTACCGGCATGTGGAAGGCAATGTCTTGGCCTCGCTGGACAGGGCGGTCAGCGGTAAGGTGCATATTACCGCTGACTCATGGTCCAGCAGGCATGGACAGGGACGTTACCTTTCTTTCACGGCCCATTGGGTCACTCTTTTGGCAGCTGGGAAGGATTCAGGACAAGGTGCAGTAGTGTTGGAGGTTGTCCCACCGCCACGCCTCCAAAATGCTACTACTGGTTGTGACACACCTCTCTCCTCCACCCCCTCCTCTTCTTCTTCCTCCATGGCCTCTTCCTGTGGTTTGTCCTATGAACCAGCGGTGCTCCGTAGCCGTTCACGGGGCTACGCAAGTACGCAGGCAAAAAGATGCCATGCCGTGCTTGCGCTGGTGTGTTTGGGGGACAGAAGCCACACTGGGGCAGAGGTCCTGTCTGCTCTGCAGGGCCAGGCCGAGAGGTGGTTGACGCCACGCCAGCTTAAGCCAGGAATGGTGGTTTGCGACAATGGCACCAACCTCCTCTCCGCCCTCCGACAGGGACAACTGACCCATGTGCCCTGTGTGGCTCACGTCCTTAACCTGGTGGTGCAGCGGTTCTTGGGCAGGTACCCGGGCTTACAGGATGTCCTGAGGCAGGCCAGGAAAGTCTGTGTGCATTTCCGCAGATCTTATAATGCCAGTGCTCGCCTGGCTGAGCTGCAAAAGGAGTTGAACCTGCCCAAGAACCGCCTTATATGTGACATGCCCACCAGGTGGAACTCAACGTTGGCCATGCTGCAGCGGCTGCACACGCAGCAGAGGGCCATCAATGAGTACCTGTGCGACTACGGCACCAGGACAGGGTCAGGGGAGCTTGGTTTTTTTTCTCCACGCCAGTGGGGCATGATCAGGGATGCATGCACTGTCCTGGCACCATTTGAGGAGGCCACGAGGATGGTGAGCAGTGACAGTGCATGCATCAGTGACACTGTACCTCTTGTCCACCTGTTGGAGCACACGCTGCGTGGAATAATGGACAGGGCACTTGAGGCAGAACAGAGGCAGGAAGAGGAGGACTTCCTTGCCTCTCAAGGCCCCCTTTACCCAGACAGTGTTCCTTCTGTCCCACCCATCGCACAGGAAGAGGAGGAGGAGGAGGAGGAGGAGGAGGATTGTGTCAGCATGGAGGTGGAGGCTGGCACTCAGCATCATCAGCAGCAGTCTTTTAGGGATGATTTACAGTCCCAAGAAACCAGTGGACTTGTACGTGGCTGGGAGGAGGTGGCTGCGGATCATGTCGTCCTTAGTGACCCAGAGGACTCCGGAGCGAATGCCTCAGCAAACCTACGCTGCATGGCCTCCCTGATCCTGCAAAGTCTGCGGAAGGATCCTCGTATTCTTCGGATCAAGGAGAGGGACCATTACTGGCTGGCCACTCTCCTTGATCCACGGTACAAGGGTAAGGTTGCGGACCTTATGTTACCGTCGCAGAGGGAGCAGAGGATGAGACAACTCCGGGAGGCCTTGCAGAAAGGTCTGTGCAACGCGTTCCCAGAGACTGGGAGGTTGCAAACTCCTGGTCCTGGACAACGAGTTGCTGAGGCTTCGGCCAGTCAAAGAAGGAGCGGTGGGGAAGGTGGCCGTCTGACCGATGCGTTCAGACAATTCTTTAGTCCGCAGCCCCAAAGTATGATTGGTTCCAGCAACCATCGCCAGCGTCTGATAAACATGGTGCAGGAATATCTAGGGGCAAGGTCAGACTTGGACACCTTCCCCACCGAAAATCCTCTGGCTTACTGGGTCTTGAGGATGGATCACTGGCCAGAGCTTGCACAGTATGCAATTGAGCTACTGGCCTGTCCTGCATCCAGCGTTCTTTCGGAACGCACATTCAGTGCTGCTGGAGGATTTGTCACGGATCACAGGGTGCGCCTGTCCACCGACTCGGTTGATCGACTGACTTTCATCAAGATGAACCAGTCTTGGATCACCACCAGCTACCACACACCTGATGCTGATATAACAGACTAATTGATTTTAAAATGTCACATCCCTTCAAGACTGATGCTGATGCTGAGTGCCTGTGCTGTTATGTTGACTGGCTATCCTCCTCCTCCGAGTCCTCAATGATACGATTGATGATGATAGCTTGGAAGATCATTTTTGTTTATGGGTGCCGCCACCAGTGCCTAACGCCCAATTTTTCAGCCCCTGTTTAACAGGGGCGTGTAATTACAATTTTTGAAGCAATACTTTGCAACAGGGCTCATTGCTGTGCTCCAAGTACAGTATCTGTGAGGAGTTGCAGTGTTGTGCCACCAGTGCCTAAGGCCCAATTTTTCAGCCCCTGTTTAACAGGGGCGTGTCATTACAATTTTTGAAGCAATACTTTGCAACAGGGCTCATTGCTGTGCTCCAAGTACAGTATCTGTGAGGGGTTGCAGTGTTGTGCCACCAGTGCCTAAGGCCCAATTTTTCAGCCCCTGTTCAACAGGGGCATGTAATTACAATTCTTGATCTAATAATTCACAGCAGGGCCCATTGCTGCACCCACCAAGAGTAACTGTCAGGGCTTACAGTGTTGTGGCACCAGCACCACCATCAAAGGCCCAATTTTTACTACCACTGTTCAACAATTATATGTAATTAAAATTCCTGATATAATAGTTGACAGCAGGGCGTTCCAGCACCAACCAAGAGTAACTGTGAGTGCTTACAGTGTTGTGCCAACACCAACAACTAAGGGGCCTATTTCTGCAGAGTATATACGGCAGGTCCCTACTTTCAAACATCCAACTTACAAACGACTCCTACTTGCAAACGCAAGAAGACAACAGGAAGTGAGAGGAAATCTACCACTAGGAAGGAAAATTCTCTCCTGTAAGAATAAATATGGGAGAAAGGTGTCTCCTCTGTACTGATGCTTTATCAGCAATCCTTGTTTCAAGAAAAACACCACATTTCAAAAACAGTTGTCATTGGGACGGAAAGTGAGGTGAAATGTTCTGAACAGGGGCACAGACAGCAAAACAAATGTTACAGGGGTGATAACCCTTACCTATGTTTTCCAAAAAGTTTAAAAATAGATTTTTGGGCTGGAGCTACACTTCAACAATGTACCTGTTCAAAATTACAAACAGATTCTACATAAGAACAAACCTACAGTCCCTGTCTTGTATGCACCGCCTGTATACGGCTGTTCAGAGTATATAGGGCCTTTTTTATTTTATGTGCGGGGTTCCCCTTAATATCCATACAAGACCCAAAGGGGCTGGTAATGGGCTGGGGTAGGGGGGGGGGGGGGGTCATGGGGTAGCTATGCCATTTTTCTTAAAGAATTTCATCCATATTACCGGGACCAGACATTACATTAAAGCCGCAAGCAGTTTTAAATGGCTTTTTTTTCCTTTAGAAGTGTCATTTTGTGCAGGGACAGTTCTAAACACGGGAAACACGTGGCACTTCACAGGCATACTTTAGACACCCCCCAGGTACGATATTTAAAGGAATATTTGACTTTTTTTTTTTCACTTTATGCATCATTAAAATGACTGCTCCCGAAAAACGACCGTTTTTAAAACTTCTTTTTGCATTGATACATGTCCCCTGGTGCAGAACCCGGGTTCCCAAACCCTTTTTAGGACAATAACATGCATAATAGTTGTTATAATTAGCACTTTAGAATTCGAACGTTCGCATCCATTGTATTTAATAGGGTTCTAATGTTCGTTCGAACTTCCGGTCCGTTCGCGGGTTCTGGTGCGAACCGAACCCGGGGGTGTTCGGCTCATCACTAGTGCAGAACCAGCACCTGTGAGTTCACAGTAGGGCGGGACTCTCTTTCGTGAAGGTTCAGGAGCTTTGTGAGCGGCAATTTCTTTCTCTATTACAATCACCTGGACTTTGCCTCACTTCATTGCCTGCTCAATTACCTGTTCCTCGCACCCAATCTTGGAAGCACTGTGATACCCTACGAACTCGGCATTAACCAGTATTAAGCCTGCTGCAGTCACCTCTGAAGTGGAAACAAGTATAAAGAGGACTTGTCCTGGCTCTATACATGTATATACGAAAATAAAGAGGACCTGTCATGGCTCCATACATGTATATAGGAGTATAAAAGGACCTGTGTGTGGCCGCGATGTCAGCCGGCCAATCGCGATCGCTCCACAGAGAGCCAGAACGGGGATCTGTCAATGTAAACAGACAGATCCCCATTCTGACAGGGGAGGAGAGACAGTTCTGCTGTTCCTAGTGATTAGGAACAGAGATCTCTCTCCTCCTTCAGTCAGTCCCATCCCCCCAGTTAGAAACACCTCCCAGGGAACACATTTAACCCCTTTCCTGCCAGTGACATTTACACAGTAATCAGTGCATTTTTATAGCACAAATCGCTGTATAAATGTCACTGGTCCCAAAAATGTGTCAAAAGTGTTCGATCTGTTCCCTGCAATGTCACAGTCTCACTGAAAATTGCAGATCGCCGCCATTACTAGTAAAAAATAAATATTAATAAAAATGCCATAAGTCTATCCCCTATTTTGTAGACGCTATAACCTTTGTGCAAACTAATCAATATACACTTATTGCGTTTTTTTTTTTACCAAACATATGTAGAAGAATACATATTGGCCTAAACTGATATAGAAATACCACCAACAGAAAGCTCTATTTGTGGGAAAAAAGGACGTAAATTTTGTTTGGGTACACCGTCGCACGACCGCACAATTGTCAGTTAAGTCAACGCAGTGCCGTATCGCAAAACAAAATTAGTGAAGTGCATCATTTTTATTATTACATTGTTATATAATATATAAAATAGTTCAACTCACCATAATGCCGAATCAGTGGGAGCCTGAGCGTGTCTCTTGCCAACGTCACCTGCCACCAGATGCGGATTGTCACTTGCCACATGTTGCGGATTGTCACTTGCCACAACGCCACCTGCCACACATTGCGGGTTGTCACTTGCCACACGTTGCGGATTGTCACTTGCCACAACGTCACACATTGCGTTTTGTCACTTGCCACAACGTCACTTGCCACACATTGAGGATTGTCATTTGCCACACGTTGCGGATTGTCACTTGCCACAACGTCACACATTGCGTTTTGTCACTTACCACAACGTCACTTGCCACACATTGAGGATTGTCACTTGCCACACGTTGCGGATTGTCACTTGCCACAACGCTACCTGCCACACATTGCAGATTGTCACTTGCCACTTCACCTGCCACATGTAGCGGATTGTCACTTGCCACGACGCCACCTGCCACACACTGCGGGTTGTCACTTGCCACACGTTGCGGATTGTCACTTGCCACAACGTCACACATTGCGTTTTGTCACTTACCACAACGTCACTTGCCACACATTGAGGATTGTCACTTGCCACACGTTGCGGATTGTCACTTGCCACAACGCTACCTGCCACACATTGCAGATTGTCACTTGCCACTTCACCTGCCACATGTAGCGGATTGTCACTTGCCACGACGCCACCTGCCACACACTGCGGGTTGTCACTTGCCACACATTGAGGATTGTCACTTGCCACACATTGCGGATTGTCACTTGCCACACATTGCGGATTGTCACTTGCCACTTCACCTGCCACATGTAGCAGATTGCCATTTGCTGTGTCCCAGAGTGAAGGCAGGAAGGAGAGAGATGACAGAGAAGAGGGGGGGTCTGCTGACAGAGAAGAGGGGGGGCAGCTGACAGAGAGGAGGGGGCGGCTGACATTGAGGAGGGGGGGCGGCTGACATTGAGGAGGGGGGGCGGCTGACATTGAGGAGGGGGGGCGGCTTACATTGAAGAGGGGTGGGCGGCTGTTATTGAGGGGGGGGCGGCTGACATTGAGGAGGGGGGGGGCTGACATTGAGGAGGGGGGGCGGCTGACATTGAGGAGGGCGGGGGGGCGGCTGACATTGAGGAGGGGGGGCGGATGACATTGAGGAGGGGGGCGCGGCTGACATTGAGGAGGAGGGGGGGGGCGGCTGACATTGAGGAGGGGGGGCGGCTAACATTGAGGAGGGGGGGGCGGCTGACATTGAGGAGGGGGGGCGGCTGACATTGAGGAGGAGGGGGGGCGGCTGACATTGAGGAGGGGGGGCGGCTGAAATTGAGGAGGGGGGGCGGCTGACATTGAGGAGGAGGGGGGGCGGCTGACATTGAGGAGGGGGGGCGGCTGACATTGAGGAGGAGGGGGGGCGGCTGACATTGAGGAGGGGGGGGCGGCTGACAGAGAGGATGAGAGAGACGGACCTCAGGAGATAGTGACACTCAGCGAGTTAGGAGCACGCCCCCCCCCGAGCCCTTCTATAGCTCAGCAGCGGCGAGGGGGAACAAATTAGAGGCGGAGTGAGCTGCGGCACCGCCCACCCCTTTCCCCCACAGGTCACAGTCTCAGATGACAGAGACAGACCGGGGGCGGGGGTGGGCGGCGCCGCAGCGCTATTTCGGCAGGATCCCTCCCTTCTCATCCTGGTCTTCGGGAAAATGGCGGCCGGCGGATCGGCCCTGACAGTTACACTCTGGGGAGACTGTCTGCTGAACTGAGTTTACTAGTCTCTCCAGCTTTACAAAGTTAGCGGTCATCGCTACCCTATTGGATTACAGTTTTGTTCTTTATGTGCACCACTTATAGTTAAGTATATTGGTTGTCAGTGTCAATTACTGTGCTGTGTTATAAAGGGATTTGTGCCATACAATTAGAGAGTGCTATTATATCATCCCCTTTCCTAACTGTGCCACGGGAGGTTAGAGCCTATTGCCAGGGGTTGACAGCGGTGCACTACAAGGCCCAAAAACAAACAGGCAGCCCTCTTAACTGGGGGTATCGCTATAGAAGTTTACTATTTTACACAGAATTTTATATCTCTACCTACAACATGCAAACTAATGCCGCGTACACACGATCATTATTCACGGCGGTTAAAAAACCGCCGTGAATAATGACAGGAAAAACGAGGGAACCGCTTGGTTCCCTACACACGGTCGTTTTTCCCGTCATTTTTTCTCTTGACGAGAAAAACGACCGTCTGTGGGCTCCGCGGCAGTGTTTCCCTATGGGAAAACTGCCGCGGAAAAAAATGCTGGAAAAAACGACGAGAAAATTTAGAACATGTTCTAATTTTTCTCGTCGTTTTTTATGCCGTTTTTCTCGACGAGAAAAACGACATAAAGCCCACAGACGATCGTTTTTCTCGGCGAAAAGAAAAAATGCAGTTTTTCTCGTCGAGAAAAGCGGTCGTGTGTACGCGGCATTAGAGTTCTGGCAGTGACAGAGATAAGACAGTCATAAAGTCTCCTCGCTTAGCGCCAGACACAATAAAATATAATATAGTTTCCCTTTTAAAATTAATGAGAAGTTTACTATTATACACGGAATTGTATATCTCCTCCTACCACACTCAGACGTATAGTTCTGGCAGGGACAGAGATAAGACATGTCATGGACGGTCCTCCTATAGCTTCAGAAAATGACGATAAGATATCTCGCCGGTGGAGACCGCAAACAACTTCCAGGCAATACACCAGAATGTGTGTTTAAAAAATGATTCTATTTTCTGTGTCACTGACATTTAGAATATATTCTTATAGACTGACTGTACTCACTGGAGTTCTTTATAAATAGATATGGTTAAAATAGCTTCTTTAGAAGCCCTATAAATAAATCTGGGGTTATTGCTTCTCTTCCTCTTTCCTTCTTCAGAAAGTGGGTCCTGACTGAGACCCGATTGGCCAGGAATCCTAAGACTCCCTGGTCAATCTGGTCTCAGGAACTGCTTCCTGATTGGTCGGGAGGAGAAACAGGAAGACAACAGCGAATATTAATTTGCTATTGTCATACAAGCAGGTGGGCTTGGGGCGCAGTACTCTGCGCCCCGGCCCACCCTCTTTTGAAGCCAATTAGAGCCTCAGGCTCTAATCATGTGCTTTAAACTAAAAAAAATTTAAATCTGTACGTCCGACACCCCGCCTGTAGCGCCCCATCTGTAGATTAGGGGGCCGGACGCACGGATGGGGGGGGGACGGACGGCACTCGTGCGCCCCCTATGGATGGGCCGCCACTAGATTCAACAACAGCCCGTACTCTAAAAAGGGTTGTTTAAGGCCCCTTTCAAACCTGGGCATGGCATAAACGTGGGTAGACGCACATTTTTATTTCTTAATGGCAGCCTAAACGTGGGTAGCAGTCAAGCGGTTTGCGGCACTTGGCTCAACGACATAATTTGGTACATGAGCTTCTTTAGTGCGTTTTCGGAAGCGGGGGAGCCCATGCAAATGAATGACGCCGCTCCAAAAACATGCCAAAATTGTGAACAAGCTCTTATTGATCTCTGAAGCGTCTCAAACTGACGTCATCAACCCAAACTCAAAGCCTGTCCACACAGGCCCTAACACCCACTCCGAGCCTGTGCTAGAGGGAGATTCTGTTACCGCTATCACTATGTGGTGTTGATTGGCTACACAAGGTGAGATTACCAGCAAATTACTCACAGTGGGCAGAATGTACATTTTAATTTATACCATATCAAAAAAATTAGATAACCTTTATTTGATTTTCCTGTGGCCCCCTTTAATTCACAATTTTACTTTGGTTGCCATGGGTGATGTGAATGTGCAAGATATATCTGCATAAATTGACAGCGCTATATAACCACTTCAGGACCGCCCATTGCCAATATACGTTGGTCCTTTGACGTTAAATACCGGGGTTATGGCAGCAGATAGCTACCATAACCCCAGTATTTTCTTCAACAGCGGTCAATCTGCTTTAAGATAAAAGTGGTCTCCGCGGCGTATTCGCCACAAGATCACTTTTAGCATTGGCGGAAGAGCTGACCACCCCCCTCCCGCCGTTTCCCGGTCATCTCTGATGCTTTCCGGAGCTGTCGGTATCGCTGGAAAAGATACGATCCTTTCCCCTCTGAGGCACTAAGTCGAGTGAGGGAATGATGGCCTCCACTTGACTCTGTGCCATTGGATGATGGCAGCGACATCAAACGTCACTTCTGCCCAACAGCCTTAAAAGGGACCTTTTTGTTTTTTAAAAAACAAAAACAAAAAAAATAACATTTTTTAATTGCTTTTAAGTGTAAATGTAAAGTTTTTTTTTACCTCAGATCTCACATTAACCACTTCCATACAAGGCATTTTCACCCCTTCCTGCCCAGAACAATTTTTAGTTTTCAGCGCTGTTGCACTTTGAATGACAATTGCGCGGTCATGCAACAATGAACCCAACTGAAATCTTTATGTTTTTTTCCCCCACAAATAGAGCTTTCGTTTGGTGGTATTTGATCATCTCTGCGGTTTTTATTTTTTGCGCTATAAACAAAAGAGCGACAATTTTGAAAAAAAACACAATATTTTTTACTTTTTGATTTAATAAATATCACAATTTTTTTTAAAAAAAAAAATTTTTTCCTCAGTTTAGACCGATATATATTCTTCTACATATTTTTGGTAAAAAAAAATCGCAATAAGCGATAATAATAATAATAATATTGATTGGTTTGCGCAAAATTTATAGCGTCTACAAAATAGGGGATAGATTTATGTCATTTTTTATTTTTTTTACTAGTAATGGCGGCGATCTGCGATTTTTATTGTGACCGTGACATTGCGACGGACACATCTGACACGTTTTTGGGACCATTCACATTTATACAGCGATTAGTGCTATAAAACTGCAGTTTACTGTGTAAATGTGACTGGCAGGGAAGGGGTTAACACTAGGGGGCGCTGAAGGGGTTAAATATGTTCCCTATTGAGTGATTCTAACTGTAGGGGGAGGGGACTCACAAGGGGAGGAGACCGATCTGTGTTCCTCTGTACTGAGAACACACATCGGTCTCCTCACCTCTGACAGGACGTGGATCTGTGTGGCTACACACACAGATCCACACTCCTGCCATGATCGCGGGCAATCGCGGGTGCCTGGCGGACATCGCGGCCGCCGGGCACGTGCACCGGGTCACAAGCGGTGCCGCGGGCGTGTGCCCCCTAGTTGACTGGGAAGAAAAGACGTCATATGACGCCAGCCCGGAGGGAGAGAGGGTTCCTGCCGGCGTCATATGACTATGGCCCAGTAAGGAAGGGGTTAAAGAGGTCCTGTCATGCTTTTTTTCTATTACAAGGGATGTTTACATTCCTTGTAATAGGAATAAAAGTGATACAAATTTTTTAGTTTTTTAAAAGGGACAGTGTAAAAATAAAAACTAAGTAAAATAAATAAGAAAAAAAAAAGAAAAATTTAAAGCGCCCCGTCCCTCCGAGCTTGCGTGCAGAAGCAAACGCATACGCAAGTCACGCCCACATATGAAACCAGTTTTTAAACCCCACATGTGAGGTATCGCCAAAATCGTTAGAGCGAGAGCAATAATTCTAGCACAGGACCCCCTCTGTAACTCCAAAAATTTAAAGCCTTGCCTGTGGAGATTTTTAAGTGCCAAAGTTTGTCACCATTCCACGAGCGGGCACAATTTTGAAGCATGACACGTTGGGTATCAGTTTACTCGGCATAACATCATCTTTCTGAATATAGAAAGGTGTAAAAAATAGGCCTGGTCCTTAAGTGGTTAGGTACCTGTAATAAAATAAGAAATAAAACGGGTGTCCTGTAAACACATGGAGGCCATGAACAATGGAGGCAGGTGCAGACAAAGGAAGGAAGTTCCTCCACGTTTTTGACGTGTTTTTAGTGTTCAAGCTTGAGTCATTTTTGTGTTGGGCAATACCTCCCCCCCTTTGTGGCATCACCTGTCATTGTCCTTGTATTTACTTCCTGTTTTTTCTGTGTAGTGTTGTGGTGTCTTGAGCCATGTCTGCCATGCCAAAACTTTTTTCTCAAACCTTTCTGAAGCATTTTTTGTGTGTGTTCAAGCTTAAAACCTTTTTTTTTTTTGGCCAATGGAATACAGTATCCTCTGTGACATCACGTTTTGTTCATTGTAGCTACTTCCTGGCTTTTCTGCGTAGTGTTGTGGTGTCTTGAGCCATGTCTGCCATGCCAATTTTTTTGCTTACCACCATTCTTGTGGGCACCACTGGGGGGTCGTAGAGGACCCTCACCAGGTTGATCAAAGTCTCCATATCCAACATGTACGCTCCTGAATCCTCCATTGGGTTTACAGTAGGGTGACCAGACATCCCCGGTTTCCGGGGACAGTCCCCGGATTGAGGACACTGTCCCCGGACCAAGTCTGTCCCCGGTTTTGTCCCCAGATTGGATTTGAACAGGGGCTGGGGCAATTTCAAAGACAGTCAATGCAGAATAAAAAAAAAAAAATATCTGAATTACACCCCCCCGCTTCACCGCACCTACTAGCTTAGGGGGGTGTATTTCTTTCCATTATCTGTGCCCCTTTCTGATGACCATGTGCTGGTCGGAGCGGAGGGAATATTTCTTCAGTTTCGGGTGCATGCCCATTCAGCTCCGCTCGCATGTTCTTCTGCCTTGGCTCAAGTCCTGGCCAGCTCCCTGCCTGTTTATCTCCTTGCCTTCCCTGGTGGAGTGATCTTCCTCCGCTCCTCACCCAGTAGTAGCAGGGGCCCGGAGAGTGAGACTTGACAGGCTGTGAGGCGGGCGGCGGCAGCGACGGGCAGAGAGTTGCTGATTGCCGCAATTACTAGGAAAAAAAAATGTCCCCGGATTTAATTTTAAAAATCTGATCACCTTAGTTTACAGGCCTGAGGTTGCTAAAAGGAGAAGACTGGTTGCTAAGTGCAAACATCCAGGAAAAACACGCTACAATGCACGTGTCACGCATCAGGTGCTCCCATTGAATTCAATTAGGCCAAAAACATCCGATTGAGTCTGAAAAAAAGCTCATGTGCTGTTCGTACAGCAAACCGGCACCCCACATGCAGATCCCAAACGCAGTGCATTTACGGGCAGCAGATCAGATGGTACAACAGTACCATGCGATTTGGTGAGGTGTATTTTTCAAAAGTAGTGCAGTACTTTTTTTGCATTCTGCTGCCCATTTACATGAAGGGGCAGCCAAATCGCACTATAGGGGAACGCACAGGAACACAGACCACAATTCTGGTGGCAACCACCCCTAAAAAAAAAGGCCTAAAAGAATGTGCGCGCAAAAAAAAAGGACAGAAAACAACCCGAAACGCCCAGGCACAGGTGTGAATGTAGCCTTAAGCCCCGTACACACGGTCGGACTTTTGGCCAACAAACTTCATTTTGAGCAAGTTGGACCAACAATCCGATCGTGTGTACGCTCCATCAGACAAACTTTTTTTTTTTTTTTTTTTTTTCATCGGACAAAAGTTGGGTCTGCAAACGGACAAACTTTTGGCCAACAAAAGTCCGATGGAGCAAAGTCCGACTGTGTGTACAGAAAACCATCGGACTTTTGTCCGATGGACAAAACAAATAATGTTAAAATCAACCAACAATAGCAGAAGTTGACCAAAGGGTGGCGGTAAAGAACAGAAAAGAGCAGAAAAACCACGCGATGTTGGAAGAAGTTTTGGGAAAGTTTGCAGAAAAGTCCTGTGGTGTGTATGCTATGGGTGTTTCCGACCAACTCCGTTCAGACAAAAATCCACGGAAAAGTCAGATGGAAGTCCGACCGTGTGTACGAGGCTTTACTGTATGAAATTTAGTTTGCAAAAGCATAGTGTATCATATGCAATGGTCATTTTTAAATAAAATACAACATGGCTGTTTTCACCTTTATTTCATCCTTTGTTGTTGCTGCTCTCCTGCTACCTCTTTGCAGCAATTTTATAACAAAAATAAATTAATATCCTGCACTCTCACGCTTCAGATCAACCCCAATTCCTGCGACTCCACACTTCAGATCAGCCCCAATTCCTGCGACTCCACACTTCAGATCAGCCCCAATTCCTGCGACTCCACACTTCAGATCAGCCCCAATTCCTGTGACTCCACACTTCAGATCAGCCCCAATTCCTGCGACTCCACACTTCAGATCAGCCCCAATTCCTGCGACTCCACACTTCAGATCAGCCCCAATTCCTGCACCGTCACACCTCAGATCACTGTACCCCCCTGCAAATCTATTTCCCCACTGTACCCCCTGCTCATCTGCCCCATCACCATAACCCCCCTGTACATCTGCCCCACCACCATAACCCCCCTGTACATCTGCCCCACCACCATAATCCCCCTGTACATCTGCCCCACCACCATACATCTGCCCCACCACCATACTACCCTGCACATCTGCCCTGTCACTGTATCCTTATGCCCCGTACACACGACCGGGTTTTTCCGTCGGAAAAAAAAACAATGGTTTTCCTAACAGAATTCCTCTGAATTCCTTGCATACACACAGTCACACAAAAGTCGGGTGAACTTTTGACTGCCAAGAATGCGGTGACGTAAAAGACTACGACGAGCCGACAAAATTAAGTTCTATGCTTTCGAGCATGCGTCGAATTGTTTCCGAGCATGCGCGTTTTTTTCCCGTCGGAAAAGCATACAGATGAACAGTTTTCCCGCCAGGATTTTTTCCTGACGGGAAAAAAGAGATCCTGCTCTCTTTTTCTTTTTCGGCATTTTTCCCATCGGAAAAACCGCGATGGAGCATACACACGGTCAGAATTCCTGGCCAAAAGCTCTCATCGCAGTTTTTCCGACAGGAAAGCCGGTCGTGTGTACGAGGCAAAAGGGTTTTCTTCAAGTCAAACCCGAACACTTTAGCGGCGCACAGCAATTTTTTTTTTATAGTATAAACTATACATATATTTTGCAATT
Organism: Rana muscosa; assembly: GCA_029206835.1. NCBI lineage: Eukaryota > Metazoa > Chordata > Amphibia > Anura > Ranidae > Rana > Rana muscosa. The sequence continues at coordinate 1,233,590,443 of CM055116.1, read as the reverse complement.
AAATAACATTTCTAATCATATGAAGTTTTTCACAAGAGTCCCCCTTTACATCAAAGTCCACAGAGTTCCCCTTTTACATCAGAATCCGCAGAAGTTCCCCTTATATCTGAACTCGCAGAGTTCCCTTTCACTGTAAGGGGGGACTCTGCAGACTCTGATGTAAGGGAGAACTCTGGGGACTCTAACATAAGGGATGCTCTGAGAACCCTGATGTAAGGGGGAACACTGAGAACTCTGATGCACGGAGAGGACTCTGATGTAAGGGGGAACACTGCGGCCTCTGGTGTAAAGGGGAACTGTCATATAAGAGGTGCTCTGAGAACCCTGAATTACCTTGGTGTACTCACTCAGAGGCAGGAGAGAGAAGAGGGAGAGACTTCAGTAACAGACAGGGATGGATGGTAAGTAGTCAGCACCTCTCATCCAGATGTATCTGAGGCTGCTGGACTTCAAATTTACGGCCCCCACTTTCCTTTTCTGAGGCACAGTGCCAGGGATTGGAGTGTGGGCAGACACAGAGGGGTAGGGGCGGTAAGGAGAGGAGCAGATCGAGCCCTCTCTCCTCTCCCATCTGTATGTGGGGGGGGGGTGTTAGTGCTGGCTTTGGGCAGTGTGAAAGAGACTGTAACAGACACTCTCAGCTTAGACATCTAGAGCCAGCAACCCTGCTGGGAGGCCATAGTCCAGTCTGAATAATGTGTCTGGGTTTCAGGCAGTTTGAAGCCCGGACACATGATTCCAAACCCAAACTGTCTGGGTGAATCCCGGAAAGGTGGCAACCCTACTGTACCCCCCTGCTAGTCAGCCCCACCTTTTTAACCCCCTGGTCATCTGCTCCACCACTGTAACCCCCCTATACATCTTCTCCACCACTGTACCCCCCTTCTCATCTGTCCCACCACTGTAACCCCCTGTACATCTGCCCCACCAATGTTCCCCCATGCACATCTGCTCCACCACGGAACCATCTTCTGACCTAACACTGAACGTATCTGCTCATCTGCCCCACCACCAACGCTGTATCCTGGCCTAGGCCAACAAGGCCCAGGCCTAGGGCAGCACTTTGCAGGGGGGCAGCACTGAAAGAGTCTCCGCCACCTTGCGCTACACTGTTAGTGTAGTGCCAGTCTTATGGGGCATCCTGGGCTAAGAGGCAAATTAGTCTAGCGCCCCCATAAAGCAGCCACACTTCTTCCGGTATGCGGGCAGCCGGCATTCTGCAACTGTGAGGGGGGGCGGCGCTGCTTCTAATTTTGACTGTCCTATCATCATGGACCACAAACCTTCCTCACTGTGCTATATGTTTCCTGCTGCACCATTGGCATGGTTATATCTTCTTAGTTCTCTCCATAAAATTATCAGAAATTTGTGCTTAAAGTAGAACCTGTCGGTTTATTTTTTACCATCCATGTCACATTGCAGAGATTTCCCTTCACTTTCTGCACCATAGTGAGAGGAAATCTATGCAAATTAAGGGAATCCATTGCCCCCCAGGCCCTCAGAACTAGTGTCACCACTCGAAAATTTCAGGACGGGTCTTAAACTGAAAGGGGTGTGGCCTTGACAGGAAGGGGTGGGTCATATTTAAATTAGAGGGTGCACGAGTTTAGTCAGGCCTAGGGCAGCACAAAACCTAAATACAAAATTAGGTGTATTCCTGCGCTACAATGGAGAGGGCTAGCTAGTGATATAAAACTGCTGAAAGCACCAGGGGGGGTCAGATCATACCCACGGAAATTAAGTGTCTGAAGAGGGGGGTGGTGCTGCGCTGTTTAGTGAAATAAATTAAGTGAAATTCTTCTAAAACTTTGTGTAAGATAATAAAACAAATGCAAATAAACAATTATTGCAAAACGCACATAAAATAGCAAGATCTTCCAAGATGTGAGAAAAACGCACAATAAATAATCTTCAAGTGGTGACCATAAAATACTATCTTCTAAAATAGTAAACAATGTGCAACAGGTCTAAACACTGTGTCAAGAAATCAAAATTGTGCAAATCGCTAAATAAATAATGAACTGTGACAGTAAATCATAGACAATGAAATCAAAAATGTGAAATGCAAAGCATACGTGCAGCCAGTGCAAAAGATGCATAAACGCATAAATCAATCCGAGAGGATGTTGCACTTTAAAAAGTTTAAAAAGTAAACTGTTTGCCACTAGACATGTGCAATTTGTTTAGTTTCTAATTCGGTTTTTTAACGAATTTTGAGAAATTTCCAGATTTCCGAATTTTTTAATTTCCGAATTTTTCGGATTTTCAGATTTCCGAAATTTCGAATTTCCAAATTTCAGAAATTTCGAATTTCCGAATTTCAGAAATTTCGAATTTCAGAAATTTTGAATTTCAGAAATTTCGAATTTCGAAAATCTAAAATTCGAAAATGGGAAATTTGGAAAGTAGAATTTCAGAATTCCAAATTTTTAGAATTTCAGAAATGCAGAAATTCGAAAATTCATTTTTTTCGTTTTCGTTTCATTCGTTTTTTTTTTTTACTTTTTTTTTTAATTCGGGAAATTCAAAAAATATATATTTTATTCGTTTTTTTGCTTTTTTCGGAAATTCTAAAATTCAGAATTCGGAAATTCGGAATTCCAAACTTTCGAATTTTCGAATTTCCGAATCCCGAATTTCCGAAAAAGCAAAAAAAACGAAGGAAACGAAAACAACAAATTTTTTGAATTTTCGAAAAAAGCCAAAAAAAATGAGTGAAACGAAAACGGAAAATTTTTTTTTTTCGGCAGTGCACATGTCTATGTGCCACCACAATGGGGGCAGAAACACCTTGACCCAGAAATCCTTCAGAGGATATGCAGAGATCACATGTGGAGAAAATACACTTATTAACAATTAGAAGGAGAAAAAGACCTTGCAAACTGTACTCTTGCTTCCGCTAGTAATGACAAATGTTCAACTTCAGCCACATCTCTAATACTGTTGACGTGGACTGTCTAAAAGAGAACCTGTCCCTGGGAGGCCATGCAGGATATTTCTTCCGACTGAGGAAATGCTGTGGCAGGTTATTTATCTAGAGCCTGCTCTGGTTTCTTACCTTGAGCATGCTTTGGTTTCTTCTTTACTCATGGTAAACTTGCCTGCCCTAAAGAAAATGGCCAACAGAGGCAAAGCCTTAGGTTGAACATAAAGTATCATGCCTGCATACTTTTGCTGATAGGTGTCCCTCATTCCCATCTTAAAAAGTTGGGAGGTATGGGTATTCCCAACAATACCTCCCAACTTTTCAAAAAGCAACTGCGTGACATTCATGTTGTTGAGCGGGGGGGATAGGTGGTGCTACTGCGGGACGGCGTTTTTTTTTAAATTTCATCTATCGCGGGACTGCGGGAAGTAAGTGTCTATGCGGGGAAGTCACGCAGAATCCGTGCGAGGTATGTCAGTGGGCATGAGAGCTCCTGTCTGCCTTTTTCAGGTGGTCCTGATGCACTCTTCAAGCCATAGTGGGAGAGGTCCGTTAGCACCTGAATGCACTCTTTTAGCAGCAAATACCTACCTAGTCTGATGACCCTTACCTATAGGAACAATGTGGATCTTTGTTATGCAGTGAGCCTATGCAGGGCATCTGGAACACTGATATTTAGTCAGGTATAACAATAATGCCACACTGAGACATGAGTAAGGACATATCTATTCACTAGGCAGCAGGAAATGGCCCTTGATGCAGGGTTTGCGGCTAAGGGCATGCTGGCATGCATTCCTAGCATGTAAATGCCCTATCTGTAAGCTGCTCGGTCTTTAACACCATACCCCATGTTCATCAACTCTTCTGCCTGCCTCTCACTCCTGGCAAACTTCTCACATTGCCCACTTCCAAGATGGCTTCCAGGTAGTCTTGCCTCACTCCAAGATGGCCACTGGGGGAGTTTTTGCCCAAACCAAAGATGGCCCCCATGTGAGCTCTATCCACTTCACCTGTTTAGCATAATGCATTATGGGATTTTAGGCAGGATGCCTGGACATACCAAAAAATACAAACACCAAAGATATTTTATAAAATTTTATTTAAATAAAAACAACAACCTATATATATAGATATATATATCTATATATATTTCTTATTTTTTTGGGATAAAATTTGGCCGCGGCTTATACTATTGGTTTAATTTGAAAAGATATCATCATAAACTGTATCAATAAATAACTCCAATCACATATATGAAATAAAAACCAGCTCAGCCACTACGACTCAAGCTGAAAAGAATCAGCCTTTAAAATTTTTCCAAACAAAAAAGTCCCTTTTTGTAATACTGACAAAAAGGACCCTACCACATAGTGTAAGCCACGACAAGGGGAAGGGGGTGGTGGGAAGTTCCGCTGTTGATCCTCTTCAGGACGACTGGCCCTGGACCTCCTGGACTAGCTCTTTAAATAGGGACCCTTTAGGCTTCCAAAAGGTTCTGTGGGGTCAGATGACCCCAATTGACCAATCCTGTACCCCAGGAGCCCTGAATTTTTTCCCCCGTAACTGGCCAGCTGCCCCAATCCCTGTCTTTCCCGCCTAAATGACCTAACTGACCTATCCTAGGCTCAGGAATCTTTCCCCAGCAACAAGCTACCTGACCTGTCCTGAGCCTTCCCGCTTAAATTCAAAAAAGGGGAACCTTGAAACTGCTCCTGCCAAGAATCCCATAAGGAAAAGGGGAGCCTTAAAACCGCCTTATCCCCTTTTCCTCACATGGGATTTTAGGGAGGATGCCTGGACATACCAAAAAATACAAACACAAAGATATTTTATAAAATTTTATTTAAATAAAAAAACAACAACCTATATATATATATATATTGTGGGGGGGTTAGCTCGGCAGCGGGTGTGTGTGATCCCCTGGATGGGCTCCCCACACAAAAACAGGCCCAGCAGACGGAGGTTGTGGTTTTCAAGATCAAAAAGGTGCGGTTTATTTCTCTATTTACAGTGACAAAAAAACACAGCAAAGCAAAAAGAAACATAAACAAAATAAACCCTGGTCAGCTTGACCTCTGACTAAACATGCAGGTTTCCTAACTAACAACTGGGATCAGCCTGGTGCTGTCCTAGTCCCTAAGTCCCTGGTTTAGTAAATGTCCAAACAAATAGCCACACAGGCTTTGTCTCACCGCACAGGGGTTCACTCTCCCTAGACAGTCCACACAGGTCTGGTTCCAGGCATGAGCAAACACCTAATGAAGCTGGGAGTTTTTATAGAGGCCTTAAACGAGCTGACAAGCTTCAGCTGGTCTCATCAACTCCCTGCCTGCACGACGCCCAGCACTCTCCCTAGAGGTATGAATCATCCATGAGCCCACTAGCCTCAGCTGGGCTTCATCAACTCCCTCCCTAGTTGTATAAGTTGGCATAAAGCCTGAATCTGGGAGAACCACCTATTCACTCTTCTATTTGTCTCCTTGTTTTGAGCCATCCACTTTAACGGAGCGTGATCCGTAACCATGTCAAAGTGCCTACCTAGCAGATAGTACCGAAGGGAATCTAGAGCCCACTTCACCGCTAAACACTCCTTTTCAACCGTGGCGTAATTTACCTCATGGGACTTCAACTTCCTGCTGAGGTAAATGACTGGGTGCTCTTCCCCGTTCCAGACCTGGGACAATACTGCTCCTAACCCCACATCTGACGCATCACTTTGTACGACAAAGTCTTTAGAGAAGTCGGGTGAGTACAACACTGGCTGGCTACATAAGGCTTGTTTCAAGAATTGGAATGCTGCCTCAGCCTCGGGGGTCCATTTAATCATGACCGACCCTTTCGTCAGGTTGGTTAGGGGCACAGCCTTAGAAGCAAAGTGGGGAATGAAGCGCCGATAATAACCCGCGATTCCCAGAAAGGCCCGTACCTGCTTCTTGCTGTTGGGACGTGGCCAACTCTGGATGGCCTCGACTTTGTTGAGTTGGGGTTTTATTACTCCCCTGCCAATGGTGTACCCAAGATATTTGGCCTCCTCCTGCCCAATGGTACACTTCTTGGGGTTAGCCGTAAACCCCGCTTCCCGGATAGAGTCTAGGACTGCTTGCACTTTTGGCAGATGTGAGGCCCAATCTGTGCTATGGACAATTACGTCATCCAGGTAAGCCGCAGCATACTTCCGATGGGGCCTCAGTATCTGGTCCATTTTCCGCTGGAATGTGGCCGGCGCATTCTGTAACCCGAACGGCATTCTCTTATATTGGAACGCCCCGTCTGGGGTTACAAATGCGGTTTTCTCTTTGGCCGACTTGGCCAGGGGAATTTGCCAATACCCTTTTGTGAGGTCAAGAGTCGTCATGTATCGGGCTGTTCCCAGCCGGTCGATCAACTCATCTATACGTGGCATGGGGTAGGTGTCAAATTTTGTAACTTTGTTCAACTGACGAAAATCGTTACAAAATCGCCAGCTCCCATCCGGTTTAGGCACCAACACAATGGGACTAGACCAATCACTTTGGGACTCCTCTATCACCCCTAAGTTCAGCATTTTCTGTACTTCCTCCCGTATTGCCTCCCGTCGGGCCTCTGGGATCCGATAGGGTTTTAAATTCACCCTTTCACCGGGCGGGGTAATAATATCATGCTCTACCCCAGATGTTTGTCCCGGCAGCTCAGAGAACACCTCCTTGTTGCGAAGCACAAACTCCTTCACCTCCTGTTGTTGGGGTTGTGACAAGGTGGCTGCTATTCCAACCTCCGGAATCACGCAACCAGTTTGAGCTGGTGACCAAGTTTCTGCGACTAGGGACTCTCTATCCCTCCAGGCTTTCAACAGATTAACGTGATAGATCTGTTCGGGCTTTCGCCTTCCTGGTTGTCTGACCTTGTAATTCACTTCGCTCACTTTTTCCATTATCTCGTAGGGGCCTTGCCATTTGGCAAGGAATTTACTTTCAACCGTAGGGACAAGTACCAATATCCTATCCCCCGGGGAAAAGGTACGGGTCTTGGCTCCACGGTTGTACACTCTCTGCTGTGCCAACTGCGCTTGGGCCAAATGTTCCTTCACGATGGGCATTACCTGTGCAATTCGATCTTGCATCAGGGCGACATGCTCAATCACACTCCTGTGGGGAGAACTCTCACTTTCCCAAGTTTCCTTGGCAATATCCAACAGTCCTCTTGGGTGTCTCCCATACAGTAACTCAAAGGGGGAGAATCCCGTAGAGGATTGGGGCACCTCCCTAATAGCAAACATCAAATAAGGAAGTAGACAGTCCCAATCCTTTCCATCTCTATCCACCACTTTCTTCAACATTTGTTTTAGGGTTTTGTTGAATCTTTCAACCAGCCCATCGGTTTGGGGGTGATACACAGACGTACGCAATTGCGTCACTTTGAACAATTTACACAGCTCTTTCATAACCCGGGACATAAAGGGTGTACCTTGGTCCGTAAGCAGTTCTTTACAAATACCCACCCGGCTAAAAACAAGAGATAGCTCTTTGGCTATGGTTTTGGCCGAGGTATTTCGGAGAGGGATCGCTTCTGGATAACGGGTGGCATAGTCCATTATAACTAATATGTACTGGTGCCCCCTAGCGGACTTGATTATAGGACCTACCAAATCCATTGCGACCCTCTCAAACGGGACCTCAATGATGGGTAGAGGGACCAGCGGGCTACGGAAATGTGGCATCGGGGCCGACCTCTGACACACAGGGCAGGAGGAACAATAATTTTCTATGTCCTTCATCACCCAAGGCCAATAGAATCTCTGTAATACCCTCTCTCGGGTTTTCTCTGTCCCCAGATGACCTCCAAGAATGTGCCCATGGGCCAACTCCAACACCAACTTCCTGTAAGGTTTGGGCACCACAAGCTGCTCCACGGTTTCTTCTGCCCTTTTTGCCACCCGATACAGTAGGTCCTTCTCTACGCTGAAGTATGGGTAAGTGCAGGTATTATCTGGGTTCACTAACTCGCCATCTATTTCCACTACGTTTTCCCGTGCCTTTATTAGGGCGGGGTCTTTTAACTGTTCTGTGGCAAAATTTTCCCTGTGAACCTCAAGATCAGAAAACTCCACAGACGGTAGGTTTTCGTCTGAGGAGGTGGGCTCCTCTCCAGTTTCTTGAGTCTCGCCTGCCAATACTGACAAGGGAAATTCTGGAGAGTCCTCACCACTCTCAGAGGAGTTCTGGCTATCACCTTCCTGGTACATAGGGGCACCAGTGGGGGGCTCAGGATCATCCCACAGTTCCCAGAACTTCGGAAAATCCCTTCCCACAATGGCATCATGCGGTAATTGAGATACTAACCCCACTGGATGAGAGAGGGTACCTTTGGGGGTCTTGAAACACACTGTAGTCACTGGATACTCTCGGGTGTCCCCATGCACACAAATCACAGCTACCTTGCTATTCCCAGAGACCTCTGTTTTAACTAATTCAGCCTTTATCAGGGTCACAAGGCTACCTGAATCCAGTAATACCACAACATTTCTACCATTAATACACATTTTGCATAAATGTTTCTCAGTTCCCCGAATGGCAGTGCATGCGACTGTCGCACACAGCGACTGACGTCTGTCCGTCAGAAAGTCACATTGCATGGGTTCCTCCACAACCGGGCAATTTGCTGCAATATGTCCCGCTTGCCGGCAGCGGTAGCAAACAATCCATTTGGCTGCCTCTTGAGCCCCTGACTTCCCAGGCTGTTCTCGCCAAACTTTGGGTAGAGCTCCCACCCTCTCACTCTCTCCACCTTCACCCCTTGGAATCCTCTTATCCGCCCCTGGGGATGGTCTGGTCTTAGGGTGGAAAGTCCGAGAGTCTCTGGAAGAGGCCGTCAGGTTCTCTGTAGCCAAGTATTTCTCTACACGATCCACAAGACCACCGGCCGTCTCTGGGTCTCCATGGCTTACCCACTTTTGGATGGCAGTAGGAAGAGCTCTCAAAAACCGATCCATTACAACACGTTCCACAATCTCTGGTGCGGACAAAGTCTCTGGCTGTAGCCACTTCCTGCTCAGGTGAATGAGATCATACATTTGAGACCTGGGGGGTTTTCCAAGCTGGAAAGTCCAGTTATGCACACGCTGAGCCCGGACAGCCAGGGTGACACCCAGCCTTGCCAATATTTCAGCTTTTAGCATCACATAGTCTTTTGCTTGGTCAGGCTCTAGGTCATAGTAAGCCTTCTGCGATTCACCAGTTAACAGAGGAGCCACCAGTCCAGCCCACTGCTCCTCAGGCCACTTTTCTCTTTCAGCAGTCCTTTCAAATGTGGTCAAAAATACCTCTGGATCATCCTCTCCAGTCATTTTTGTCAATAAACGACTCACCCCAAAGGACGCGGTATTAGTGGGACGGCTTTCCTCACTGGTCTGCGGACGTTGCTGCATTACTGCTTCCATTTGTTGTAGTCTCTGCTCTTGCTTCTGTAACAGGTCTATGAAGCGGGCCTCAGATTGCTGCTGGGCTTGTTGCTGAGCTTCCAGACTCTGTTGGTGAGCTTGCTGCTGGGCTGCAAGGCTCTGTTGATGAGCTTGCTGCTGGGCTGCGAAGCTCTGTTGTTGAGCTGCAAGGCTCTTTTGCAAACCTGCATTTGTCTGCTGTTGATTGGCATTTGCTAGAGCCAGCTGTTTCAGTATCTCCTCCATGCTGGCTTAAAAAAAAAACTGTCACTGGTTCTCCACCAACTGTGGGGGGGTTAGCTCGGCAGCGGGTGTGTGTGATCCCCTGGATGGGCTCCCCACACAAAAACAGGCCCAGCAGACGGAGGTTGTGGTTTTCAAGATCAAAAAGGTGCGGTTTATTTCTCTATTTACAGTGACAAAAAAACACAGCAAAGCAAAAAGAAACATAAACAAAATAAACCCTGGTCAGCTTGACCTCTGACTAAACATGCAGGTTTCCTAACTAACAACTGGGATCAGCCTGGTGCTGTCCTAGTCCCTAAGTCCCTGGTTTAGTAAATGTCCAAACAAATAGCCACACAGGCTTTGTCTCACCGCACAGGGGTTCACTCTCCCTAGACAGTCCACACAGGTCTGGTTCCAGGCATGAGCAAACACCTAATGAAGCTGGGAGTTTTTATAGAGGCCTTAAACGAGCTGACAAGCTTCAGCTGGTCTCATCAACTCCCTGCCTGCACGACGCCCAGCACTCTCCCTAGAGGTATGAATCATCCATGAGCCCACTAGCCTCAGCTGGGCTTCATCAACTCCCTCCCTAGTTGTATAAGTTGGCATAAAGCCTGAATCTGGGAGAAATATATCTACCCCCCTGGATGCAACCAGGTGACTTTACCTTCCTGCTGTCACAATATATATATATATATATATATATATATATATATATATAATTTTTTATTTATTTTTTGGACAAAATTTGGCCGCGGCTTATACTATTGGTTTAATTTGAAAAGATATCATCATAAACTGTATCAATAAATAACTCCAATCACATATATGAAATAAAAACCAGCTCAGCCACTACAACTCGAGCTGAAAAGAATCAGCCTTTAAAATTTTTCCAACAGACAGGATGGGTTGTTACAACCCCGACTGTCACCAAAACCCCAGCACGCGGCCCTTTCTATGCAGGATTGGAAAGAAACATTTAGTATGTCCAGGCCAATGTCAGAAAGATGAACCCCGTCAGCCCTATAAAGGCCTGAAATTCCTCCCTCCAGGTCTATATGTCGGAAAGAGAAACCCATGTCCGGGGCCAAGAATTTCTCAATAGCTCTATTAATCCTCTTCCTAACTTTTTCAAAAGGTTTAAAAACAACAGACTCCAACCATCGCAACCGAGGGATCATTTCAGAAAAAACAATCACCATGTTTGGATAGGACTGTTTTAAAATTTGGATTGTATCTTTAATGCTAAAGATAAGATCCAACGTCCTCATCTGCCCAACATCATTCCCTCCCAAATGTAAAATCAAAATATCAGGTTCTGGCCAATATGATAATAATGAATTGAATTCAAATAGCAACTCCTCCCAAAGCATACCCCTCCTACCGAACCATAAAACTCGAAAATTTGACGGATCCAGATCTAAATTCGTGGTGTAATAACGAGTATTAGCCCGCTGATGCGCCCAGTATACGAAAGAGTGTCCAATAATCCAGACCACTCCAGGCACACCTAAAATAATCAAACAACAAGATTAGGACGCACATACAATTGAAAAGACTTAGATTTCCATCTACCCAAATTCTTGATTTGGCTATCAACAAAACCCAACCTTGCAGCTTCTGTGGCAGCTCCGATTCTGAAAGAGTGTGAGGAAATCCTAACGTTGGACAAATTTAAAACTTTGCAACATTTAGACAATATTTTATTAAATTGAAATTTAGTAAGAGGAGAAGAATCCATATGAATAAATATCACTCCCTCTGTAGGAGGACGAAGTTTCAGATAAGCTGATAATCTGGCTACCGGGCAAACCAAGGACCCTGGGGAAGACAATAAATGTAACCAATTGCCTTTCCCCAACCTGTCAGTTTTGCTAGAACGAATAAATATCTTTAAATTAGAATCTTTCAATATTACGTGTTTGAATAACTAACCAGATGGATTTCTTTTGCTAACTGACACTAATTCAGAAACTCTGAGCGCTGCAAAAAAGGCCATAGTAAAAACCGCATTAAAAAGAGTAGCCTCGAAAGGAGAAGAACATACAGAAGCAGTAATAGAGCATAGAGATCCCAATAACTCGGGAGTAATAGGGCGTCTATTATCAATATTGAAATGAGACTTCTTATAACCTTTAAGTGCTTGTTGTACAGAAAAATAGGATAAACAAGAGGTTAAACTGTTCAACTTCTGAAAAAAGGATATACCAGACAAAGTCTTATAAACATAAGACCAAGAATATTCTTTATTCATAAGAGATTCCAAAAAAGACAAAACCGTCTCTTCGGAAACATCCGAAAATTGGGCCCCTCCGGAATCCAAAAATTGTAACCATAGCAACCACGAGGACCTGTAACTGGACCAAGAAGTGGCCGCCAAAGATTTCTCAACATTTTTTGAAATTAAACGATATCCCATAACCGAGCTGGGCAAGGGGTCCCGACACGGTCCGCTGTGGGTAACAGGGAGAAAAATCGCTCCATCTGTAAACGAGAGAGAGCATCAGCTGTCTCATTTACCTTACCTGGGATATGTTTTGCTTTAATCCAGATGTTGAGAGAAAGACATTTATAAACTAAGTAACGTAACAGAGGGGATTTGGAAGTTAGGCAATTAACCGCAAACAAAACACCCTTATTATCAGTATTAAAAAGGATTCGTTTGTTTGCAAACCTATCACCCCAAATCTCTAAAGAAACTACAAGTGGGAAAAGTTCTAGAAGCACAATATTCTTGCACAAACCTCTACTCACCCAACTGCGAGGCCAAATATCCGAACACCACTGGTTTCCCCAGATAGCTGCAAAACCCACTGATCCAGCTGAATCCGTGGATAAGCAGAAATCTTCGTCTATAACGAAATCCTCCTGCCAGAAAGCTTTTCCATTAAAATGTATTAAAAAATTATACCAAACCAATAAATCTTCTTTTAATTCTACTGTCAACCTTATATGAGCATGGGGATTCTTGATTCCCGACATAGCTAAATATAGACGCCGAGAGAAAATCCTACCTACAGGTAATATGCGCGTAGCGAAAGCTAAAAGACCCAGTAAAGACTGTAATTCTTTCAAAAGAATCTTCTTCTTCTTCTTAATAAAAGACAAAAGAAAGATCTTTAACTTCTCGATTTTCTCCAGGGAACATCCCATCAGCAGACACCGATCGAAATAAAATTTTCCTTGAAATTGAAAACCCAAAGAATTAAAATCGCTAGGGTGAATTGGAAGCAACCGAAAAGCAGCTTTAATATCTGCCTTCGCTAATAAACCTGAGTCCCCTAGCTCTCTAATTTTTTGAATGGCCTGCTCAAAAGATGTATAGGAAACAGAAGATAACTCACCATCTATCGGATCGTTCAAGGAAGACCCAGCCGGAAAAGATAGATGATGAATTAAACGATATGAATTTGGTTCTTTTTTCGGTACTACACCTAATGGAGACAAACGAAAATCAGGAAAAGGAGGCTTATCAAAAGGGCCAGATATTCTGCCCAAAGAAAGTTCTGCGGTCAATTTTTGTTCCACTATGGCTGAAAAATTTGAAACAGATTTCAAATTATCCACCATAGTACAACCTGTTCCATGAAATTTAGGAATTAAAAATCCTTCTCTAAAACCTCTAATAAGGAGCTCTGCCTTCTGCTGATTTGGGTACTGCTTGAGCCATGGCAGAATGTTTTCCACTATCACTGGAGTTGGTGCTTTTAAGAAAAAAGTCTCTCTGTGGCTGCTGCTGATTAGCAGCGGACATTTTCCGAAAGCATTTTGCCACAGGATGAGAACCTCCGCATAAAGCACACTCATGCTTGTATCTGCATGTAGCAGGCCATCTACATTGGCTGTCATTAAAAGAAAAGCATATGCCTTTCCTGTAAGAAACCGTGGATGTGGGAGTGGTATTACCAGTGGTTAACCTGGGTAAAGATGACTTTTGAGGAAGAAAAAGGTTTAGCCACAGTCCCACATCCTTTGAACCCCACTGTAAACCAGGGTAAAGAGACTTCTTGTGGCGGAAAGCCTCATCATATGTAAACCAGGAAAAACCTGTAAAGCATCTATAAGCTTCCTGAATGATGTCAAAGTGTTGAAAAAGTCCCGGACTTTTATCCGGAAACCGTTCACACAAAACACTAGCAAATATGCAAAAACCTTGTAACCAGTTTGTAAATGATTTATAAGTGTAGCGGGTATGTACTTTCCCGGGTGTAATTTTGAATTTGGCAGAGACATCAGTGATGTGTAATTCCCTGCAGCCCGGTGGGTGACGCTGTCACCCTGGGCTGGGGTTGAATCATTGCTGTGTGCAGTCCTCCCTTTTGTCCTCCCTCGGCAGCGGTATGGTGGGGCGGGGAACCCGCCGTGCTTGCTGGGAGAGGGTATAATGGGGCCGGCCATCTTTGTCACGGGGTTGACGTCCCAGGCACCTTCAGCTTGCGGACGGTGGGTCGTGTCGCTCCTCTGGGTGGCTTAGGCCTAGAGGACAGCGGAGGTCGAGTTCCATCCCAGGCACCTTTGGCTTGGGGTGAGGTACTTGGATGGAGGTCCGGAGCTCAGTGCCCAACACTGAGTTCCGCGAGGGAAGGAGATCCTAGGGTGCCCAGGGATTGGGTACCCGAATCCGGAAGGCGCAATGGACCGGGGGGAGCTCCTCATTTGAAGACCCGGTGCAGCATATTGCCGGTGACAAGTGAGTCTCTCATCGGAGACGGCCTGGAAGGAAATCTACCCTCGTGCGGAGACCAGGATACACTTCTAGGAAGGGAAGTGGCAGCTACATTGTGTCTGGGCCTGTTCGCATCCACACCTCCTTTTCTGTTCTGTTCTATCAAGGGAGTTCAACTGTTTGTGTTCAGACAAGGAGAATAAAGGAGTGTTGAACTTTAATGGGGTGGAGCTCATTTCCTGACAGACATGGTCCGTGGTGACTCTTGGAGGGAGGATCCAGGTGCACAGCACTGACCCGAAGGTAATACAGAACTGTTGCTTATACCGCACTAACATCTGTGGTGGAAGCTAGGCATAGTGTCCCCGCTCCCTCCCCTCTAAGATACCCCTAGACAAGAGAAAGACGAGACCAAGAGGGGAGTGTGAGGAGTAGCCGCTACATAAGGAATACCTTTTCTTCTATCTTCGTCTAATTTGTCACCTTTGTCAGATTTTAAAAAGGGCTCCTTTAAAGTCAGGAACAGTGATAATATATCAATAAAATCACAGTTCCAAATTTTATCCTTTACTGTCGACGACAAATGAAAACCAAGAGGTGACAGGAAACAAGGCATTGATTATTTTACAAGGCTATCAGTTGCAGCCATAGGAATGCTAGGCGAAGCAACTGTAACCATAGAAACATGATCTGTAGTATGCATTCCCTCAGGAGCTGACCCTGAAATCTTATCAGCAGACCAGACCAAGGCAGCCAGTTCTTGGGACAACAAACTATTAGAATTAGAAAAAGTCTGAGTATGAAAATTAGTTTGAGGTAATAAAATGTTCTTTTTAAAATCATCCATGAATGTAGCTAAAACATTCGCAAAACGAACAATGATATGCACATTGCGAAGCTCACCTGTAGACTCACCCATACCTGCTGACATAGGCTCCTGAGCTGCACAAAGCACTGGGATTGAACCAGCTGCTCCTGCATTGAGACGATCCGGCACCGCTGCGTTGTTCACTGCCGCAGGAAAGCCGCCTCTGTGGCCGGCTGCTTCAGCCTGAGAGGACGCCGCTCATTGCTGTGGAGACGATGATCGCTCTAGGGGGCGTGCTGCAGCGTTCTCTCCCGACGTCATTCTGCCCCTCTCCTCAGAATGGGAGAGTCGCTTCTTCTGACGCTGCGCTGGCTCCGCCTTCCGTTGTACGGCGCTCCGATTTGGGGGCGGGCTGAATCTTCTACGCGTAGTGCGCCTCCTCTTGCTCGGCAGCTCCGCCTCCCCGTCCATCACCGCTGAAGCCTCCGGGACCCGACCTGGAAACGGAAGCTCCGCTCTGGGCTCCGCCTCTTCTTCTTCCGCTCTGATGGCGTCCAGATCCACCTCAGGATGCTCCTCGATCTCCTCCATGAATTCTCTGGGTTCTTGACCCGAAGGTAAGTCCAAACACTGCCGGATCCAGTCTTCTCCCTCCGCTTCCACCCGCTCCAGAAGCTGCCGAATGAGGGTCTTCATGCCGCCGAAGAGGATCAAACAGCGGATGTATTAAATAGCTCCCTGCTCAGTATTATAGCTCAAGTTCCGCTGTTGATCCTCTTCAGGACGACTGGCCCCCGGACCTCCCGGACTAGCTCATTAAATAGGGACCCTTTAGGCTTCCAGAAGGTTCTGTGGGGTCAGATGACCCCAATTGACCAATCCTGTACCCCAGGAGCCCTGAATTTTTCCCCAGTAACTGGCCAGCTGCCCCAATCTCTGTCTTTCCCGCCTAAATGACCTAACTGACCTATCCTAGGCTTAGGAATCTTTCCCCAGCAACAAGCTACCTGACCTATCCTGAGCCTTCCCGCTTAAATTAAAAAAAGGGGAACCTTGAAACTGCTCCTGCCAAGAATCCCATAAGGAAAAGGGGAGCCTTAAAACCGTCTTATCCCCTTTTCCTCACATTCTCTTGAATGTAGACACGTAGCTTTCTCTTCCACAATTGCCACTAGAATGCATACTGAAACACAGTGCAGCCGCAGCCCATCCGAGAGGAGATGTAACACACAACTTATGATAAGGTGACCAGATTTTCAAAATAAAATCCGGGGACATTTTTTTTTTTTTAATTGGCAAATGGTAAAACTATTTTATAAGCATATTTTCCTCATATGATATATGCAGTGTATGTGTATGTGTTTATGAAATGATTGTATGATATATACTGTATTTATTGGCGTATAACACTCACTTTTTTACCCTGAAAATAGAGGGTAAACTGTGCCTACGTGTTATATGCAGGGGGCTGTGGAAAGTTTTTTTCCTGAAACTTCTCTCTTAAAGTTAGGGTGCGTGTTATACGCCTGTGCGTGTTATACGCCGATAAATACGGTACTTTATTTCTCACATTTTGTCCATGAGATAAAAAAAAAGATACTTAGAATTTTTTGGGATATAACTACCAAATGTTAGGAAGATAAGATAGAGAAAAAACTTGTCAATGCATATTTTGTATTTTATTCTTACCAAAGAATTGTGGTTCAACAATAACAATATAAATGAACAATTCAGAACAGTAAAAGATTGCATGGTAACAACACGTAGGATACCTTCGAAAATAAAGAATCAAATATTAATAGCTAACTGTTATAAAACTACAAATGTTAAAGGAACAAAAGCAACATAAAATGCTGGTGGAGTTTTACAACATTTTGCGCCTGTGGGCAGGCCTCCCCTTAGACCACCGTGTACATTACAGGCCTCCCCTCAGACCACCGTGTACATTACAGGCCTCCCCTCAGACCACTGTGTACATTACAGGCCTCCCCTCAGACCACCGGCCAGAGCACTGTGTACATTACAGGCCTCCCCTCAGACCACCGTCCAGAGCACTGTGTGAGAAAATAGTGCCATGGCTACTGCGGCTGAAGTGCCGCCACCAATCCAGGGACAAAACCGGGGACAGTTTTGGTCCGGGGACAGTGTCCTCAATCCGGGGACTGTCCCTGGAAAAAGGGGACGTCTGGTCAGTCTAACTTATGAGGCCATTCAAATATAAATAAAAAAAAATTGGAAAACATACTTATCTTGAAAATGCGGTGTAACAGTTCAAAGATTCACTCTCTTCTGGGAGGCAGGCTCCAGACACGGACAGCTCTTCTGAGAAACAAAGCCCTGGCTGCACTGCTATATGTGGGGCTAGTTAGCACCCGATTTTTCACCCCAAAAGATCCACAGAAGGGGCTCCCTGCCTTATCAGAGCATTTGGCGTCCCAAGGTCAGAGACTGCGGTTACAGGAGAGGCCGAAACCTGAGCG
Organism: Rana muscosa; assembly: GCA_029206835.1. Taxonomy (NCBI): domain Eukaryota; kingdom Metazoa; phylum Chordata; class Amphibia; order Anura; family Ranidae; genus Rana; species Rana muscosa. The sequence goes on along the minus strand of CM055116.1, from coordinate 1,233,572,920 downwards.
GAAAACCACCAAAGATGGCAGGTAAGGGTTTCTTCTCTTCACTAAGGATGAGCTCAGGCGTGTTCGCAAACCCCACGTGCAGAGCCCGCCAGGAAGTCAGCACTGCGCTGCGCTAATCACAGGCAGTGAGACATTTCCTGATCTCTGCAGCCCCGCATCGGGACAATGTCTCACTACCTGTGAATAGCGCAGTGCCGACTTCCTGCCAGGCTCTGCACGTGGGGTTTGCGAATACGCCTGAGCTCATCTTTACTCTTCACACTGGCTGTGAGTAGGGATGAGCTTCGAGTTCGAGTCGAACTCATGTTCGACTCGAACATTGCCTGTTCGCCCGTTCGCTGAACAACGAACAATTTGGGGTGTTCGCGGCAAATTCGAAAAGTCTATGGGAGAAATCGAAAGTGCTAATTATAAAGGCTTATATGCAAGTTATTGTCCTAAAAAGTGTTTGGGGACCCGGGTCCTGCCCCAGGGGACATGTATCAATGCAAAAAAAAGTTTTAAAAACGGCCGTTTTTTTTAGGAGCAGTGATTTTAATAATGCTTAAAGTGAAACAATAAAAGTGAAATATTCCTTTAAGTTTCGTACCTGGGGGGTGTGTATGATATGCATGTAAAGTGGCGCATGTTTCCCGTGCTTAGAACTGTCCCTGCACAAAGTGTCATTTTTGAAGGAAAAAAAGTCATTTAAAACTCACTCGCTCACTATTAATGAATTGTCGGCTTTTATCAATACATAGAAAAGTCATTGATAAAAAAAAAATAAAGCGTGGGGGTTCCCCCAAATTCAATTACCAGGCCCTTCAGGTCTGGAATGGATATTAAGGGGAACCCCGCCGCAAATTAAAAAAAAAATGGCGTGCGGTTCCCCCTAAATATCCATACCAGGCCCTTCAGATCTGGCATGGATTTTAAGGGGAACTCCACCCCAAATTTAAAAAAAATGGCGTGGAGTCCCCCCAAAAATCCATACCAGACCCTTATCCGAGCACGCAACCTGGCTGGCCGCAGGGGAAGAGGGGGCGACGAGAGAGCGGCCCCCCTCCCTCCTGAACCGTACCAGGCCACATGCCCTCAACATGGGGAGGATGTCCCCATGTTGATGGGGACAAGGGCCTCATCCCCACAACCCTTGCCCGGTGGTTGTGGGGGTCTGCGGGCAGGGGGCTTATCGGAATCTGGAAGACCCCTTTAACAAAGGGGACCCCCAGATTCCGCCCCCCCTATATGAATTGGTAAGGGGTACATTGTACCCCTACCATTTCACGAAGAAAGTGTAAAAAATGTAAATAAAAACACACCAACACCTTGGAAAAGTCCTTTATTAAAAAAAAAAAAAAAAAACATTCCAGCGATGAAATCCAGTGTCCCGCGGCGATCCCGATGTCCAGCGCTGTCTGTCATTGGTTGTGCCTGAGCGGACCTGATGGGGAACTTCCTCCGCAGTGTTTTAAATGTATAGACCCGCCCCTTCTAAAGTTCCCCATCAGGTCCGCTCAGCGGACCAGATGCGGAACGCGAGAAGGGGCGGGTCTATTCATGTATTACACAGTGAAGGAAGTTCCCCATCAGGTCCGCTCTATGAGGGGGTGGACCTGATGGGAACTTCCTTCACTGTGTAATACGTGAATAGACCCGCCCCTTCTCATGTTCAGCATCTGGTCCGCTGAGCGGACCTGATGGGGAACTTTAGAAGGGGCGGGTCTATTCACGTATTACACAGTGAAGGAAGTTCCCATCAGGTCCGCCCCCTCGGTATGTCAGACCCCGCCTACATCATTGGCCTGAGCGGGGAACTTCCTTCACTGTGTAATTTAAATTTACACAGTGAAGGAAGTTCCACATCAGGTCCGCTCAGGCCAATGACGTAGGCCCGGTCTGACATACCGAGGGGGCGGACCTGATGGGGAACTTCCTTCACTGTGTAATTCATGTATCGACCCGCCCCTTCTCGCGTTCCGCATCTGGTCCGCTGAGCGGACCTGATGGGGAACTTTAGAAGGGGCGGGTCGATACATGTAATAGACTGCAGAGGAAGTTCCCCATCAGGACTTTTCCAAGGTGTGTGTGTTTTTTTTTTACATTTTTTGACACTTTCTTCGTGAAATGGTAGGGGTACAATGTACCCTTTACCAATTCACATAGGGGGGGGGCCGAGATCTGGGGGTCCCCTTTGTTAAAGGGGTCTTCCAGATTCCGATAAGCCCCCTGCCCGCAGACCCCCACAACCACCGGGCAAGGGTTGTGGGGATGAGGCCCTTGTCCCCATCAACATGGGGACATCCTCCCCATGTTGAGGGCATGTGGCCTAGTATGGTTCAGGAGGGAGGGGGGGGCGCTCTCTCGTCCCCCCCCCCCCTCTTCCCCTGCGGCCGGCCAGATTGCGTGCTCGGATAAGGGTCTGGTATGGATTTTTGGGGGGACTCCACGCCATTTTTTTTAAAATTTGGGGTGGAGTTCCCCTTAAAATCCATGCCAGATCTGAAGGGCCTGGTATGGATATTTAGGGGGAACCACACGCTGTTCTGTCTTAACTACAAAGCGATAAAGTTCATCTCCAGGTTTAAGTAGGACTTACTCAAGCTGGTTTGATATTCATCCCTTGCATCGATACAGGCAGTTTAACTCAATGAATAAACTCACAGTTAGGATGACAGACGATGAATCCTTTCGAATGTTCCGTTTAATGATGCATATTCATAGATAGAAAAACGTTGCAGTTGTAAGCCACATGTAAGATGTTTAGCATGGAAGAAATACAGGAGTAATGACCAGAATCAGGAAGTGGAGGAGATATATAAAGAACTACGGTGAGAGAGAGAGTTCAGCTAGAAAGAAGGGGACAGATCTTAAAGACACAGAGCAAGAATAATCACATAGTGTAACACAACACTCCCCGTCTGAAATCTTTAGATTTCATAACCTCAAACTAAAATATAGATTTTCAAAAAGTCCAATACTGACGAATGTCCTGGAACCTGTAATGAAAATGTGCAACAAGCAAATAATAAACGTAAGTTCAACAGGATGAAGAACATAAAGTCACAGTATGATGTCTTCAAAGAATTTCAAAGTTCTGAGTAGAACCTGTAGATGGCAGCAATGTACTCCCCGCCGTGCCAACAGCATGGCTAGTCCTTGCACAAGTCACTCACCTGGCAAAAAGAGTACTAACTCTGTAATTGGTCGACTAAAGGTTTGTGTCGATCCTCCCTTGGTTACCTTGACTTCTACCTTCCGGACTTTGTTATCGTCGCTTGGCATTACTTTAGTAATAAGACCCATAGGCCACTCATTCCGACAAACTTCCTTGTCTTTTAGAAGGATGAGGTCTCCAACCTTAAGATTTGGCTTAGATGCTTGCCATTTGTTACGACCTTGAAGGTGGTGAAGATACTTTTTCTTCCAGCGATGCCAGAACACATTGGCTAGATGCTGCACCTGCTTCCATTGATGCTCGTAATGGTGTAACCGCAGCTTCGGTTTTGTACTTACAGAAGTGTGTAGTGAGATGTTCACAGTTCTTATTTCCTTATCTTCAGGGTTTACTAGCCCATAGGTGGTGTCAATAGGGAGTAAGTAAGAGTCCTCACGCAGAAACCTTGGAGGTGACAGCCATAAGCTGTCCTGAAGAGCGGCAGGTGACACGGCTCTGGTCCCACAGTCAGCTGGGTTGAGTTCAGTGGGAACGTGATGCCATTGACTTGGTAGAGAGAATCTCTTGATACGTTCAACCCTGTTGCTGACGTACACATAAAATTGTTTTGTTTGGTTGTTTATGTAACCAAGTACTACCTTACTGTCTGTAAAGAAGGTGAAAGAATCAATTCTAGTGTCCATTTCACTTCGTATGACCTCAGCAATTTCTACTGCTAGCACGGCTGCACAAAGTTCAAGTCTTGGTATGGTATGTGCAGGCTTGGGTGTGAGTTTTGCCTTGCCTAGGACAAAACTACAGTGTGATTCTCCATTCAGTTCTGAGGTCTTCAAATAGGCTACTGCAGCAATAGCTTCAACTGATGCATCAGAGAAAATATGAATCTCTCTCCGGTTAGCAGTTGAAGTGGATCCTGGAACATAGCAACGGGGAATCTGAAGTTTTTCTAGTGACTTCAAAGAATATCTCCACCTTTCCCACTTGTGTTGATTCTCACTAGGCAAGGGAGTATCCCAGTCTATGTTCTCAGTAGACAACTGTCTTAGTAAAATCTTACCTTGAATGGTAACTGGAGCAAGGAAACCCAGTGGGTCATAGATGCTATTCACCACGGACAGGACTCCTCTCTTAGTGAAGGGTTTGTCACAAGTTGACACTTGGAAGGTGAATTTGTCTTGCTTGATGTTCCACAACAAACCCAGACTTCGCTGTACAGGAGGCACATCTGTACCTAAGTCAAGGTTTTTTAGACTAGTGGCATAGTCCTCAGAGTGAAAGGCATTCATAAGTTCCTGGCTGTTGGATATAATCTTGTGCAGTCTAAGGTTTGCTACAGACAGCATCTCCTTTGTTCTGGTGAGAAGATCAATTGCTTCTTTAACAGTTGGAAAGGACTTAAGTGCGTCGTCAACGTAGAAGTTTCTTTCAACAAATTGACGGGCATCAGATCCATATTCAACTTCTCCAGTCTGAGCTGTTCTCCTTAGCCCATAAGTTGCCACTGCTGGGGAAGGACTGTTACCGAAGACATGTACCTTCATGCGATAATCTATAACTTCCTTGTTGAGGTCATTGTCCTTGTGCCATAGAAACCTGAGGTAGTTTCTGTTGTCTTCTCTGACGATGAAGCAGTGAAACATCTGTTGAATGTCGGCCATTACTGCTACAGGCTCTTGTCTGAAACAAATCAAGACTCCTATTAGACTGTTGTTCAAGTTGGGTCCAGTAAGGAGCATGTTGTTAAGAGAAACACCTTCGTGCTGAGCACTGGAATCAAAGACAACTCTGATTTGGTCTGGTTTGCGTGGGTGATACACGCCAAAGGATGGAAGGTACCAGCATTCTTCTCCCTCCTTTAGTGGGGGAGCAGGCTCTGCATGATCTCTGTCAAATAAATTTTGCATAAAGTCCACAAAGTGCTTTTGCATCTCTGGTTTCCTGCTTAAGTTTCGCTTTAAGGAGGAGAATCTACTGATGGCCTGCTGTAAGTTGTTGGGCAATCTCTCTCTTGGGAGACGAAAGGGTAGGGGTGCTACCCAGTTATTGGAGTCATCTTGAAAGAACTCATTGTCCATTACCTTGATGAATTCTTTGTCTTCCATTGAAGGAGCCAGTATGTCATCTTCACTGGTTGCATTAAACACTGTAGAGCCGAAGTCGCCATCATGGCAGGAGAAAGGGCTTGTGTCACCTGAGATACCATGTTGCCATTTGTGTCTGGCTATTAGACATGTGCATTCGTTTTCGTCCAAATGCATTTTCGTCCGAATTTCAGCTATTTTCGTTATCGTTTTAACAAACGAAAACGAAAGCACAGAATCCGAAAACCGAAAGATCCGACATAAACAAATGCTTTATTTTCGTTTTCGTTGCTACAACAGTTCGATATAGATAGGAGATTCGACGTGACGCTGACAATAACAATCTGTGTCTATCGAACCTGTGGTCGAATGTGCCTAACCTTAACTCTATTAGTCCAAGATTATTCTACATAGGAGAGAAAAGATTCGACATTATAGAGAGAAAAGATTCGACATAGGAGAGGAAAGATTCGACATAGGAGAGAAAAGATTCGACATAGGAGAGGAAAGATTCGACATAGGAGAGAAAAGATTCGACATAGGAGAGGAAAGATTCGACATAGGAGAGAAAAGATTCGACATAGGAGAGGAAAGATTCGACATAGGAGAGGAAAGATTCGACATAGGAGAGGAAAGATTCGACATAGGAGAGAAAAGATTCGACATAGGAGAGGAAAGATTCGACATAGGAGAGGAAAGATTCGACATAGGAGAGAAAAGATTCGACATAGGAGAGGAAAGATTCGACATAGGAGAGGAAAGATTCGACATAGGAGAGAAAGATTCGACATAGGAGAGAAAGATTCGACATAGGAGAGGAAAGATTCGACATAGGAGAGAAAAGATTCGACATAGGAGAGGAAAGATTCGACATAGGAGAGGAAAGATTCGACATAGGAGAGGAAAGATTTGACATTATAGAGAGAAAAGATTCGACATTATAGAGAGAAAAGATTCGACATAGGAGAGAAAAGATTTGACATTATAGAGAGAAAAGATTTGACATTATAGAGAGAAAAGATTTGACATTATAGAGAGAAAAGATTCGACATAGGAGAGAAAAGATTCGACATAGAGAGAAAAGATCACTGCTTGTGGGCGGAACATTCGACCGGAAATGTATGATTGCAGAGTCGTACAGTTTCGCTGCTCCGTCGAATCTTCTTTGAACATTCGACAGACACCATAAGCCTTCAATGACAGATTCGACCTTAATTAATTCAGATTTTCGGACGAATGCAATTTTTAACGAAAAACGAAATAAATAAAAACGAATTTCGGGAGTAACTAAATAAATTTATTTTTTGGATGAAAACGAAATTCCGAAACGAAATATTTCAGTGTGCACATGTCTACTGGCTATCTTCTCTTTCACCCAGTAGTGATGTGGGCATGGCTCAAAGTAAGTGTTTCAGCCATTTGGCAGAACATTTGTCTTGAATGACGAAATGTTGGTAGGTCTTTTCATTTTGCCTATGCAGACATTGCCTATGATGACCCATCCTAGATCCGTGCGCTGGACAAATGGGGCATCTGGGGGTCCACTGACTTGTCTGTGTACCTTGTGAACTCTTAGAATGTCTCTTCCTAACAGAAGAAGGATCTGAGCATCTTTGTCAAGCGGCGGTATCTCATTTGCTATTACCTTGAGGTGAGGGTGATGGAAAGCAGCAGCTGGAGTAGGGATTTCTTCCCTGTTGGCAGGTATCTGATTGCACTCAACAAGTGTAGGTAAGGGTAATTGCAAGTTACCTTTGAGAGAAGATACCATGAGTCCATGAGCCCTTCTTCCAGAAACCTCTATAGTTCCATTACAGGTACCCAAGGTGTAAGGATGAGCTTCGCCTTTTATTTCAAATAGATTGAACAATTCCGATTTTGCAAGTGATCGATTGCTCTGATCGTCTAAGATAGCATATGCCTTTAGAGACTTTTCTGGTTGATCCTTGTGGTATATGTTCACCAAGCATATCTTAGCACAGGACTTACCACAGCGGTCTTCTCCACAAACTTCAGTGCAGGATGAAGAAATGATGGTAGAATTAGGCACTTGGTCTGTATTCTCCCCGCCATGCGTTAACCTGGGAGGAGTGTTGGCAGGTTGTGCAGAGCTGGGCTCAAGAGGATGGAGGGCTTGCACATGTTCTTCAGAGCCACACTCTATGCACTTGATGGACACATTACAGTCCCTTGCAAAATGTTCTGTAGAAGCACAGCACCTGAAACATACCCTAAAGGTCTTTAAAAGCTCCTTGCGCTCTTCCAGAGGCTTTTTCCTAAAGCCGATACATTTATTGAGGGGGTGTGGCTTCTTGTGTATGGGACACTCTCTGTTAGGGTTTTCAATCTTCCTACTCTGTTTGTTCGTGGCCAGAACTGTGGTAGGAGTGGGAAGGATGTCAGTCTTTTTCACAGACACTGGGCCTCTATGGTTTCTGTAGTTGCCCTGAAGACTGGTATTCTTAGGAAAGGGTGAGAAGAGACTGTACTCACCGTAGGAAAAACTTGGATCGTTCTTGGTCTCTGCAATTTCCCTGATGAATTCACAGAAGAAAGAGAATGGAGGGAAGGAAACCTTGTTCTCTTTTTTGTATGATGACCCTAGTGCAGTCCATTTCGCTTGCAAACCATGCGGGAGCTTGGAGACAATTGGGTTTACCCCTCTTGGAGTGTCAAGGTAACTGAGTCCAGGTAGTTTTGGGTCTGTTTTGGCTAGCTGAAGCTCAAGAAGAAGGTCACTCAGTCTCTGGAACTCCTTGTTGTCCTTACCGGATATCTTTGGGAAAGTTTCCAGACGCATGAACAAAGCATTTTCTATAGCTTCTGGACTGCCGTAACTTTGCTCTAGTCGCTCCCATGCAGCTGTGAGGCCTGCAGTAGGATTGTCCATGAAAACCGATCTTAATGGCTTAACACGTGCAGCAGATAGAGGACCAAGCCATTTGATCAGCAGATCCAATTCTTGATCAGCTGTAATGCCAATATTGCTGATTGTAGTTCTGAAGGCACATTTCCAACTTCTGTAGTTCTCAGGTTGGTCATCAAAACTTGTAAGACCAGTCTTTGTGAGCTCTCTGCGAAGCATGTACCTCACAAACTCTTCTGTCTCAGTTGTCTCCGCCTTTATGTGAGATGCTGTTGGCTGTATGGTGCTGATTGCGTTATCTTTGACATTGTTGTTAAAGGACACAGGGAAATATGGTGCAGCAGATGCATCCAGGTGAGTTGCTTGCTTGAAGTCAGTTGTTCCAATGGTACGTTGATTCAAGGCTGTACCGATGACTGGAGATTGATGACTTGCTTGAAGCTTGCGCTGATGCTCTGTGACGTATGAAGGCAGGCAAGGTAGGCAGGTAGGAAATGCAGTGGAGTGATTTTGAGTGCAGGAAGTTGCTGGAACCTCTTTAACTTGAAGCTGTGAAGGAGTCTCTATGTAGCCGGGAGCATTGGAGACAATGGAGTGTGCACTGCAGTGGCTTAGGACATAGTCTTTAGTGCGTTTGAGGGGGTCTTCCATATCTGCTATGTTTAGGTTAATGCTGTCTTTCTCACTTGCACCTTCGTCTGCACTGATAGCTTGCTGTAGGACCCTTAGCTTTGCCATAGCTGCTTCATGTTTACACTGTTCATTTAGGGTTTCCATTGTTGCTCTTTGTCGTGCTGACTGCGCTTCCAACTCTGCTCTTTGAAGTGCTGACTGCGCTTCCAACTCTGCCCTTTGAGCTTCCAACTCTGCTCTTTTTTCTGCATATGCCACCTGCACTTTGCTGGCTTCCACTTCAGCGCGGGCATTAATAAGTCGCTCACTGAGTGTTGAGTATCTTGAACTATGGGATCTTGACGAGTTTTTAGAACGTCTGGTGGAAACAGATCTGTGAGATGCAGTGTCCTGTAACAGCTTTATTTTTGCTTCTGCCTTTAATCTGGTTTGCTGGATAAAACTGTCTCTTTCAATATTGAGAGCATTGACGCGCTTTAATTGTGTCATCGCACTTTCTGTATTCATGTTTTGCAAGACATTAGTGAATTTGCTGCTGGTAAGCTGATAAAGCTCATATGAGGCAGAAAGTTGTTTAATGGCGCCCTCTAGTGTCAGTGGTTCACGTTCAACAGACACTGTATTGGCTTCAGCAAGGATTTTCTCCCAGACTAATTCCAAGCTATTTGACAATTCAGTCCTTCATAATTCTCCATTACTTTCCAAGTGGGTTTAACTGAGCGTTTGGGTAACTCAGTTTCTTCAGGAACTTGTGGGGAAGGAGATGTGAGTTCACATGCAGAAGCTTGGTCACTCATGATAGCAGACTGACTGTGAAAGCAGGCAGGATCTGTGTGCTGAAATATGACACTGTGCAGATTGTCTCAGGCTATAAGGCTGCCATGTGCTGCTCTGTCCCTTCTGTCTTGCTATGAGGGCAGTAAATTGTCTGTTTCAGTACTGACATGCAGAAATCTTGTAATTAGGCTGTGAACTCCGTTTTTCTACTGTTCTGTCTCAACTACAAAGCGATAAAGTTCATCTCCAGGTTTAAGTAGGACTTACTCAAGCTGGTTTGATATTCATCCCTTGCATCGATACAGGCAGTTTAACTCAATGAATAAACTCACAGTTAGGACGACAGACGATGAATCCTTTCGAATGTTCCGTTTAATGATGGATATTCATAGGTAGAAAAACGTTGCAGTTGTAAGCCACATGTAAGATGTTTAGCATGGAAGATATACAGGAGTAATGACCAGAATCAGGAAGTGGAGGAGATATATAAAGAACTACGGTGAGAGAGAGAGTTCAGCTAGAAAGAAGGGGACAGATCTTAAAGACACAGAGCAAGAATAATCACATAGTGTAACATAACACACGCCATTTTTTTTTAAATTTGCGGCGGGTCCCCCTTAATATCCATTCCAGACCTGAAGGGCCTGCTAATTGAATTTGGAGGAACCCCCACGCTTTTTTTTTTTTTTTTTATCAATGACTTTTCTATGTATTGATAAAAGCCGACAATTCATTAATAGCCGCGAGTGAGTTTTAAATGACTTTTTTTCCTTCAAAAATGACACTTTGTGCAGGGACAGTTCTAAGCACGGGAAACATGCGCCACTTTACATGCATATCATACACACCCCCCAGGTACGAAATTTAAAGGAATATTTCACTTTTATTTTTTCACTTTAAGCATTATTAAAATCACCGCTCCTAAAAAAACGTCTGTTTTTAAAACTTTTTTTTTGCATTGATACATGTCCCCTGGGGCAGGACCCGGGTCCCCAAACACTTTTTAGGACAATAAATTGCATATTAGCCTTTATAATTAGCACTTTAGATTTCGAACGTTCGAGTCCATTGTATTTAATAGGGTCCTAACGTTCACGCGAACATTCTGTCTGTTCGCAGGTTCTGGTGCGAACCCAACAGGGGGGTGTTCGGCTCATCCCTGGCTGTGAGTTTCATGACAAGAAAGGGAATACACATATGAATTACACAGGTCCTGAGGTAGATTTAATGCAGATAAGGCACCAAGCGAGTTTAATTACCACCTTAATCAGCCACAGAACCTGTGTAATTAATGTGTGTCCTGGATTAAAGGGATGATGTGGCAACCCTAGTGGGGGGAAGTAGGCAGGGCTACTACAATACGTATGCTGGCATGGAGGCACCTGCAGATTAAGGGAATTCCTTGTGGACCCCCAGGACTTATCCATCTCCACTCTATCTAACTCAAGTTTTTCCTTGAGTTATACTTTAAGGGAATTCCTTGGGGGGGGGGGGGCACCCAGGTCACCAGAACTAGTGTCCCCATTGGAAGATTTCCACTCTATTACTTTTCTGGGGACAACCCAAAATGTGTGATTTTCTTTCCTTTCACTTTCAATGATAATGCATACCTCCCAACTTTCTGGGATGAGAATGAAGGTCACCTGGTAGAAAAATTATGTAGTCATAAGCCACACCCCCTACCATGCCCCCTTAAAGTGGTTGTAAACCCACTTTTCGTTTTTTTTTTTCCCCCACCTGCAAGAGAAAGGCATAATGAGCTAGTATGACGAGCATATTAGCTCATTATGTACCACTTACCTTAGATCGGGGCCCCCAAAGCAGTCCACGTCCCTCCATCTAGACGCATCCATCGCCGCACCAGCCAATCACAGCGCCGCTCCGGCGCTGTGATTGGCCGGAGCGGCGAAGACGTGAATCTGCGCATGCGCGCATGACCCGTCGAATTCGGCTACGTCGTCGAATACTGCGACCTAGCCGAATTTGTGAATGGGATTAACCCCATGTGCATGTGCGTGACGTCACCATCGCCGCATTTAAATGCAAATATCTCCTTAACCGTGTAGGTTAAGGAGATATTTCATGCACCTACAGGTAAGCCTTAATCTAGGCTTACCTGTAGGTGTTTGTTTAGAAAGTGGGTTTACAACCACTTTAAAGGAGAATTGTATAAAATAAATGATTGGTTAAACCCACAAGTGCTTTTTATCATTACTGTTTCTTTATATTGGCTTTTGGTATTTACAAATGCAGCAATTTAGAAATTGGATAAGAGGTTTAGCATTGTAAAAAAAAAAAATTGAAGATAAGTAGTGCATTTGGTATACAACTATATAAATCAGACCAAAATGGGGACAAATGAGGAGGAAAGAGGGACATAGGGACTTTAATCCAAATCAGGGACAGTCCCTCGAAATCAGGAACAGTTGGGAGCTATAGATAATGGTAAACAGAACAAATAGAGAGGGTGAATCTCCCTAATGGGCACACAGACAGCAATAAAAACTGCCAGGGGTTTTAATCCATCTCCACTCTGTTCAAAACAAAAAAAAAAGTTTGGCCTTTAGTTGTATTTTAATCACTTTCAGGCGGGTGGGGTAAACCTATGCAACCATCGAGTTTAGAAAGCTGCCATTTGTGTGGGCTTCTGGGGGGTTTTGGCAACTATCTGCGGGGCAAAGGTGACCAAGTAAAGGTAACCTGATGTCTGTCGTAGGGTTGCCACCTGTCCTGGATTCATCCGGACAGTTCGGGTTTTGAATCATGCGTCCGGGTTTCAGACCTCCTGAAACCCGGACACATTATTCAGACCAGACTATGGCTTCCCAGCAGGGATGCTGGCTGCAGTTGTGTAAGCCGAGAGTGTCTGTAAAGTCTCATACAGACGATCGGATTTTCCGACAACAAATGTGTGATGGAAGGGTTTTGTCGGATAATCCGACCGTTTGTACGCTCCATCAGACAATTGTTGTCGGAATTTCGGACAACAAATGTTTTATAGCATGATTTCAAATTTTGCGACAACAAATGTGTCTTGTCTGATTATCCAATCCGTCGGAAAAAAATCCAAAGTACATACACGCATGGTCCGAACCAATGCTAACCATAGCACAACATTAGCAGAAGTTGCCCAAAGGGTGCCGCTAAAGAGCTGAAAAACCACGTAGTTTTGTGTATGTTGGCTGAAAAAGTTCTGCCATCTGTATGCAGAACAAGTTCACGGCCAACGCCCTTCGCACAAAATTCCACGGATTTGTCTGATGGAAATCCGATTGTGTGTACGAAGCTTTACACTCTCTTTCACACTGCCCAAAAGCCAGAACTAACATTTACTCCTCCCCCCAACACAGACGGCCCCTACCCCTCTGTGTCTGCCCACACTCCAATCCCCGGCACTGTGCCTCAGAAAAGTTGGGGCCAGAAATTTGAAGTCCAGCAGCCTCAGATACATCTGGATGCGAGGTGCTGACTGCCAAAGGGTGAGTGAGCTCACCATCCATCCCTGTCTGTGACTGCAGTCTCCCCCCTTCTCTCTCCTGCCTCTGAGTGAGTACACTAAGGTAAACCAGGGTTCTCAGAGCACCCCTTACATCAGAGTTCCCCTTTACACCACAGTGTTCCCCCTTACAACAGAGTTCAGATGTAAAAGGGGAACTCTATGGACTCTGATGTAAAGGGGGACTCTTGTGATTAACTTCATTTGATTAGAAATGTTATTTAATTGCAATATATATGTATAGTTTATACTATAAAAAAAAAAGATTTCTGTGTGCGGCTAAAGTGTTCGGGTTTGACTTGAAGAAAAGGTGGCAACCCTAGTCTGTCACCTTCAATACTACTATTACTTGTGTTCTCTATGACCAACACAGGCCTTCTTTTATTCAATAGCTATAAATGTTTTGGAAGGAACCGTACTACTGCTAGCAGTTGACGTGAGGGTTTTAGTATGAGACTGGATTATGCCCAAACTGCCGTCAGCAGCAGCCTACGAATGTAAAGTTAGACAGCTAACACCAGGGCAGGAATGCCCAACGTGACTGCATCCAGGGGCTCGTCAGAAATCAGATCGTCTCCTGTTATAACTGAGGCCTGGTGGACTGGAGCACATGCTGTTGTGTAAGTGTATGCGGGATTGGGATACTGCAGGGACAATCTTTCCAACATGTGTGTTAAGCTGGCTTTTCTACAGCTACTGATGGAGCCGTTCTGGAAACATTAAAGTGAAATTCCAGGCTAGGTCTAACTAAGCTTCAAACAACTCACACCCCCCTCCTAATATCTATACTAACTACCCTGTAAAAGGAAGAAGCTTATACTTACTTATTCTATGGGCGCCCCGGTCCGGTCACATGATTGGCTCCCAGCAGCCAGCTTCAGGGGTGAGGCGAGACAGCCAACAACTATGGATGGGCTGAACACCCCCTGGTTCGGTTCGCTCTAGGACATGCGAAAAATTTGTGCGAACATGCGAACCCTATTAAAGTCTATGGGACACGAACATGAAAAATCAAAGTACTAATTTTAAAGGCTTATGTGCAAGTTATTGCCATAAAAAGTGTTTGGGGACCCGGGTCCTGCCCCAGGGGACATGTATCAATGCAAAAAAAGTTTTTAAAACAATTGTTTGTTCAGGAGCAGTGATTTTAACCACTTAGAGGCCGCCGCACGACGATGTACGTCGACAGAATGGCACGGACAGGCACAAGGGCGTACAGGTACGTCCCCTTTAAGAACCTGTCCGTGGGTCGCGCGTGCGCCGCAGGCAGCGCGTTTGCGACCCGGTCCGAAGCTCCATGACCGCGCCCGCTGGACCCGTAGACCCAATCGCCGCCGGTGTCCCGCGATCAGGTCACAGAGCTGAAGAACGGGGAGAGGTAAGTGTAAACAAACCTTTCCCCGTTCTTCCTAGTGGCAGTGTCACTGATCGTCTGTTCCCTGTCATATGGAACGACGATCAGTGGCGTCACACGCCAAGCCACGCCCCCCTTCAGTTAGAATCACTCATTAGGTCACACTTAACCCCTACAGCGCCACCTAGAGGTTAAACCATTCACCTCAAGTGTCATTTTCACAGTAATTAGTGCATTTTTATAGCTCTGCTCGCTGTAAAAATGACAATGGTCCCAAAAATGTGTCAAAAGTGTCCGATGTGTCCGCCATAATGTCGCAGTCACAATAAAAATCGCTGATCGCCGCCATCACTAGTAAAAAAATAAATATTAATTAAAATGCCATAAAACTATCCCCTATTTTGTAGATACTATAACTTTTGCGCAAACCAATCAATAAACGCTTATTGCAATTTTTTTTGCCAAAAATATGTAGAAGAATACGTATCGGCCTAATCTGAGGAAAAAAATATATTTTTTGGGGATATTTATTATAGCAAAAAGTAAAAAATATGTAATTTTTTTCAAAATTGTCGCTCTATTTTTGTTTATAGTGCAAAAAATAAAAGCCGCAGAGGTGATCAAATACCACCAACAGAAATCTCTATTTGTGGTAAAAAAAGCACGTCAATTTTGTTTGGGAGCCACGTCGCACGACCGCGCAATTGTCAGTTAAAGCGACGCAGTGCTGAATCACAAAAGGGGCCTGGTCTTTAACCAGCCAAAATGGTCCGGGGCTGAAGTGGTTAATAATGCTTAAAGGGTTGTAACGGTATTTATTTATTTTTTTAAATAACAAACATGTCATACTTACCTCCACTGTGCATTTATTTTTGCACAGAGTGGCCCCGATCCTGGTCTTCTGGGGTCCCTCGGTGGCTGTCTTGGCTCCTCCCCGCAAGAGCTAACCCCCTTCATGAGAAGGTCTCTCCGTAGGGGGTTAGCTTGTGGGCGCACTCCCGTGATATAGCCGTCGACTGTATCACTCGGCCCCGCCCCCCGGAGCGCTGTGTCATTGGATGTGATTGACAGCAGCGTGAGCCAATGGCTGCGCTGCTATCAATCTCCAATGAAGAGCCGCCTCAAGCTGGGGGAAACCATCGTGGGATCACGCCCACAGAGTTTCGAGCCTCAGGTAAATAAAACGGGGGGGCTGGGGGGCCCGAGAGTGCAAGGTGTTTTTTCACCTTAATGCATAGGATGCATTAAGGTGAAAAAACATGAAGTTTTACAATCCCTTTAAAGTGAAACAATGAGAATGAAATATTCCTGTAAATATCGTGCCTGGGGGGTCCCCTTAGTCTGCCTGTTAATGGGCCCATCTGTGTAATTTTTGCAACAGTGCCACAGCAAAATTACATTTCTAAAAGAAAATATATCATTTAAACTGGCTCGCGGCTGTAATTTATTGCTTGCTTTTTTTTTTGCCATGGAGTTCCTCTTAAAATCTATACCAGATCCCAAGGGCCTGGAATTTATTTTGAGGGGGACCCCATGCCATTTTTTTCTTAATTCAGTCATAGGGTTCCCCTTAACCACTTCAATGCACTATTATATACGCTGCACTGCCTGCACTGTATATATAGTCTACACTGAATGCACTGTAGATAATAAATATATATATATATAGCGCCCTCCCCAAAAGGTTGGGACGCTATTTAAAATTTAGAGGGATGTCTGAGCCAGTAGTTGGGCTCAGATGGTTGAATTATATTGAAATTACCTCTGTTCTAGCTGTGGTTTGCCCGATAGCAGTTTCCCTTATTGCCTGTAGGTGGCCTTACCACCTCAGGCACCTGTTGGAACACGGGCAAACCATGGTGCATTGAGTGGCCCTTCTCGACAGCAATGCAGTGGGAGTGGTCGCCCCGCTGTGCCTGCTGGGAGGGGATACTTAAGGGGCAGACACCATTGACAGGGGTCCTTCTTCGCCTTGTGGCCCTCAGGGCGCGAGGTATGTGTGTGTGGTTCTGGTCTTGGGGCCACGTTGGGGACATGTGGCCTGGTACGGTTCAGACGAGAGAGCGCCCCCCCCTCTTTTCCTGCGGCCTGCCAGGTTGCATGCTCGGATAAGGGTCTGGTATGGATTTTTTGGGGGGACCCCACGCCATTTTTATTTTATTTTGGTGTGGGGTTCCCCTTAAAATCCATACCAGACCTGAAGGGTCTGGTATGGATTTTTGGGGGAAACCCCACGCCATTTTTTTTTAAATGGCGCGGGGTTCCCCTTAATATCCATACCAGACCTGAAGGGCCTGATATGAAATTTGGGGGGGACCCCCACGTTTTTTTTTTTTTTGGTTCGGGGTTCCCCTTAATAATCATACCAGACCCAAAGGGCCTGGTAATGGACTGGGTGGGAAACCCCTGACGTTTTTTTTCAATGACTTTCATTTGTATTCCTGGGACCCGACAATTCATGAATAGCCTTTTTTTCCTTTAGAAATTACATTTTATGCAGGGACAGTTCTAAGCACGGGAAACATGCACTACTTTACAGGCATACTATACACACCCCCCAGGTACGAAATTTAAAGGAATATTTCACTTTTATTGTTTCACTTTAAGCATTATTAAAATCACTGCTCCCGAAAAAACGTCAGTTTTTAAAACTTTTTTTTGCATTGATACATGTCCCCTGGGGCAGGACCCGGGTCCCCATACACTTTTTTTATGACCATAACTTGCATATTAACCTTTAAAATTAGCACTTTTGATTTTTCATGTTCGTGTCCCATAGACTTTAACGGTTTTCGCTTGTTCAAACAAATTTTTTGCCTGTTCACATGTTCTGGTGCAAACCGAAACGGGGGGTGTTCGGCTCATCCCTACTGCTAAGCAGTGCCCACCAGTGCTTCCTACCAATGCCCACCAGTGCCACCCACCAGTGACCATAAGTGCCACATATCAGTGCTGCCTATCAGTGCCACGTCTCAGTGCCGCCTCATCAGTGCCCATCAGTGCCGCCTCATCAGCGCACATTAATGAAGGAGAAAAATTACCTGTTTGCAAAAAAAATTAACAAACCATGAAAACTGTTTTTTTTTTTTTTTTTTTTTTAATTTTCGGTCTTTTTTTGTTTGTTTAGCAAAAAATAAAAACCCCAGTGGTGATTAAATACCACCAAAAGAAAGCTCTATTTGTGTGAAAAAAAAATGATAAAAATGTCATGAAGGTACAGTGTAGCATGACCACGCAATTGTCATTCAAAGAGTCTGGGCAGGAAGGGGGTGATGTACATATAGTGAGGGGGCAGTCTGTACAGGCTCCCTCACTTGCCGACGCTGACTGTCATTGTCAGCTTTTAAATCTAATTGTCTGCAATTTTTTTTTCTATAAACAGTGCAGAACCAGAGCTGTCAAAAAAATAAAAAGACATTCCTCAGCACCAGAACTTGCGAACAGACAAAAAGTTTGTGCGAACATTTGAACACCGTTAAAGTCTCTGGGACACGAACGTGAAAAATCAAAAGTGCTCATTTTTAAAGGCTTATATGCAAGTTATTGCCATAAAAAGCCCCAGGGGACATGTATCAATGCAAAAAAAAGTTTTTAAAACGGCCGTTTGTTCGGGAGCAGTGATTTTAATAATTCTTAAAGTGAAACAATAAAAATTAAATATTCCTTTAAAAATAGTACCTTGGGGGGTGTCTATAGTATGCCTGAAAAGTAGCAAATGTTTCCCATGTTTAGAAAAGTACCGCAGCAAAATTTCTAAAGGGAAAAGTGTCATTTAAAATTGCCCATGGCTGTAATGTATTGCCAGATCCCGGCAATATACATAAAAAAAATCATTTAAAAAACAGCGTGGGTTCCCCCCCAGTCCATACCAGGCCCTTCAGGAGGTGAGCTCCATGCCATTTTTTTTTTAAAATGGCGGGGTGTCCCCCCCCCCAAAATTCATACCAGACCCAAAGGACCTGTAGACTGTATATATATCAAATATACTGCCTGTACTGACTGAATATAGAGTTTATTCTGTATATATAGGCTACGCTGAATGCAGAGTATATATATAAATATATACTAGTCTGACTGACTGTATATATATATATATATATATATATATATATCAAATACACTGCCACTAACTAACCTGCCTGCTTAATCTAGCTCAATCTCTCTATCGCCGTCCACTATAACACACACTATACAAGCGCTGTGTAAGCAGCCTTATATAGTGTGGGGCGTGGACTTAGTCCCCCTGAGCCATCATTGGCCAAAGGCACCCTGCCTTTGGCCAATTATGGCTCTCGCTGAGGAGTGTGCTGTGATGGGCCAAAGCATGCAGGTCAGGTGTATGCTTTGGCCAATCATCATGCACTGACTCAAGTGGTTAAGTGGATGTAAAGAACTGGTGTAAAAACTGATGAAGATCTGATCCGTTTTTTTCTTTGAAAAAACATGACTGAACTGATGAAACAAACTGAGGGCCGGTTCACACTTGTGCGATGCCCAGACATCGCATGTAATTTGCAGCGCACTTAGAGTTGCCACCTTTTCTTCAAGTCAAACCCGAACACTTTAGCGGCACGCGTAATTTTTATTTTTTTATAGTATAAACTATTCATATATTTTGCTATTAAATAAAATTTCTAATCATATGAAGTTAATAACAAGAGTCCCCCTTTACATCAGAACTCGAAGAGTTCCCTTTCACTGTCGGGGGGGGGGGACTCTGCAGACTCTGATGTAAGGGAGAACTCTGGGGACTCTGACCTAAGGGATCCTCTGGGAACCCTGATTTAAGGGGGGAACACTGAGAACTCTGATGTACAGAGAAGACTCTGATGTAAGGGAAAACACTGTGGCCTCAGGTGTAAAGGGGAAATCTAATGTAAGGGGTGCTCTGAGAACCATGATTTACCTTAGCGTACTTAGAGGCAGGAGAGAGAAGGGGGGAGACTTCAGTCACACAGGCAACTCTGTATCCTGGCCTAGGCCAACAAGGCCCAGGCCTAGGGCAGCACTTTGCAGGGGGGCAGCACGGAAGAGTCCCCGCCGGCTTGCGCTACACTGTTAGTGTAACGCAAGCTGCTTCTAGTTTTGACTGTCCTATCAGCCTGGACCACAAACCTCCCTCACTGTGCTATATGTTTTCTGCTGCACCATTGGCATGGTTATATCTTTTCTTAGTCCTCTCCATAAAATTATCAGAAATTTGTGCTTAACCACCTAAGCCCCGGACCATTTCGGGCCATTAGGACCAGGCCTGTTTTTGGGATTCGGCACTGCGCTGCTTTAACTGTAAATTGTGCGGACATGCAATGTTGTACCCAAATGAAATTTGCGTCCTTTTCTTCCCACAAATAGAGCTTTCTTTTAATGGTATTTGATTGCCTCTGCGATTTTTATTTTTTGCGATATAAACGGAAAAAGACCGAAAATTTTGAAAAAAAATGATATTTTCTACTTTTTGTTATAAGAAAAATCGAATAAACTCAATTTTAGTCAGACATTTAGGCCAAAATGTATTCAGCCACATGTCTTTAGTAAAAAAAATGTCAATAAACGTATATTTATTGGTTTGCGCAAAAGTTATAGCGTTTACAAACTAGGGTACATTTTCTGAAATTTACACAGCTTTAAATTTATGACTGCCTATCTCATTTCTTGAGGTGCTAAAATGGCAGGGCAGTACAAAACCCCCCCAAATGACCCCATTTTGGAAAGTAGACACCCCAAGGAAATTGCTGAGAGGCATGTTGAGCCCATTGAATATTTTTTTTTTTTGTCCCAAGTGATTGAATAATGACAAAAAAAAAATTACAAAAAGTTGTCACTAAATGATATATTGCTCACACATGCCATGGTTATATGTGGAATTGCACCCCAAAATACATTTTGCTGCTTCTCCTGAGTACGGGGATACCACATGTGTGGGACTTTTTAGGAGCCTGGCCACGTACGGGACCCCGGAAACCAAGCACCGCCTTCAGGATTTCTAAGGGCGCAAATTTTTGATTTCATTCCTCACTACCTATCACAGTTTCGAAGGCCATAAAATGCCAAAATAGCACAAAACCCCCCCAAATGACCCCATTTTAGAAAGTAGACACCCCAAGGAAATTGCTGAGAGGCCTGTTGAGCCCGTTGAATATTTTTTTTTTTTGTCCCAAGTGATTGAATAATGACAAAAAATAAAAATAAAAAATAAATTACAAAAAGTTGTCACTAAATGATATATTGCTCACACATGCCATGGTTATATGTGGAATTGCACCCCAAAATACATTTTGCTGCTTCTCCTGAGTACAGGGATACCACATGTGTGGGACTTTTTAGGAGCCTAGCCGCGTACGGGACCCCGAAAACCAAGCACCGCCTTCAGGATTTCTAGGCACAAATTTTTGATTTCACTCCTCACTACCTATCACAGTTTCTAAGGCCATAAAATGCCAAAATAGCACAAAACCCCCCCAAATGACCCCATTTTGGAAAGTAGACACCCCAAGCTATTTGCTGAGGAGGCATGGTGAGTATTTTACAGCTCTCATTTGTTTTTGAAAATGAAGAAAGAAAATTTTTTTTTTTTTTTTTTTTTTTTCAATTTTCAAAACTTTGTGACAAAAAGCGAGATCTGCAAAATACTCACAATACCTCTCAGCAAATAGCTTGGGGTGTCTACTTTCCAAAATGGGGTCATTTGGGGGGGTTTTGTGCCATCTGGGCATTCCATGGCCTCCGAAACTGTGATAGGCAGTGAGAAGTAAAATCAAAAATTTACACCCTTAGAAAGCCTGAAGGCGGTGCTTTGTTTTTGGGGTCCCGTACGCGGCTAGGCTCCCAAAAAGTCTCACACATGTGGTATCCCTGTACTCAGGAGAAGCAACAGAATTTATTTTGGGGTGTAATTCCACATATGCCCATGGCATGTTTGAGCAATATATCATTTAGTGACAACTTTGTGCAAAAAAAAAATAAAAAAAAAAAAATTGTCTTTTTTCCGCAACTTGTGTCAACATATAAAATATTCCATGGACTCGACATGCCTCTCAGTATATAGCTTGGGGTGTCTACTTTCCAAAATGGGGTCATTTGGGGGGGTTTTGAACTGTTCTGGCATTTTATACACAACATTAGGAAGCTTACATCCACTCTTCTAACCACTTGCAGACAAAGCCCTTTTTGACACTTTTTGTTTACATGAAAACATATTTTTTTTTTGCAAGAAAATTATGTTGAACCCCCAAACATTATATATATTTTTAAAGCAAAGGCCCTACAGATTAAAATGGTGGGTGTTGCATTTTTTTTTCTACACAGTATTTGCGCAGCGATTTTTCAAACGCATTTTTGGGGGAAAAAATACACTTTTTTTAATTTTAATGCACTAAAACACACTATATTGCCCAAATGTTTGATGAAATAATAAAGATGATCTTAGGCCGAGTACATAGATACCAAACACGACATGCTTTAAAATTTCGCACAAACGCGCATTGGCGACAAACTACATACATTTTTAAAAGCCTTTAAAAGCCTTTACAGATTACCCCGTTAGATTTACAGAGGAGGTCTACTGCTAAAATGACTGCCCTCGATCTGACCTTCGCGGTGATACCTCACATGCATGGTGCAATTGCTGTTTACATATGACGCCAGACCGACGCTTGCGTTCGCCATTGGGCAAGAGCAGGGCAGGACAGGGGTGCTTTTTTTTTTTTTTTTTTTTTTTTTTTTTATTATTAATTTTGCTTTTTTATTTTATTTTTAAATTGTTCCTTACATATATTTTTTTTTTTATAATTTTTATTGTTATCTCAGGGAATGTAAATATCCCCTATGATAGCAATAGGTAGTGACAGGTACTCTTTTTTTGAAAAAACTGGGGTCTTCTAGACCCTAGATCTTTCCTCTGCCCTCAAAGCATCTGACCACACCAAGATCGGTGTGATAAAATGCTTTCCCAATTTCCCAATGGCGCTTTTTATATCCGGGGGGGGGACATTCCCTCCCACTGCTTGTAAAAGCAGTCCAGAGGCTAATTAGCCGCTGTGATTGCTTTTACATGAAAGCCGGCCGCTGGCTGAAAAGAATGATACCAAGATGATGCCTAAACCCGCAGGCATCAATCTGGTATAACCATTCAAAGTCCAGCAACATACCAGTACGTTGCTGGTCCTTGTTGGACATGTATTGTAATCTTTTTTTTTCATGCAGCCTGTTGGCTGAACGAAAAAAGAGATTGATTGGTGGGTATGCCCACCATTAGAATACCGCCCTTCATCCACCCACTTCTAATGATGGGCATACATGCACCATTTATATATGCCGAAGCATGGGGGCATCCTCCCGCAAAAAAGTTATGCCGCACACACATGGTCAAACGTTTCCACGGGCAAGCCTCCGTCGGAATTTCGACCGTATGTATGCGGCATTAGGAGCAAAATTGCTCCTCCGCCCTGCTGCCCCTGCTGCCCCCATGCTTCGGCATATATGCTTTTTTTTTTTTAACTGTGGTGGTGAAATCACCTCCTACAGCACTGGAGTCGCAGGGATCAGGCCTGTCTCTGCGAACGCTGCAGTTATGTGTGTTGTGTTTTGTAAGTGACAGTGATCGATCGATACTGCACTTGGGTGGCCTGGGCTGGACGGAGGGGCAAAACGCAGGTGCTAGCAGGTATCTGGGCTGATCCCGCTAACACTGCGTTTTTGGGAACCCTAAACCGCTGGTATAGATCTGATCAGATCAGATATTGATCTGTTCAGATACTATACCACTAAGGGGGGTGTATGCTTTACGCGTGGGTGTTAGCGTTACTGGCACTAACCTGACGCTGCCTGGGGTGTGACGCAGACCCTCTCTGACACTAAAACCTAATTGATATCACCCACCGGGCGATCAGGGGGTTAAACCTTTATTGGGTTATATACGGCGGGTGCCCTGACACTATAAAAAGCAAACTAACTAACCAGCGTCACCCGTAACACTTATATGGTGATCACTGGTGAAAGGGTTAACTAGGGGCAATTAGGGGGTTAAAACCTTTATTAGATCATATTTGGGGGTACCTGACGCTATAAAAACCTGCGGCGAACCTAAAAAAAATGACTGGCTACCGATTGGCATCACCGACACGAAGACAGCGATCAGAAAAATGATCGCTTAGTGACAGTGGTGATAGGGGGTGAAAGGGTTACCTGGGGGGCGATCAAGGGGGTTAAACCTTTATTAGATAATATATTGGGGTACCCGACGCTATAAAAACCTGCGGCGAACCTAAAAAAAATTACTGGCTACCGATCGCCATCACTGATGCTAAGACAGCCATCAGAAAAATGATCGCATAGCGACAGCGGTGATAGGGGGTGAAAGGGTTACCTGGGGGGCGATCAAGGGGGTTTAACCTTTATTAGATAATATATTGGGGTACCTGACGCTATAAAAACCTGCGGCGAACCTAAAAAAAATTACTGGCTACCGATCGCCATCACTGATGCTAAGACAGCATCAGAAAAACGATTGATTAGCGACAGCGGTGATAGGGGGTGAAAGGGTTACCTGGGGGGCGATCAAGGGGGTTAAACCTTTATTAGATAATATATTGGGGTACCCGACGCTATAAAAACCTGCGGCGAACCTAAAAAAAATTACTGGCTACCGATCGCCATCACTGATGCTAAGACAGCCATCAGAAAAATGATCGCATAGCGACAGCGGTGATAGGGGGTGAAAGGGTTACCTGGGGGGCGATCAATTATCTTTATTAGATAATATATTGGGGTACCTGACGCTATAAAAACCTGCGGCGAACCTAAAAAAAATTACTGGCTACCGATCGCCATCACTGATGCTAAGACAGCATCAGAAAAACGATCGATTAGCGACAGCGGTGATAGGGGGTGAAAGGGTTACCTGGGGGGCGATCAAGGGGGTTGAACCTTTATTAGATAATATATTGGGGTACCCGACGCTATAAAAACCTGCGGCGAACCTAAAAAAAATTACTGGCTACCGATCGCCATCACTGATGCTAAGACAGCCATCAGAAAAATGATCGCATAGCGACAGCGGTGATAGGGGGTGAAAGGGTTATCTGGGGGGTGATCAGGGGGTTAAACCTTTATTAGGGGGGGTTAGGGGGCTACACTGGACCTAAAACTAAACTTTAGTGACACTTTCACAGTCACAAATGTCACTGATTGCAGTGATCACTAAATAAATGGTCACTGCAATCAGTGACACTGTGACTGGGGGCTGGGGGGTGATCTGGGGGGTGATCTGGGGGGGTCTGGGGGTCCTGGGGGGGGCGATTAGTGTTCCTATGTGTCCTGGTGTCAGTGTAGTGTTGTGCTCACTGACCTGATGTCTTCTCTTGTACGGCGCTCGGTATATGTGAGCGCCGCACAGGAGATGACATCACTTCCTCCTGCCTCCTCTGTCTGAAACAGACAGAGGAGGCATTTCCATTCGCCGGGAGCGATCGCGAGGGGGGGGCCGGAATCGAAAGGCCGCCCCCTCATCTGGGATCGCTCCCGGTGAAGTAACGACCGCTCACGGCACAGAAGGGGGGTCCGGATGGACCCCCCAACTGTACAAAGGCAGTCACGTAGATCTACGTGATTCTGCCTGTCCGTGCCATTCTGCCGACGTAAATCGGCGGTGGGCGGTCGTTAAGTGGTTAAAGTAGAACTATAGGCAATTTTTTTTTTTCATTTTGGATAGAGTAAGGGAGGGTTATAGCCCCTGTCAGTTTATTTTTTACCATCCCTCCCTGACCCATTGCAGAGATTTCCCTTCACTTCCTGCCCCATAAGCAAACAGGAAGTAAGAGGAAATCTATGCAAATTAAAGGAATCCATTGCCCCACCCCCAGGCCCTAAGAACTAGTGTCCCTACTCGAAAATTTCAGGGTGGGTCTTAAACAGAAAGGGGTGTGGCCTTGACAGGAAGGGGTGGGCAATATTTAAATTAGGGGGTGCACGAGTTTAGTCAGGCCTAGGGCAGCACAAAACCTAAATACACTACTGCAGAGAGGGATGGATGGTGAGCTCACTCACCCCTTGGCAGTCAGCACCTCTCATCCAAATGTATCTGAAGCTGCTGGACTTAAAATCTCTGGGCCCCAACTTTCCTTTTCTGGGGCATAGTGCCAGGGATTGGAGTGTGGGCAGACACAGAGGGGTAGGGTGGGGGGAAGAGGTGCAGATCGAGCCCTCTCTTCTCTCCCGTCTGTAGGTGTGTTTGGGGGAGGGGGTTGTTAGTGCTGGCTTTGGGCAGTGTGAAAAGTGTAAGGCCCCTTTCACACTGGGGCATTTTTCATGCGGTTTAGCGCTAATATTAGCGCTATTATACCGCATGAAAAAATCATGCCCTTTAGCCTTCAATGTGAAAGCCTGAAGGCTTTCACACTGAAGCGGTGCGCTAGCAGGACTGCTCCAAAAGTCCTGCTAGCCGCTTCTTTACAGCGGTGAAGGAGCGGTGTGTTCACCGCTCCTTTACCGCGGTCTCCCATTGAAATCAATGGGACAGCGCGGTAATACCGCCCGCAAACCGCGGCAATAGCCGCGGTTTGCGGGCGGTATTAACCCTTTTTAGGCCGCTAGCAGGGGTTAAATTCACCCCCCTAGCGACCGCATACCGCGGTAAGAACGATGGTATAGCAGTGCTGAAAATCGCGCTGCTATACCGCCACCGCTCCTGCCCGCCCCAGTGTGAAAGGGGCCTTTTAGACACTCTCTCAGTTTAGACAACTGCAGCCAGCAACCTTGCTTGGAAGCCATAGTCCAGTCTGAATAATGTGTCCGGGTTTCAGGCAGTCTGAAACCCTGACGCATGATTCCAAACCCGAAGTGTCCGGGTGAATCCTGGACAGGTGGCAACCCTACATGCGATGTCTGTGAGGTGCGATTTCAGCCATACAGATAGTATGGATGATAGCGCCCCGCGTTCGGTCCAAATGCACACAGGGCGCACACAGGACCCAGAATCGGATCGCATGTGCGTTCACACATATGCGATCTGATTCATGTCCGAACTGTCAGTTCGCAGTGTAATACGCGAGCTGAAATGGGGGTGTCGTTAACATATAATGACACTCCCCAGCAGTTCGCATATGGCAGTGTGAACGGCAGTGCGAGTCGGGTGCGATGCGGGAACCCGCAGTGGATTCGCAGGGTTCTCGCATCGCACAAGTGTGAAACGGCACTGAAGGAGTAGAGTTTTGTTTACTGAAAATGCTGACTATTGACACAGTGTAAAGACTTATCTCAGTGTAGTAACAGGAGCTGTAAACTTTAATACAGAGTGTGAACGGTAAATATGCACAGCCGTCTATAAAACTATAATATATTGTTAATTCCTGGGGTTGCCCTGTATAGGAATGCAGAGCAAAAAGTCAATGTTCCAAGTATCGCCCAAACTTCTTACAAAGTGACATTTACAAGTATATTTTCTTCCTCTCCCAGATCTTTGTTTGCTGCGGTCGGCATTTATTTGTATCAGTTTTTCTACATGTCACCCGGTGTCCAACTCAATGGGATCCAAAGAGCATTGTTATTTTATGTACTGTTGATTCAAATGTTTTATTCGATTTCTTTTTTTTTTTTTACTTTTGTTTTCTTTTTGTTTAAAAAAGAACAATAATGAGGATCGGGGCTGCTGTTAGAAATCACAGAGCCCCGTACAGCCTTCATAAAAAATCTTTTTTTTACATATATGTATTTTTTTATTTTATTTTTTTACATTTTTAATGTCCTTTTGGGGGGCCTCTTCTGAAACACCTGGGGTCTAAACAGACCCCTGATGTCTCATATTTGAGCCAGAGAAAGGGACAGAAGACATATATTGCACTGCACAGATGAGAAAGCTCTTGGAGGCTCCCTGTTCAGTCACAAACTGAGACATAGTAAACTCAGTTTACTATGCTTCAGTTATGAATGAACTCAGTGAGCTTGATTTACTAAAGGCAAATAGACTATGCAGTTTGCAAGGTGCAGTTGCACTCTGCAAGATCAGTTGCTCCAGAGCTTGGTAAATGAGGCAAATCTTCACTTTGCAAATAGAACGCCCAAACACATATAAGGAAAATAAAAAAACTGCTTTTTTGCTTGCATGTGATTGGATGATGGAGGTCAACAGAGCTTCTGCTCATTTACTAAGCTCTGGAGCAACTGCTCTTACAGAGTTCAACTGCACTTTGCAAAGTGCACAGTCTATTTGCCTTTAGTAAATCAACCCCCATGAGTGATCAGTACGGATCGCTCACTGTGTTCATTCAGGAAAGGAAGGGGCCAGTAAATGACATATTTACTGGTCCCCTCTCCACTATCCACTTTCCATCCTAAAACAAATGTGTGACCTCAGCAACTGCCAGCAGAAGAGAAAAGAAGGGACACTAGCAGCACTGCAGGGGAGGGGGGGGGCACACAGGAGGGCTCGACAGTAGGTGGCACAGATCTAAGAACCGATCCCCCTGCAGTGCAGCCGGGAGGAGAAGGAAACATAGAAGCCGACAGTGCAGCAGTGGGATCAACACGAGTCTCAAGTGTCAGCAATAAGGCAGCACAGCCAGGCCTCCAGCTTAGCAGGTGCACAGGTCTCCCCTTTGAACTGATGGGGCCCGGGCCCGGTACAGGAGGCTGTACTGTCTTATCAGTGGCCCTGAGGAAGATGAACAAAAGAAGTTCACACAATATGCCACCGTCCAGCTCCCTTGTCGGCAATCTGTAAAACTCTATGAGAGGCTGAAAGCTGTAGTGGCTAGGTGGGGATGAATATTTCACCTAGTCAAAGGCGTGTGCGCAAGGGGTGTGCCAGGTGTGCCTGGGTTAGGGTGACCACGTGTCCCGGATTGCCCGGGACAGTCCCGCATTTTGCAGGTCTGTCCCGGGCACCTTCATTCCAGGACAATACAGTGTCCCGGAATGAAACTGACACAGCCACCCCCCGGGCCAATCTGATGCCCACAAAAAAGGCCACCACATCACCGCTTTACTCACTGACAGTACTTGTCCTGGCCAGGAATGCCTGGAGGAGCACAATCCCCGCCCCCCTGCTTGTGATTGGAGAAATCATAAATCCCGCCTCTTGTGTCCAATCACTGTGCTGTTATTCGTTACAGCACAAGCTGATTTTTGGGAAGGGAGGGTGTCCCTGAATGGTATTTTGGAAATGTGGTCACCCTAGCCTGGGCACACCCTAATCACTGCGTGCGGTGCCGATTACCCCTATTGCCTGGGCTTTCCCCCGCTTTGTGCCCCCACACCGCAGTGCTGCTAGCTTCTCTCCTCTCTTCTCCCCCTGGCTGCTGAGGGGGATGTTTCAGAATGGAGAGTAGGGAAAATGGCTAGTAAATATGTCATTTGCCGGCCCATTCCTTTTCTAAATGAACACAGTGAACCCACACTCACTTTATAAATGAAGCATAGTAAACTGGGTTTACTGTGCTTCAGTTTGTGAATGAACAGGAAGCTTCCCAGCACAGAGCACTTCCCATTCATTCACTGTCCAGTGCAGCTGAGGCTGCAGAGAAAGGGGTGTGTGTGTTTGAGCTTTGGGGTGCACACCCTAATGCAATAGATTGTGCACACCTATGCACCCAGTCCTACAATGCACTTATGTTTAGGGCAGTTTGGGCCCAGGGAAAAATGTCAGAAATGCAAGAAGACTGCATTTAGGACACTTGTCCCTGGACAAATACTGTCCTAAAAGTTTAGTAACACTCCAGCCCCCCTAGGGTTGCCACCTCATCCCTTTAAACCCGAACACATATGAATTACACAGGTTCTGAGGCTTATTTAATGCAGATAAGGCACCAAGTGAGTTTAATTATTGCCTTAATCAGCCACAGAAACTGTGTAATTCATATGTGTTCGGGTTTAAAGGGATGAGGTGGCAACCCTAAGCCCCCCTCTACCTAAAACAAAAAAATAGCTTGGCATACGCTTTTTATGCATTCCTACAAGTACTGGGCAAGAACAAAAAATGTAATGCATTGTAGCTTTCCAGGTCTTAGATGTGGTGGATGTGTTAATTGCCTTTTTTTAAAGCTAAATACATATACAGTGGAACCTCGGATTACGAGCATAAGCCGTTCCAGGAGAATTCTTGTAATCCAAAGCACTTGCATATCAAAGCGAGTTTTCCAATTGAAGTCAATGGAAACGAAAATAATTAGTTCCGCATTGACTTCAATGGCATGCAATACCGCATGTGGCCAGAGGTGGGGGGCGCCAGAGAGCCTTGAAAAGAATTAGTTCCGCATTGACTTCAATGGCATGCAATACCGCATGTAGCCAGAGGTGGGGGGCGCCAGAGAGCCTCGGATTACGAGCATAAGCCGTTCCAGGAGAATTCTCGTAATCCAAAGCACTCGCATATCAAAGCGAGTTTTCCAATTGAAGTCAATGGAAACGAAAATAATTAGTTCCACATTGACTTCAACGGCATGCAATACCGCATGTGGCCAGAAGTGGGGGGGCACCAGAGAGCCTCGGAAACTCTCGGAAAGGCCCAGGGACAGTTCGGCTGACCTCGGAAACCCTTGGAAAGACTCAGAAACGGGAATGGAGTGTTTCCGAGTATTTCCGAACGGCTCCGCTCGGCTCTGCTTGGCTCCGGCGCCCCCGCACCTCTGGCCAAATGCGGTCCTGCACGCCAAATTAGCTTGAATTCTGCTCGTTTTGCGAGACCACACTCTCAAATCAAGTCAGATTTTTTTTTTAAAGTTGCTCGTTATTCAAAATGCTCGTTAACCGCGTTACTCGTAAACCAAGGTTCCACTGTACAGCAAATATAGAAAAATACTTGTTGATCCTGTCAGAAATCTTCTATTTACTGTAAAGTGCATAGTAACTCTTCTCTCTGTTATGGAGATGAGGAGAAGGAGAACTGTATGTAGTCAAAATCAGTGGAGCAGCCTTGGGTGACAACGCAGCTCCTTCATCAATACAATGCAGTGAGTGAGTGTTGTCACCCTAAATCAAGAAATGTGTTACTCACAGGATCACCAGGTGAAACAAAAATTTAAAAAGGAAGTCATTCAGCCACCACATCCAAGAACATATAACCTGCTATATTTATTTTTGGTTTCAGGTTTAGTTGTGCTTTAATATTCTGTTAACTGAGCATACATTGGTATCTTTTTTAGGTGTACCTTTTAATATTGTTTGCTGGTTGTATGTTGTTGGTATTGAAGCCCACTGCTACTATTGTTTGTTATTAAATAA